>OU343223.1:164969561-165085225 GCA_910596185.1 Chrysanthemum makinoi | reverse complement strand
ATGGGAAAATGCTTCATCAATGGTTGCAATACATTAATGCATGGCACTCTTTGAGCAATTGTTCAATTGTTTTGTCTAGAAAGGTGGCGAGGAGGTGGTGGCGGGGAGGAGTAGCGATGTCGAGACTATAATCCTTTGGTTCAAGTGATTGAACATTAGTAGGATTAGGTGGTGGAAGTGTGGTTGATTGAGCGGAGTTGGTGGTGGAGAGATGAGTTATAAGAGTAGGAGCAGACATAGAAGCGGGATTGTAGAAGTGTCTTGCTTTATATGCGGCCAGTGAACATGGACTCTACTTCATCTTTCTCCTTACCTTGCTTGAGTCTCGATTATGCAGGGTTTTAAGTTTATGAGCCCGATCACCAAAGGAGATATACGTATCAAGATTCTTCAAGGAGGCTAGAGAGTCATTAGGCATTTGGTTCTTCAGTGCACGGACTCATAGGATCTTGACTCAGGTTCTCTCGTGAGACATGTTGCAACTCTTCCTCAACATTTTGCTTAGACTTGGTATCACTTGATCACGAGTTTCTTCTTGTGCTTGAGATACCTCCTTTTCAGTCAGATTGTTCTTGGTAGAAGATGATTCAACTATTCTTTTCTTTAGCTCAAAGCGAGGTAAATAGTTCTTGATGGTGAAGATGAGAAGGTCGGAAGCATGTGACTTGTTCTACACCAACTATCCCTTTCCCTTTATCTTGTGTGATTGGTGTTGTTTGGCGAGGCACTTGTTCAGGTTCTCTTAGCACTACTCCTCCAATTGGTGCTCTCAAATTATGACTTTCTAGGCTTTGCTTGATTCCTAGTTGCAGAGCAGCACCATCTTCATCAATCAATCTCGTATTACCCCTCGATACCTCAGTTTCCTCAACATTTCTCTTTTCCACTTCCTTCTTCTTTCTTTTCTACTTCTTGGTTGTGGTGTCAGTAGGTTGTGACCTTTCATGTCTCTTTTTAGGAAGAGCAGCATATGAAGTCTTTGAGCCAGAAACAGACTTAGTTGATTTGGATTGTGGTGGAGTGGGAGAGACATCATCATTAACACCGGATCTGGAGGCCCTTTTCTTGTATAGTTTGAAGTAGTCGTTTTCTTAATATAGGTAGGTGAGAAGACTATCGAGATTTCGGACCAAGATCTCCTTATCCATACCTTTAGCAACATATTTAAGGTTACGGAACAAATTCATCCTTAGCATTATGTAGGGCTGATTCACTCCTAGGGTTGAAGTTGTGAGTTTGTTGCAAGTCTTGGATAACAAGCTTTGAGAATCGATGTTAGGGATCACAAGTTTGTTTACTTTCTTTAGTCCTTGAGCTTTATTAGAAAGTTTGTTGTCGGAGATAAATGTGTTCATAGACAGCGAAATTCTTCGGATGCGTTACGATACACACATTCACATTCACTCCATTGATGATAACCCATAGGTTTGCAAGATGGGAACCGCACTTTATCAAACCACGATGTTTTGCGACAAGCATAGGTTGAGAGCTGTAGTCATTGCTCTCGGGGTTGATACATGTATCTGTTGATATCGAAGCCCTTAATATGCCAACTTGATTACCAACCCAATGAAAGACTATTAGCTCTTGCAATAGGTGGAGGTTGGTTAGTATGGTGAGGTTACAGGGTGTGATTCAGGGCCTTCTTGAGGATGTCGAGTTGATCACAAATTCCTTATCATCCAGCTTGCAGGTATATTGAGTTGTAATTTTGTCCCATTCAATGGTGCTTCAGAATTGTTGTATGTAAATGGTGGGAATTTTGCATTGCTTGGTTAGTGCACTGAAGAAGTTTGTGTTTTTGAGGATATCAATTGATACTTTGAGAATTGGATATTGTTGCAAGTTTTGCATGTCCACCTAGCAGTTACTTTTCCCAATCTCTACCCATTTATCTTGAGGAAAGATTTCGTTGTCGTAAGCACTTTGGGTGGAGCAAAGGCAGAGAATGAGTTCTCGAGAAGAGGTTGTGTTTGCCATTGAGGATCAAAAGATAGACACATACAACAACAATGATTGAAAATATTGGTTTAGATATGGTTAGTTAAGCAACATTGGATCCAACCTCATGACATAGACACAACAAGTAGCAAACTTGTGACGAGTTCCCATAAGCGGATTGAAATAGATTGAGTGGCAAAAGAAAGTTTTCAAGGTAACTGCTATAAATGACACAGTTTTCAAGAGGCAAGTTGATTTTTGAATCAAATTATTTAAAAGCACAATTACTAGGAAATAATATCATGAGACAAGATACTATTAAGGAAATGTTACAACAGGTTGTATGAGCCAAGTTGTGATACCTAGTTGCCACAGGAGAAACCTAGTACAAATTGCTCAAACAAAAATGTTATAGCAAGTCACAAATAGTATTTTGACAATACAAGTTGCTACAGGAAATCCTGAATCAAGTTGCTAGAATGAGATTATCCTAGCAAGTAGCTGCCAAAATAATTTAATAAACCAAATTAAGCCACTTGAAAATTGAATCGGCAAAATTAAGCTAATCTTATAAAGACAAATGGCTATCAAAAGACAAGGCCAAGTAAACTACATGAAAAATTACTAAATTAAGCTAACTTGTAGCGACAAGTTCGCTATCACAAATAATAAGGCCAAGTCGCTAACTTGTAAAAAGACAAGTCGTTATCCATGATATCACAGCTAAGTCGCTACAACTCGGTTCACTAAATTAGCTAACTTGAATGTATTAACAGCTTCAACCACGATGAACTTAAACACTAAGTAAGCTACCAAGAACATACATATCCAACTTCGCTCACGAAGAACACATCTTAGTAAATATCAAGAACACAAGCAACTCATTAGCACAATATCACGGTCCATTCAACACAATCAAACCGCTACTAAGAACATGTCCATATAATCCATAAACACAAGCTATTACAGCAACACAACCCAAATCAAACCATATACACGACGCATACAAAATCATTAATACAAATAATTATGAAACATTACAACAACCCTAGAGCATCTAAACAACCCTTAACCCATTTACACATATATATCAATAGTTCCATTCAAGAATCCATTAACAAACCTCTACGAGGAAAACAATTGAAGATGATCAAGATGAGAGGAATCGTGGGAAAATGAGTTAGGAGATGCAAATGATCTACATATTTAGAGACAAGCTTGATTAAGATGTTGTTACCACACACACAAATAAGCTATGAAGAATTGAACCCACGAGAGAAAAATAAAATTTTTAAGAAAATGAAAAGAATATGGAGTAAGCTAGGGTATAGGGATAAATTTTTTCAAGAATGCCAATTTGCCACTTTAAGTCCCTGTAGTTTTGTGAAGCAAGTCCTATCAAAAATTTGCATGCTAAGTTGCCACGTTAAATTAAGCTAGGGTGTAGGGTAAGTCGCTAAGACTTCACATACCAACTCGCTAACCCAAATTAAACATGCTAAGTTGCTAACACAATAAAAGGTAACACGTTCAGCCCATGAGCTTATTAGATTGCAAAATAACACAGATAGCATGATAAGATAACATAATAAGATGAGCAAACTAACACAATGGACATCAAGAAACAAATAAGCAATCAATACAGAGGACATAGAGATCACCACAAAAACCAGACCTTGATTGAATTTAACTCACCCGTTATAAAGTAAGAATATAACAATTGTTCGAACTTCATCTATGATCCCGTATCATTGTTGAATGACATTTCTAGGACCGTAGATGTTATCGATGACAAGAGATATAATCTTTTATTAGATAGTGGGAATAGAAATGAAAAAACAAATGATTTGAAAAGAAATAATGATATGTAAAAAAATGATTTGAAAAAGATTGACACACACATTTTTTTTTAAAGATTTCTACATAGATATATAAGGCGGAGTCTGATTCAAGATGATTAGAGTCAAAGCACAAGGTAAGTATTTCGGCAAGCAACCATTCAGTGAGCAATATTCATTTCGGATGGAAACCAAGTCATGAAGTTCTGAATGAGTTGAGCATTGTACTGAAAAGGCGAGAACACATTGCACTAGAAGCACATGTAGTATTGAAAATAGATGAGTTAATGACATGAGTAGTCTCACTATTGGATGTTTATGCTTACTTTGATCTAGGCATATCATTGGTGGAATCCCTTTAGGTTCACTATTCTTGAAGATTTTTCACTTGGGCATCCATTAGGCAAGATCTAGGTATGTAAGTCGATTTGGATCACAATAAACTTAAATGATGCGCGGTGGGAATCCATTTGAAGCAGCTGCTAGTAGATGTTTGTGTGTGCACTTCCCTGTTTTGACTATTGGTCCTTCTGTAATTAGTTTGTTTCTTAGGGGATTGATTAGCCATTTGATGCTTCTTATGAGAACTAGACAAACTCCTAGTATTCCTGATCTTTGAGCTTTGAACATTAACCTGGGGTTTGTGATTCATCAAATCGGAACGAAGTAGTGAAGTAACTGGTTTTGTCAAAACAGTATTAGCATCAACTTGAGAGGCAAGCCTAGATTTTGATGGTTTAAATCTTCCAGTTCTAAAAGCATTGGGCTGCCTAACTACGGTATGTTTTGAGTTGTTCTCATCAGTTGTCTTTCCCAAGGTTGATGGTTTTGCAAACTTAGTGTTTACCCTACTTCCAATAGTTTTCCTAAGCTCATTTTTTAAGGCAACAATATTGAAGCTCTTATCCTGAATTTGGGCTTTGAGTGCCAATAATAGGTAAAAAGGAATTTGTTTGATCTATCAACTTGGAATTGTTCTCTAATAATTTCTTTCTTAAGGACTCATTTTCTCTTAATAAGTTGTGTTAGGAATTGGAAATTCCATAAGTAAAGTGTCGGTCACCCCATATATTATCTAGCATAAGTTAGATCGTAGACATATCATTAGTTACGTTATTTATCGGTTTATCAGGTTAGTTATTAGTTTAGTTTAGGCGTGAGTGTAACAAGTGGAGGAAGGGCGGGTCTTTACCCATTGTATGCACGATCCGGTGAGCCGATGGAGGTCGTTATGTTTGTAGTATAAATACCCTTCATCCATGGAAGGGGTGGTGCTTCTCATTCAATCTAACCTTTACTTTGTGTAAACCAAGTCTCTAGCAAGAACACCCTCTCTATCTTTCTCTCTCTAAATATGGCAAACATGTATTTTGATCATCCAAGACCACCCGAATCATCAACAGAATAAATATATCGATCCTACAAATGGTACGAGCCGAGTTGTTGTGTCTTGATGATTTTTGTGGTTTGGCCCGGTTTCATCATGTTTTGATGCTTTTGTTGTTTTGATACTTATTTGCTTATTTGAAGCGGTTTTGATACGTTTGTGGTCGGAATACGTTCTTTGGGTAAACAATTTATCATGTCTTGGTATTCTTCTTTTGGTCTATGGTCTTAACTGGTTCAAACATGTATCCAAGGCTATTTTTTTGTCCAAGTTGTGTATATGTACGCTGTGTCCAAAATATGCTTTTTCCAAAATATGAATATCTGGTCATTTTTTTGGTCATAATGGGTCAAATGGTGCATCTTTTATGCAATTTTTCTGGGTAAATATGAAGTTGGCCGGAAAAGTAGTCGGAAAAACTTATCGGAAAAAGTTTATTTTCATCCTAGCGAGTTAACATGTTCTTGATAGCGACTTGTGACTTATAAATCCTAGCAACTTGTATTTACAAGGTGTAGCGACTTGTTCTAGTATCTGGTGGCGGTTTGACTTTTGAGTCAAACTAGTAGCGAGTTGCTGTTATAAATTGGTAGCGACTTGCTATAATTTATGCTGTAGCGAATTGACATATAATAGCTAGCGACTTGACACTATAGTCTGCTAGCGATTTGCTTTGAAAAAGTACTACACCTAGCGACTTGATTCCATAAGACTTGACTTGGACAGAAAGGAGATGAAGAAGAATCGACCTGAAGAACAAAGCAACTAGTTTCCTAAAACCATAACTCATGACCTCTGTTTTCAAACTTCATCAGTCCAAAGTTTTTTTACAAAATGAAAAACGTGACACCAAGATTTAAACAAACCCAAATCCATCTACTACAACAACATATCTTAAATTAATCTAACTCATATATTTCATCAATCATTTCGAAAAACTGATAATAAACAAGTCTCGAACACATTCAACTTCTAATCTTTCAAAGATTTATTTGTTGAAACCTATTCATCACAGATTTATCTAGACTCGTACTCAAAATGATATAATCAAGTCCATCATAACATTGACTCAGACTCAGGTTTAATTTGTGAAGCCTAGCTTCAATTGTTATTGAACAAAAGGTAAAGATGTTAACAAATCATTAAATCTTTCAACCTTGGTTCGTTATAAGTTGATACCTACCTGGATTGTGTCTCGTTTCAAGCCTTCCTTGTGGACTATTCGTTCCACCCTCATGCCATCCCTGTGGCGTTAATGAATGAACATTTGCCATCCTTGTGGCGAGGTCATGTTGAATATAGATCGAATAGAGAAGTGTGAGGATTTGATATGTCATAAGACTGGTTGATATTCGGGCGTTGTGACGTGTGAGAAGTGATGGAGGCGACTGATTATTTGAGACTTTTATTAGGGTTTGGTTATGTTTTCATTTGTCTGCACAAGTGTGTTTTGTTAGGGTTGGGATTATGTGAAAGAGGCGGACAGATTAGGGAGTAAGATTAGGGTTAATATTATGTGTGATGTGTGTTTTTATACACGGATTGTTAGGGTTCACGTGTGTACTACTTGGACCTAGTATTGATACTACTTCGTGGGCCGATCAACTCCTGGGCTGAGATTAGTTCTCTGTTAAATGGTGGACCGTATCTGATTAGGCCATGCATATTAAGGAGTGGTATTATGTGTGGTACTGTGTGAGTTTTAACCTTGTGAGTAAATTAGTAAGTGATATGGATCGGTTATCAACTTACATGGACTGAACGAGTGGTATGATTGGTTGTGAGCTTCATTTGACCTACATGTGTTGTCAGGTATTTTTGTTATTGATGGATCGAGTATTTTGGACTTTCATGTGGTATCACTTCATGCTCATTTTCAATATTAAAATGTGTGATATAATTCAAATGGATCAAGTGAGATGGATTAGTTGTGTTACTACGAGAGTAATTAAGTTGTACGTCTGTCTCGATACATCTTGTACCGATTTTACATAAGTTGAATAATACTTGAGTTTATTGAGCTACAACTAAGCCTGAAATTGGACAATATTGCATTTGGAAGTGAATCTAATTCCATGGACAGATGAGATTATTTTGAGCCGAATAATGTGATCGGGGTTTGGATCTTTATTACCTGATTTTTGTAGTTTGGAACATAAGTGGGCTCGAATGTTAACTGAATGTGTTAGTATATGTAATGACTTGGATTTAGACGTTGGATGATGGGCTGCAACATGGTTCAAAACTGTTTCTCATAATGTTATGATGATAAATTGAGGTATGATGTTGAGATATGTTATGGGTTTTGACACTTTGGTATATACATTTTCACGGAGATTACTATGTCACGGCTGGAATTAATGTATGTACAAAGTTGACTACGAGGTGTTTGGATGACATTTCTTATTTGGATTTGATGTGAGGATTTCTGGGCGAGTTCACTTATTTCATCTTCTTTCTTTCTACCCTTCCGCGAAGATGACTTGTTTGGGCATTTACAGAGTGTGATAAAGACTTGGCTATTTAGTGACAGTTGTGATTCTTTCTCTCTTAAACCACAACGTAGCTATCACTTCGGTGTCTCATGCAGTTGAGGATTTGTCAAGAGGTTTTGTACTTTGGGTACACCGTTTCTTCTTCACAAGGATTAGTACAAGGTTAAGTAACAAATCTAGGGAATTTCACTTCATGATCAAGTTTGGCATATCGGGTTTACGTCACCATGTTGTCACTGCAATAGCCGACAGAATGCATGGATGATGTATTTACCAAAGTATTTATTGGATGGTTGATGATGTTGATAATGTTGGATAATGGACCGTTGATGAACCGCTGCATGTTCCCCTAAAACAGATATTCACCGAAACCAAAATTGTCATAACACATTCAAACTAACAGTGCTTACGGTTTTGTCTTGATTTTGTAAAATCCCGTGAAAGAACCTATTTCTCAGTTTAAATCATAGACTTAAAAAATCCCGTGACAATGGAAACATCCCGGTTTAAGTAAAGTGCATTTCTGGATTTATCTTACGGTTTATTCTTGGTTTTGTAAAATCCTGCGAAAGAAACTATTTCTTGGTTTAGACCATAGAATTGTAAAATCCCGTGATGATTGAACCATCCTGGAGATAGGAAAGTGTATTTTGGGATCTTTTCTGATGCTGGTGCTACGGTTTCTGCTTCGAAAAAGGGATAAAAGGATAAAAGGGTGTACTTCATGATTGGGTGATCGTTTGGATTGTCCTGTTGGCAGTTTGGTTATTACTTGATTTTACGGGGTTTTGTGCTTGTAACCATGGTCAGGATAAAACCATTATCATAGTTCACTTTAAAAGGCAAAGAAGGCTAGATTTGAGCTTTTAACAAGATGTGACAATGGAGTTAATTCACTATTATTTATTTGAGGTTGAAGTGAATTATCACGGGCGAGTGTACTTAGTATCTGAAGGTATCGGGGATGGATGGATGAAGATTCTTTATGATCCTTGTTCGAGCTTATTATCAAAAACGAAGACTTGGAAATCTAGTTATTGTTGAGTGACTTTTACCTTTTCTTTTACCGCTTGGGGGGAATTGGGCTCTTATCACCTCAAAATAACTATCACTTTAAGGAGTTACATTGTAGTGCTCAGTGGCACATTCAATTGTGGATTTTCAAGAGGTAATGTACGTCTATTACTTGATGGTTGGTGGGTTGAAGAGTATAGAGTACTTAGAGATTCAATGGAGGATGAAGTCTCGGCACCGCTCTTTGTTACATATGTGCAAGTTTAAGTCACGAGTTTGGGTTAGTTTACTTCAGGGTCAAATTCATCATATTGGTTTTTCTCCATCAGCTGTCACTACAAAGAGCCTACTGAATGATAATGGGGTTGATCACATGTTTTGCCAAAAGAGATTGAAAAGAGAGAGATTATGACGTTTGAACACAACAGTTCAAGCCTCATTCTCTAAAGAAAAGAAATGTGTACGCTTTAGTGCGCATTATCTTAGAAAGAACAGAAATCTTCTAATGACGTTTGAACTTTGAACACAACAGTTCAAGCCTCGTTCTCTAAATAAAAGAAATGTGTACGCTTAGTGCACATTATCTTAGAAAGAAGAGAAATCTTCTAATGAAGTTTGAACACAACAGTTCAAGCCTCGTTCCCTAAAGAAAAGAAAAGTGTACGCTTCAGTGCGCTTTATCATGTGAACAAGAGAAATATTCTCTATTATGACCATTCTCATCAACATGCTTCATGCTTTTTCCATGCGCTTCAGTCATCAAGTGAACTCGACTACTGATAATTACTCTTATTCCACTTGCTCAATATAATGAAGATGGCGACATCATGTGCTAATTTTGCGGGGGGAGAAGAGTGAATAGAATACATTTGGATGATAATCACTTGTTTAATCAAGAATGGCATCTCAGATGCAATTTCGGAGGGGAGAAGAAGTGTGAATTTTTGCATGGTTGATTGATATTTGAGAATATATGGTCAAACGGCTCCTAACTCATGTAAGAACCGAGCTTCTTCTTATAGGATCATCTTCACATGTAGTTTCTTCTAAGAGCCGTTGGTTGACATCTTCACACGGGTTGATATGATTAATGACAAAGTGCTTCTAGTCTTTGCCGGGTGATTTCTTTGATGAACATCTTTCTGTTCTTGTTTGATTGGGAGGGATTTTAATTAAGAGGATTTGCTATTTACAAGTTAACGGGAATGCCTTTGGTGTGAAGAAGATGTTAACTGTCTATTTCCCCATTCGAACATTCTTGAAGAAGGTCGAGTCTACAGTCTAATCTACATTTTCTGCTACATGTTAGAAGACTAAAGACGAATTGCATTTGATGATCTAAAGACTTCTTCTTAATCTGAGCATTTATCAAACAGATTGTCGGTTTAGGGGAGAGCACTAATTGGGGGAGAATGCTATGTCGAATTTAATCCCCAATTAGACTTGCTCATATGCTTTAGCAAGTTGATTCTCACAAAGACTTCAAGCGATCTTCTCAACAGATTTCAAGTATTTGGGCTTATAATGTTTTGCTGATTCTGAAGTGTCAAAACCAGCAAGGGGGAAGGAGACAAGCATCTAAACGCGAGTAAACTTGATGAACTTAATTCTTCTAAGTGATTGAAGAAATCCTGGGAAGACAAATGTTACTACCGCAGAGAAACTCAAGGTTTGACTCATGACGAGTAAACTTGATGAACTTAACTCTTCTAAGTGATTGAAGATATCCCGGGAAAACAAATGTCATGACCGCAGAGAAACTCAAGGTTTTACTCATCAAGGCATTTAGTGTTCTTATTCCAACTATGTGGGGGAAGAGATGGAAGAGTTAGTTTCTGATGATAAAAGAGGTACACAAGTATGACATATTCAGGGGAGATAAATGTATAACATGAGGGAGGTGTTATTAGTTATTCTTTCGGTGGGAATGTGTGTACTTCCGGTTCTTGAGCTTCGTACACGATCATCAGGGACGAAAGATGTAAACATAGGGGAGGTGTTTTTCATTACCCTCATGATGTGTATTCGGGAGAGTTCTTGGACATTGGTGTACTTCGATTTCTTGAGCTTCATACACTATCATCAGGGACGAAAGATTTGAACATTGGGGAGGTGTTCTTCATTACCCTCATGATGTGTATTCGGGAGAGTTCTTGAGCATTATACAAAGAGACTGACTACATCAATTCAACTACTTGGGGGAATTATTCTCTTGACACCTTTTTGGAATGGATCGCTTTAGACGTCAGTTGAAAAGAAAGTTGAGAAGATTATTTATGAGTGGGATGATACGTTGATGTTCTTTTGGATGATATAACCTCGAACGAAGAATCATGGTGATTATTCTTGAAAGGAGCAGAGGGATCAATGATAATGGTGTGCTTCTTCGTACACCTGGCTAAGGGAAGCTTGAAAGAAAGCTTTGAATCTGCTCAGCTAAAGGATCTTCGGTTTGGAGGGAGGCTACCAAAGTCTCACTTTCAAGTGGCTCAATTTCTCTCTTCGATTCAAGAGTCTTGGAAGCTTTGGTGCTGAATGTTTAAGAGATGATGACTTCTTTCTTCACGCACGCTTTTCGATATCCTTATCTCGGTACTCGTATCATCATCTTCTTAAATTATATCATCTATTCTATCTTTGTATATATTTATTAAAAACAAAATACAAAAATAGAAAACCTCAAAAAGAAAATAGAAAAATATAAAACCAACAAAACCCATAAAAAATCGTAAAATTTATAAAAAATGTCTTCTCAAAATATGTCATTCAATAATGGCACGGACCCAGAGGTGTAAATATTCTTTTCTTCAAATGGAAAAATCAGGCTGGAATCTCGAAATTTTGTTCTCATGACTTTGAATTCCCTTTAATCAAAGCGAAACTCGTTAGTTTTATCATGAAATTTATATGTTGTTCAGGCTCTATTATTTGATATGGTATCGATAATTTTGTCAATTGATTATCTCTCGGTCTTGTTAGGTTTAGAAATGTGAGACCAGCATTCTATTGAATATTGGGTTGATGCTATCAATGCACGGACCATAGATGAAGTTCGATCGAGGTGTAAATATTCTTTTCTAAACATGTTTCAGCGGCTTGTTTAATGATGTTTCATATCACTTATGTAACGCTAGGCCGTTATTTCGCGTCCGCGCTTAAACCATGGTTTGCTATTATTTCAGATAGCAACCCGCTTTTTCATGGAAGGAAAGTGTTGCGCTAAATCAACTTTTCAAATATTTCGTGCACTTATCCTAAAACAAATTAAGGAAAGTATGTCGAAGGACTGCTGTTCCTACTCAAATATTTTTCCTTCTTAAATTCTTCAGATAAATATTTGTTTTAACTGAATTGGTGGAAAATGAGTTGCTTGAAAATAAATCAGATTCAGAGTTTTTGTAATAATTGAAAACTCAATCAATGACTTCAGGGTTTTTAATCATTTCAGAAAAATAAGTCATTGATTGAGGGGGATAATGTTTTCAAATTTACATCATCTAACGGACTTTCTTAATCATCCTACGTGCTTATCTGATAAAATATAATTGCCTATGTTGAAGGACTAGGTTTCTAGGATATGATTGTTAGGTTTAGATGATTAGAGTTTGATGAACACATAATTCCCATGCCATATATGAATTGATTGATATGTTGAATTGACTTTTATTAGTCGATTGTTGTTTGGGTGATGTCGACCACCATATATCTGTATGTGTGTTCACTAACGTATGCAGGTATATTGGTATATAAGAATGTTCCCGATCCGGATCCCACAATTGAAGATGATTGGATGCCGAAAGGAAAGGGTAACTATATCTTGGGTTGACAAATGAAGAAACGGAGCTTAATTTGACTTCCAAGGAGAGTTGGCAAAAATGCAACGTAAGAGGTCTCATGCATGATCGAGATGGTTTTCTACTAGTGATTGAAGAAACGGAGCTTAATTTGACCTCAGTTGGCATTAAAATGCAATGTAAGAAGTCTCACTGCATTTGCAGACGGTTTTTCTTCCAAACCCTCAGCAACAACAACAAAAGCTTCTGAACCACTAACGTATCTTTGTGCAGGATACCATTTTTTAAACAATTTTGAAAAATTTGATTAAATTGTTTTGAAAATGGAAAATATTGTTTTTGAAAATAAATTGGACTAAATCTTGAAAATCACCGGACTTCATTTTTATCAAAATCTAAGTCACTCAATCAACGACTACGGTCATCGATTGAGGGAGAGAGTGATTTAAAATATATTATTTTCATACAATATTTCTTCATAAAAGTCCGTTTGTACAATAATTAAGTGGTGATCTAATGATTTAATGTTATGTCATGGTATGATTTTTATTTTGAATCAAGGTCTTTCAAAATGAAATTTTTTCTGTTCTTGTTTGATTGTGAAATTGTTTTATTTTACTTAAAGATCTCTTTAAACTATCATACCTGACACTAACAATCTTTAATGTCTTAAAATGGTCCTTATCTGTCAATTTCAAAATTAAATCTTGCCACGTCTTTCCCCAAAATCTTTTAAATGATTTAAATCAATTGGGATTACAAATCTCAAAAGGTTTGAAATTTTTGATCGGGGGAGAGATCGTGATTTAAATATCAAATATGTTTTAATGGAATCGGTTTTAGTCCTTTATAGGCACTCCTATCTCCATGTGCCAAACGAGTTCAAATACACAATGCACATGTTGAGGAGGAGGATTTATCCAAAAACAAGATGAGTATTTAAACTTGGCCACATATTCTCCCATGTTTTCTAAACCGTATTAAATCACTTGGGATCCAAAATCTCAAAGGGTTTGATATATTTGATCGGGGGAGAATTTGTGATTTAATAATGAAATTTGATAAAAGGTGATTGGTTGATTCATTTGTGCAGGTTGCTCTCTCATATGTGCTAAACGCTTTCGAATCTCGAAGCACATATTGAGGGGGAGCATTTCAATAGAAAACAAACTTTCAAGGTACAAAGATTTCTATGTTTCAACATAAAGTACCTTGATTGATTTTCTAAATGGTTTCTTAATGGCTTTTATGTTCGTGGATGTGCTTCAAAAGAACTCTTTCCTCTATGTGATAAAATGATTTCAAATATCCTATGCACATATTGAGGGGGAGAATTTATCAAAGAAAATCAAATGGCTTTTTCCCCAGAAATTGTGATCAAGAAATTAATTCTTTCAAAGAACTCTTGCCTCCATGTGCTAAATAATTTCAAAATCATATGCACATGTTGAGGGGGAGGTTTTCTAAATGATCAAAACTATTAAGGTACAAAATGTTTTGATCTCGTATCACAAGTACCTTGATTGTTTTTCCAAATGATTTTTCAATTGGTTTCAAGGAAGAATGAACTGTACCAAAAGACCGACCATTTTACTTTATGTATTATGTAATAAGGATGGGTAGGATAGGTATTCATTCCCACGATCCGCCAGAACCGGAGGGATCTATCTAGGGACAATCAACTAGATAGTGTAGAGTCCTTAGGTATATTGAAAAAAGGAGAAAAGTGAGATATGTGAAGAGTGCGGACAGAGACAGAGCTAGTACTGGAATAAAGCCAACAAGGTTCTAGTAATGAAGTCTTGGTAAGCATTGAAGGGGTTGAAGAATGAAAAAGAATTAAATGTGAAAAGGGTGAAAAGAAATAGCCCTCCAATAATTCAACCTTAGGGCAGAAACCGGGTTCAATTCATATGCTACTGGTGGTTACTAAGGTAACACTGGTATTGAAGACAAGACGTCATGGACCCAGTGACGCACTACACTAAACTTCCCAAGCTACTCAAGTTCCTCTTAAAATGACTTGTTTCATTCTCACGGGGAACCGACATAATCTATCGACTTTCTCTTAGAGATTGTTGATATTGAAGAAGGAGACCCTCTCCCTAGTCTCCGGCATAGGAACCAAATGTGCACTATTGAGTCTAGAGCCAAGAGATCATCCACAATATCTCGTTAGGACACAAAATTAATGAAGACTTGCTGTTTCACACAATGTGGAAAGTAAGTATATATATTGAGAGTCCTATGCATTATCCTTGTGGTATTGCCAGAACATCCGAGTGATATGTTAAATATTCACGATGAAGATTGAAATCCTTCTAGAGCCAACATCAAACAAGCTCTTGGTGGGTGACATGTGAGATCTTTTCTAAAGATCGAACTTGTGACAACTGGATAGAAACAATGGGGCGATTCAATCTTGAATCAACCTTGGTCCAGGAAATGGATTGACGGATGATTTTGGAAAAACCGTTCGATGTGCAAATCTTTTCTTTTCTCTAGCACATCGAATGTGTATTCATGTTTTTAAATTCAAAAAGTATCTCTGATTGAAAAAATACTTTTTGAAAAACCGTTCGATGTGCAAATTTCTTCTTTTCTCTAGCACGTCGAATGTGTACTCTTTTCAAATACAAAAAGTATTTTTGATTGAAAATTGATCATTCTCATAAAACCTTTATCGTATTGCAAAACTGTTTCTTCAAGCAATACACGATTGTTTTCAAATCAATTTTTCATCAATCAGTGAATCTCATTATTTGGTTCACTCACTCCGTGTTGTCTTCTTTGAGACGCGTTCGTTTGAGAACAGCCTGAAAGAGCACTGCGAAACCCCTGTCAAGGAGATTCTTCGAATTATACGATCACAGGCAGATTTGTACTGATCAACGGGAACCGTGGGCGTGTACCTTAATTCAACGAAAGTGATCAAAGACAGTTTAGGTGTTTTATTCCTAATTGTTGTTTGCGGTACATTTGGACGGTTGCAGGTGATCGAATTGAGGAGTCAATCCAAAGCCGCATGCTCACAGCATCCACACTTAATTGAAGAAATAATGACTTGTGCATATCTACAGAACCTGGCTCTAATATTTTTATACTATGTTTCCGCTATGCTGCTGCAAATATCATGAGCCAGTAAAGCTTCCGCTACTCTGATGAAAAAATTTCATGATCCAGAAAGTGTGAGCATGTCGGTCCGAAAGTCACAACGTCACATGATGGCAACACAATAAAGGGTGATCCAGAGATTTACTGTGGCTGATGATCTCAATGATAGCTCAAAGATCATCAAAGATGTGGATCAGTTTAAAGACCTCCACTGAAAGTACAAAGCACTAGGACTTTGAAGTTGCACTACAAAAGCACAAAGTTTGCGGAATTGAAGAATTAAAGTCCACGAGCTCAAGAACAAAGTCTAGAATAGAATGCTAGGATTCGAAATGTAAAACATGGGGTGACCTCCCTTAGGGGGAGATTGTTAGGAATTGGAAATTCCATAAGTAAAGTGTCGGTCACCCCATATATTATCTAGCATAAGTTAGCTCGTAGACATATCATTAGTTACGTTATTTATCAGTTTATTAGTTAGTTATTAGTTTAGTTTAGCGTAGTGTAACACCGTGGAGGAAGGAAGGGTCTTTACCCACTGTATGCCTGATCCACAGGCCGATAGGAGGTCGTTATGTTTGTAAGTATAAATACCCCTTCCATCCATGGAAGGGGTGGTGCTTCTCATTCAATCTAACCTTTCCTTTGTGTAAACCAAGTCTCTAGCAAGAGCACCCTCTCTATCTTTCTCTCTCTAAATATGGCAAACATGTATTTTAATCATCCAAGACCTCCCGAATCAGCAACACAATAAATATATCGATCCTACAAGTTGGATACACATAAGGCCAATTCATCATTCCTAGATTTAAGCTCACTGCTCACCTCATGGTTAGGATTGCTCATCCTAAGATTGCATATCTTATGCAGATCTGAGAGTTGACATTTCAGATTGCATATGGTTGAATCTTTGTCTTGAATCTGGGTTTTTAAGTGATTAATTTCAAAAAAATCTTGAAATTCTAGGAATTCTGGATTAGCGCAAGATTTTGTAGTACGAAAACTTTCTTCCTTTTGTTGTATTGCAATTTCTAGGGAAATACAGTATTTTTCAAGAATTGAGTATTTGTTTGAAAGTTCATCATAAACCCCTTTTTATACCATGTTATTTGTTTCAAAGATTTTAGATTCAGACTCAACAAAGACACATTTATCGATATCATTTTCAAGGATATGGTTAGTAAAGGGTACCTCAATACATGCCACTTGTACATTTGTTGGTATGGCATCAGTATTCACATAATGTGTAACAGGATTTACGGACATGTAAGCAATTTCAAGCTTTTCGGACTCTGAGCCTTTGTGTTCAGTACAGCCAATTACATTATTCATATTAGTTTCTGAAAGTCTGCGGTCAGCATCAGCATTATCCGTTCTTTCAACTAAACCATTACCCAAAATATCACAACTTTCCTTTAACTTTCCATGACTCTCATTCAACTCATTCAAACAGTCATTCCTTTGAGCAGCATCCTTAAGGTACACTTTCATATTATTCATGAGTTGGATATATGTGTTCCTGAACTCATGAATTTCCATTCCAGTGTGTTTCTTGAATGAAATTCCAGTCATGTGTTGATCAAAGTCAGCAGAATATTCCCCTTTGATAAACGGCTGAAATTGGTTGTAGATAACTTGAAGTGCAGCATCTGGGTCATCAATTAACACCTTCTCATTGGTAATTTGAAGCTTTAGTTGTTCTAAGTTCAGCAACACAGCCTTTTTCAACGTAGGTATGTCTTGGCGGAAGAGTACACAGCATGTTCGACCCATAGGAGTGGATAACAGTTGTGTGAGGTGCTGATGAAGTAGTTGAAACGACTCAATGTTGCATTGTGAATGCTTTGCATCTTGGTTCATCAACAGGCGTGGTTCGTTGAAGTTTGACTCAGACTGTGAGGAATTTTGATCATAATTTGTTGAATCAATCAAGGTAGGACATTCAGAAATGCAACCAGTTTCATTGTTCTGTGAGGTATCATAGAGTTCAAGCACTTTGGAGATAAAAGGGTCAGTGACTTAGGACATTGTGGGTGGAGGAGTATCTGCTGCATGAACGTCCTCAGCTACATTAGAGATGATTGTAGGCATGTTGGTAGACATGTTTAAAGATTACATGGGATTTTATAACTCAATGATTAAACCGGGAAATAGATTCTTTCACGGAATTTTACTAAATCAAGAGAAAACCGTATTATACACAAAAGTCAACCAAGTCGCTAAGAATCCTTGAACCAAGTCGCTAAGCACTAAGTTGCAAAGTAATAACAAAACAAGTTGCTAAGTTCCCAAGTCGCTACAAATTTTGACAAAGAAGTCGCTATGCACCAAGTCGCTAAAATGTCAAGTCGCTAAGTAGCAACTCGCTAAGGTCCAAATCGCTAGCACCAAGTCGCTAAGAAACTTAAAGAACAAGTCGCTAACAAAATTGAAAGCAAGTCGCTACCGTTACCAAGTCGCTAGCCGTAGTGGAGAATCCACTAAGTGTACTGTTTGTCGGCTTGTCTCAATAGACAAGTCGCTACCAAAACACACTACAACTCGCTACCGTTTTACAAACCAAGTCGCTACCAAGAAAAGAAGTCCGTAGCTCAAGTCGCTAGCTAGAAAAAACTTTAAAAACACACTTTTCAATCCAAAAACAACCCAACCACGATGATTCAAGCCTTCCATATCAAAACCTAAATACTTGTGATGATCCTAAACACAAAAGTACAATCAAAATCCAAACTTTAACACTAGAAATCCACCAAATGATGCAAAAACCACTAAACTTTCTCAAACTCAAAAACCACTAGAAATCCAAAGATATGTAAGAGATGATCTAACCATGGCTCTTGATACCATTTGTAACATATTGGATTTCACATACACATCATAACACAAACATACTTGGGCGTGTAGATGATTTTTGAGAGAGAAAGTGGGATATTCTAGAAAGAGAAACTCATGTAAGGTTAGATTACCAAAGAACATCCAACCCTCTACCTTGCAAGGTAGAGGGTATTTATAGGTTACAAACTAAAAGACCTCCTGACGGCCTGTGGATCAGGTATACAGTGGGTAAAGACCCGTCCTTCCTCCACAGTGTTGCTTTAGAAAAAATCTAAGCTAATCACTTACTTAACAACTAACATAATAAACGATATGTCTACGAGCTAACTCAAGCTAGATTATACTTGGGGTGACCGATGCTTTACAGCAGAATTTCCAATTCCTAACACAAAGATATACAGAAAATAGAATGTCGGGTGCACTGGATGTTAGATACATGAGAGACCCAATAATATTGCGGTATTTGGTAGGGTCAACCAATTTCCCACGTAAATCAGCATCCAGTTTGCTGGTGTGTGCCATTGGTGTTGCGTAGGTGTCACAACTTTGCATTCCATGTTTATTCAATATTTCAAGAGCATATTTAGACTGACTTAAGAAAATACCACGGGGTGATTGACGAACTTGCAGTCCTAAGAAGAACGTAAGTTCACCCATCATTGACATTTCAAAATTTTTTTTCATTAGATGTGAAAAGCGTTTGAGTACTTTTTGTGGGTGGAACCAAAAATGATGTCATCCACATAAATCTGAACAATTAAAATGTTTGCCCTATGATATTGAATAAACAGTTTTGGGTCGACCAATCCTTTGATAAAATGATTAGCAAGGAGAAAGGGTGACAACTTATCATACCACGCCCGAGGGGCTTGTTTGAGACCGTAGAGAGCCTTGTTCAGTTTGTACTAGTGATGTTCATGTAAGCCGCAAATGCCAGAAACATCCGTACAGCCTCAAGTCTAGCAACCGGAGCAAATGACTCTTCAAAGTCGATACCCTCTTCCCGTCTATAACCCTTAGCCACTAGACTTGATTTGTTTTGGATAACCGTACCTTCAGCATCTAACTTATTCTTCCAAATCCATTTGAGACCAATGACGTAGACCCATGTTGGTCTTTCAACCAATTCCCTTACTTCTAAACATTTAAACTGGTTCAGCTCTTCTTGCATGGATTCGATCCAGTTGGCATGAGTCGTTGCATCTTTAATGTTTTTGGGTTCATTTTGACAGACGGTGAGTGCATAAATGCAATGTTTTCCGTCAGTCTAAAGGCGTTGTCTAGTTACAACTAGTTGGTTCGGGTTGCCAATGATGTTAACAAGAGGATGGTCTTTAGTCCATCGGTGTATGAAGGGTTAATGTTGGTATACATTGTGCAGATTTGGTGGATTCAGATGGCTGGTAGAAGATTCAGCAACATCTGAATATGTAGTTTCAGTAGCGAAAGGGTTAAAGAATGCATTTCCATCATAATCTGCGGGTGCAGGTACATCTTGATTAAGAATATCATCAGTTGGGTCATTGTCATTAGAAGCGGTTTGTTCGGCTGTTGTTGGAGATTCAATTGGAGGTGCAGCAACAACAGTTGTTGTTGTTTCAGGTGTATCAGGTAATGGATTAGTATCAGGTTGAGCAGCGGAAACATTTGCTACATCTGGAGCACGTTGATCAAGATCATCACTAAATAATGGAGCAAACAACGTTTCCATCTGACGACGAATGAGTTGAAATGATTGATCAGGTGATGATTGGGGGAAGTTGAGACAATTTTGTTTGGGTTCCAAGTTGTTTTGCTCAGAAGCCATTTCTGTGAGCTCATCAAAATTAGCGTCAATGGTTTCCATAATTTCCTTTGTATGACGATTCCAGATTCGGCATCCCTTTGAGTTTTCACAATATCCAACGAATACTCCAATGTCAACTTTGGCCTTGAGCTTTCCAAAGTCATCACGATCATTATTCGGGTAGCAAAGAGCACCAAATACGTGAAAGTGTTTGAGGTTCGGTTTTCTGTTATGGATAAGCTCATAAGATGTTTTGTTGTGGCGTTTTGTTATCATAGAACGGTTCTAAGTGTAGCATGCAGTTGACACGGCTTTACGCCCATAAGTAATCTGAAAGTTTTGCATTTATCAACATCATTCTTGCAGCTTCCACTAATGTACGGTTTCGTCTTTCGACAACACCATTTTGTTCTGGTGTTCGTGCAATGGATGTCTGATGCTCAAATCACACTTTCTCATAGTATTCACGAAGAGTTTGGTTCAAAAATTTAGTTCCTCTATCGGTTCTGACTTGTCTAACCGTGTTGCGGAGCTGAACTTGAATTTTCTTGAGAAAGGTGATGAAAATTTGTGGAGCTTGATCTTTACTTAGAAGAAAATAAACCCAAGTCCATCTGGAGTAGTCATCAACGATTACAAGAATGTAGCATTTGCAATTAATCTTCTGCACGCGCATGGGGCCACACAAATCCATGTAGAGAAGATGAAGAACATGCTGAGAGCTATTTTCCACCTTGGAAGGAAAATGAGCACGATTACTTTTCCCTTGTTCACAAGCTGAGCATAAGTGATCTTTTGAATACCTAAAACTAGGAAGACCTTTAACCAGTTTGTGTCATGCAAGATTAGTTATGGTTTGAATGTTTAAGTGTGAAAGTCTTATGTGCCACAGCCATGATTTTGTAGATGTTGCTTTAGAAAGTAGACAGACGGGAGATGAAGCGATCATGTATTGCATTGAAATAATGTAAAGGCTTGAAGTGCGGTTTCCAGACATAAGATCGTTTCCTTATAGATCACGAATGAAGCAATTTTTCTCCCTGAAAGCAACTTCCAAATCACCATCACAAAACTGGCCGACTAACAAAAAATTGTGTGCAAGACCTTCAACATAATAAACCCTACTAATTTCAATGTTCTCATTGATGTAGTCTTCGTAGCCCATGATAGCAGCGAAGTGATCATTCCCGAACCTGACAGTGCCAATGAACTTTGAAACAAAGTTTGTAAGAAGTTTGAGATTGCCTGGCATGTGCTGGGAACATCCCCTATCAACAATCCAAAGGATGATCTGTATCACCTGCATTACACAAAGACGACATAGGTGGAATTGAAGTAGAGGTGGAACCCGAAGAGTTAGAGGGTTCCGGTACAGTTACAGTTGAAACACACATGTTTATGATTTTAGGAATCCATTTAAATCCAGATGTATTTTGTAACCATCTCTGTCAAGTCCAACTAGTTTGTGCTTTGGTCTTAGTGAATGCACTAGGTGATATTTTCATCCTAGGAGGTGAAGTGGGTTATATGGGTACATCAATGATAACTACAGAAACAATAGAAGGTGGTTTACCTAGCACTGACTTAGAAGCATTAGTGGGCCTAGAGGTAATTCCATTTCTATGTTTCCGCTTACGAGATAAGCTAGATTTAGCAACACATTTATCATGACAACCAAAAAACATGCTTTTATGACAACCAATAGAAGATGCTTTAAACAAAACATTCAAAGTACTTAAAGATTCAACATTCGTTACATCACTTTGTCTATTACATTTCTCTAACGCAATGTCTAAAGTAGGTGCAACATGTGTTTTATTCAAAGTCCTATTGTGTTCTTCTACTTTAGGGGTCTTTAGTGATCTTCTCTTACGTTACAACTTCCTATTCTTCCTGTTTGTGCTCTTAAGCTGTGAAGTGCTAACGCTAGGATTAGAGGCAACTACTCCCGTTGAAGTGGAAGGAAGCACATTAGAATCTTGTGGTTTGTCATTAGGCATCCTAGTTTCAATTTTAAACATTCCAAGTTCAAGGACATTTGTGTTACTAGATTTATCTTTCCTAAGTTTCACCAACTCCTCTTTCAACTCTATGATAGTGTGTAACAAATCTTGGTTTTCAGAGCAAATGTTTCCATTAACGTTTAAGACCTCTTTAGTGTATGCAAGATGATTATCAAGTTCTTGTGATGCTTTAGCACGAGTCTTTTAGAGCAAATTAAATATGACACCATATTCTGTTTTGACTTTGGCAATTTCTTGTTCATATTTGAAAATTTGACACTTTAAAGACACGTTTTCCTCATCCAGTCGTTCGAGTTTGGGTTCAATAGTTTGAGCATTCGACTGTTTGAGTTTGTTTTCCAACCCAAGTTCTCGATCATTACAATATTTTTGACACCATTGAAGACGACATTTTACAATTGAAAGTTCATTTGACAAACGCTCGTTTTCAGCTTTTAAAGATTCGATTTGAGGCACATTATCAACAATTTCAACATTATCAACAATATCAACAAAATTAATAGCAATATTATCATAAGCAGAAGCAACAGAATGATACAAAACAAGTGATATGGTATCAGCACATATAACATCATCCAAGAGTCGATCCACATGGTTTCAAAAAATTTGGTTTTTCTTTTTAGTTTTCAAAGTCCATGCCTCTATTGCATTGAAAATTGTTTTCAAGTTCCCAATCTCTTTCTGAAGATCCCATTCCCAATATTTTGCACACATACGAAGATTTTTAACATGGGGTAAAGTTGTTTTTGAAAAATATCTCTTTGTTTTCGCGCATAAGGCGATTGAAAAGTTTCAACTTTTATTACAGAATTAAGTTTAATTTCGTGTTCCAAAACATCGGTGTCAGACATAAATGTACCAAAATATTTAAGGATTTGACATCTTTCGGGTGATGGTGTGATTTTACTCAAAGAAGGTAAAGGACCATTTATTTGTGCAACTTGTTGGACGGGACCAACATTAGAAGAGGACTCGGGGACTAGTGTGATAACCCAAGGTGTATTTGTATTATCTCGTTGTTTAACAAAAGTTATAAGAGGGTCTTTTGAATAATCAAATGGTTTGTTATATTCAACTTTTTCCATTTTCAATTGAATCTCTTCTTCTTCATCCAATTCCTCTTCATGATTATATTCAACAACACTCATAATAGAATCATCAATTTTATGTTCTGCACTATAACCTTGAGGATTTGGTTTGAATGCTCTATGTGAAAAACGTGGTTTGTAATCAGCAAGAATTGGCCCATATTCATCTGGATTTTGCTTAAATGTGAACTTTTGAATTGTTGTGATTGACTCACCATGTACGGTTTTGTCTTTCGACAACACCATTTTGTTCTGGTGTTCATGCAATGGATGTCTGATGCTCAAATCCCACTTTCTCATAGTATTCTCGAAGAGTTTGGTTTACAAATTCAGTTCCTCTATCTGTTATGACTTGTCTAACCGTGTTGCGGAGCTGAACTTGAATTTTCGTGAGAAAGATGATGATAATTTGTGGAGCTTGATCTTTACTTAGAAGAAAATAAACCCAAGTCCATCTGGAGTAGTCATCAACGATTACAAGAATGTAGCATTTGCAATTAATCTTCTGCACGCGCATGGGGCCACACAAATCCATGTGAAGAAGATGACGAACATGCTGAGAGCTGTTTTCCACCTTTGAAGGAAAATGAGCACGAGTGCTTTTCCCTTATTCACAAGCTGAGCATAAGTGATCTTTTGAATACCTAAAACTAGGAAGACCTTCAACCAGTTTGTGTCGTGCAAGATTAGTTATGGTTTGAAAGTTTAAGTGTGAAAGTCTTATGTACCACAACCATGATTTTGTAGATGTTGCTTTAGAAAGTAGACAGACGGGAGATGAAGCGATCATGTATTGCATTGAATTAGTGTAAAGGCTTGAAGTGCGGTTTCCAGACATAAGATCGTTTCCTTATAGATCACGAATGAAGCAATTTTTCTCCCTGAAAGGAACTTCCAAATCACCATCACAAAACTGACCGACTGACAAAAAATTTTGTGCAAGACCTTCAACATAATAAACCCTACTAATTTCAATGTTCTCATTGATGTAGTCTTCGTAGCCCATGATAGCAGCGAAGTGATCATTCCCGAACCTGACAGTGCCAATGAACTTTCAAACAAAGTTTGTAAGAAGTTTGAGATTGCCTGGCATGTGCTGGGAACATCTGCTATCAACAATCCAAAGGATGATTTGTATCACCTGCATTACACAGACAACACCGGTGGAATAGAAGTAGAGGTGGAACCCGAAGAGTTAGAGGGTTCCAGTACAGTTATAGTTGAAACACACATGTTTATGATTTTAGGAATCCATTTAAATCCAGGTGTATTTTGTAACCATCTCTGCCAAGTCCAACTAGTTTGTGCTTTGGTCTTAGTGAATGCACTAGGTGATATTTTCTTCCTAGGAGGTGAAGTGGGTTCTATGGGTACATCAATGATAACTACAGAAACAATAGAAGGTGGTTTACCTAGCACTGACTTAGAAGCATTAGTGGGCCTAGAGGTAATTCCATTTCTATGTTTCCGCTTACGAGATAAGCTAGATTTAGCAACACATTTATCATGACAACCAGAAAACATGCTTTTATGACAACCAATAGAAGATGCTTTAAACAAAACATTCAAAGTACTTAAAGATTCAACATTCGTTACATCACTTTGTCTATTACATTTCTCTAACACAATGTCTAAAGTAGGTGCAACATGTGTTTTATTCAAAGTCCTAGTGTGTTCTTCTACTTTAGGGGTCTTTACTGATCTTTTCTTACGTTGTAACTTCCTATTCTTCCTGTTTGTGCTCTTAAGCTGTGAAGTGCTAACGCTAGGATTAGAGGCAACTACTCCTGTAGAAGTGGAAGGAAGCACATTAGAATCTTGTGGTTTGTCATTAGGCATTGTAGTGTCAATTTTAAACATTCCAGGTGCAAGGACATTTGTGTTACTCGATTTATCTTTCCTAAGTTTCACCAACTCCTCTTTCAACTCTATGATAGTGTGTAACAAATCTTGGTTTTTAGAGCAAATGTTTCTGTTGGAATCACTCCTAAACCTTAATCAAGTGTTAGTAATTCACATGTAATAGTTAGCTTAATTATGGCCTTTATGTTTGTTATTTAGCCTTAAGCTTATGTAGAAGGCCCAGGAGCTTAGGCTTAGGCCCAATAAGAAAAGGATGGGAACTAGGAGTGTTGCCCTAGCTTCCCACCTATAAATACTCATGTATAACCCTCACTTGAGGGTTGGTTGTTCAAGTTATTCTCTTCATTACACTCTACGCCTAACCAACATAGTATTTCGTGTGTGTGTGTGTGAATCTTGTTCAATCGCCTCTCTATTTCTTTCTATTAAGCTTGTGTTGTAAATCAAGTGACCTAACAGTGGTATCAATCGCCAACTAGTTGGGTGAATCATTATTGCTTTTGAAGAAAGTTTTTGATCATACGCGTAAAGGTAACGAGTTTTTTGGTTCGCTTAAAAACACGTTTTTTACACTTTTTAATCCAAGATTCTTGTACTTTCAATATTATAAGGTGTTAAATTTAGTGTTTTTGGCAAAAAGTTTTGAACTTTATGCGTGGATCATTGTTTTTCAACTAGTTTTTAAACGAGGGTGTAAACCTACGCGTAACCGTTTTGAGAGCTTTGGATCATCAAGTTTCACACTTTTATGTCATTTTGGTGTTATTGAAGCTATTTCATCATACAAAAACTGGTTTAGAAACATCTTTGGGCAAAATCATTTTTACGAGTAAGATTACGCGTATCAAAACCCTAATCTTACGCGTAACTTTATTCGTGGTTTGATCTTCAGTTTCGTGGTTTACTCCGTGTTTTCTTGCTTGGATAAGCATGAAAATACGTCGACTTTGGATGTCTTTTGCACTGTGATAGTGTAAAAGATCATTTCGGCAAAACCCTAAACTTATGCATAAGCATAAAGCTTACGCGTAGAAATCCTACGCATAAGATTCATCTTACGCCTAAGCTTAGTCTTACGCATAAGGTAATCCTACGCCTAACTTTGTGTCTACGCATAACTTTAGTGTCTTTACCCTACTTACGCGTAAGCTAAATCTACGCGTAACTAGGGATTGTTACGCGTAACTTTGGTGTTTTTACGCATAAGTCCTACCTGGTTTCTTGTGATTTCTACGCCTAAGGACACTTCATCAACAAAGGTTCATTCGACTACAAAGATCCATTTTTCCCAACACAAGTTTTCAACATGTCACAACCACCATACTCCAACTATTTCTCTTACACTTATTCTCAACGTCAACAACAACTAACTCCACAACATCAACAATGGAATCAACAACAAGCAATTTATCAACAACAATTTAATCAACAACATACTCCACAACTTGGAGCAATTCCTCCACCACAAATGGTTCAAACACCACCAAGTCTTCAAGTTCAACCCTACACAAACGATTTCAATCAACATCCATCAAGGAACACTATGAAGGAACCCACTTGGTTTGCAAAGATGTGTGAAGCTTTAAGCAGCCAACAATCAATTCATGAGGCTGGATCACTTGATAGACCTCCAATGCTCACTCCAGAAACTACGATCAATGGGTGATTAGGTTCTTTAGGTTTTGTGATCTGAAGAAGCCACATGGAAAGTTCTTAAAGAAGGTTATCTTGGAAGGTCCATTTCAGATGCCTACTATCATTGTACCCGGCGATCCAAATGCTAATCCACCAAGAGATGAACAATCAAACAGTGCTACTGTTGCAGACCTAAATGCAGAAGAACTTCTAAACTATGAAGCTGATGAACTTGTAATGCAACATATCCTTTTAGGATTACCTAACCCAATTCTTTGAAGTGTTGATGCTCAAAAGACTGCAAAGGAAATGTGGGAACATATTCATCTTCTTATGGTAGGATCTGCACTCAATCAGGAGGATATCGAATCTAAAATTTACTTGGCTTATGAACACTTCATGATTGAACCTGGAGAGACACTTGAGTCTTATCATCATCGATTCTCAGACATCATAAATGATTTGGATAAAAACAACATCATCATGCCAAGAATTGCAGTTAATACTAAGTTCCTGAGTAGTCTTGGTCCTGAATAGGAAAAGTATGTCATTTTTCTCCGTCAAGCAAAGAACATGCATCATTCTACATACGGATTGTTGTACGATTACTTGAAGCCTCATGAAAAGGAAGTTGATAGGGAAAGGATTCTCCGTGCTCAAATTGCTTCACCTTCACAACCGGAAAATCAACAACTTGCTTTATATGCTCAAAACAGTTATTCTCCTCAACCAGCAACTCAACCAACTGCTACAATCACACCATATGATCCTTCACAGCCTCAATATCAACAAACTCAATTAGTTCCATACAACAACAACAATGCTCAAGCACTTGTCAGTGAAGCTAATGAGGAATCTGATCCGTTCAAAGCATTGCAACAAGGATTTGCTATGATTGCTAATGCTTTTAGCCGTTATACCAACAAATCTAACAATCGTATTCGTTCCTCGTCTAACACAAGGAATCAAGCTGTTGTGAACAATGGACGAGTTGAAGTTCAGAATCGTGGTTATGGTCGTCAGATGGGCGGTGGTCAAGGGTTTAATGCTGTGGGTAGGAATAACAATAGAGCTCACGTGGTGGAACAGGGAAATGCTCAGAATGGGTTGAATGGTCTTCGATGCTACAACCGCAATGAGAAGGGACACCTGGCTAATGCATGCCCAAAGCCGAGGACAAGGGGCGTGCTTATCACAAAGAGGCTCTTCTTTTGGCTCTTAAGGATGAAGCTGGTGGAACTCTCACCGACAAAGAACATAGCTTTATGGCAAATGCGCACTCGGATGATGATATGGAGGAATTGCAAGCCAATGCAGTGTTATGTTGATGGCTAATATGCATGAGTTACACATGAGTGACACAGGCCCAGTGTATGACAGCGATGGCTTGTCTGGTACCGAACAAACCATATTCATCTCTGATCTAATATCTCCGCCAACATCTGAATCCGGCAAGTCTCAGAATGTTCAAAATGAGTCGTCCACATCTCATTCCGACGATTTTCAATTAGAACCCGTAGTTATATTTGACGATCAAGATGACCACATGGTTTCCCTTGATAATCAAATTGACTCCGTGGTTATACTTGAGGATCTCAGTAATGATCATGTGGTGACCCACGTTGAACACGCCGAACTTTTGCCTCATCCAGATTTTGCTCGTTTAATACAAGACCAACAAACCATAGTGGAAGAATGTCATGCAATTAATCAGGACTTGAAAAGTAAAAATGCACTGTTAACCAAGGACTTTGAATGTTTACAAAAGCAACTCAACTTTTTCAAAACTCAAGAAAAACGTGAAAAAGGTTTTGAAGCAACCTTTGCCAAATCTCATCAAAACGAACAATATTTAGAGAGACAGATGCGTGATCTAGCCGCTTCGAAGAATGCTTTGTTGTCTGAAATAGAACAACTGAAACATGAACATAAAAAGCAAATTAACGCTCTCACCTTGGAAACTCAAAAAGCTAAGGCTGAGTTGTTAACTTGTCAAAAACAGTTCTCTGCATACAAAAAGCATTCAACGAAACGAATAGATGATCATCTTGAAGAAATCATCGGCTTGCAAAACAAACTTAAAGAGTTTAAAACTGTTGTTTACAAACATGGTGAGTCGGTCACAGCTATTGAAAAGTTTACTTTAAAACCAAATCCAAATGGCCATGGACCAAATCTTGTTGATTACAAACCTAAGCTTTCAACCAAAGCATTCAAACCAAATCCTGAAGTTTCCAGTGCAGAATATAAAATTGATAATTCTGTTATGAGTGTTGTTGAATATCATCGTCAAGAGGAATTAGATGCAGAAGAATAGAGTCGATCAAAATTAGAAAATGTTGTTTACAACAAACCTTTTAACTATTGAAAAGCGGTCACTTTCGTCACACCAACGAATTCGTCTAACACACCAAGGATTATCATAAAAACATCTGAGTCTTCTAATGTTAATCCCAAACCAGATTATGCACAAATTTATGGCCCTTTACCTTCCATCAGTGAAGTAAACTCAAAACCTAAAAATTGCAAAATTCTTCGATATTTTGACCTTTTCATGGCTCACCTCAAAACTTTACAACATGAGATAGAATATCATTCTGAAATCAAATTTCAACACTTTCAATCGCCTCTAGCGCGAGAACAAAGAGATATTTTTCAGAAAAATCTTTTATCAAATGTTAAAAATTTGAAAAGTTGTGCATTGTCTTGGGAAAGGGACTTTCATAAGGAACTTGGATTGATGAAGGTCATTTTTTAGAAAACAGAAACATCTATTTCTAATACTAAACGTAAAAAGAAAATGTTGAGAAAAGATGTTGATCGACTCTTGGAAGATGTCATCTGTGTGATGTCCATAATGCTGTGTTATTGAATTCTTTGTCATATGCATTTGATTATATCTATGCGATCTTTGATTATGTGGTAAATGTTGAAAACACCGATAATGTGCTTCGGATCGAGTCCTTAAAAGTTGAAAACAAACGATTGTCAAACGAACTTTCAAATGCAATACGTCGCCTTAATGGTGTCAAAAAGATATTCACGATCAACAACTTGCTTTTCAACACAAAATCGCCCTGTTGCGTGCAAAATCTTCTGATCCTAAAATTGAGCAACGGATGATCAAAATCGTGTCTTTTAAGTGTCAAATCTCAAAATATGAACAAGAACTTGTAAAAGTTAAAAAGGAATATGGTGTCATATTTGATTTACTCAAAAGACTCGTGATGAAGCATCAAATGAACTTGATCATTATCTTGCACACACTAAAGAAGTTATGCAGTTTGCTGGAAATATTCGCTCTGAAAATCAAGATCTGATTCACACTATCTTTAAGTTAAGAGAAATGTTAGGAAAGTATGAACAACTTCCGCCTACCGTGATTAAGAGAATAGCCCCAGTAACACTTAGTAATCGTGAACCTAGCATCCCTACTGCCAAATCACAAGTTGCTAATGTGCTTCCTTCTCTGAAACAGGGACTAGTTGCGTCTTTTCCAAACGTCCGCACTTCACGCCTAGGAGCACTACATGAAGAATAGGAAGTTGCGACCTAAGAAAAGATCAATAAGGAATGCTAAAGTAGAAGAACACCCTAGGACTATGAATAAGACTCATGTTGCTTCCACTATAGATATTGCGTTCGGCAAATGTAATAGAAATAGTGATGTAACGAATGCTAAACCGTTAAGTACCTTTTGATATTCATCGATGCACCTTGTGTTATTTGTCGTAAAAGTATGAATTCTGATTGTCATGATAAATGTGTTGCTAAAGCTATCATCTCTCATTTAAGGAATCCTAAGAACCGGAATACCTCTAGGCCCACTAACCTTTCTAAGTCCGTGCTTGGTAGACCGCCCTCTTTAGATTCTAAGAAACGCATTGTTGTCCCTGTAGCTCCGGTTTCACCTCCTAGGAATGTAGTACCACCTAGTGCATTCACTAAGACTAAAGCAAATACTAGTTGGAGATGGCAGAAATGGATATATAACACACTTGGATTTAAATGGATACCTAAAGCTATTGATGTGTGTATATCTACTATAACTACTTCGGAACCCTCTAACATTTCGGGTTCCACATCTACTTCTATTCCATCTGTGTCGTGTAATGCAGGTGATACAGATCATTCTCTGGATTGTTGATAGCGGATGTTCCCGACACATGACGGGCAACCTTAAACTGTTATCAAACTTTATTGCAAAGTTCATTGGCATTGTCAGATTCGGGAATGATCACTTCGCAGCTATCATGGGCTACGGAGACTATATCAATGGGAACATCGAAATTAGCAGGGTTTATTATGTGGAAGGCCTCGGTCACAATCTGTTTTCAGTAGGTCAGTTCTGTGATGGAGATTTGGAGGTTGCTTTCAGGGGAGAAATCTTGTTTCATTCGTGATCTACAAGGAAACGACCTTATGTCTGGCTCGCGTAATTCCAGTCTTTATACTATCTCTATGCAAGACATGGTTGCTTCATCTCCCATTTGCTTACTTTCAAAAGCAACATCAACAAAATCATGGCTATGGCACCGTCGTCTATCACATCTAAACTTTCAAACCATCACCAACCTTGCTCGACACAAACTAGTTGAAGGACTCCCACGATTTCGGTATTCTAAAGATCACCTTTGCTCAGCTTGTGAACAAGGGAAAAGCACTCGTGCTCATTTTCCTTCAAAGGTGGAACACAGCTCTCAGCATGTGCTTCATCTTCTTCACATGGATTTGTGTGGCCCGATGCGCATGCAAACAATTAATGGCAAACGCTACGTCTTAGTAATTGTTGATGACTATTCACGCTGGACTTGGGTCTACTTTCTTCGAAGCAAAGACCAAGCTCCACAAATGATCATCACCTTTCTCACAAAAATACAGGTTCAGCTTGAAACACCGTGTCGACAAATCGAGAAGCATAAAGGAACTGAATTTGTTAACCAAACTCTTCGTGAATTTTATGAGAAAGTGGGGATTCAAAGATCGAAATCTATTGCACGTACACCAGAACAAAACGGAGTTGTTGAAAGACGAAACCGAACGTTAGTGGAAGCCGCAAGAACAATGATAATCAATGCTAAACTCCGATTACTTATGGGCGAAGCTGATCTCTGCATGCTATACTCAAAACCGATCTATGATTACAAAACGCCACAACAAAACACCTTTCGAGCTTGTCCACAACAAAAAACCGAATCTCAAACACTTTCATGTATTTGGATCTCTTTGTTATCCGAATAATGATCGTGATGATTTTGGAAAGCTCAAAGCCAAAGCTGACATTGGAGTCTTTATTGGATATTGTGATAATTCTAAAGGTTTCCGAATCTGGAATCGTCGAACAAAGGAGGTTATGGAAACGATTCATGCTCATTTTCATGAACTTACGGATATGGCTTCTGAGTATAACAGCTTGGAACCCGGTCACAACCGCTTAAACTTTCTCCAAACCCCATCATCAATTGAAACAAGCCCCGACTCACTCGTCAACAAATGGAAGACTATTTGCTCCTCGTTCAGAACGATATTGATGAACGTGCTCCAAGTGTATCCGCTATTTCGCGCTCAACCCGATAATACTCTTATACCGATACACGCTACAACAACTATGTTGAAGAAGCACCACCGATTGACTCTAACACAACAGTTGAACAAACCACTTCCAAAATGATGAACCGGTGATGATGTTAGAATGATGTACCCCCACCTGCAGATTTTGATCCAAATGCGTTCTTTAACCCGTTTGCTACTGAGACTGCTGCACCTGATGTCGCAGAATCTTCAACAAGCCATTTGAATCCTCACAATCTGCACAATGTATACCAACATCAACCCTCCACACATAGATGGACAAAAGACCATCCTCTGGAAAATATTATTGGCAACCCGAATCAATCAGTCATTACGAGACAACGTCTTCACTCAGATGGTGAACATTGCATTTATGCACTCACTGTCTGCCAATCTGAACCTAAAAACATCAAAGACGCAATGACAAAAGACAACTGGATCGAATCCATGCAAGAAGAACTCAACCAATTCAAACGTCTTGAAGTATGGGAACTGGTTGAAAGACCAACAGGAGTCTACGTCATTGGTCTCAAATGGATTTGGAAAAACAAATTGGATGTTGAAGGAAACATTATCAGAAATAAGTCACGCCCTGGTAGCTAAGGGTTATCGCCGGAAGAGGGTATTGACTTTGAAGAATCTTTTGCTCCGGTTGCTCGTCTTGAGGTATTCGATATTTCGCTTCATGCTCATATGAATATGACAGTCTTTCAGATGGATGTCAAAACTGCGTTTCTAAATGGACAACTTAATGAAACGGTTTATGTCACCAACCGAGGATTCGTTGATCCCGCGTTCCCGAACCATGTCTACAAACAACAAAGGTCTCAGATGGTCTCAAACAAGCTCCTCGGGCATGGTACGATAAGCTATCATCTTTCCTTATTGCCAATAATTTCACCAAAGGTTCGGTTGACCCTACTCTTTTCATACAATATCACGGGGCACATATCTTAATTGTTCACATAAAAAGTACTCAATCGCTTTTGCAAAACTAATGAAGAAAAATTTTGAAATACCCATGATGGGTGAACTTACGTTCTTCCTAGGATTACAAGTTCATCAAACACCCCGTGGTATTTTCTTGAGTCAGTCCAAATATGCCCTTGAATTGTTAAATAAATTTGGAATGAATACCTATGACACTTATGCCACACCAATGGCTCATACCAAGAAGCTAGACGCTGATTTACATGGGAAATTGGTGGACCCTATAGAATACCGTAGTATTATTGGGTCTCTCATGTATCTAGACTACTGAGCGACTGATATTGTCTTTCTTTGTATATCTTTGCTCCGTTATCAGTCGCGACCAGCTGAAACCCACCTCTCTGAGGCTAAAAGAATCCTCCGATACATCAAGGGAACCATTAATTTGGGGGTCTGGTATCCGAAGGATTACGGTTTTGAACTAATCACTTTTGAGCCCGACCACGCAGGATGCTTAGATTTCAAAAAGTACTTGAGGAGCTTTACAATTTCTTGGTGATAAACTGGTGTCATGGCAATCGAAGAAGCGGGATTGTACATCGTTGTCCTCAATGAAGGAATATGTAGCCATGTCGGCGTGTTGTGCTCAAGTCATTTGGATGAGAACACAACTCAAAGACTTGGTTACGTATTTGACGTAATCGATGTCTGCAACAATCGAGTGCTAATGCGATCTCGTGCAACTCGGTTCAGAATCGAAATCAAAGCACATCGATCTTCGATATCATTTCATCAAGGACCACGTGGAGCAGGGTACTGTTGAATTATATTTTGTGGGTACAGAATACCAATTGGAGCACCTTCTCACCTAAGCCTTGCCTCCCGCTAGGTTTAATGAGTTGGTCCACCGGATTGGTATGAGGTGTTTGACTCAAGAGGAATTGGAAGACCTCCTAAAACAGTCTTAAAAACCTGTCAAACACCAAAATCTCTTTTGTACATAAATTTACAAAAACAAAAATACAAAAATACAAAATCAGATAAAAACAACAAAAATATTCTTCTATCTATTTTTCTTTCAATATGGCAAGTACATTTCATCCGTCAACACTCTAATCTTTCAAAATTCAGTATTTTTTCCGATCAAATGTTGAAGGGGAGAAAATAAATACTTAACTGTTTCAAAAACATCCGTGTACTTGCATGTTACTCTATTCTGGTTGTATCTTTTATCAATGCTGGTAAACTTTTCTGGTTAAACTGACACTCCTCGGACCAAATTTATAACCTTTCGTTATTTTCTTAAGTCGAAGGGGAGTGTCGTCAAGTTTCTTTCTTAACATCTTTGTTTGGTAACCAAAATGGAAGTTAAATGGCTTTGTATGAAAAAGGAAAAGGTGGAGGGACCAAAACTGTCAAAAGTGTAAAATGTGTTTTAATAAAACTCCCACACCTAACTCTTCACATCACATTTATTACACTAACACCTAAAACATCCTATGCCTAAGAATCGTTCATCAAATCTGTGTTTTGGATCATCATTTTGTAAGTTGTTTCACAATCTTAACCTGTTTTTAAACATTGGTTTTGATTTTTACATGAATCCAACGGTCAAAACGTTGTATAATCTTGTTTTTGTGTTCTACACGTATGCGTATGAACACATGATCAAGATTGTGTGTTTATGGTTAAAAGGTCAGTGTCAAAACGTTTCTAATACATCAATGATCAAAACTCACCCAGAATCAGAATTGAATGATTTGTGAAATTAGGGTTTATGCGTGGTTTTGGGTATTTTCAAATGTGAATGTTTTTTGGTCATAAAGATTGTTGTGTGAGGTTGATATGATAGTGAATTGATGATATCCATGCTTTGAAACAACCTAGATACACTAATTGATTGCAAATTAGAAATTAGGGTTTAATGTTCTTAAGAATTGGGTATTTTTGATTCACTGCGAATTGGATGTTAATACTTGGTTATTACACTCACATGACATATAAGTACTACCAGAAAATGTTTGGTGCAATTTCTTTGGCTAGAATTTTTATGCGTAATTCTTGAATTTAGGGTTTAAGTTTTACGCGTAAGCCTTTCTACGCGTAAACTGTTTGAGAGTATTTTATGCCATGATCTGTTATATAATGAATGATAATGTTGAAATTGATGCTATGATGATGTTATTTCAGGTTTGCTACTCATAACATTCAGAATCAAGGTTCTTAGTACTTCTACGCATAAGGATCACCTAACGCGTAGAAAGTTATGCGTAAGAGAAATCTTACGCGTAACTGTTACGCGTAAGGTTCTACAAAGGGACTACGCGTATCCTGTGAAGGATATGCGTAAATGTGACAATTCGTATTTTCAGGTCATATTTCAAAACATTACTTATGCTTCATCATTTATCATTTATCGTAAACTAGATTTACGAGCATCAAATTCACGTAACCGTAATGGTTTAGCTGTGAATTCATATATTATCATCAAGGACATTCCATATGGACTAAGTTTAGTCTACATATCATTATCATCATTATCATCATATTAGCTCATTCATGGATTTGCATTTTACATCAACCGTATAATTTCATATTAAATAAATGCTATCGCGTAATTTATTATTTTGAACAATTGATCCATTACTTTCAAAAATTATTCTAATATATTTTTATACTCATATTAAGTTTATAAAAATAATATTATGAGTTTACCCAGTGTTTTAAATTTATTTTGTATCTAAATTGTTATATTTATATAATTACGACGTTTTTCTTAAAAACTACACAATATTTATTATTTCACTCAAATTTTGCAAGAAATGTATTTTTATAATTTTTATGACCTTAATATATTTTATCTTGACCCGTTAAAAGTTATTTTTATCTAACGCTACCCTAAATACTCAAATGTGTATTCAACTTACCACATATCCTCAATTTACTTACATGTTACTACACTTATACATATTAAAAAAAAATTATATAAAAGACATGACTAACACCCCTTGTCGACACAAGGGGTGAGTCACTTAGTGATTTGCAAAATATCTCTTTACTAGTGGAAGTCATATACACTTAAACTAACACATTCATTCACTCATAATATCAAAAGGATCAAAACCCCATTTGCTTTCTCTTTTCTCTCCAAGACCGGCAACCACATAGACCAAGAAGGAGATCAAATATTTTTCTCTAATCAAGTTTTATATACTCTAGTATCACTTGTTGTAAAGGTTTTGCAATAAAAACCTAAGGTGATTAGGAAAAACCCATTGTCCTTAAACCTCATCAAGTTACTTGTAAGCATCCATATTCATGTTTTTATTTCATATTCATTGTTATGGTCATATCATTTTATTTGAGAAACATGCAAGTCTCATGAGGTTTATACCACTTTTCTTTGATTTTTAAGAGTTATATATATATTGTCATCCTCTAATTACTCCTTGTTATAAATCACTCTTGGTGATGTCTGGGAACCCATGACACCCTAAGAAGGTGTATGGTAGGATTAGAATAGCTTCGGAGTTGTTTTGAATGGGTTAGAATAGGTTTGGGCGAGAAAAACTCATTTCGACAAGTTTGCAAAAGGGTCTGTCCTTATTTTCAAAATCTGGAAAATTCGACAGTGGGTAAAATTTTGGCCTAGATAATTAGAAAATACACTTTAAAACGAAAACGTGGTCGCTTGAACGGATTAAAACGGAGCTATAACGAAGAAGTTATGAATTTTTCAAGTTGGCGACGAAAACTATAATTTTCTGGAAATTTCAGCATGTTATATGTATTTTGTACGAGTCAAAAATGAAACTTAGGCGTTATTAATTATGTCGACTTATCAAAAATATATTAGTATACTTTGATACAAAGCTAAGGACCTATAAAACGTAGAAAACGGATTTGTAATGATTAAGTTATACACATTTACAAAAAGTTGACGTAACTTCATTTTATAAGAAAAACTATAAATTTCTAATAGGCAAGTATTACGGCAAAATAAGTGACCATTTTGAAGGTTGTTTTTAACAATGATGTAGAACTTTTTATAAAGTAATGTCTTCTAGTAAAAGTGAGTTTGCCAAGTATATTTTCCAAAATGTCCGACCGTTTGTTTAGCGGAGTTGTAATGAAATAATTATGGCTACTCAAACATTTGCCGAAAACCATCCTTAAACTATATTTTGGGACACAAGTACCATATTTAACTTATATTTTTCTTTATGTTCGAGACCTCTAGGATGGAAAATCATGTACTAAAACTTTGAGATAATGATACAAGCTTCCCAAAACCATTGAGTACGTTTCCTAATGCTCAATGTGCACCATTTTACGACTAGCTTTTAGAGGCCGTTTTGTCACTTTCATGAATATTTCAACGACATTATTTTACGACGAAAAGTTATAATTTCTTAATAAATCACTAAATGATTATCGTCGGATATCATTTCAACGTTATTACAAGTGGAGTAATTTAAAAATGGTCAAGACGTTAAAAGATTATATTTTTGACGAAAAGTATTATTTTCAAAAATTCATAAGTGGTATAGATATCATCCGAATTGCAGGCATATCATTACATCATAACTTATTATGTATCATATCATTCATCATAGGTCAAGTTTTGAGATTCACGCAACATTTTGGTGTACACACTTTTGTCATCGCATCAATTCATCAAGTGAGTTTTCATAGCCCCGTTGTATACGTTTATACTTATTTTTCAAACCTACGGGGGAGAATACATTGCACATCATTTTTATTACGATACCAAGTATATCAAATTAATTACATTGCTTAAGTTACCTCATGCCAATTGAATGTCCCCATTCTATAACATGAACCGTTAATTTCATAGATGCGAGGGTGAGTGGATAGATCTATCGAGGGTGACTCCTCCATCCGGGTTGGTGGATTCCAACTGGTTAAACGGATGCATTTCATTTAATATCATTATTTGAGTTGTTTGGCAAACACTCTGTTGGGGCGAACATCATAATCAGTCTAGTTTCGGTGTCATGGACTTATAGCAATTGTAACATTTTTGTTTGGCATGTTTGTCATATATGGTCTATACTTGTGTGGTTGTATAAATTATTTTTCATAAACCTATGATTTCTCACCAACCTTTGTGTTGACCGTTTTAGCAATGTATTTTCAGGTAACTAGACATTCGCATCATGGCATGATTAAGGAACCTCATAGAGTCGCGACGTCGACTTGTTTCATTGTATATTATGGTTTTCTTTTCAAAACATCGTTTGGACTTGTAATAAACTTATTTTCCGCAAATTTATCAACTTTTGGGACCTATTTTGTAACTCTGTATGTTCTATATAAATATCAAACGATTTGTTTCTAAAACGACACTTTTGGTCGTTCAATATAACTGTGATTGTGATGCTATGACAGCAATCCCCAGAATTCCATTCACGCAAAACAGGTAATTTGGGGTGTGACAGATTGGCATCGAGCTTGATTATAGAGAACTAGGTTGCATCATTGACCCTAGACTATAACTACATCATCATAGCATCTCATCATTTCATCATAAGTGCATGTTCACTTTACATGCGGATTCATATACATTTTATTCGAGTTATTTACTTTTATTTTTCATTGGTTGTCACAGAGATATCTTGATTCCGACCCTATCCCTATATCATCTGACACGAACATGGAGGATGTCTCATCCGACACCAACATGAAAGATGCCTTATCACACCTTTGTAGTTTTATCTTCTATTGGCTCTACTTCATACTTACCACTGATAGTGACTGACACTGAGACCGAACCCTTTGAGGAGGGAGAAGTCGCACCTACACCACCTGTTAGCCCTATACATGGCCGATTCACCCACCATCACCACTTTTATCATCATCATCTTCATCATACTATCTTAGGGAGCCTATACCTACGTTGGACTTGCCGCTCAAAAAGCGTGCACGTTTTGACATCCCTGCATCACCCTCTATAGAGCCCGAACCACCAGCTAGGTTCAAGATAGGTGAGAGCTCAAAGCATTGTTGCTTTAGACGCACCTTCCACTGAGACACTAGGGGCACGTATTGATAGCCAACAGGTTCAGATAGATAGGATGTTAGGACAGTTGGAGGAATTATCTTTGGATCGAGTGGAGACCATTGAGGAGGAGGTTGAAGGCCTTGTGATAGGTAGAGTTTCGATTGATATGGCTCACTAGGGTTTAGAGTCTAGACAGTTAGAGAACCGGGGGCATATTGTTGAGTTGAGGCAGGAGATGCCTGAGTTGTATGATAGAGCCGAGATGGCACAGGACGAGCTTCAGCGTCAGGGCTCAAGTTGGCATTAGCTCGTGAGAGCATGGTTACCGCACGGTCGATTAGCGAGTTGAGGGGTTTGATTGCTAGTTTGGTTGCACAGGTTCGAGATCTACAGGATCGGCGGAGCACCGGAGGTGCCTAGTGTAGACTTTTATCATGTATAGTTTTTATTTACTATTATCCTAGTCACAAGGTGTGTGACATAGTTTAAAGAACTTGTTGTCTTTTGGTTGTTGTACAAACAAAATATCAAGTGTTGACTCAACTATGTAGGAATGGTTTTATTATCTATGATATCGGTCCATGAAGGCCGAAATTTTCATGTATATTATCCACGTATGTTGTGATTATATTTGTGATATTCGTGATTGTTCGTTGTGATTTCATTTATATTATGCATGTTGTGGTTGTGGATATATATGTGTAATGTTTGTTTCTACTTACGAGTTCTCATAATTGTTTCATCTTATGGTTTTGAAGAGCAATGGCGCTAAAGAAAGCCACACCTGAATTGACACAAGCTGCTATGTAGAAGTATGTGAATGATAGCATAGCCGATTAAGGACTGAGAGAGCATCGGTGCTGCTGCTGAGGTCGGCAACTGCGAGCCGCTAGACATCTTGCTGCTGCAGGTATTGCGGAGGGTCCGGGGTTAGAAGTTATACGTATAAGGATTTTAAAAGTGGAGATCCTACTAAGTTCAAAGGTACTGAAGGGGCAACTGCCATGGTTAGATGGTTCGAGAAAATGGAATCCGTGTTTTTGCTATGTAATTGCCCGGAGGATAGCAAGGTTAAGTTTGCTACAAGTACACTACTGGATGGGGCAATGTCGGTGGAATTGTATGCTCACCAATGGGAATGGAAAATGCGTACAAGCTCACTTGGGAGCAATTCAAAAGGTTGTTAACGAGGAATTATTGTCCGCGTACGAGGTGAAAAGTTGGAACCGAATTCTATGAATTGGTAACTATTGGGTATGATATTGATACTTACATTCGAAGGTTTCAAGAATTGGCCGCGTTATGCCCATCTATGGTTTCGGATAATGAAAAGCTACTGGAGGCTTTCATTGGGGGACTTCCCTAGGTTGTTCAAGGAGACGTGATTTCTTTTGATCCCATAACGATTGAGGAATCTAATCGAGTGACTCAAAAGCTCATGGCGCAAGTAGTAGTGAAGAAGCAACATCGCCAACACCAACCGAAACAACAATACCAACAACCGCTCAAATTTCAACAATAACCGAAACAATTACACCAACTATAACAACAACAATAACAACAAACGAAAGTGGGACACCAACAGAGGTGGAAATGTTACTCAACAACCACCTAAGAGACAAGAGGTGGCAAAGGCCTATGTTGCAGGTCCAAAGCAGAAAAAGGGGTACACGGGGATTTTGCCTAAGTGTGAGATGTGTTCTAGTCATCACAAGCCGGGACGTTGTCCTGAACCATGCGGGAATTGTAAGAAAGTGGGACATCAAACTAGGGAATGCAAGATACCAACTACCGGGGAAAATCAGAAACCACCAGTGACATGTTTTGGTTGCGGAGAAAAGGGACACTACAAGAGTGAATGTCCAAAGGGAAGGAACCAAGGAAACAAGAATCAAGGAGGAATGGCACAAGGAAGAGCTTATGTTATAGGAGGTGGAGAAGCTAGGGAGGACCCGAATGTCGTTACGCGTACGTTCCTTATCAATAATCGTTATGCATCAGTTTTATTTGATTCGGGAGCCGATAAGAGTTTTGTGTCCACTATATTGTCACCTTTACTCAATATCAAACCAACCACATTAGACACATCATACAACATTGAATTAGCTAATGGTAACTTAATTAGCACCGACACCATTATCCGTGGTTGTACACTCAATTTTCTAAATCATCCCTTCAATATAGACCTTATGCCCTGTCACACCCCCAAATTACCTGTTTTGCAGCGGAATGGAATTCCTGGGGATTGACTGTCATAGCATCACAGTTACAGATATATTGAACGACCTAAAGTGTCGTTTGAAAAGAACATCGTTTGATTAAATAAAACAATCAGAGTTTACAAAGATAGGTCCCACATGAAAGTTACTATGCACGGAAAATATGTTTAGTACAAGACAAACGATGTTTTTAAAGTTCATAAAACCCAAGTGAGACGCGTCGTCATCGCGACTCCATGATGTGTCCAAATGCATGCCATGAATTGAATGCCTTAGATACCGAGATAAAACATGCTTAAAAAGGTCAACACAAAGGTTGAGTGAAATCCATAGGTTTAAGTAATTCGTTTGAACACAATCATCGTATTGTGAGTTAAATTGTTTCACACTCATCGTTTAAAACAAAATCGTATTTATTTCACTAAGTTCATGACACCAAAGCGTAACATCGCACCAATAAAATTTGGTAATCATCGTTTCATCGCCAAATTTCCCTAATAGGTAACTTGCCAAATTACCTTCTTGGTTCAAATATAGTGCATTTCGATTTCCCCTAACTGGGTCAATAAGAGTGGAGTGTTAATTCCAATAGCCTATTCACAATATTCGCCACTAAGTGACTAATGGTTCATGATGTAGGGACTTCGAACATGGCAAATACTTAGTGACAATAAAACATTCAATATAGCATGTAGTTCAAAGCATTTGTGTTCGATTAAAAATGTAGCATGTATCTCCCCTAAGAGTTTGTAAAACAGTTAAAAGAGTAAAAGTGGGGCTATGAACTCTGTTGCAATGATTATGATGACAAAAGGTAGATTTTTACCGAGGTATAATGTAATGCTTTACCCTTGACCTATTGTGAATGATATGATACGTAATGAGTTATGATGTAATGTTATGCATGCATTTAGTATGTTATTTATACCATTTGCGAGTTTTGAAAATAATATTTATCGTCGAAAAATACTCTTTTGACGTCTTGACCATTCTTAAATCACTTTACAAGTATTTACGTCAAAATGTCATCCTACAATGGTTTTGTAATCATTTATTGTGAAGTTTCACTTTTCGTCGTAAAATAATGTCGTCGGAAATTTTCATGAAAGACACAAAAATGGCTTCGAAAAACTAGTCGTAAAATGGTGTACGTCGAACGTTAGGAAACGAACTCAACGGTTTTGGAAAGTTTGTATCAAAATCTAGAAGTTTTGGTACAGGAGTTTTCGTCATAGAGGTCTCGAACATAAAGATAATAAGGGTTAAAGATGGTGATTTTAGTTACTGTAACACTTATCTCGTAAAAATAATATAGTTTTTCTAAAATAATAGTTACGGTAAGTTTATGAAAAGCGTGTATATCTTAGTCGTTTCAAATCCGTTTTCTACGTATTATACGTCCTTAGCTTAGTATCAAAGTATACTAATATATTTTTGATAAGTCGAAATAATTTGTAAAGCTTAGGACTCGTTTTGACTCGTACAAAACTAAAATAGGTTGCTGAAATTTCCAGAAAATATATATTTAAATTTCGCCAAACTTGAAAAATTCATAACTTCTTCGTTATAACTCCGTTTTAATCCGTTCAAGCGCCCACGGATTCGTTTTAAAGTATATTTTCTAAATATTAAGGCCAAAAATTCGTGCCTACTGTCGGATTTTCCAGAAAATCAAAATAAGGACAGACCACTTTTAATACTTGTGAAAATAGTTTTTCGTACTAAACCTATTCCAATCCCTTCAAATCAACTCCAAAGCTAATCTAATCCTACCATACACCTTCTTAGGGTGTCATGGGTTCCTAGACATCATCAAGACCAATATATACCAAGGGAATAATTATAGGATGACTTTATATATATCAAACACTAAAAATCAATGTAAAAATGGTATAAATATACACAAGTCATGCATGCTTGCCCAAAAATGAAGAAATACTTATGAAATGAAAAGGAAAGATGTAAAATGAAGTGATATGCTTACAAGTTACTTGATGAGGTGATTAGAACAAAGGATAAAACCTAAACACTCTAGGTTTTTATTTCAAAACCTAACCCGAAACCTTTCCAAAATATTCTCGTAAGTAAGTAAACCCCAAATAACCTTGGTACCTTAGTTTTTTTATACACAAAAAACTTTCTTTTCTTTCCTCCCTTGTTTGACAGTGAATAATTTCTAGTGCGAGCTCGTGTTTTCAATAAAGTGAGATAACTTCTCGAGTGAGTTTGAAAACTCATAAATAGTTTAAATTGTTCCAGTGTGCGGGGTAACTTCCCTTATTTATCTCAAGTGAGCTAATGCTTGCTCAAAATCGTTCAGGTAATAATAAATAATAATTTATTATTAAATTTAAAATATGGAAATTTACCGATTTATATACAAAATAAATTTAAAATACTAGGTAAACTCAAAATATTATTTTTATAAACTAAATGTAAGTATAAAAATATGTCGGGATAATTTTTGGAAGTATCGGATTAAACGTTCAAAATAATAACTTACGCGATAACGTTTATTTAATATGAAATTTACGCGTTTAAGGTGAAATGCAAAAATCATGAATGAACCGATATGAAATGATGAATATAGAGTTTGAGAAATGACCGAAAATTAAGAATTGTGACATTCTTCCCATGTCAGAAGAATCACGTCCTCGTGATTCAATCGATGATACTATGGTCCGAACCTCGACAAGGGTTCTAAAAGTTTATGCTCGTGTATGGTCTAAATGATTATGTTTATGCTCATGCATATGAGTTACTCGTCCCACAAGATACGTTCCTGTGCTATCGTGAGCAATTCCCATCCTAAATACATGCTTTCTTATGATTAGGCTCGATGAGACAAGCTTTCCCATTCTCAAGCAAAATTTTTAAAAGACTTTTTGGTAACCGATTTTTACTTAATCCCACAACTCATCAAACAAGAACTGTCATACGATTAGGCTAAATCGGTTTAGATAACGACTTGTTTCTAGCTCGATCTTTGCAACTCATCAAACAAGAACGTCTACTTTCGGATCAAACTGAAACAAATGTGGTTTGAAGAAAATCTTTTGAAAATTTGGCTTGATTACGAATTGCTTACACATATGAGACTACTACTCCCTTCATTGCATGATTCTTCCTGAATTAGACATAGGTGATCAGGCTATGTATAATTTAGGAGTAATTATGCAATGCTTGGACTAATCGACTCATATGATGTTTGGTGTTGAGTCATAAGTCCGCATGTATAAAGAATGTGCACTTATAATGATATGATGAGATGCTATGATGATGTGGTTATAGTCTAGGGTCAATGATGCAACCTAGTTCTCTATAACCGAAGCTCTGATGCCAATCTGTCACACCCCCAAATTACCTGTTTTGCAGCGGAATGGAATTCCTGGGGATTGACTGTCATAGCATCACAGTTACAGATATATTGAACGACCTAAAGTGTCGTTTGAAAAGAACATCGTTTGATTAAATAAAACAATCAGAGTTTACAAAGATAGGTCCCACATGAAAGTTACTATGCACGGAAAATATGTTTAGTACAAGACAAACGATGTTTTTAAAGTTCATAAAACCCAAGTGAGACGCGTCGTCATCGCGACTCCATGATGTGTCCAAATGCATGCCATGAATTGAATGCCTTAGATACCTGAGATAAAACATGCTTAAAAGGTCAACACAAAGGTTGAGTGAAATCCATAGGTTTAAGTAATTCGTTTGAACACAATCATCGTAGTGTGAGTTAAATTGTTTCACACTCATCGTTTAAAACAAAATCGTATTTATTTCACTAAGTTCATGACACCAAAGCGTAACATCGCACCAATAAAAATTGGTAATCATCGTTTCATCGCTGCCCTAATAGGTAACTTGCCAAATTACGGTTCAAATATAGTGCGCTCGATTTCCTAACCGGGTCAATAAGAAGGGTATTAATTCAATAGGCCTATTCACAATATTCGCTCACTAAAGTGACTAATGGTTCATGATGTAGGGACTTCGAACATGGAAAATACTTAGTGACAATAAAACATTCGGATATAGCATGTAGTTCAAAGCATTTGTGTTCGATTAAAATGTAGCATGTATCTCCCCAAGAGTTTGTAAAACAGTTAAAAGAGTAAAAGTGGGGCTATGAACTCACATGTTGCAATGATTATGATGACAAAAGTGGGTACACCGAGGTATAATGTAATGCTTTACCCTTGACCTATTGTGAATGATATGATACGTAATGAGTTATGATGTAATGTTATGCATGCATTTAGTATGTTATTTATACCATTTGCGAGTTTGAAAATAATATTTATCGTGAAAAATATCTTGACGTCTTGACCATTCTTAAATCACTTTACAAGTATTTACGTCAAAATGTCATCCTACAATGGTTTTGTAATCATTTATTGTGAAGTTTCACTTTTCGTCGTAAAATAATGTCGTCGGAAATTTTCATGAAAGACACAAAAATGGCTTCGAAAACTAGTCGTAAAATGGTGTACGTCGAACGTTAGGAAACGAACTCAACGGTTTTGGAAAGTTTGTATCAAAATCTAGAAGTTTTGGTACAGGAGTTTTCGTCATAGAGGTCTCGAACATAAAGATAATAAGGGTTAAAGATGGTGATTTTAGTTACCGTAACACTTATCTCGTAAAAATAATATAGTTTTTCTAAAAATAATAGTTACGGTAAGTTTATGAAAACGTGTATATCTTAGTCGTTTCAAATCCGTTTTCTACGTATTATACGTCCTTAGCTTCGTATCAAAGTATACTAATATATTTTTGATAAGTCGAAATAATTTGTAAAGCTTAGGACTCGTTTTTGACTCGTACAAAACTAAAATAGGTTGCTGAAATTTCAGAAAATATATATTTCGTCGTCAAACTTGAAAAATTCATAACTTCTTCGTTATAACTCCGTTTTAATCCGTTCAAGCGGCCACGGATTCGTTTTAAAGTATATTTTCTAAATATTAAGGCCAAAAATTCGTGCCTACTGTCGGATTTTCCAGAAAAACAAAACAAGGACAGACCACTTTTAATACTTGTCGAAAATAGTTTTTCTCGTACTAAACCTATTCCAATCCCTTCAAATCAACTCCAAAGCTAATCTAATCCTACCATACACCTTCTTAGGGTGTCATGGGTTCCTAGACATCATCAAGACCAATATATACCAAGGGAATAATTATAGGATGACTTTATATATATCAAACACTAAAAAATCAATGTAAAAATGGTATAAATATACACAAGTCATGCATGCTTGCCCAAAAATGAAGAAATACTTATGAAATGAAAAGGAAAGATGTAAAATGAAGTGATATGCTTACAAGTTACTTGATGAGGTGATTAGAACAAAGGATAAAACCTAAACACTCTAGGTTTTTATTTCAAAACCTAACCCGAAACCTTTCCAAAATATTCTCGTAAGTAAGTAAACCCCAAAGAACCTTGGTACCTTAGTTTTTTTATACACAAAAAACTTTCTTTTCTTTCCTCCCTTGTTTGACAGTGAATAATTTCTAGTGCGAGCTCGTGTTTTCAATAATGTGAGATAACTTCTCGAGTGAGTTTGAAAACTCATAAATAGTTTAAATTGTTCCAGTGTGCGGGGTAACTTCCCTTATTTATCTCAAGTGAGCTAATGCTTGCTCAAAATCGTTCAGGTAATAATAAATAATAATTTATTATTAAATTTAAAATATGGAAATTTACCGATTTATATACAAAATAAATTTAAAATACTAGGTAAACTCAAAATATTATTTTTATAAACTAAATGTAAGTATAAAAATATGTCGGGATAATTTTTGGAAGTATCGGATTAAACGTTCAAAATAATAACTTACGCGATAACGTTTATTTAATATGAAATTTACGCGTTTAAGGTGAAATGCAAAAAAATCATGAATGAACCGATATGAAATGATGAATATAGAGTTTGAGAAATGACCGAAAATTAAGAATTGTGACATGCCCGTAGAACTAGGTAGTTTCGACGTCATCATTGGTATGGATTGGTTATCCAAACATCGTGCAAGGATCATTTGTGATGAAAAAGTTGTTCATCTTCCTTATAACGGCGAAACTTTGATCATTCGTGGGGAACGAAGTGGAACTAGACTCAGTATTATATCATGCATCAAAACGGATAAGTACATAAAGAAAGGTTGTTTTGCTTTCTTAGCACATATAACCGAGAAGAAGTCGGAGGAGAAGCGACTTGAGGATGTACCGATTGCTCGAGAATTTCCGGAAGTCTTTCCCGAAGACTTGCCAGGACACCCACCGGCACGTCAAGTAGAATTTCATATTGACTTAGTGCCCGGAGCTGCACCAATTGAGCGAGCACCTTACCGATTAGCACCATCGGAGATGCAAGAGTTGTCTAATCAGTTGCAAGAACTTTTAGACAAAGGATTCATTAGGCCAAGTTCCTCGCCTTGGGGAGCACCGGTTTTGTTTGTGAAGAAGAAAGATGGATCTTTCCGAATGTGTATAGATTATAGAGAGCTGAACAAGTTAACGGTGAAGAATCGTTACCCACTTCCCATAATCGACGACTTGTTCGATCAGTTGCAAGGCTCTAGTATCTATTCAAAGATTGACCTAAGATCAGGTTATCATCAACTTAGAGTGCGGGAGGAGGATATTCCAAAAACAGCGTTTAGAACACGTTATGGACATTATGAGTTTCAAGTAATGCCTTTCGGATTAACTAATGCACCTGCAGTATTCATGGATTTCATGAATAGGGTATGCAAACCGTATTTGGACAAGTTTGTTATAGTATTCATCGATGACATATTGATTTACTCAAAGAGCAAAGAAGAGCACGAAGGGCATTTGAGAACGATTTTAGGACAACTCAAGAATGAGAAGTTGTATGCCAAATTTTCGAAGTGTGATTTTTGGAATCGCAAAGTACAATTTCTTGGTCACGTCATTGATAGTCAAGGATTACAAGTAGACCCTGCAAAGATTGAAGCTGTAAAAGATTGGGCTACTTCGACAAATCCTACGGAAATCCGACAATTTCTAGGACTTGCCGGGTATTACCGAAGATTCATCAAAGGTTTTTCAAAGATAGCTAAAGCTTTGACTAAGTTGACACAGAAAAACAAGAGGTACGAATGGGGAAAGAAACAAGAAGCTGCTTTTCAGTTGTTGAATCAAAAGCTTTGCAGTGCGCCAATTTTGGCACTACCCGAAGGAATTGAGAACTTTGTTGTATACTGCGATGCTTCACATAAAGGGCTTGGAGCTGTTTTAATGCAAAACGAGAAGGTGATAGCTTATGCTTCTCGACAACTTAAGGTTCATGAGAAGAATTACACCACACATGATCTTGAGTTGGGGCCGTAGTTTTTGCACTTAAGATTTGGAGACACTACCTTTACGGTACAAAGTGCACAGTGTTTACGGACCACAAGAGTTTACAATATGTTCTTGATCCGAAGGAACTTAACATGAGGCAACGTCGTTGGTTGGAATTACTCAGCGATTATGATTGTGAAATCAAGTATCATCCGGGAAAAGCCAATGTTGAGGCTGATGCTCTTAGCTTGGAAAAGAAAGACCCAAACCTTTAAGAGTTCGATCATTAGGAATGACGATCAGTTCACCTTTACCATCAAGAATACTCGAGGCACAAATCGAAGCACTTAAGGAGGAAAACCGACCAAGTGAAAAGCTTTATGGTATGCCGAAAATGCAAATGGCTTTGTAAAGAGAGCAGATGGAGTATTATGCTTCAAGGAAAGAATGTGGGTACCATTTTATGGCGGGATACGAGAATTGATTATGCATGAGTCGCATAAGTCAGAGTATTCTATTCACCCGGATCGATAAGATGTATCGGGATCTCAAGAAACTTTATTGGTGGCCGAACATGAAAGCGGAGATTGCTACGTACGTGAGCAAATGTCTTACTTGTTCCAAAGTAAAAGTCGAATATCGAAACCTTGATTACTCCAACAACCAGAAATTCCCCAATGGAAATGGGAACGCATTACAATGGACTTTGTCACTTAAACTTCCAAAGACATCGGGAGGTTACGATGCTATATGGGTGATCGTCGATCGTCTTACCAAATCAGCTCATTTCATACCAATTAGAGAGACTTATTCCATGGAACAACTTACTAGACTATATGTCAAGGAAATAGTCTCGAGGCATGGAGCACCAATTTCGATCATTTCCGACAGAGATAGTCGATTCACTTCAAACTTCTGGAAATCATTACAAGATTCATTTGGAACCAAATTGGAGATGAGCACAGCATATCATCCACAAACCGATGGCCAAAGTGAAAGGACAATTCAAACCTTAGAAGATATGCTGAGAGCATGTGTGATTGATTTTGGAAATGGTTGGGCTAATCATTTGCCATTAATTGAATTCTCGTACAACAATAGTTATCACACCAGTATAAAAGCGGCACCATTCGAGGCACTTTATGGTCGAAAATGCCAATCACCTGTTTGTTGGGCCGAGGTTGGAGACGCACAACTCACTGGTCCGGATATGGTACGGGAAACAACAGAAAAGATAGTCCAAATCCGAGATAGACTCAGAACTGCCAGGAGTCGAGAAAAGTTACGCAGATGTTAGACGCAAACCGTTAGAATTTCAAGTCGGCGACAAAGTGATGTTGAAAGTATCGCCTTGGAAAGGCGTGGTACGATTTGGAAAAAGCGGGAAGTTGAACCCGAGGTACATTGGGCCATTCAAAATTTTGAGCAGAGTCGGCCCTGTAGCTTATCGACTTGATCTTCCGACAGAACTTAGTCATGTACACAACACGTTTCACGTTTCAAACCTGAAGAAATGTCTTTCGGATGAATCACTTGTTATTCCATTTGAAGAAATTCAACTCGACGATAAACTCAATTTCGTGGAGGAACCTGTAGAAATCATGGACCGCGAGGTCAAGCAGTTGAAACAGAGTCGTATTCCTATTGTGAAGGTTCGCTGGAATTCTCGAAGAGGTCCTGAGTTTACTTGGGAACGGGAAGACCAGATGCGCCTCAAATATCCTCATCTTTTCACCGACAACACTGTAGGACCCAACAAGGACTGAATTCAGGGACTGAATTCCTTTTTGGATGGGCGAATGTGACAATTCGTATTTTCAGGTCATATTTCAAAACATTACTCATGCTTCATCATTTATCATTTATCGTAAACTAGATTTACGAGCATCAAATTCACGTAACCGTAATGGTTTAGCTGTGAATTCATATATAATCATCAAGGACATTCCATATGGACTAAGTTTAGTCTACATATCATTATCATCGTTATCATCATATTAGCTCATTCATGGATTTGCATTTTACATCAACCGTATAATTTCATATTAAATAAACGCTATCGCGTGATTAATTATTTTGAACAATTGATCCATTACTTTCAAAAATTATTCCAATATATTTTTATACTCATATTAAGTTTATAAAAATAATATTATGAGTTTACCCAGTTTTTTAAATTTATTTTGTATCTAAATTGTTATATTTATATAATTACGACGTTTTTCTTAAAAACTACACGATATTTATTATTTCACTCAAATTTTGCAAGAAATGTATTTTTATAATTTTTATGACCTTAATATATTTTATCTTGACCCGTTAAAAGTTATTTTTATCTAACGCTACCATAAATACTCAAACATGTATTCAACTTACCACATATCCTCAATTTACTTACATGTTACTACACTTATACATATTAAAAAAAAATTATATAAAAGACATGACTAACACCCCTTGTCGACACAAGGGGTGAGTCACTTAGTAATTTGCAAATATCTCTTCAAGTGGAAGTCATATACACTTAAACTAACACATTCATTCACTCATAATATCAAAAGGATCAAAACCCCATTTGCTTTCTCTTTTCTCTCCAAGACCGGCAACCACATAGGACCAAGAAGGAGATCAAATATTTTTCTCTAATCAAGTTTTATATACTCTAGTATCACTTGTTGTAAAGGTTTTGCAATAAAAACCTAAGGTGATTAGGAAAAACCCATTGTCCTTAAACCTCATCAAGTTACTTGTAAGCATCCATATTCATATTTTTATTTCATATTCATTGTTCTGGTCATATCATTTTATTTGAGAAACATGCAAGTCTCATGAGGTTTATACCACTTTTTCTTTGATTTTTAAGAGTTATATATATATTGTCATCCTATAATTACTCCTTGTTATAAATCACTCTTGGTGATGTCTAGGAACCCATGACACCCTAAGAAGGTGTATGGTAGGATTAGAATAGCTTCGGAGTTGTTTTGAATGGGTTAGAATAGGTTTGGCGCGAGAAAAACTCATTTCGACAAGTTTGCAAAAGGGTCTGTCCTTATTTTCAAAATCTGGAAAATTCGACAGTGGGTAAAAATTTTTGGCCTAGATAATTAGAAAATACACTTTAAAACGAAAACGTGGTCGCTTGAACGGATTAAAACGGAGCTATAACAAAGAAGTTATGAATTTTTCAAGTTGGCGACGAAAACTATAATTTTCTGGAAATTTCAGCATGTTATATTTATTTTGTACGAGTCAAAAATGAAACTTAGGCGTTATTAATTATGTCGACTTATCAAAAATATATTAGTATACTTTGATACAAAGCTAAGGACCTATAAAACATAGAAAACGTATTTGTAATGATTAAGTTATACACATTTACAAAAAGTTGACGTAACTTCATTTTATAAGAAAAACTATTAATTTCTAATAGGCAAGTATTACGGCAAAATAAGTGACCATTTTGAAGGTTGTTTTTAACAATGATGTAGAACTTTTTATAAAGTAATGTCTTCTATTAAAAGTGAGTTTACCAAGTATATTTTCCAAAATGTCCGACCGTTTGTTTAGCGGAGTTGTAATGAAATAATTATGGCTACTCAAACATTTGCCGAAAACCATCCTTAAACTATATTTTGGGACACAAGTACCATATTTAACTTATATTTTTCTTTATGTTCGAGACCTCTAGGATGGAAACTCATTTACTAAAACTTTGAGATAATGATACAAACTTCCCAAAACCATTGAGTACGTTTCCTAATGCTCAATGTGCACCATTTTACGACTAGCTTTTAGAGGCCGTTTTGTCACTTTCATGAATATTTCAACGACATTATTTTACGACGAAAAGTTATAATTTCTTAATAAATCACTAAATGATTATCGTCGGATATCATTTCAACGTAATTACAAGTGGAGTAATTTAAAAATGGTCAAGACGTTAAAAGATTATATTTTTGACGAAAAGTATTATTTTCAAAAATTCATAAGTGGTATAGATATCATCCGAATTGCATGCATATCATTACATCATAACTTATTATGTATCATATCATTCATCATAGGTCAAGTTTTGAGATTCACGCTACATTTCGTTGTACACACTTTTGTCATCGCATCAATTCATCAAGTGAGTTTTCATAGCCCCGTTGTATACGTTTATACTTATTTTTCAAACCTACGAGGGAGAATACATTGCACATCATTTTTATTACGATACCAAGTATATCAAATTCATTACATTGCTTAAGTTACCTCATGCCAATTGAATGTCCCCATTATATAACATGAACCGTTAATTTCATAGAAGCGAGGGTGAGTGGATAGATCTATCGAGGGTGACTCCTCCATCCGGGTTGGTGGATTCCAACCGGTTAAACGGATGCATTTCATTTAATATCATTATTTGAGTTGTTTGGCAAACACTCTGTTGGGGCGAACATCATAATCAGTCTAGTTTCGGTGTCATGGACTTATAGCAATTGTAACATTTTTGTGTGGCATGTTTGTCATATATGGTCTATACTTGTGTGGTTGTATAAATTATTTTTCATAAACCTATGATTTCTCACCAACCTTTGTGTTGACCGTTTTAGCAATTTATTTTCAGGTAACTAGACATTCGCATCATGGCACGATTAAGGAACCTCATAGAGTCGCGGCGTCGACTTGTTTCATTGTATATTATGGTTTTCTTTTCAAAACATCGTTTGGACTTGTAATAAACTTATTTTCCGCAAACTTTATCAACTTTTGGGACCTATTTTGTAACTCTGTATGTTCTATATAAATATCAAACGATGTGTTTCTAAAACGACACTTTTGGTCGTTCAATATAACTGTGATTGTGATGCTATGACAGTCAATCCCCAGGAATTCCATTCCGCTGCAAAACAGGTAATTTGGGGGTGTGACAGTAAACAGTGACCTCTACGCATAAGGTCTACTCTTACTAAGTAAGCCTTACGTGTAAGGTTTATATATGCCTACGCGTAAGTTTTACGCATAAGGTCCTCATGTTCCTACGCGTAATATTTCTTACGCGTAAGTCAGGATCCTACGCGTAAGCTTACGTCTACGCGTATACTTATCTTGTTTACGCATAAGCTACCATTCCTACGCATAAGCCTTGATCAAACCTTCGTTATGAATTGTTACACGTGTAAACTTGTAAATAAATAAATCATAACGTCACGAAACCAATAACGTCACTAATAAGCTTAAATGAATAATGTGTTGTGAAAATATGTGATAACATAAACTTTAAAACCTAAAGTTAACTAACTCACAAAACTTTTCACGACGTCATTGGATTATTGGACAAACAAGTGACTTTGGACTCGTAACAATCATTGACATTATACATTCAATAACTAGACAATAAAACCTTCTATTGACTAACATTATGTCTTTCGATATGTTGGTTCTTTTGGCTAATGTTATTTCAGATCACGACATGGCTGCTCAAATGAATGTGGATGCACCTGAGGTTCTCACAATTTCTGATATCTTCCCTAATGGCTATCCAAGAAAGATTGTTAAGAACAATCTCAGAGTTGACTTTGAAACCCTCACATGCTCAGAATCTTCTTGCTTGATTGCTGTGGATATTCTAAAGAATCATCCCTACCAGAACATGCTCTCACACTCTGCTACCATACCGGAGATCTACAAAAAACAATTCAGAATTCAATGCAAAGGATCAAAGGTTAAAAGTGCGGTGACAGTAACGTTAAATCACAAACAAATCACCATCACACATGCAGATTTACAGGTCGTTCTTCTTATTCCTGATATCGAGCCAACCGACTTCTATGCCACACCTACTGAAGAGACAGTTCTACAATTCCTGATGAATATTGGCTATGATGAAGCTTCAGGAATTATCACTAAGCATTCTCATGTGGAACTTAAGAACATTCCTCAACTGTGGAGAACCCTCTACATCATCATCACCAAGTCAGTCTCTGGTCGTGACAGTGGTTATGAGCATCCCAAGCTCATGGAGCTGCAAATATTTTGGTCATTAATAAACAAGAAGGACATCGAAATTGAAGCTCTGATATGGGATGACATGATGTCATTTCTCAAAAAGCTTGGCGCAAAGATTCCCTATATCAGATACACAAAGATGTTGATCAAGAGAGCACTTGGACTTCATCCTGATATTCCCAAGAGGCTCAATGACCCTGACAATCACGACATGTTGATTGAACCCATCCTATCAGTCGAGAATCAAGGAATCGTCAACAAAGAAGCAGGGTGTTGTCTTACCGATCACCTTCCGACTAATGAAATCAAAAAGCTCGAGACATACAAAAGGTATCCGGTAGCAGAAAAGAAGGCAAAGTTGGTCATCTAGATGAGAAGTCTTCTGGTACACCTATAAGGAAAACCAGAAGAGGAAGTGCAGGAAGTCTGCAAGCAAGCTGGAGAGTCGAGAGGATGTTCCCGAAGGAATCCTCCACGAAAGAGGACAGTTCCCGCCATGGAAGCTGTTCCTATTCTCGTATCCAAGCCTGAACCGCAGAGAAAGCTAATGGACGAGGACTCGGAGGGTACTAAATCAGATGAAGAGACGTTCTACTCTGAAACTGCTGAAGATGAAACTACAACGGTATCTAAACCTCCTAGTCCTCCAGCTGATCAAGGAAAAGGGAAGACTCCAGTCCTTGTGCCTTATGAAGAAAGCTCAAGCTCAGATGAAGAGCAACTGGATAAATCATACAGGAAGAAGTTCAAATTTGTTAGACTTCAACACGTTGCACAACAATTTGCTCAAGAACAAATGGGTGGCCCCGGAGGGTCGAGTGGTGGAGCTCAACCTTCACCAGATCCTGATGCGGTTAATCAACCCGATAAGGGATCTGGTGCCACTACTTTGGTACAACAACAAACACGTGTGGAGGACACTCTTGAAGAACCGAGAATCGAGAAGTTAGAAGGTAAAGGCGATGAAGAAGCTGCAGCCAAAACCAAAGCTGATGAAGAAGCCAACAGCAAAAGCCAAAGCTGATGAACAAGCTAAATCTAGAAATGAAGAAAATGTTGAGTATGATAAGTTTCTTCTAGATAGCCCTGCACGGTCAAAGGAAGAAACTTCTGAGCCACCAAAGGACCCGGAATCTCCTCACATCTCATCATCATCAAATTCTTCGTCTCACTCTTCACCACCACCATCAATGAAATCAACCAAATCATCATCCAAATCAGTAAAGAAGCCAACTACATCTTGGATCTCTCAATCAAAGAATCGAATCGTTAAAGCTGTAAAAAGAGTCAGAAAGAAAGACATGCTCTATAAAAAGCTGAATTTCATTGCTGATCAGATAACGTATCTTCATGATGAGAATGACAAGATGAAAGTTGAAAGGGAGTATGTACAGAAGCTTATGAAGGATGATCTTCAAGGAAGCATGGACGAGATGATAAAAGGATATTCTCACAAGTTCCTAATGGAGGTCGTTCCGAAACTGACGAAGGAGATGTATACCAGACAACTTTATCTGAATCTCTTACATTTAGCCAAACAAGCAATGAAATCAACTCCGATGAATTTGATCATCAATCCAGTTGAAACTACAATCTTCTCAGATGATGAATTGGTGAACCGGATGGTAGCGCAAATGTCAAAACGCTCTACAACGTTTGCCTCCCATGAAGCTAAACTGTTTGAAGCATTGCTGGAATACCAACTCAAGTCATCATTCAGAGAAGAGGCTGTAAGGCCTAAGCGTTCAAGAGCTGATGATGATAAAGATCAGGATAAGGATAAAGAGCCCAAACGCACAAAGAAGTCTGGTGAATCATCCTCTATTCAGTACTCGATGCAACCTCCACCACAAAGGACTCCAGCTCAACAAAGATCCCCTCCTCCCTCTTCTGCTGATAAACCTCATGATTCGAGACACCACCCGGACTTCGAGAAAACCGGTGACCACTTTGAGTATACGGGGGGTGACGATGAAGAATACCATGAGCCCCAACAACAACCCGCCTCTCCCGCTAAAGTACAGAAACCAGAACCCTCATCTAGGCCTAAGAAACAGAAGAAAAAGGCGCCCAAGGCTGACGTCCTATCATGGCTAGATGAAGATACAACAGAGGAATTTGAATGGTTTTCTACACTTGTTAATTCACTCCCTACCCAGCTGAAGGTCAAGAGGTTACATAATGTAGTACATTGGAGCATGCGAAATTTCAATAAGAAAAATTCCGTGTGAAGAAGATGACGAAATCCGAGTTGAAGCGAATCAAGAATGAAGCATTTCAACTTCTAAAAGACAGCTCGGAAAGTGCCATCGAGGTCGAATATCACCTTGATAATATTGCACGAGCCATGTCTAACAACATGGATTGGCTCAACCCAGAAGCAAACATCGACTTCACTCAACGGGACAATCCTCCGTATTACACAGACTGGTCTAAACCTCTTCCTACAATTGGCCAACCTGATCAGCCTAGGATTCCATTCAGATATTTCTTCAAAAAAGACTTGGAGTATCTTCTACACGGTGGTGATGGTTTTAGGAAATACGCTACATCTTTGACACTTCCATTCCCGGCAGCAATATACTCTAATTGCATAGCTATCGAGGAAAGATCTAACCAGTTGTTCTCCAACACAGTGGAAGAGTATGACCGTGATGCAATGTATGGGATTCATCATTGGCCAGAACGCCGAAGAATCTACTACAGAAGCTGCCAGGTTCAGAAATCTCAACATGAAGTGTTCAGTCCTAAAAGCATCGTTGCCATCAAACACATTGATCTTTCGTCCAAATGGGACTACACGTTTCTCAAGAAGATTGTGGTCAAAAGGCAAGGCGAAAGGGATTATGCATTCTCTGAAGCTGACTTTGAGAATTTGTCTATCAACGACATCAAAGACATGTACCTTGCCAAAGTACGGGGTCGTATGAGACAATTCTCCACTGAAGTACAACGTGAATTCATCAAGTCAGTGCTCATCTTCATCAGATGCATAGTTATCAAAGAACGTGTAGAAGATCTCCAGCTTGCAGTAGAATCTTATCATACCCGTATCAACTTCACTCTACCGCAGCTTGATCTTCCCGACATCAACCAGCTCTCATAATATACACTCATCAGCAAACCATTCGGCGTCGTTTACCGCATTGAACTTCAAAGAAATTGCTTAATGGCGTGTAGAGATCTTCACAAGTTTGGAGATCACACTTTGAAGATGGTTAGGGACGGATTGGCTTATCGGTTGAAGGATATACATCAGAAGATTGGGTCTCCTAAGCGATGGAATTCTCAGGATCGAAGGGATGTGAAGAGGATCATCACGATGATTGATGAACGGTTGTATCGAAGGGATCAGTTCAGAAGATTGGAAAGCTATGTTGGTGGTCGACCCAGGATTAACATCACCGGCTTTCAACGCCCGATTCACACTCCTGGCAACATCTCTGGACTACCTGGTACCCCTTGAACTGCTTCTTTCATAATAACTTTGGATGTATGATTATATATGTCAATGGCTTGTGCACACATTACAGTGTACAACCCGTACTTGTAAATAAAGGACCCTGTGGTACGCTTCAGTGCCACAGTCCTTATAAAAGGAGCGAAAGCTTCTTACTTTTGAGTAAAACCTATCAAACCTTTCACTTTTCAAGGTTTTGCTCAAAAGAACAAGTACTTTCCCTTATGATTTTCAAAAACCTCAACCGTTTATATCACTCGTTGAGGGGGAGTACTTGACTAAAATCTTTGTTCAACTAATTGTTCACAGTGGTCATTCTTCCCACAACACTCGAAATGGTCATATTTATTCTCAACTTTTCAAAAATAACATTTTATATGCCATTTTTGAGGGGGAGAAAATACGTGATAAGGAATATGTTGTGTTTTGCTATATGAACTCTCATGTGAAAAGACTTTAACCCACGAATTGACGAGATCTTAACTGTTAGTAACTCGAAAAGACTTGTCTGGGACGGGTAATAATTTCAAGCTAGTTCGCTAGTGATGTAAACGTGTCTCGCAAAGGACTTGTCCGAGTAGAATGTACCATTCGAGAAACTCTTGGTAGACATGAACCTTGACGGGTTTGACAACCTTTCGGGGTTGTCCACACCTTGAAGATAGTTATTAGAGCTAGTTGTCACCTAAAATCTGACAATGCAACTCTTTAACTATGCCACGTAACCGTGTCTCGCGGGGGAATGTCTATCTTGAGTTGATCAATTCTAAAGTGCGCGCTCTTCCCTCACAGTGCAGATTTCCATCAAAACTCTAAAGCACATGTGGAGGGGGAGTATTTCTGCTAAAAGATAAAACTCTCACAGTGGTTCAAACATGTTTTCGTTTACAAACCCTTTGAGAGAGTTTCTTGAAAATTGTTTTATGGCAATGGAGTTATAAGGTGATTAAGGTTAGGAATAACCGTCCTATGATCCGCCAGAGCCGAAGGGATCTACCCAAGGACACTACCAATAGTTAGAATTTAGAAGTCCTTAGGTATGATTATAAAAAGGAGAAAATGAGAATCGGAGAAAGAAGGAGTTGAAGAATTAAAAAGAAATGCAAAGAAAATGGTGAAAAGAAATAGCCCTCCAAGTTATTCAACTTAGGGCAGACACCGGGTTCAATTCATATGCTACTGGTTGTCACTAGATGACACCGGTATTGAAGATTAAAAGTCGTCATGGACCCAGTGACGCATGCACTAAACCTTCTTAGTCACTCAAGTTTCTCTCAACAGAAGCTTGTTTCATTCTCACAGGGAACCCTACGTAAACTATCGGCTTTCTCTTAGAGATAGCTGCTATTGAAGAAGGAGACCCTCTCCCTAGTCTCCGCTCAGGAAACCAAAACGCACTATTGAGTCTAGAGCCACGAGATTCATCAAAAGATCTCTTAGACACTTGACATTTCATCACTTGACGTTCAACAATAAGAATTTCAGTGGTACATTATCGAGTCCTTCACAGATCTTAGCAATATGTTGAGAACATTTATGAGAGGTTCACATTTGTGATCCTCAGTGATTGAATGGAAACTCCTGCCAGGGTCAACATCAAACAGCCCTAATAGCAGTTCGCTTCGGCAACTCCCCGTGGATTGCGCTTAGTGGTCTCAAACGGTCTATAGTCGTGAGGTGATGCTTCGGTATACCTCAACGACTCATCTGAATCGTAGGTGTACTTCGGTACATCGTGTTATCTCACTTGTGGGACTCCGATTCAGAAACGGCCTTTTGTAAGAATTAGAGTTGTGTTTTCACACTATGCTGTTAACACTCGAAGTTCAAACTTGTAAGTGCCGGAATCCGCTTATTACTAACCGTTTTAATGTTTACTTCTTATGGAAGCTCTGGAGCGGAATGATCGTGCAGATTCTCCACTTGTTCACACCAACAACATCATCAAAGAATCTACAAAGTTAAAGACATAAAGAACTTCATCAGTACCGTAATCCAACGTTAAAGAGTGTGTGAGCATGTTAGTGAAAGACGTGGAGACTGCGGAAGCGCGAAAGCGAGACTTGAGGCAGACTAGATGCAGACAACAACATACTATCATTTTAACCACAAAGAACAAAGAAAAAAAGAACAAAGATAAAGATGACGTCAAAGCTAAACTGCTCAAAGAAAACTATCTCTCTACACTGGGGAGATTGTTCAAATCAAGACAACTCTTCTCACAAGAAAGAAGAATGTCAAAAGACGTCAAAGCTACTATTACTACTGCACCTTCACCGTTTATTCATAACTAACATTTAGGGGGAGATTGTTGGAATCACTCCTAAACCTTAATCAAGTATTAGTAATTCACATGTAATAGTTAGCTTAATTATGGCCTTTATGTTTGTTATTTAGCCTTAACCTTATGTAGAAGGCCCATGAGCTTAGGTTTAGGCCCAATAAGAAAAGGATGGGAACTAGGAGTGTTGCCCTAGCTTCCCACCTATAAATACTCATGTATAACCATCACTTGAGGGTTGGTTGTTCAAGTTATTCTCTTCATTACACTCTACGCCTAACCAACATAGTATTTCGTGTGTGTGTGTGTGAATCTTGTTCAATCGCCTCTCTATTTCTTTCTATTAAGATTGTGTTGTAAATCTAGTGACCTAACAGTTTCCATGAACGTTTAAGACCTCTTTAGTGTATGCAAGATGATTATCAAGTTCTTTTGATGCTTTAGCACGAGTCTTTTAGAGCAAATTAAATATGACACCATATTCTGTTTTGACTTTGGCAATTTCTTGTTCATATTAGAAAATTTGACACTTTAAAGACACGTTTTCCTCATCCAGTCGTTCGAGTTTTGGTTCAAAAGTCTGAGCATTCGACTGTTTGAGTTTATTTTCCAAACCAAGTTCTCGATCATTACAATCTTTTTGACACCATTGAAGACGACGTTTTACAATTGAAAGTTCATTTGACAAACGCTCATTTTCAGCTTTTAAAGATTCGATTTGAGGCACATTATCAACAATTTCAACATTATCAACAATATCAACAGAATTAATAGCAATATTATCATAAGCAGAAGCAATAGAATGATACAAAACAAGTGATATGGTATCAGCACATATAACATCATCCAAGAGTCGATCCACATTGTAAAACCCTAAAATCGTTAACTTGTGAAATGACCATAATGCCCCTACTCTAAGAATCCATAAAATAATCGAGCTCGTCAAGTACTTATGATAGTAAAATTATATGGAGCATCTGAGATTAAAACTTTCATTTTAACTTACAATATAAAAGTTGACACATTAAATATGTTATTGCACCTATTAAGAAAACAAAATATTAAAAGTGTACAAGGTAATTTTGGTAAGATGAATTAAATGGGAAATTGGTCTTGTGATTGCCTAATGTTCGGCCATCATTCAAGCCTAAATCAATTCTTAAACGTTTCATGATCTCCTACAAATTCTCACTATCATTCTAAAGTATAAACATTACAAAAACCCTAGCCCCAAGATAAAACACGGCAACAAAAAAAAATCCTCTCCTCCACCTCCTTATTCTGTCGACAAAACCAGGGTCCAAAGAAGGTATTCGAAGTCCTTGTAAAGCTGCTATTGTGACGTAATTGTACAGGATTTCTGCTTGGTTGATTTGGGTCGTGTTGGCTGCTGTTGTGGTGGTGATTATTAAGGCACAAGGGTGCTTGGTTCGCTTTGTTTTATCCTGGTTCTCTTCCTCTTCGTTGCACACTACAAAGGTACCATTATCACCCCGTCCTCCCTTCTGTTTTTCTGCATTCTGGCCGTGAGAAAGAGTCACTATACGCCTGCTTTAATATCATCTAACATGTCACCTAAATTGTTAAAACAAGGCTAAGGTTAAAGCAAGTAGCAGGTTACATAAAATCATGTAATAAACTCATATATGTCGACTAAATGTAAGCTTCACAAACTGATTTTGAGTCTGACTTTTGGACCTCACGACATACTTATACATTGTTATTGTCAAGCTAAATAAATAGATTTAAAACTTGTGTACATGTTTGGTTTTGATTGGTCGAATGGGGCATGTCTATGGCTTAGTTTTGATGATTATAGGTGGCGTACCAGCACCTGTTTTGGGTTGGGGAATATCGACAATAATAGGGTCACACCAAGGAAATATATGATACGAAAAACCAAACTGAAGTCTTGCTAAAAAATGATTCGTGAATGATAGTGACTAAAACAATGATGAAGAAGACATGGGATCAAAATTAAGGCCAGTGGATATATTACATGATTTCCTCAAATGCTTAGGGTGCGTTTAGTTGGAGAACAAATTCTCTTATTTTCTATCTCTAGTTTTGTAAAAATTTGAAAGGAGAATTAATCTCCACAAACACTTGAAAATATAGAAAATGCGTTTAGTTGATGTTTCTATTTTCTGTTTTGAAGAAAGGGAGGGATGGTTGAGGGTTACAAAGAAAAACAAGGAAAACAACTAAAATTTGTTTTGTAATTTTCCTTGTTAAGTTAGGAAATAGGGGATTTGTGTTCTGCAAAACATTTTGTTGGAAAACGTTGATTTGAACGCGATCTCTGTTTTTCTTGTTTTTCACAAAACATTTTGTGGAAAACAAGGGTGTTTTCCCTCAACTAAATGCAACCTTAAGATCCATACTCTTACTCATGCGTGACCCTTTTACATGCAAAGTGGTAGTTTGTTGTACAACAAGGATATTTATCATAATGCAAATAATGAGGGTATATGTAATATAGTATATGTAAGTCACGTCTTGTGGGTTGAATTTTGAAGCTAATCGCGGGAAAAACGGTTGGGTCATTTTGTATTTTGAAAGCATGTCGGGATAGTTGAGTCGGGTGTTTGTCGTAAGGTATGATCACTTAGTCGTAAATGCTGGTCATTAAAACCGTGTGCAAGCTTAAAAGTGATCGATCTGTGAAAAAAAATAAAAAAATAAAATAAAAATAAAAATAAAAGAAACTTGTTCTTTCATTTTAACGTATGCATGAATATTTTGGAAGATAAAATAGGACTTTTAAAGTTAATTACACTTGTAATCCTACACTTTGAGATATTTACCATGTAAACCCTATACTTTAAATTATAATTTAATAAAGCCCTAAAATAAGAAAATTGTCTTATTAAACCTTTAAGTTTACCATTTATCATTTGTAACCCCTAAGTTTGGCTATTTAATAATTATTACCCTAAAGTATTTATTTCGGTCCATTACTAAAAATGACAATACGCTTAATAACTCTAAAAATATTAATATGGTTTATATCAGCAATAAATCCGTTATGACTTAAATGAACTAATAAATATTAAACGAACCGTAATCCGTGTAGATTCGTTGAAGAAGACGTGACGTTATTTCTTCGTGCTCACATTTCCATTGGCTTTCATTGCTAAGGTACAGATATTCTATCCCTTTTCAGTAGGGATTTCTCATGACTTTCTGATCCCTTGAATTTGTTCGCTTATGATATTTCTTTGCTATTGATCCTTTGCCATTGACCATTGCTATCGAACCATTGCTATCGAATCTTTACTTTTCTATTGACCCCTCTGTTATTGCACCACTGTTACTGAACTTCCGTTATTGAACCCATTGCTACTGAACCTTTGCTACTGAATTGTTGCTATTGAATCTATGCTATTGAACCTTTGATATTGAAATATTGATATTGGACCTTGATATTGAACTATTGTTATGAACCTCTAAATTGTGAACTATTGATATTGCACCCTTGCTTATGAAGACATATACATTGCTACACTTTGGACCTATTGCATTGACCTGTCAGTTTGATACCCGAGCCATTAACTAGGCATGGGGGTTCCATGTCCATGTCATTGATGCACCAATGGCATGACTCTAGTGTGGTTGAGTGATGTTCCACACCGTCCCTATATTGTATTGATTATGCGCGCTTCATTGTTATTGTTATGGCCACTATTGTTCTGCAGGGGCGTATGGATGCATCCTAGATTTGTATTGTATTGGATTGATATTGATATTGTATTGGTGATGTGGTGCGTGTGTGCAATACACCCCCTCACAGTCTGGGAGCTAGCTACTCCATTGGTTACTGAGGTCTCCCCTCCTATTGTATTGGTATTCCGAGGACACCCCTCCGAATACAATGGCTACTATTGGATATTGAGCTACTAATGCCACTATTGATTGTATTGTATTGTATTGTTGGCTCAGGATGGATTTCTGACAAACCTTACATTTTTGATATACCTATATTGTACCTTTTCTATTCCCCAATGCCCTATATTCTGTATTGATTGTCCATTACTCAGTACCCTTATGTGACTCACTATACTACCATGATATATATATTCCATTGCATTGATCTGTCATACTCTTATTCTGTTACTTCAGACTATCATTCCATTCACATACCAGGTTATTATGTGATTATTGAATGTGATTATGCTTTTACACGTCTTACTTGACTATCGTTTGCCCTGCTACTTTATGATTAATACGTGATTATTTGATTCCCATATTGTCATGCTAATAACTGACAAACCGTTTATCATACTGTTATGTGACCCTCTGATTGTGTCTGGTGGCCATGCTAGTGTGTAATCGATAGTTTTGTCTGTTTATCATGTTTACTTCATTCTGTTAACCTCGTGGACTTTGAATATCGGTTGGTATCCCTATCTGCTTATGGTTGATCTGCCATGTGTACATCGCTGTTTATGCTACTGCTTGATTTGGGTAAATGGTTCAACTTATGTGGTCTGGCTTGATAACTTGTTTAATTGCTCTGCTATGTCCTTAATTCGTTCAATTATAGCGTTCATTCTTAATTCAGACTTGATATGTGTATTTATGCTGTTGTGATACTGGTTATGTTATTTAACTGTGGGTTACTTGACTTATGTGATTGCCATGCTCACTTTCTAATTAGTTGCTTTCGCTAGCTTTTGGACTTCCGTTTGGCTCTGACTTCCTGATTTATTGTATGCCTGGTTATTTAGATGTTCTTGTGTATATGTCATCAATGTGATATGTGCTTGTCCTCTTCTCTTATCTGTTCCTTTTGGATATCCGTGCAATTGTGTTTATGTAAGATCCTCATTGACTCTTTGTTCTCTTCTCTTTGCAACCACGTTATCAGTTTTCTTATTTCATTTGTATATCTGATTTCGTTTAGCTGTCGTTTTGTTATATCTGTTCACTGGGCTTTTTAAGCTCAGCCGCATTTCTTTTCCTGCGGCAGGTTTTAGGTTGGAAGATGGGCTTTGATGGGCTGAGAGTTGGATAATTTGAGTGGACTGACCCTAGTTTCCCCTTATTATTTTGGACTGATCTGAGGAGTTATTGTTTTTAGATTTCATTTGGTTTTGGACATATTGGATTTTGTATTTTTCCTTGTAAGTCATTCGTTTATATGACTTGGTAATTTATTTTATAAGGCTTCCGCTTGTAAAATTTTATTTGTATGTTCTGATATGACACCAGAATGTGACACTTCTACCCTTGCCGGGTTGGGGTGTTACAATTATGGTATCAGAGCAAAGGTTTCGTCTTGTTGACCTTAGGATTGACCTGTGAGGACTGGGTAGACATTAGGCTTCCGTCTGTTCTGATCTCTTTCGATTCCTTTTGATTGTCGTTCAGATTTGACTTCGATATTCTTTTGTCTTCAATGATTTGGCCTTCTTCTCTTCGCATTTGATTTTGCTATTTTAATTTCGCACATTCGTTTGTCGATCGTTATATGGAGACTACTCGTAGAGCCGAAGATGATGGTGCCAACCCTGCATTGCTGCAACAATTTCTAGAGAGGTTCGTGAAGCAGAAGCCGCACCCGACTGCCATGCTGCTGGAGACATCAGGATGCTGCTGGAGGGAGCTGAATGGACCAACCAAAGGCGTAAGACGGAGACAAGATTCAACTGGTGGCTAAGGAGGTTCATCTACTTCACACGATTGGGCGCGACTTGTGTTACTCCGATTTGTTTGTCACGCGTTTTGAGGAGGTTTGATATTTTGCTAAGTGATTTTGATCGGTATTGCTTTTCTTTGATTTGTTCAGAACTCGGTTTGAATCGTGAAGTCTTATGATTTAGCATTTTGGTATTATCTCAGATTTATTTTTGGATCGTCAGTAATGAGTCATGAGGAACCGTTTCGAGCAAGTGGTTGGCCTCCTTCTCTTGTGTTATGGTAAGTTGTTTTGATGTAGTATATGTTGTGTGTATGTGATTTGGCCTGCTTTGGTATGTTGCTTGCTACTTGCATGTTATCTGTTTTGTTGCGATTTTGGTTATGTGGTTTGTCATGACCCGAGGCAGAATATGATGACAATAAGGACTTGTTATGTGATGCAAGTATTGTGACGCTTGATCAACGTGATAATACCGAGATCATATAATTTGAACTTATTGAAGTCATACGACGTTTTGGGAAATACCTGGGGTTGGTACGTGAATGGAATAGGACTTTTGGAATTCTGTACCTCTTTGCGAGATTCTCATCGACATCTGTTACGTATAACTTTTGTACGCCTTGGAACCGAAATCGTTATGATCTGTGTGGCACTATGGATTGCTACGTCTGCCTTAAGCCGGTACGTCTCTGGGTACCTCTGTGACTTCAATTTTCGAGGACGAAACGTTTCTTTTAGAGGAGAAGAGTTGTAAAACCCTAAAATCGTTAACTTGAGAAATGACCATAATGCCCCTACTCTAAGAATCCGTAAAATAATCGAACTCGTCAAATACTTATGATAGTAAAATTATATGGAGCATCTGAGATTAAAACTTTCATTTTAACTTACAATATAAAAGTTGACACATTAAATATATTATTGCACCTATTAAGAAAACAAAATATTAAAAGTGTACAAGGTAATTTTGGTAAGATGAATTAAATGGGAAATTGGTCTTGTGATTACTTAATGTTCGGCCATCATTCAAGCCTAAATCAATTCTTAAACGTTTCATGATCTCCTACAAATTCTCACTATCATTCTAAAATATAAACATTACAAAAACCCTAGCCCCAAGATAAAATACGCAACAAAAAAAAATCCTCTCCTCGACCTCCTTATTCTGTCGACAAAACCAGGGTCCAAAAAAGGTATTCGAAGTCCTTGTAAAGATGCTATCGTGACGTAATTGTACGGGATTTCTGCTTGGTTGATTTGGGTCGTGTTGGCTGCTATTGTGGTCGTGATTATTAAGGCACAAGGGTGCTTGGTTCGCTTTGTTTTAGCCTGGTTCTCTTCCTCTTCTTTGCACGCTACAAAGGTACCATTATCACCCCGTCCTCCCTTTTGTTTTTCTGCATTCTGGCTGTGAGAAAGAGTCACTATACGCCTGCTTTAATATCATCTAACATGTCACCTAAATTGTTAAACCAAGGCTAAGGTTAAAGCAAGTAGCAGGTTACATAAAATCATGTAATAAACTCATATATGTCGACTAAATGTAAGCTTCACAAACTGATTTTGAGTATGACTTTTGGACCTCACGACATACTTATACATTGTTATTGTCAAGCTAAATAAATAGATTTAAAACTTGTGTATATGGTTGCTTTTGATTGGGAGAATGGGGCATGTCTAAGGCTTAGTTTTGATGATTATATGTGGCGTACCAGCACCTGTTTTGGGTTGGGGAATCTCGACAATAATAGGGTTACACCAAGGAAATTTATGATACGAAAAACCAAACTGAAGTCTTGCTAACAAATGATTCGTGAATGATAGTGCCTAAAACAATGATGAAGAAGACATGGGATCAAAATTAAGGCCAGTGGATATATTACATGATTTCCTCAAATGCTTAAGATCCATACGCTTACTCATGCGTGACCCTTTTACATGCAAAGTGGTAGTTTGTTGTACAGCAAGGATATTTATCATAATGCAAATAATGAGGGTATATGTAATATAGTATATGTAAGTCACGTCTCGTGGGTTGAATTTTGAAGCTAATCGCAGGAAAAACGGTTGGGTCATTTTGTATTTTGAAAGCATGTCGGGATAGTTGAGTCGGGTGTTAGTCGTAAGGTATGATCACTTAGTCGTAAATGTTAGTCATTTGAACCGCGAGCAAGCTTAAAAGTGATCGATCTGTGAAAAAAAAACAAAAAAAAAAAGAAAAAGAAACTTTCATTTTAACGTATGCATGAATATTTTGGAAGATAAAATAGGACTTTTAAAGTTAATTACACTTGTAATCCTACACTTTGAGATATTTACCATGTAAACCCTATACTTTAAATTATGATTTAATAAAGCCCTAAAATAAGAAAATTGTCTTATTAAACCTTTAAGTTTACCATTTATCATTTGTAACTCCTAAGTTTGGCTAATTAATAATTATTACCCTAAAGTATTTATTTCGGTCCATTACTAAAAATGAGAATACGCTTAATAACTCTAAAAATATTAATACGGTTTATATCAGCAATAAATCCGTTATGACTTAAATGAACTAATAAGTATTAAACGAACAGTAATCCTTGTAGATTCGTTGAAGAAGACGTGACGTTATTTCTTCGTGCTCACATTTCCATTGGCTTTCATTGCTAAGGTACATATATTCTATCCCTTTTCAGTAGGGATTTCTCATGACTTTCTGATCCCTTGAATTTGTTCACTTATGATATTTCTTTGCTATTGATCCTTTGCCATTGACCATTGCTATTGAACCATTGCTATCGAATCTTTACTTTTCTATTGACCCCTTTGTTATTGCATCACTGTTACTGAACTTCCGTTATTGAACCCATTGCTACTGAACCTTTGCTACTGAACTGTTGCTATTGAATCTGTGCTATTGAACCTTTGATATTGAAATATTGATATTGGACCTTGATATTGAACTATTGTTATGAACCTCTAAATTGTGAACTATTGATAGTGCACCCTTGCTTATGAAGACATATACATTCGTACACTTTGGACCTATTGCATTGACCTGTCAGTTTGATACCCGAGCCATTAACTAGGCATGGGGGTTCCATGTCCGTGTCATTGATGCACAAATGTCATGACTCTAGTGTGGTTGAGTGATGTTCCACACCGTCCCTATATTGTATTGATTATGCGCGCTTCATTGTTATGGTATGGCCACTATTGTTCTGCAGGGGCGTATGGATGCATCCTAGATTTTTATTGTATTGGATTGATATTGATATTGTATTGGTGATGTGGTGCGTGTGTGCAATACAACCCCTCACAGTCTGGGAGCTAGCTACTCCATTGGTTACTAAGGTCTCCCCTCCTATTGTATTGGTATTCCAAGGACACCCCTCCGAATACAATGGCTACTATTGGATATTGGGCCGCTAATGCCACTATTGATTTTATTGTATTGTATTGTTGGCTCGGGATGGATTTCTCACAAACCTTACACTTTTGATATACCTATATTGTACCTTCTGTATTCCCTAACGCCCTATATTCTGTATTGATTTTCCATTACTAAGTACCCTTATGTGACTCACTCTACTTCCATGATATATATATTCCATTGCATTGATCTGTCATACTCTCATTCTGTTACTTCAGACTATCATTCCATTCACGTACCGGGTTATTATGTGATTATTGAATTTGATTATGCTTTTACATGTCTTACGTGACTATCGTTTTCCCTGCTACTATATGATTAATATGTGATTGTTTGATTCCCATATTGTCATGCTAATAACTGACCAACCGTTTATCATACTGTTATGTGACCCTCTGATTGTGTCTGGTGGCCATGCTAGTGTGTAATCGATAGTTTTGTCTGCTTATCATGTATACTTCATTCTGTTAACCTCCTGGACTTTGAATATCCGTTGGTATCCTTATCTGCTTATGGTTGATCTGCCATGTGTACATCGCTGTTTATGCTACTGTTTGATTTGGGTAAATGGTTCAACTTATGTGGTCTGGCTTGATAACTTGTTTAATTGCTCGGCTATGTCCTTAATTCGTTCAATTATAGCGTTCATGCTTAATTCAGACTTGATATGTGTATTTATGCTGTTGTGATACTGGTTATGTTATTTAACTGTGGGTTACTTGACTTATGTGATTGCCATGCTCACTTTCTAATTAGTTGCTTTCGCTAGCTTTTGGACTTCCGTTTGGCTCTGAATTCCTGATTTATTGTATGCCGGGTTATTTAGATGTGCTTGTGTATATGTCATCAATGTGATATGTGCTTGTCCTCTTCTGTTATCTGTTCCTTTTGGATATCTGTGTAATTGTGTTTCTGTAAGATCCTCATTGACTCTTTGTTCTCTTCTCTTTGCGACCGCGTTATCAGTTTTCTTATTTCATTTGTATATATCTGATTTCGTTTAGCTTTCGTTTTGTTATATCTGTTCACTGGGCTTTTTAAGCTCAGCCGCATTTCTTTTCCTGCGGCAGGTTTTAGGTTGGAAGATGGGCTTTGATAGGCTGAGAGTTGGATTGTTTTAGTGGACCGACCCTAGTTTCCCCTTTTTATTTTGGACTGATCTGAGGAGTTATTGTTTTTAGATTTCATTTGGTTTTGGACATATTGGATTTTGTATTTTTCCTTATAAGTCATTCGTTTATATGACTTGGTAATTTATTTTATAAGGCTTCCGCTTGTAAAATTTTATTTGTATGTTCTGATATGACACCAGAATGTGACACTTCTACCCTTGCCGGGTTGGGGTGTTACACACATGGTTTCAAAAAATTTTGTTTTTCTTTTTAGTTTTCAAAGTCCATGCCTCTATTGCATTGAAAAATGTTTTCAAGTTCCCAATCTCTTTCTGAAGATCTCGTTCCCAATATTTTGCACACATACGAAGATTTTGAACATGGGGTAAAAGTTGTTTTTGAAAAATATCTCTTTGTTTTCGCGCATAAGGCGATTGAAAAGTTTCAACTTTTATTATCGAATTAAGTTTAATTTCGTGTTCCAAAAGATCGATGTCAGACATAAATGTATCAAAATATTTAAGGATTTGACATCTTTCGGGTGATGGTGTGATTTTACTCAAAGAAGGTAAAGGACCATTTATTTGTGCAACTTGTTGGACGGGACCAACATAAGAAGAGGACTCAGGGACTAGTGTGATAAACCAATGTGTATTTGTATTATCCCGTTGTTTAACAAAAGTTATAAGAGGGCCTTTTGAATAATCAAATGGTTTGTTATATTCAACTTTTTCCATTTTCAATTGAATCTCTTCTTCTGCATCCAATTCCTCTTCACGATTATATTCAACAACACTCATAATAGAATCATCAATTTTATGTTCTGCACTATAACCTTGAGGATTTTGTTTGAATGCTCTATGTGAAAAACGTGGTTTGTAATCAGCAAGAATTGGCCCATATTCATTTGGATTTGGCTTAAATGTGAACTTTTGAATTGTTGTAATTGACTCACCATGTTTATAAACAACATTTATAAACTCTTTGATTTTGTTTTGTAAGTCAAAAATTTCATCAAGATACTGATCTGTTCGTCTCCTTGAATGTTTTTATACTTAGAAAACTCTTTTTGACATGATAACAACTCAAACTTGCCTTTTTGAGTTTTTGAAGTGAGAGTGTTAACTTGTTGTTGATGATAAATTTTTGTTGCTCTATTTAAGAAAGCAATTCAGATCACGTATCTGTATTTCTAAAGATTTTTTGTTTTGGTATGACTTTGCAAAAGAGACTTCAAAACTGTATTCACGTTTCTCTTTAGTTTTAAAATTGTTGAGTTGTAACTTATAGCATTCAATGTCCTTAGTCAATAGTGCAACTTTTTCTCGAAGAGAATTATTGATCTCATTGCACTTCTCCAATTGAGATTGGGTGGTTTGAAATAAAGTCATGAGCTCTAGATCTGGATTACACAAAGACTCATTTTGCTCAACTTGAGTCTCAACATATTCATCATTTTGATCCTCAAATTTAATCATGGGGTCAACTTGATTATCAAAGGTAACCGTAAGGTCATCTTGATGGTCAAATGTAACTACGCGATCCATTTGATTTTCTTCATGATGAGATGTAGAAGGCTCATGTTAAACAGTATGTACCTCGTCGGATGAAGATGCAGTCGGAGATATCAAATCATGTATAAGACATATGTTAGGATCTGGTACCTGAGACAAGCCATCAGTGTCATACACTGGGCCTGTGTCACTCATGTGGAGCTCTTGCATGCAGTGTTGTAAAAATCGGCCTTGGCGGCCGATATGGCGGCGCCTAGGCGGTTGGCGGCGGTCCAACGCCACGATTTTTGGCATATCGGTCTAATTTGGCGTTTTGGTCAAAATCGGTCAGAAATCGGTCAAAATCGGAGCTTAGCGGTCAAAATCGGCCTTGGCGGCGGTTTGGTCAACGCCGGTCAACGGTGGTCAACGCCGGTCAACTTCAGATCTGGGTTTTTTTTTTCAAATTCACGGCAATTAACTCCGATTTTATTGATTTTGTTCTAATTTAAGCTAGTTTTTATAATTAATCTTGCTAATATTCATTTCTTTAATAAATTCCTTTGTAATTTAGGGTCACCGCCATGGCGCCGCCTAGGCGCCGCTATGGCGGCTATGGCGCTTGGCGGGGGTCAACCGTCACGGTACCGCCGAGCGATTTTTACAACCTTGCTTGCATGTTTGCCATTAACATTACAGCTGCGTTAGCTTGCAAGTCCTCCATGTCATCATTAGAATCTTCATTAGCCTTGAAGCTCTGTTCCTTGTTGGTAAGTGTTCCACCAGCTTCATCCTTGAGAGCCAAGAGTAAAGCCTCCTTGTGATAAGTGATGCCTCTTGTTCTCAGCTTTGGGCAAGCATTCACCAAATGACCCTTTTCATTGCATTTGTAGCATCGAAGACCATTATTCCCGTTCTGAACATTTCCCTGATCAACCATTTGAACCCGTTGCTGTGGAGCACCTATGCTATTCCTTCCATTAGCATTAAATCCTTGACAACTACCCATCTGACGACCATTTCCTCGGTTCTGAACCTCAACCCTTCCATTGTTAACAACTGCTTGATTTTTTGTGTTAGATGAGGTACGAAAACGGTTGTTTGATTTGTTAGAAAATCTCCCGAAGGCTCTAGCAATTAACGAAAATCCTTGATTCAATGTATCGAAAGCTTCTGCATCCTCATTTGGTGTCTCAGTGTAGAGTGTTGAATTAGTGTTGTTGTTGTAGGGAACCAGTTGAGTTTCTTGTGATTGCCGTGAAGGATCATATGGTGTAATCTGGGCTGGTTGTGGTGGATTTGTGAAAACAGTTGGCAGATGAGGATAACAAGTTTGAGTCGATAGAGAAAGAGTTTGATTATCCGGTAAAGTTGTATTAAATCCACGAAGAGCTCTATCTTTGTCTACTTCCTTTTGATGGTACTTCAAGTAGTCATACAACAACCCGTACTTTGCTTGATGAAGGTTTTTAGCTTGACAGATGAATGTAACATACTTTTCCCAATCAGGACCAAGACAACTTAGGAACTTTGTGTTGATTGCAATCCTTGGCATAATGATGTTGTGTCTTTCCAAGTCATTAATGATGTCTATAAACTGATGATAGTATGACTCTAATGATTCCCCTGGTTCAATCATGAAGTTCTCATATGATAAGTAAAGTTTCGATTATATGTCTTCTTGATTGAGTTATGTACCTTCCATTAGAAGATGGATGTGATCCCACATTGCTTTAGCAGTTTTCTGAGCATCAATACTGCGAAGAATCGGATTGGGTAGACCCAAAAGGATATATTGCATTACCATTTCATCTACTTCCAAGTGAAGTAGTTGTTCAGCAGTGAGCTGATCTACTCTGAGAGTGGAGGTAATATCATCTCTTGGTGGAGTAGCAGTTGGATCTCCGAGTAGTGTTGTAGTAGGCATTTAAAAAGGACCTTCTAGGATGACCTTCTTAAAAAACTTACCATGTGGTTTCTTGAGATCACATAACCTAAAAAACTGCATCACCGATTGATCATAGTTTCCGGGAGTGAGCATTGGAGGTCTATCAAGGGATCCAGCTTCATGAATTGATTGTTCGCTACTTATAGCTTCACACATCTTTGCAAACCAAGTGGGTTCCTTTTGCGTTGTGACATTCATAGCATACTTTGCTGGAAAATGATATTGGAAGTAGTTAGCATGTTGATATTGTTGATGAGGGTTTGGTTGAGGGATTTTTTGTAGAAGAGGTTTTGCAAATTGAGGAAAGTAAATTGATGATGGTTGTTGAAATTGTTGTTGAGGATATTGTTGTAGTTGTTGTTGTTGTCGTTGTTGAGGATATTCATGAGGAAAGTAGTTGGAGTATGGTCGTTAAGACATCTTTGAAACTTGTGTAGATGATGGATCTTTGTAGTCGAATGAAACTTGATGTTGTTGATGAAGTACTTTTAGGCGTAAACTGATGATGTTACACGTAACGTCCACTTACGCGTAAACAAGAGGCTTAGGCATAAATCCTTCTTACATATAAGCTTTAGGTTAAACGTAAGCTTAGGAGTAAACTAAATGCTTAGAAGTAAGAAACCTTAGGTGTAAGAATTTTTTGGGTAAAGGGGTTTACCCCGGTAAATATATAACCAAACAATAATGTTAAGTACAAATGGAATGTGGCTGAAGTACCACATTAACCTCAAGCGAAGAGCTTGATAAAACTAGTGTTTATGACATGCCATAAACACAAAAAACCTAGGCATAAGATGTTACTCGTAAGATTTTATGCGTACTTAGGGTTTTTACTTAAAATCCTTTACACTTGTCCAAGTGTAAAATATATCCACAAGTCAAAGTGTTTTTAGGCTTATCTAAGGAAGACAACACTGAGCTTACCAACAGCTTTGAAGATATTTGATGAAAATTCCTTAGCGTAAAAATGTTAGGCGTAACTGTCTGACTTAGGCGTAGAGCTTAGGCGTAAAACTAGGGTTTTGTTATGCGTAACTTTGACATATTTCACCAAACTGATTTCTATGCACTAAAATGTTTTGTAAACTTGTTTTGAATGATAAAACAGCTTCAAAATCACCAAAATAACAAGAAAGTTTGAAACTTGATGAACCAAGATGAAATTTTATCTTACGTGTAAACCAAGTACACGAACAAAAACCAAGTTTAAAAAGCAATCTAAACACATAAAGTTTGTAACTTTTTGCAAAAACTAGACACCTTAACGCTAAATAAACCTTAACCTATAAGAATCTTGAGTTTACAAGTGAAAAAATGAAAGATTTAAGCAAATGAAAAACGTGAAACGTGACAACCTTACGCGTACGTGTACCAACTATAAAAACAAAAGTGTTTCACCCAACTAAATGGTGATTGATACCACTGTAAGGTGACCATAAGTTAACACAAGTATGTAGATGATAGAAATGAGATAAAGAGAGATGGTTGAACATACGAAAACACGAGTAAATGAACAAAGGTTATGCGTATGAGAGGTAACAAGGTATTTATAGGGGAAGGGAGCTAGGGCAACACATCTAGTCCCTTCCTTGGCCTTTTGGGCCTTTTCATAGGCTCATGGGCTTTCTACATAAGTCTAGCCTTAATTACTAACATAAAAGCCATATTAAAGCAACCTATTACAGATAAATGACTCACACTTGATAATAATGTTTAGGAGCGTTTCCAACAACAACTTATACTAAAGACCCTTGACATCAGATCTACTTTTCACTAGTCCTCAACAATTAATAACAAAAAAGAAAATGAATAGAAGAGGAATATAGGTTACGTACAACAGTAAACAACATAACCACTTCAACCATAACAAATCCAATCTAATCCTAAACCCCGTCACCAACAGCCAACACAACAAGCTACAACAAACCTCAATTGTTCCTATCCTATCACGGTTCTAAACATATATCACGTCTACTCAAATTCAAAAAACATAACCCAACAACATCACTCGTTGTAAAAAGAAAAACAAGATCTCATCTCTCTTTCGTGTTTACAAACAAACTTCAAAACCTCTATAAGATCAAACATAAGAAAGAGAAATCATCATAGATCTGTGACGATTTGAAATTCTCTTTATATCTGAAAACTCAAAGAAAGATTCATAAAAAATGTGTTATGCTCTTTCTTTGTTTCGTTCAAGAAAAACACAAATAGATCTTACAAACTACCCGAGACCTCTATCAGATCTTTAAGATGAATCTTGAATCAAATTAGCCACGGTTTAGGTTTATAGGTCTCGTTTATTGTTTCAATGTGAAAAAAGAGAGTATAGATCAAAGTGGTGCTCATTTTTATGGAAGAAAGAATAATACGAGCTCCTATTGTGACCCACCCAATTTGTGTTTGGTAACTAAGAGAGTATAAGCTAAAAGAGGTGGATGTATAATGTGCAATTAGGGTTACTAATGACCTAATATTTAGGTTTGAGACTTATTTATAAGTATTTCATATTGGACTGGGAGTATCATTTTTTTTTTGGTTTGGATTCATTGGGCCAAAAATTTGGTTAGAATATGATGGGCTAATTTTAATTAAATGTTTATTGTTGTTAAAAATTGTTACCTTGTGGTAATATTTTGGCTATCAGTTATATTTGAGGTTCCACATGTCAAAGTGAATTATTTTCATGGAGGTTATATGTTTTTGACAAGATTGGGAAAAAACCATTATCATTGTTCATTTTAACCAAGTAACGAAGGCTAGATTTGGGAATTTAACCGCAAGATAGGACTATGGTGTGAATTCATTATTATTTATTTGATTTTGAATTGGGATTTCAGGGGCGCGTATACTTAGTATCTGAACATATCGGGGTTGGTTGGATGCATGATTCTTTGAGATCCTTGTTCGAGCTTTTAACCATTACGAATGACAAAGACTTGAGCTATCTAGTTATACATGATGTAAGGAGTTACGTTGTTGTGGTCACAACGTATAACTATGACTTTAAAGGAGTTATGTTGTAGTGCTCAAGTGTCACAAAATGTTGCGGATAATTCGAGAGAAGTTCATATACAATTAAGGATGGATGAATGGGTATATAATTCTACCTTTATTGAAATTCTCAGTATTAGTTCTTTGTCAGACATTAGTGGAAGCTTAAGTCACTAGTTCAGGTTATTTTTACTTCATTCTCAAGTTCGTCATATTGGGTTTTCTCCATCAGTAGTCATTACAAAGAGCCTTCAGAATGATAATGAGGTCGGTAAAGAGTTAGTTGAGAGAAGTATAAACGGGGTAGAGAATTTTTATTAGTATTTGATTCTCATGAGATACTTATGGTACTTCACACTTGTTCGATTAATTGGACATATAGGTTTACGCTGTCTCCAATTTCATCATTAACATACATGGTGTATGTTTCTGATTCATCGAAAACAGCGGGGGGAAGAGAGTGTGATTATACTGTGCTTTCTTTGTCTTCTTTGCGAAAACCCTTTCCCTTCATGAGTTTCTGCAATCAAGCGGAAAAAATGAGACGATATGTGGTTTAAACGTCTTACTTCGGTGTTATCCTCTCAACTTTCACGGGGTTATTTTGTGTGAAGTTACCTACATGTGATATTTTAAGCACATTATGATACCTCACACACGGTCATTATATCAAGTATTTGCATATTCAAAGGTGATTATTATTCCGACAGACCACAAAAATTAGGGGGAAGTTGTATTATTTCATCTTTCGTGGTTTGTTTGGTGTGAAGCGTCTACACACGTGAGAAGATCTTGTTGATTTCTTGCATGTTACCCCCGAACAAATTTTCCGCATTGTGTACAACTGTGATTACATGACTAAACAGATCTGCATGGTGTGGTTTACTACTCATCTACAAATTCCGCTATGCACTGAAAACGTCAAAAGTTAGAAGACATGTCAACTACATCAAAGTTTCGAATCTGCTGAAGACGGTTGTCAGTTTGGGGGGAAGCTGATTTAGAAACTTCGCCAAAAACAAATGTACGGAGAAGCTGCTAAAGATAAGCAGCATGAATTGGGGGGAAGTTAATCCAATTTATGCATATTACATCATTTGCCTTCAAGTGAATAAAAAGTCCTCAATTCGAGGTACCAGATGAAGACAAAGAGCGTCAACCGTCGTCATTCTTAGCATTTAAAGAGCTTATGAAGACTTTTCATTATTTTATTTGTACTTTTAGTAAATGTTGTAAGTAATCCCTTATATCTTCCATTAGGGGAAGATTGTTGGAATCGCTCCTAACACGTAAATGAAACGATATTTACGGGATTACATTAGTTATCATGTTAGCCTAATACACAAGTACTAGAACCGTCATTATTGTAAAGTAGTGTGTATGTTTGGCTATATAAGCCCTCCTAGACTTCACTAAGAGGGTGAAACTGATAAGGATTTAAAAGGTACACTTTTGAGGGGTCATTTATGCCCTTAACCGATCACTTTTATATCCCTTACTACTTAATTTCGTTCCTTATCACTTTTTAGGTCTCTTGAAGGCAAATTGCTAGAATGACACTTATTCAGATGAAAAGGCGTGAATATATGAACAAAATGGCCAAAGTCAAGAATCAAGACACTCAAGCTGCTAGAACAGAAGCTGATGGCATCACAGCCAAATGGCGACGCCGTCGCAACACACTTTCAGACGACTCAGAAAGCAAATTGCTATTTTACGTTTGACGGCATCAGGTTTTAAAGAGTAGGGCGTCACAACTCAGATGACCTAGATTTGGATTCCGACTGCGTCAGAAGATGAAGCCGACGGCGTCACAACCATAAGGTGACGCCGTCACTAAGTTGACATGGCCAAGACGAAAACCTAATGGCGGCAACCCGACGGCGTCACAATTAAAGAGTGACACCGTCGCATATTGTAACTCTATATATAGAATTTGAATTTTCAGAATTTTAGAGAGGTAGTTTTGTGGAGTAAAACCTAAACTGAACTTTGGTTGTCTTGGGCAGTATCTTAGGGTTCCATACCCTATTTTACAACAAGATAAGTGATTTACTTCATTAATTCAATGATGTCTTCAATTGTTTGTGTGTATGCTTGCATGTTTTCCATGTCCGGCTAATTTACTTCTGTGTTTACTTAGATCTATGAAACCTAGGTATTGAATATTGATTGGTTGTCTCTTATCTTAGTTATGATTGACCTAGTATTGTGATAGGTCATTCGTTGTGTTCTTAATGCTTGAGTAATCTTTGTGAACAATAGTTTATAATCACCTAGAGTTATTTTACTCTAAACATCCAAAGATAACCTTAGATTTAGTTTATGAATCCTAGAGATTTCGTAGGCAATAACCTTAAGGTAGTCTCAAAGATTTAGGAAAAAATGCATACCCTACGACCTTAGAAGATATAACGCGTTAAGAATAAAGACGTGACAATTCAACCATCAATAGGAGATAACTAGGGAGTAATAGCATCTAGGTAAACACATTTTAATCATCATAAGAGCACACAGCAATAGACAGAGACTACACTCACCTTAGCTTAGTTAATTAGATAATTAGAATAGTAGAGTAATCGGTAGAATTACCAATCCCCCCAAATCCAATACCCCGAGATTCGTACCTTTCAATTTTCTAAAAAATATAAAAAAGAAGAAAAATAATCTTCCTCAACCCCAACCTTAGCGTAATAATTTCTCACTAGCATTCCTATTCCCCTAGAGAACGATATCAATTCCCGAGGCTTACCCTAATACCACACTACAACAATTAGGTTCACTGCCTAGGGTGTTGAAAAACATGTTCAAGGAAAAGGAAGTTCCTTTGACCCCGAACGCGCATTGTACGCGTATCACATTTTTGGTGCCGCTGCTGGGGAATAGAATAGCTAGTTAGATTTCCACCTCGTTTAGGTTCCCTTGCTTGATTCCTATCAAGTAAGATTTTTTTCTCATTTTTAGCTTCCTCGTAGTTTATCCCTCTTCTTTGTGACCTTTGTTAGTAATCCCATCACTTTTCATCATGGAAGGTGATAATCAACCACCACTCATCAACCCACCACCAAATGACCCGCCAAGAGGTCGTACTCTTGGTGAATACTCGATACCAAGCCAATTAGGCTATAGAAACACCATTGAGATTCCAGACCAAGCCCAAACTATGGCCCTTCTATCTAACACCATCCGGTTGGTGCAAAACGGATGTGCATTCCATGGACTTCATTCCGAAGATCCTAATCAGCATCTTAAGGATTTCCTTAAAATATTTGATTCCATCGACCTCGATGCTACTACTCGGGAGACCACGCGCTTGCGTCTCTTCCAATTCTCTCTACGGGACCAAGCTAGTAATTGGCTTGAGCGACTTCCCGCGGGCTCCATCTCAAGTTGGGATGATCTCACCTCTCATTTCCTTGCCCAAGTTTTCCCACCGGGGAGAACTACTAAGCTTAGGAATGAAATCTTGATGTTCCAAAAACGTCAAGGTGAATCTCTCTACGAAGCATGGACTCGATTCAAGGACTTACTCCATAGAGTCCTTCATCACGGCATTGATCTTTGGCTTCAAGTCCAACTCTTTTATGATCACGTCAACTTCCCAACTAACCGATCCATCGACCAAGCGGCCGGTGGTAAACTTAGTGATCGCAACGTGAAAGAATCGTGGGGTATAATAGAGGACCTTGATCTCTATGACAACGAAAGTTGGAATTACCCCTACGAGTTGCCCAAAACCGTAAAGGAAATCTCCTTGCCTGCCATTGACTCGCAACCTTCCGACCGTAGGATGCTCGAGCTTGAAGATCAAGTCAAATTCCTAATGAGCTCCTAAGAAAATCCTAAGTCTCCATGCCAAGTGAACAAAGTTTCTTCCTTGTGTGAGCTATGTAGTGGTCCTCATGACACTCGCATTTGCACAAGACTCCCTGAACAAGCTTCCGTTGACAACACATCCTAGCGTACCAATGGAACGGGAGGAAGATTCCCAACAACACCCGGACCTAGGACTTTCAATGATGCCCGAGAAGCATGGAAGGGCAAGCCCGACTTCTATTGGGGACAAACCAAAGAATTCACATCTAATAATTTCTCATGGCCCCCATCTTACGGCCCTAGCCAACAAAACATAGAAGGGATGTTGCAACACCTAGTTACATCCCAAGAAACTCAAATAGCTAAGCTCTATGACCGCTTTAACCAACAACAAGCCGAGATAGATAAGAAGATAGATAACCTTTTGAAAGCCATAACCAATAGTGATAGGAAGGTTAATGCTATCTCAACTCCCGAAGCTTCCGGTGTATAGATTAAGGACCCAAGTAAGTTAGCTAAGCATGTTCAATTCGTCAATACCATCACCTTAGTGCCTAATAGGACAAATGATGAAGTGGACCATGAGACGGTACTTGAGGTTAGTGAAATTCCTAGGAATGAAACAACCGAGGAAGTAGATGAAGTAGGCGATGACTATTTCTATAAGTTTCCTACGGAAGAAGAACTCTCTCGCCACCCACACTTAGTACGCGACCTCTGTCACATGTATGTTAGGTGAAGCCCTAGGATCAAGTTTGGGAACCCTTGGAATCTTAACATACCATGTTGCATAGGACACCTTTTTGTGGCAAAGGCCTACATTGATCGCAAGTCCCAAATAAATATCGTGACTAGCACATACTATAATTGGGTAATGAAGAAGCCTATCCCAACTAGGCAAGATCCCGATAATCCTAGGGTTAGTTGCAATTTTCTTGGTAGAGTTAAGGGATTGCCCGTCTATGTAGGTAGTTTCACGTTTCCTAAGGATTTCATAGTTGTGAATGCTATTAGTACGGCTATAGATCCTAGCTTGTCCCACGTTATTCTAGGAAAACCTTTCATAGAAAACACTGGGATGACTTATGATCCGACGCTAGGAATAGTGAGATTCAAGGATGAGACCGATGATGTAGCTTACCAAATGCCCTTTAAGATTGAGAAATTTTCATCATTATCCAATGATGAAAAAGAACTTAAGCTATCGGTCTACTATAGGAATGAGGAAGATAAGGAGAAGGGAGTTGATTATGTGATGAATAAGATTTTCGGGTTCTATAAGGATTGCTTGAAACTAGGACCGGAATATAGAACAGATTTGGGAGAGGATGACTTCTTAGAAAGATGCATAATAGGGCATTACTATAACATGGAAAACCCCAATAGAGACTGTCATGAGGAAGAAGGTGACGGTAATGAAGTCACGTAGGGGCACGACTTCGAGTCTAACTACAAGACTCATAAATAAAGAAAAGCGCTTCATGGGAGGCAACCCATGCTTATTTGTTTGCTTGTTTGTGTGTTGTATATCTTTTATTGATTGTTTATTCTCATGTTTGAATTTGTAAAAATGTTTTATTTTGTCTTTAACCTCGTCTTAATTACATATAAAGGTATATTACAAAAGGGATAAGTGTAGGGAGTATTACACACGTTTTCAAAAAGAACTTGAACATGAGAATTACGATTATTAAAAAGATATACATGTGTGTTTGTTTGAATCAAATGCTTGTATCGAGTCGTAATGGATGTTTTGCAGGAAATTTTTCCAGATTCTAAAGATATAAATTTTCAAGAATTTTTTCCATAAAATCGCAGACCAGTTTCTGTCAGGATAACCTGACGGCGCCAGGGTCGCAACCTAACGGCGTCTGGAGGAGTAGAAACATCTTCTAACTTTTTCTCATTATACTTATAAGTTTTTAGAATTTTCCAGGTCTTAATTTTCCAGAAAAATCTGTAAACATCCATGCGACAAGCATTATATCCTAGTTTAGTAAATTCATATACGTATTGTTACCGCCAATTTTACACGAAGGTTTTGTCTGTTTTCTTCAAGTGTGTAGGTTTTATTTTTCAATAAGAAGATACATAAGCTTGGATGGAGCTTTTCACGCATACATTCTTCTTGGAGAAGGATTTAACCACTACACACGGATCCTACCAAGCTAATCAGGGGAGTATTAGTTTCTTTCGTTTTTAATTACCTTCCATTATAATAACTTTGATACTTTCGGAGAACATTGGGGACAATGTTCAGTTTAAGTGTAGGGAGAGAAAATAAAACGGGAACTTTGAAACTATGCTTATCCTTGACTATTTGCCTTGTCTAATTTCATTTGTGTAATAAACCATGAGAAATATCGGTTATGGTAATTTTGGCAACAAATTTAAAATTATTCATGACATGTAGGAGTGGGCCATTAGTCTTAATAAAGCGTCTCGTGGATAGGAAGTTATATGACTAGCACAAAACCCTTTACCACTTAAATTCCACCCAAAATGTGAGGATCGCCCTTAGATTTGTAGGCATTAACGCATTCCACTTTAATGCTTCGAGTGTTGTCACAACTGGCAATTTAGGGAGTCTATTTTAGGTAACTGCATTACGTTAAACTAAACCGAGCTTTGCCTTTATCACTATTTTTATAAACCATGACTTGATTTTATATCGTCTATAGGTTTTTACGGTTTATTTCACTATTAAATGAGCTATCGTATGAGTTTTAACTCTATTTGGTAGGCACTATTCGATTCGGCACTAGAAAAGCCTAAAACGAGAAATATTGTAACTTTTAGACCGTAACTCGAAAATTGACAAATAAATAGTCAAAACTCGTGGAAAAACATAAATAACGATGTTAGAAAGTCGAATGAACGTCGTGGGACACTCGGGGGACAATATATGAGCTCGGGAATGGGTAAACGGGACTTTTTACGAAAAATGGTGACCACGGCCCCTCCTCTTTTGCTTAGGCCGGCGCCCCCTCCTCCAAAAATATTTCTTTTTGAGTCCCTAGTCACAAGTATTTAAACCCTCACCCACCTTCATTTCACTCTTCATTTTCTCTCTCTAAAACATACACACTAACACCTTTCTCTCTCTACTCTCTCTCTCTTCCACCAAATAAAAACCCTAACCACCACCACCACCCTTGGCCGCCACCTTGTCCGGCCACCTCCGGCCAAATTCCGGCGAGTGGTGCTACACCTCCACCACGATCTTGTAGCTCTTCACATCCTCTTTCTAACCATATATAATACTCTCACTAAAACCTTCATTAACACCTTCAAATCTTAAGTGTAAGATTCGGATTTTTAGGGTTTCAAGTGGGTTTTGCAATTCGTGCTTGAATAAGGTAAATGGAACATGGGTAGAGCTTATTTAAGCTATAAAAAGCTACGTATGGCTTATTAGGGTTTCGACCCTATGATGATTTTTAGGGATTTTGGGTGAAACATGGAATTAAGTCTAATTAACATCTAAATAAACAAGTAGATAGTGTTTGGTAAGCATGTGGTGTATCAATTTGATGGGTTTATGCATTTTAGGTCTAGTTTCATATTTTTGGTTAGAATAGATGATGGGTTTTGTGTATGGTTAATTATTGGAGCTTGAATGATTGTATTTGGATGTTGTTGAATTGATTTGGTTGTATTTGGTTGGGTGTGAGATGGTGTACGAGCCACCATGACCACGATGGTCATGGCTTGGATGTCGTACGTGACCCACTTGGGCCACGGATCCGGGTCGGGTCGTTTTGGTAGCTTGTTGGTTGATGTAGTTGAGGTTTGGATGAGACGCATGGAGCCGAAAAGCTTCTAAGGCTTGTTTGGTTCACGTGGTCTTAACCGTGACCGGGTAATGACCATTAGGGTCATAACATTGGTTTCGGGTATATTTGGGTTGATTGATTGGTTGGCAAGATTCTTTTGAGTTGATTTGGGATTGAATTGCGCTATTATGACTTTTAAATTGGACTTGATATATATATTGTCAACTTTGAGCTACGTCGGTGTTACTTTGACTTTTTAGTCAATAGTTGACTCCGACAAAGCCGTAACATGGACTTTAGTATAGTTTGGAGTATTGATTGATTAAAAGCCGAGAAGTCATGACTCGTGCTTGTGGACTCGAAACGAATAACGATATGAGATTAATATTGGAATTTGACGAAATATATATAGATGAAAATGCTAATAGACTATGAAATATAAATAATAAATGGGCTTTTGTACCAAAAATATCTTGTTATTTACTATTTTTAAATAGAAACTAACGACTAAATTGGAAATGTTTTATAATAAATAAGTAATTAATGTTTCGAGTACACGTTTATCGATAAATGCCAATTATGGGCATTTAATATTAGTTTAAGTATTTATTTGCTTACGTTGTGTGCATGGGTTACGGATAACCTAGCATTAATAGTGTTGATCCATGTGGGTAGCAGACTTATTAAGTTGATGAATCTAATAAGAGCCCGCTAGGTACGTTGGGTAACCTTATTAATGGGTGAATTATCCTTATGACTCTTTAGGATACGATTTATTTATGGGATAATAAGCGACACGAGTAAATAAATGAGTTTATCGAGTTGACGAATTCGATAAGTTCTACTATTTATTCCGAAACTTATTGGACTATGGAGCTTATCGTCTAGAGGTCTCATTGTGTTGCATTGAGTTATATGTTGGTTGTTTGAATGCATTCATAGCATCATATTGAGTCGATACACCCACATGAGGAATACCAAACACTAGGATTAAATGGTGAAACGAGACATTTTTGGAAATAACGAAATAGAATACATTGGGGTAGATAACGTTGATTTCAAGAGATATATATATTAAGTTTGGTCTAAATTAATAGGTTGTGCCATGATTACCGTTATCTTCTACAAGTGTTTATTTGTGCGTTGATTGCTTGAGGTGAGTTTCATAGCCCCACTTTTATCTACGTTTTTAACTATATTGGGGTGAGAATCATGCTACTGTTTTTGGACCGTTAAAACTATTTGGATTTGCTTATATGCTTGACTGTTTAGATAGATGTGCGGTAGTTGTTGCCTTAGTCTAGGTTTAACCGTGCCTAGATAAGAATAGACTTCTACATCGACCTAGTCCGGGGTTGGCAACTGTTCTAGAGGTTGCCACGACAGTGCTGGACTAGAGTCGCGAGGCCCGAGTAATCCCTGGATGCGGGATATGATTATGGTTGGTGATCCGGGTAGGATCGGTGTGCAAACGGTATTTATCTATCTTAGGTCTTGCATAGCAAATCAACTCTTACAGGTCCACTATGATTTTGTTGAACGTAAACCTATGAACTCACCAGTGTAAGCTGACCTTTTAGCATGATTTCTCAGGTATTTGAAAGATGTTTGAAATACTTGATCGGTGGAAGCTTTGCAAGAAGGCGGGGTTCAAGGATCATTTCTGACTCTGATAAACTTTGGGGACCTATTTTATTAAATCATGTTTTGAGCCTAATATTTATACTTTTGGAATAAATGTTTTGAATACTTAATTTTGGGATTGGTTTTGAATGTTAAATGACTATCTTTTTGCTATACTTGTGTGCGATACCAATCCAATAGTAATTCCCCAAAAACTTGATTAAGTCTTCCACTATACCGAGATTTGGGGGTGTTACAGATTGGTATCAGAGCTTAAGGTTATAGAGAATTAGGTATTTTATAAACCCTAAACTATAACCACTTTTAAGAAAAATTGATCCTCGACCGACGCACGCCCGCTTGCCAAGCCGAAGCTTCTTATTTGATTATGGTATGAACTGCGATTTGAATTATGAGATGAACTGTTAAGGGATATTGTGAACTGATTATGGAAACGTTATGATTTGGAGATATGATTATTGATTTTGGGTAAATGAGATATGGTTATCGAGATACTATGGAATTTGATTTGAGTAAACGGTATATTGCGATTTTGGAATTTTGAACTCGATTGATTTGATATGGGATTATGTGATAGAACGGAACTTATGTGTTTTATTTAAAGGCATATTTTGAGTAATGCGGTACCTACACTTTTAAAGCTTTCATTATGTGATATATGTTTTGGTTAGGTTGATGCGCTTATTAAAACTAGTTGTTTCAAACACTTATACCTACCCTATGCCATTGTCACAGACTATGCCTTCACTAGCTTTTGATGTGTCTGAGGAGGTCCTTGTTGTTGCTAGTTCACCAGCATTGACTCTCATGATGGTTGCGCAGGGTGATCCTTATGAGATTGCCCGTTACTCTAGTTCATCATTATCAGATTGTCCTAGCTCATCTAGGCAACTCACTTTACATCAGGTCTTAGCACGAGCCCAGACTCCTAGGCTTACTTATAGCACTGCCCGCATGTCCGTAAGACCACCATCATCACCTATCTGTTTAGCAGCATCACCATGTCTTAGGAGGCCTAGATCTCCTAGTGTACCACCTCAAGATTTACCTGCACAGAGACTCCGACTCATGGACTCTCCCTCTAAGGATGAGGGCGAGGAGGAGCATGAGGTCAAGGAGGAGCATGAGATTGAGGAGAAGTATGTAGATGAGGATGAGGATCCTCAGGAGGAGGATGATGAGGATATCCCAAAAGGGGGTACTCCTTCATTGCAGAGTCCTGCACATTCTCTAGGACCTGGTTCTCCTTTGCCTGAGCCTAAGTCCCCTAGACAACCTTTAGACATTGACTCACCACCTTACTCACCTTATATAGGTAGCCCGTTAGGATTTGAGATACCATCGGAGATTACTTCAGAGCCCCGAGGAGTATGGTGAGACGGGTCTGATGTGGGAGAGGATTACATCATAGGGCACTAGGCTTAGTCAGTTGACAGATCGGTTGGTTGGAGTATCTAGGGCTAGTATATAGGATTTGAGAGTTGATATGTGTACTGTAGTCAGGAGGACTTCAATTTTGTGTGAGGGTATGTCGGAGCTCCAGGAGCAGGTTGGGGACCTGCTGAGAGGGTTCATGGACAGCTTGTGATGCTGATAGAGCGATTTGGCGTAGGATTCGTAAGTTGGAGAGAGAGGTCGATCTTGAAACTAAGTAGTACTTGGTTCGAGATGTAGATCTATCCTAGTTGTCTTAGTAGTACCATCGCTAGGATCGTTTTTGATTTCTTCGTATCCTTCCATGTATTTCCACTTTTGAAACCTATAAGTTATGGTTATTGGAACGTGCATCCTTTAGTTATGATTTGGTATCCGATTGTTTCGTTTTGGTATGGCGTTATCCTTGTTGACCTTGATTATGAATTTGAGCATTATTTAGTGATCCTTGGAACCTAACTCTATCTTTAGAGCGTGAATTGTGAACTTATGAAACTGTTGTTCTTGCCTTCAGAATGATGGCAACAAGACGAAACCCGCTTAGAAACAGCTAAGCAGCTCCTGCTGCTAGGGTTGCCCCTGTTCGTTGATGTCGTCGTCCGGCCTCGACCACTCCACCTGTTGAGAACCTGAACCCTGATAACCCAGATGTAGAAAACCCGAATGTGAACGACCGTGCTGAGAATGGTCCTGTTCCGTAAAACCCTTCACCTGTGAACCCAGCCCATGTTGAACAGTTAGTGGCGCAACCTGTCGCTGAACTGCTAGATGAGACTAATCTCTCTAACACCTCTATTGGAACCCCAATGTTGAATCGAACTCGAGGTTGTACCTACAAGGAGTTCCGATTCTATGGTCCCATTGAGTTCGGAGGAACTGAAGGAGTAGTTTACCTAACTAGGTGGTTGGAGAAAACTGAATTTGTGTTTGCCGTTAGTAATTGTGAGGAGGATTGTAAGGTTAAGTATGCAACATATACCTTGAAGGACGAAGCGTTAACCTGGTGGAACAACTATCACAGATCAGTAGGAATTGATGTAGCTTATAGTATGACTTGGACTCAGTTTAAGACTCTCCTGATCAAGACTTACTTTCCTAGGAATGAAGTTAAGAAGTTAGAGAGTGAGTTCTGGAACCATAAGGTTAAGGGTACTGACATGGCGACTTATACTCGTCGTTTCCAAGAGTTATCGTTGCTTTGCCCTGATATGGTTCGCACTGAAGAGCTTAAGATTGAGAGGTATACTGATGGATTGCCTATAGCTACTCGAAATGATGTCATCGCTGTGAAGCCAGTTAATTTGCATGAGGCAATTACTGTGGCTCAGCGTTTGATAGACTCTTATGTGCTAGATGTAGGAGACAAGAGTAAGAATGATAGGAGTGATAAGAGGAAGAGGAATGAAGTTGTTAAAGGGAATGGCAACAAATGGCATGAGACACCCAGGGTGTTCGCCATAGGTAATGGAGAAAAGAAAGGTTATGAAGGTAGTAGGCCTATGTGTGGTCGTAGTAACAGACACCACCATGGACTATGCCCGAATGTGTGTAGGAAGTGCTCTAAGTTAGGACACATGGCCAAAGACTGTAGGTCTCGTCCACTTGCTGCAGCTCAAACTGAACAAGGAGCGGACTGGAAGGCCACTGTCACCTGTTTTGGATGTGGAAAGAAGGGACACTTTAAGAATGAGTGCCGAGAGCCGTGGATAAGAGGAAATCCCGGTAATGTAGGAGGATTTGCTAACCGAGGTGTAGGAAATAATGGCTTAAACCCTGTGAAGCGTGAGGTTGTGGAAAACCAGGGAAACTATGGTGCTAGGAATCAGCAGAGAGACATGGGAACAGCGCGTGTTTACGCTATTGGGAAGGAAGCTGGTGAGGATCCTAACGTAGTTACAGGTACGTTCCTTCTCAATAATCGCTATGCTTCCACACTGTTTGATACTGGTGCGGATATGAGTTTCGTATCCACCAATTTTATGCCATTACTAGGAATCTCCCAAAAACCTCTAGGGTTTAGTTACGACTTGGATTTAGCTAATGGGAATAGAGAGAAGATAGACACCGTAGTCCGAGGTTGTACCTTAAGTTTCCTAGACCGCCCGTTTAGTATAGACTTATTGCCGGTTACCTTAGGAAGTTTTGACATCATTATCAGAATGGATTGGTTGTCAAAGAACGGTGCACACATCATCTGTGATGAGAAGATTGTGCGTTTACCGTATGGCGGAAAAGTTCTGAGCATACAAGGAGATCGGAGCGACTGTGGAAGTCCTTCCCGGTTGAGCATCATCTCTTGTATTAAGGCTCAGAAGTACATCGATAGAGGAGGTTGTCTTTTCTTGGCTCGAATTTCTGAAAAGAAAAGTGAGGAGAAGAGTGAAAGACACCTCAATGATGTACCCGTCGTTAGAGAATTTCCGGATGTGTTTCCCGACGTTCTGCCAGGGATTCCACCTGTCCGACAAGTGGAATTCCAAATAGAGTTGATACCCGATGCGGCACCCGTAGCCCGGGCACCCTATCGACTGGCTCCAAGAGAATTGGAGGAGAAGGGATTCATTCGACCAAGTTCGTCATCGTGGGGAGCACTAGTGTTGTTTGTGAAGAAGAAGGGTGGATCATTTCAGATGTGTATTGATTATAGGGAATTGAATAAGTTGACAGTGAAGAACCGATATCCGTTACCTAGAATAGATGACCTATTCGACCAACTCCAAGGAGCTAGTGTCTTTTCTAAGATCGACTTACGATCTGGTTATCACCAGCTTAGAGTTCGAGAGGAGGATATCCCTAAGACTGCGTTTAGGACTCGTTATGGACACTATGAATTCCAAGTGATGTCGTTTGGTTTGACCAACGCGCCAGCGGTTTTCATGGATCTCATGAACCGAGTGTGTAAGCCATACCTGGATCAGTTTGTGATAGTATTCATAGACGACATCTTGATATACTCTAAGAGTAGTGAGGAGCACGAAGAGCATTTGAGTCTCATTTTAGGATTGTTGAGAAAGGAGAAACTGTATGACAAATTCTCTAAGTGTGAATTTTGGATTCCGTCCGTGCAATTCTTAGGTCATGTGATAGATAGTCAAGGTGTTCATGTTGACCCAACTAAGATTAAGGCCATTAAGGAATGGGCAGCTCCTAAGAACCCATCAGAAATCCGACAGTTTCTAGGTTTAGCAGGCTATTATAGGAGATTCATTGAGGGATTTTCTAAGATAGCTAAGTCACTGACCAAACTAACACAGAGGGATGTTAAGTATGAATGGGGAGAAAAGGAAGAAGAAGAATTCCAACTTTTGAAGGAGAAGTTGTGTAGTGCGCCCATCCTAGCTTTGCCTGAAGGAAGCGAAGATTTTGTCGTGTACTGCGACACTTCACATAAGGCTTAGTTGTTGTTTTCATGCAACGGGAGAAGGTGATTGCTTATGCATCCCAACAACTTAAGAAGCATGAGAAAAACTACACCACCCATGACCTTGAGTTAGGTGCTGTAGTGTTTGCTCTTAGGATCTGGAGACATTATCTGTATGGAACTAAGTGTGTAGTATTTACCGACCATAAGAGCTTGAAGCATATCTTAGATCAGAAGGAACTGAACATCTGACAACGTCGTTGGTTAGAATTGCTTAGTGATTATGACTGTGAGATTCGTTATCATCCTGGTAAGGCTAATGTTGTGGCTGATGCACTTAGTCGTAAGGAGGACATTCCACCTCTACTCGTTAGATCCTTAGGAATGACCATTGTTTCGCCCTTACCGTCTCAAATTTTAGCCGCCCAAGCAGAAGCATTGACGGAAGAGAACCGTCCTTATGAGAATCTTCATGGAATGGTAGAAAGTGAAAATGGCTTCTTAAAGCGTTTTGACAAAACTTTATGCTTCAGAGACAGAAGCTGGATACCATTTCATGGTGGAATCCATGAGTTGATTATGCATGAGTCGCATAAATCAAAATACTCTATTCATCCCGGAGTCGATAAGATGTATCAGGACCTTAAGAAACTTTATTGGTGGCCTAATATGAAAGCCGATATAGCTCAGTATGTCAGTTGGTGCTTGACTTGTTCTAAGGTAATGGCCGAACCTCAGAAACCCTTAGGACTCTTAGTTTAACCCGAACTCCCGGAATGGAAATGGGAGCGAATAACGATGGACTTTATCACTAAATTACTGAGAACAGCTAGCGGCAATGACGCTATCTGGGTAATAGTTGATCGTTTAACTAAGTCTGCTCACTTTTTAGCCATTAGTGGAACCGATAGTCTCGATAAGCTTGCTCGATTTTATCTTAAGGAGGTAGTATCGCGTCATGGAGTACCGATATCTATCATTTCCGATAGGGATAGCCGTTTTACATCCCACTTTTGGAGATCATTACAGACAGCATTAGGAACAAACTTGGATATGAGTACTGCTTACCACCCTCAGACCGATGGTCAGAGCGAGAGAACCATTCAGACTTTAGAGGACATGCTTAGAGCCTGTGTTATTGATTTCGGCAAAGGCTGGGAGAGACATCTCCCTTTGGCCGAATTCTCCTATAACAATAGTTATCATTCTAGCATTAAGGCCGCTCCATTTGAGGCATTGTATGGCCGAAAATATCGTTCTCCTGTTTGTTGGGCTGAATTTGGCGAGAGTCAACTTACAGGTCCCGAACTTGTCCTAGAAACCACTGAGAAGATAGTTCAGATTCGTAACCGATTACAAACAGCTCGTAATAGACAAAAGAGTTATGCCGATAGGAGACGTAAACCTTTAGAATTTCAGGTTGGAGATCGTGTTATGTTGAAAGTTTCTCCTTGGAAAGGAGTGATTCATTTTGGAAAGCGTGGAAAACTCAATCCCCGATATATTGGTCCCTTTCCAATCCTGGAAAGAATCGGACATGTAGCATACCGCCTGGAGCTACCATCGGAATTGAGCAGTGTACACAATGTCTTTCATGTTAGTAACCTTAATAAATGTTTTTCGGAGGAAAACATAGTTATGCCCTGTTAGGATCGAATATTTATTGTGTTTGATGATTCAGGTGGTCTTGGATGATGGAAATACATGATAGCCATTTTAGAGAGAGAACGTAGAGAGATGGGTGTTCAAGCTAGAGACTTGCTTTGTAAAATGTAAAAGGTTAGATTGAAAGCACCATCCCTTCCATGGATGGAAGGGGTATTTATAGTTACAGACAATACGACCTCCTATCGGCCTGTAGATCAGGTATACAGTGGGTAAAGACCCGTCCTTCCTCCACGGTGTTACACTAAACTATTCTACGCTACTGACTAACTAATTAACTATTAAATAACGTAAACAACAACAAATCTACGAGCTAACATATCCTAGACCATTATTGGGGTGACCGACACTTTAACATGGAATTTCCAATTCCTAACAATCTCCCCCTAAGGGAGGTCACCCCATGAAATACATTTTGCTTCCTAGCATTCTATCTTTGACTTCGTTCTTGAGATCGTAGACTTGAATTCTTCATTTCTGCAATCTTTGTGCTTTAGTAGCGAATCTTCAAAGTCCACATAGTTTTGTACTTTCAGTGGAGGTCTTTGAACTGATCCACATCTTTGATGATCTTTGAGCTTTCTTTGAGATCAACAGCCACAGTAAATCTCTGGATCACCCTTTGTTGTGTTGCCATCATGTGAAGTTGTGACTTTTGGACCGACATGCTCACACTTTCTGGATCATGACATCTTTTTATCAGAATAGCGGAGCTTTATCTGGCTCATGATATTTGGCAGTAGTGGAAACATCGTATAAAAATATGAGCCAGTCAGTAGATATGCACAAGTCATGATTTCTTCAATTAAGTGTGGATGCGGTGAGCATGCGGCTTTGGATTGACTCCTCAATTCGATCAGCAACCGTCCAAATGTACCGCAAACAACGTTAGCAATAAAACACACGAAAGTTTCTTTGATCACTTTCGTTGAATTGAGGTACATGGCCCACGGTTCCCCGTTGATCAGTACAAGTACTGCCTGTGATCAGGTAGAATTCTGAAGAATCTCCTTGACTGGGTTTCGCAGCTGCTCTAGCCGTTCTCAAACCGGAATGTCTCAAAGAAGACAACACGGAGTGAGTGAACCAGCGAATTGAGATTCACTGATTGATGAAGAATTGATTTGAAAAACAATCGCGTATTGCTTAGAAGAAAGAGTTTTTGCAATACGACGAAGGTTTTATGAGAAAGATCAATTTTCAATCATAAATACTTTTTGTATTTGAAAAGAGTACACATTCGATGTGTTAGAGAAAAGAAGAGATTTACACATCGAACGGTTTTTCCAAAAGTATTTTCAATCGAGATACTTTTGTGTTTGAAAATGAATTCACATTCGACGTGCTAGAGAAAACAAGGTTTGCACATCGAATGGTTTTTCCAATAGTATTCGTCAATTCCAATCCTGGACCAAGGTTGATGCAAGAGTGAATCTCCCCATTGTTTCAATCCAGTTGTCACAAGCTGGATCTTTTGCAAGATTTCACATATCACCCACCAAGAGCTTGTTTGATGTTGGCTCTAGAAGGCTTTCCATCTTCATCGTGAATATTTTACATATCACTAGGATGTTCTGGCAATAACACAAGGATAATGCGTAGGACTCTTAATATATTCTTACTTTCCACATTGTGTGAAATAGCAAGTCTTCATTAATTTTGTGTCCTAATGAGATATTGTGGATGATCTCTTGGCTCTAGACTCAATAGTGCATTTTGATTTCCTATGCCAGAGATTAGGGAGAGGGTCTCCTTCTTCAATATCAACAATCTCTAAGAGAAAGTCGATAGATCATGTCGGTTCCCCGTGAGAATGAAACAAGTCCTTTTAAGAGGAACTTGAGTAGCTTGGGAAGTTTAGTGCAGTGAATCACTGGGTCCATGACGTCTTGTCTTTAATACCAGTGTTACCTTAGTAACCACCAGTAGCATATGTAATGAACCCGGTTTCTGCTCTAAGGTTGAATTATTGGAGGGCTATTTCTTTTCACCCTTTTTCACATTCATTTCTTTTTTATTCTTCAACCCCTTCAATGCTTACCGAGACTTCATAACTAGAACCTTGTTGGGTTTATTCCAGTACTAGCTCTGTCTCAGTCCGCACTCTTCCCATATCTCACTTTTCTCCTTTTTTTCAATATACCTAAGGACTCTACACTATCTAGTGGATTGTCCCTGGGTAGATCCCTCCGGTTCTGGCGGATCATGGGAACAAATACCTAACCTCACCATCCTTATATCACCATGCATAAAGTAAAGTTGGTCGGTCTTTTGGTATAGTTCATTCCTTCTCGAAACCAATTGATAAATCATTTGGAAAAACAATCAAGGTACTTGTGATACGAGATCAAAGCATTTTGTACCTTAATAGTTTTGATCATTTAGAAAACCTCCCCCTCAATATGTGCATATGATCTTGAAATTGTTTAGCACATGGAGGCAAGAGTTCTTTGAAATAATTTCTTGATCACAATTTCCGTAGAAAAAGCCATTTGATTTTCTTTGGTAAATTCTCCCCCTCAATATGTGCATAGGATATTTGAAATCATTTTTATCACATAGAGGCAAGAGTTATTTTGAAGCACATCCACGATTACAAAAGCCAATAAGAAATCATTTGCTCCCCCTCAATATGTGCATCGATAACCGAAAGAGTTTAGCACATATTAGAGAGAACTAGCACTTTTGAATCAAATAGATCATCCTTTATCAAATTTCATTATTAAATCACAAATTCTCCCCCGATCAAAAATATCAAACCCTTTGAGATTTTGGATCCCAAGTGAATTAATACGGTTTAGAAAACATGGGAGAATATGTGGCCTGGTTTAAATACTCATCATGTTTTTGGATAAATCCTCCTCCTCAACATGTGCATTGTGTATTTCAAATCGTTTGGCACATGGAGGCAGGAGTGCCTTTAAAGGACTAAAATCAATTCCATTAAAACAGATTTGAGATTTAAATCACGATTTCTCCCCCGATCAAAAATTTCAAGCCTTTTGAGATTTGTGATCCCAATTGATTTAAATCATTTAAAAGATTTTGGGGAAAGACGTGGCAAGATTTAATTTTGAAAAATGACAGATAAGGACCATTTTAAGACATTAAAGATTGTTAGTGTCAGGTATGATTGTTTTAAGAGATCTTTAAGTAAAATAAAACAATTTCACAATCAAACAAGAACAGAAAAAATTTCATTTTGAAAGATCTTTGGGTTTTAAAAAAATCATACCATGACATAACATTAAATCTTTAGATCACCACTTATTTTTGTACAATCCGGACTTTTATGAAGCAATATTGTTTGAAAATAGTATATTTTAAATCACTCTCCCCCTCAATCGATGACCGTAGTCGTTGACTGAGTGACTTAAGTTTTGATAAAGTGATGTCCGGTGATTTTCAAAATTAAGTCCAATTTATTTTCAAAACAAATATTTTTCCATTTTTCAAAACAATATTATTTAAAAAATTGTTTAAAGTAAATGGTATAATCACAATTATCCTGCACAAAGATACGTTAGGTGGTTGAGAAGCTTCTTATGTTGTTGTTGTTGTAGGGCTTGGCAGAAAAACCGTCTGCAGATGCAGTGAGACTTCTTACGTTGCATTTTAATGCCAACTTAGGTCAAATTAAGCTCCGTTTCTTCAATCACTTAGAAGAAAACCATCTACTGATGCAGTGAGACCTCTTTCGTTGCATTTATGCCAACTCTGCTTGGAAGTCCAATTAAGCTCCGTTTCTTCATTTGTCAACCCAAGATATAGTTACCCTTTCTTTTTGGCATCCAATCATCTTCAATTGTGGGATCCGGATCGGGAACATTCTTATATACTGATGCGTGCCAAACAGTCAAGCTAAATCCCACAAGCCCGCCACTTGTGAATGGCGGACCGTAACCAGCTTAAAACTGCTCAAGCACAAAATCAATGAAGATCTGAGGAGTATAGTGTCTCCCCGAATTAGTTATGTCCCGCGAGCTATGCAATGGCTTATCAAGCATTATAGTGATCGCGAGATTTGAGCGGAAAGGAGATTTGAATGATATTATAACTACAAAGAAAAAAGCCGAAAACAAATTACAACGGCTTAAATGCAAATTAAAGAAAATTAAAAAGATAAAAAATATTAAATAAATGCTATCACTATTTTTAAAATGATGTTTCTAGATTTTATAAAACAAAATAACTTAAATAAACTATTTTAATTGAAACGTAAACTTAATTACCTAAAACGTGACTAAAATGAAAACAGCAGCTATTTATAAAAATTACTTGCAGCGAGTGCATAAAGCAAAAATGTAAAATTTGTGAAATAAAAGTCCTATGAATGTAAAAACAATTTTCCTACGTCCTAATTGACTAAAAATAATTTTAGGAAAAAGCGGAATATTTTTTTTTGAGTTTTATTTTATTTATTACGAATTAAAAACGAAATAATACTAAAAAACTAAATAAAAGTAAAAAAAAAGAAAAACTAAATTTTTTTTTTTTTTTGTAAAATTACTTAACCTAATGATGGTCCTATGAAAAATAAAAAGGTGGTCATAGCTTCTAGGAATAAGCTGTAAAAAAAGAAAAGGGAAACAAGCTTATTAAATTCAAACTGCTACATGGTGTTAAATAATTAAAGTAAGGAAGTGAAACACAAAACACCTTGTAGTGCAGATGGAAGGGGTGTTGTGCGCTGGAGCGTGGCTGTGTTGGGCTAGAGGTCACTGGTTCCAAGGATTCGGCTCCTCCCTTTCTCACATTTTTCTTTTCTTTCAGTTTTGCAATTCGAACAAAGGAACAAGATAAAACTTTTTACAAAAACTAAACTTACAAAACTCCAAAAGAAGCTGTATAAACTGCTTATTCACAGCAGAAACAGTTAAAGGACTAAGGGGACTGTTTGGTTGCAAGTTACTAAGGGGCTGTTTGGTTGCAAGTTACTAAGGGGCTGTTTGGCTATGATTGGCCCTAAGGGGCTGTTTGGGACAGCAGAAGGGGCTGTTTTTAAGAGCTTATCCCCACTGTTTGGACAGAAAGATCAAAAACAAACACATCCTATAATTGTAGTTTGAGCACAAAATCACAAAGGAAAATAGTTGATAAGCAAAAAAAATTGCTAATACACTATGAAAAGCTAAACAAAAAGATTTTACTTTGGGGGAAAGCAATAGGCAAAGAGAGGTACACTAGGGAAATCCTAAAGCTATAACCTAAGGAAAATGGGCACTAAGTTATTGGAAATAAGCTCCTAATAAGAAAATACTAACACCAACCTACTTGAATATTCTGAAAATTATTAAGACAATTTAAATGAGCGAAAATTAGAACCTGAGAAGCACTTAGGATAAGTTGAAGATGCTTGGCTGAACTTGTAGTCTCCTAACAGTCCTGGAGGGCTGGTTTGGTGCTTCTTTTCAAGCTTAAAGTAAAGCCTCCATAGCAGTTAAAAGCTTGGGCAGTGAGGACAGATGCAGAACCAAAAACATCAAAAGGCAGATTTCTAACTTCGAAACCATGAAACTGTAGAAAAAAAAAAGAACAGTTTTGCAAACTTAAACCACGAGGATGAATTAGCTTTTACAAACTTGTAACAACTTTTCCAAATTAGACTTCAAGGGAGACAAATTTTAAGAACATAAAGCAATTTAAAAACCGAATAAAGTCAATAAAATGGGATTAACAACTGAAAATAACTTGCATTGAAAATTAAAGATTACAATGAAATTAAAATGGCAATGAAGATAAAACTGAGCTAGGAAAAAAAAACTAGAAAACTAAATTTAAAAAGACTAGCTACTAACTAACTACTAACTACTTTGTACAATGGCTACAATGAGCTTTTATACTACTGCCTAGGAATGGACTTCTCTCCTTCTTCTTTCCTCTCTCTTGTCTTGTCTCTTCTTGGTGTCTTCTTTTCCTTTTGCTGCCTTTCTTGTGTGAGGTGAAAGTCAACTGGGGAGACAAGCGTGCTGGAGGTTGAGTGTGTCAGGATAAGGAAGAAAGGTTGAGTGTGGGAAATATGATGGGGAAATGGCAGGTTTTTTAACTTGGGTTTGTGTGTTGTGGTGGGAAACGAAGAAAGAAGAAAAAGATGGGGTTTAAGTTAACTTTTGACCGGGTTGTAGCTAGGTGGAAATGGGTAGAGATTGGGTGGGTCGGGTAATATAGTATTGGGCTTGGGATTATTTTGGGCTAAGGATTAGAATTTGAACCCATTTGAAACATTAAGGACTAAACATGCCAAACTGAAACTCCAGGGACCAAACTGAAAATTATGAACTTGTAGTCCAAGGGTTGGTTTTGACAATCTCCAAAAATCCAAAGACCAAACTTGTCATTTTGCAATTTTCCAGGGGCCATTTCGCCAAATTTCAAGTTGAAGGACTAAACTTGTAATTTTCTCAAACTTTTTATATTTTTTTCACCAAAGGACTAATTTTGACAACTTATGATTTTAAAAGGACCTTTGGTGATTTTCTTTTGAAATTATGTGCTCAGGACTTTTTTTGACAATTTTAAAACTTGGGGACTAAAACTGCAATTTTTGCAAATTTGATATGTTTTTCATCTGATTTTGACATTTTAGCATTTAAAACACATAAAACACTGATTTGTGATATTTTGATCATTTTGATGTGTTCGAGTGTTTCAGATGATTTTGCAGGTTATTTTGTACAAAAATGATGAGTATTTAGACACTCATCAATCCCCCACACTGAGATATTGCTAGTCCCTAGCAATCTTTTGAGAAAAATTTATGGATTTCATCTCTTTACCAAAAGCCATTACTTCTGGAGTAGCCAAATGTTTTAGTTCAAGTAAGAACCATGGTACACGATAACCATCGATTTATTGGCAAATCATAAACCATATAACGGATGATGTGTGTCTTTACCGAAGCCGTACCCTTCTGGACTAGCCAACTCTTAGATAAATTATCAGAATTATCTTTGGTGAGCTGAATACCAATTATGGATTTTCCACCGCCTTTACCACAAGCCATAATCTTGCGGGCTAGCCAACTCTTCACTTTTTTAGGATATGGTAGAGAATACCATACAATTTGGGCAAATTGCAAGCCATATAAACGGATTTGAGAAATCTTTACCCAGAGCCGTTTGCTCCTGGATTAGCCAATCCTTTTGTCTATTAGACAAGGCGAACTGATAACCAAATGAGAAAGTGTAAAACACTTACTCCAAAAAAAAAATTTGGCCAAAAAATTGGTATAATTATATGATAAAATTCGCGAAATTCCCCCACACTTAGAAATGAATATTGCCCTCAATATTCAAAGTACCGGCGGTTATGCGAAACAAGAACGTAAAGGGAAATATTACGGCCATTATTTAGAAAGATTTTTTTTTTTTTTTTAAACTTGCATATATACACAACATGTGGGGCAACCCCCCCACACTAGGGTAGTAGAAAATAGAAAGAAGTCAGAAATATGGGTGAAAACCCATATGGCATGCTACTGCTTTTGATTACCGAGTCGCTAGCTTGACTCGACCCCGAATTAATTTGTTCATGGGGAAGTAAGTGGAAGAGACAATCTCGATCGGACTTTCATTCAAGATGTTTGGATAAACATTGAAGCACGCGAAAGTTCCACATCGACGAGATATACAGAGAACCGGCTCAAAAATGATAAATGAAAATGCCGGGGTCAAAGATAGTGTCTTCATTCCCGAAGGAATGAAGAAGGAAGTCACCGAGTAGGTGAAGAAAAGAAAGAAAATCATGATAACAATCATGACTAGATCTTCTTCCTCGGGATTAAGTGCAGTTGCACTTGTTTGGATTTTATCGGTAGAGCTCTTAGGGTTGGAAGGCATCTCGGTAGGGAGGGTGGGAAGATTAGTCATAACTATGCAAATTGATTCTCCCCGATCATGATCTTTGCCATCCAAGCAATCATATTCCAACGGAGATATGATATGAGTGAGTTCACCGGCGAACTCCTCATGAAGAAAATACGGAGGTGGGACATGTGCGGTACTTCGTGGGCTATAAATATGCACCTCGTCCATTATAGTCTCCGTGTCGGACTCATCACTATCAAAGATTGGATTAACTGAATTTAGAGTAAATTAGTCGAATCGAATAAAGGATTAGTGATAGTCGTATGAAATGTTGTGGAAACAACATGGTCAACATCCTCGTCTAAGTTGACGATCTCAGAATGTAGAAGTGATGCATCAATAAACTCTATGTCATTAGAATATAAAGAATGACATCACTATAATCACGTCGAAATCTGAGAAAGTCTCAACAAGATTATTTGTAAGAGGAGAAAACACATCACACTCATGGTCAAAATTTCCTCGGACTCACTTGGGATCGGGATAAGGTTCTCAACATTAGACGATTCCGTTTCCGGAAATAGTCTGAGATGCTCATCCCCATGGTGAGAGAGTCTTTGGAACAATAGTAGGTAGATAGTGTGATAGAAATAGGCTGAGGGTTGAGAAATAATATTCTCAAAAGGAATACTCTCCTCGTCATCATCATACATAGCTGCATTAAGAAATTGGGAATGCCTTAGAGCTGCATGCTCTAGGGCTAATAATTCTTCCCTAGAATTGCGAGCCTCTCGTTCTTCGGCTAGCAATTCTCCCATGGTTTTTTCACCACTCACTTGATTCTTAAGGTTTTGAAGTATATCATCAAGTTTTTTCATTGCGGTTTCAAAATTTTGGGAAATTTCTTTAGGCAACGGCTCAGGTGGAGTTTGAACCGTATGGTGCTGTGGAGGTTGGAAATTGTCAAAACAAGGAGTGTTATAACAAGGATCAGGTCCATAGTAATTCTGATTCCATGATTGACATTGGTAATCATAATGAGGACCTCCACAATTTGTGCAAGAAAAATTCGGTACATTCTGAAACGATGTGTCATTAAAACTGTGATAGCACGGTTCTTGCTCAAATGAATACTGAGGAGGGTGGCTAAAATCGTTTTGAGGATAATTGGAAAAGTTCGGATAAGTGCATGAGTTTTCAGCTGCCGAAGCACAAAACGAACAAAATCCATCCGTAAGATCATTTCCACACCTCTCGCAAGAACATCGTTGACATCGAAAATCAACTAACGGATCCCCACAACCATAGCAATACTGCTGATTGGACGAAAAATTTTGGGGTTGGGGTGGGTAGTCGGAGAAATTTTTCGGCTCATTGAAAGAATTTTGATCATAAGAACATGAATTCCTCGAACCGCAAAACAAACAACTTCCGTTATGAATGTCATTACCGCATCGTTCGCCCGTACACCAACGACACGGTAAACCGAAAAGCGGTTCTCCACAACCGACACAAGGAATCGATGATTCCATCAGAATTAAACGCAAAGAGGATCAAGAAGATAGAATTAAACGTTTAGGGATACGAGAAAGAATCAAACGGATAACAGGGATAAGAAAAATCTTTTTGGATTTTTGGAGAAACATTATATATAAAAATAAGAAGGAAAATCTTTTTGGGTTTTTTTGATTTTTAAAAGAAAATATAAACATATACAAATGGTATAAACAAAGAGTGAATATCCAAATCGCTAATCTGCTAGACGTAAGATTATCACCCAGCTCCCCGGCGGCAAAAATTTGATGCGTGCCAAACAGTCAAGCTAAATCACACAAGCCCGCCACTTGTGAATGGCGGACCGTAACCAGCTTAAAACTGCTCAAGCACGAAATCAATGAAGATCTGAGGAGTATAGTGTCTCCCCGGGTCGTTATGTCCCAGCGAGCTATGCAATGGCTTATCAAACGTATAGTGATCGCGAGATTTGAACGGAAAAGGAGATTTGAATGATATTATAACTACAAGAAAATGCCAACAAATTACAACGGCTTAAATGCAAATTAAAGGAAATTAAAAAGATAAAAAATATTAAATAAATGCTATCACTATTTTTAAAATGATTTTTCTAGATTTTATAAAACAAAATAACTTAAATAAACTATTTTAATTGAAACGTAAACTTAAATTACCTAAAAACGTGACTAAAAATGAAAACGAGCGCTATTTATAAAAATTACGCGAGTGCGCAAGCAAAAATGTAAAATTTGTGAAATAAAAGTCCTATGAATGTAAAAACAATTTTCCTACGTCCTAATTGACCAAAAATAATTTTAGGAAAAGCGGAATATTTTTGAGTTTTATTTTATTTATTACGAATAAAAACGAAAATAATACTAAAAAACTAAATAAAAGTAAAAAAAAAGAAAAACTAAATTTTTTTTTTTTTTTGTAAAATTACTTAACCTAATGATGGTCCTATGAAAAATAAAAAGGTGGTCATAGCTTCTAGGAATAAGCTGTAAAAAAAGAAAAGGGAAACAAGCTTATTAAATTCAAACTGCTACATGGTGTTAAATAATTAAAGTAAGGAAGTGAAACACAAAACACCTTGTAGTGCAGATGGAAGGGGTGTTGTGCGCTGGAGCGTGGCTGTGTTGGGCTAGAGGTCCTGGGTTCGATTCCAGCTCCCTCCCTTTCTCACATTTTTTTCTTTTTCTTTCAGTTTTGCAATTCGAACAAAGGAACAAGATAAAACTTTTTACAAAAACTAAACTTACAAAACTCCAAAAGAAGCTGTATAAACTGCTTATTCAGCAGCAGTTAAAGGACTAAGGGGACTGTTTGGTTGCAAGTTACTAAGGGGCTGTTTGGTTGCAAGTTACTAAGGGGCTGTTTGGCTATGATTGGCCCTAAGGGGCTGTTTGGGACAGCAGAAGGGGCTGTTTTTAAGAGCTTATCCCCACTGTTTGGACAGAAAGATCAAAAACAAACACATCCTATAATTGTAGTTTGAGCACAAAATCACAAAGGAAAATAGTTGATAAGCAAAAAAAATTGCTAATACACTATGAAAAGCTAAACAAAAAGATTTTACTTTGGGGGAAAGCAATAGGCAAAGAGAGGTACACTAGGGAAATCCTAAAGCTAAAACCTAAGGAAAATGGGCACTAAGTTATTGGAAATAAGCTCCTAATAAGAAAATACTAACACCAACCTACTTGAATATTCGAAATTATTAAGACAATCTAAATGAGCGAAAATTAGAACACGAGAAGCACTTAGGATAAGTTGAAGATGCTTGGCTGAACTTGTAGTCTCCTAACAGTCCTGGAGGGCTGGTTTGGTGCTTCTTTTCAAGCTTAAAGTAAAGCCTCCATAGCAGTTAAAAGCTTGGGCAGTGAGGACAGATGCAGAACCAAAAACATCAAAAGGCAGATTTCTAACTTCGAAACCATGAAACTGTAGAAAAAAAAAAGAACAGTTTTGCAAACTTAAACACAGGGATCGAATTAGCTTTTACAAACTTGTAACAACTTTTCCAAATTAGACTTCAAGGGAGACAAATTTTAAGAACATAAAGCAATTTAAAAACCGAATAAAGTCAATAAAATGGGATTAACAACTGAAAATAACTTGCATTGAAAATTAAAGATTACAATGAAATTAAAATGGCAATGAAGATAAAACTGAGCTAGGAAAAAAAAACTAGAAAACTAAATTTAAAAAGACTAGCTACTAACTAACTACTAACTACTTTGTACAATGGCTACAATGAGCTTTTATACTACTGCCTAGGAATGGACTTCTCTCCTTCTTCTTTCCTCTCTCTTGTCTTGTCTCTTCTTGGTGTCTTCTTTTCCTTTTGCTGCCTTTCTTGTGTGAGGTGAAAGTCAACTGGGGAGACAAGCGTGCTGGAGGTTGAGTGTGTCAGGATAAGGAAGAAAGGTTGAGTGTGGGAAATATGATGGGGAAATGGCAGGTTTTTTAACTTGGGTTTGTGTGTTGTGGTGGGAAACGAAGAAGAAGAAGAAAAGATGGGTTTAAGTTAACTTTTGACCGGGTTGTAGCTAGGTGGAAATGGGTAGAGATTGGACTGGGTCGGGTAATATAGTATTGGGCTTGGGATTATTTTGGGCTAAGGATTAGAATTTGAACCCATTTGAAACATTAAGGACTAAACATGCCAAACTGAAACTCCAGGGACCAAACTGAAAATTATGAACTTGTAGTCCAAGGGTTGGTTTTGACAATCTCCAAAAATCCAAAGACCAAACTTGTCATTTTGCAATTTTCCAAGGGCCATTTCTGCCAAATTTCAAAGTTGAAGGACTAAACTTGTAATTTTCTCAAACTTTTTATATTTTTCACCAAAGGGCTAAATTTGACAACTTATGATTTTAAAAGGACCTTTGGTGATTTTTCTTTTTAAATTATGTGCTCAGGGACTGTTTTTGACAATTTTTAAAACTTGGGGGACTAAAACTGCAATTTTTGCAAATTTGATATGTTTTTCATCTGATTTTGACATTTTAGCATTTAAAACACATAAAACACTGATTTGTGATATTTTGATCATTTTGATGTGTTTCTGAGTGTTTTCAGATGATTTTGCAGTTTATTTTGTACAAAAATGATGAGTATTTACACACTCATCATATACCAATATACCTGCATACGTTAGTGAACACACATACAGATATATGGTGGTCAACATCACCCAAACAACAATCGACTAATTCAAGTCAATTCAACATATCAATCAGTTCATATAAGGTATGGGAATAATGTGTTCATCAAACTATAATCATCTAATCCTAACAATCACACCCTAGAAACCTAGTCCTTCAACATAGGCAATTATATATTTTAATTAAGCACGTAGGATAATTAAGAAAGTCCGTTAGATGATGTAAATTTGAAAACATTCTCCCCCTCAATCAATGACTTATTTTTCTGAAAAGGTTAAAAGTGCTGAAGTCATTGAGTGAGTTTTCAATTTTATAAACATTCTGAAACTGACTGTTTTTCAAGCAACTCATTTACCACCATTTTTGCAAAAACAAATATTTTTCTGAAGAATTTTAGACAGAAAACCATTTGTGTAGGAACAGCAGTCCTTCGACATACTTTCATCATTTATGTTTTTAGGATAAGTGCACGAAATATCTGAAAATTGGTTTAGCGCAGCACTTTCCTTCCATGAAGAGCGGGTTGCTATCAGAAATAATAGCAAACCATAGTTTTAGCACGGGTTCTAGTCTGAGGTAACTGCAAGCCATTTTTTGAAGCGCGGGTTACAGTCTAAAATAACCGTAAGCCATATTTTTAAGAGACATGTTTTAGAAAGAAATATTTACACCTCCTGTTCGAACTTCATCTATGGTCCCGTGCCATTATTGAATGACATTTCTAAGACCGCAGATGTTATCGATACCAGAAGACATGTCATGAGAAAACAATATTTTTGGTATTTTTCAAATTTTCTGATTTTTATGGATTTTTGTAGATTTTATATTTTTCTATTTTCTTTTTGTTGGTTTTATATTTTTGTATTTGGTTTTTCTGAAAAATATATACAAAGATAGATTAGATGATATGGTTTAAGAAGATGATGATACGAGTACCGAGATAAGGATATCGAGCAGCCCCGTTGTAGAAGATAGAAGTCATCAACTCTTAAACATTCACCACCAAAGCTTCCAGGGCTCTCGAATCGAAGAAAGAAATTGAACCATCTGAAAGTGAGACTTTCATAGCGAGCAAAGGTTCTCGGGTAGGCATAATTAGTATGATTATTCATTTTATTATTCCACCTTCTTTTTTTTTCATACGACACAAAGATTTGATTCAAACAAAGTTGTTGACATCATTTCTTTAAAGGTCGAAAAGCATCACAGTCCTTTTGATCAATGATGGTTTCCTTTGTGGTTGTTAAGATCTAAAAAAGGTCATTAAGACATCATTCAACCATGAAGAAACTGAGATCAAATAACTATGTTCGGATCTTTTTTATTTGAAGAATAAATAATGAGAAAGAGGTTATGATTATATCTTTGTGAACATAGTCGAAACAAAAAGGAATTAGAGTATAACGAAAAATGCTATCACTCTATTTCTTGGGTTCGAATAGATAACAGATGCAAAACATATCATGGATTGATGAAGAGACTTTCTTATCGTGTTATGGCCCATTGGTCTAGATATTCATTTGGTATCACACGAAGAGAATGGTTTGAGATCTATTTCATTTGGATAATATACTCATGTTTTGTGGTCAAGTCGCTATCTTTTGCTTTGCTTATTTCTGGTCAGCAAGTCGCTACACCTTGGGCAAGTCGCTACCAATATTGAGTCAAGTTGCTATTTCTCAAAACGCTAACTTGTTAAATAACAAGTTGCTAACCTTTTTTTCTCAAGTCGCTATAACAGCTTCATTTTTTAACACAACTCGCCACGACATGTAAATACAAGTCGCTAGGCATATTTCTTATACAACTCGCCACACCAAGTCGCTAAATATGAAGTACAATGTATTTTGACACTTTTTGACAAGTCGCTAAGAAGAATGACCACAAGTCGCTAGCAAGATTTCTGAGTTTTTCTGACGTTATTCCGACCATATATCCGACCACCTACATAGTTACCCAAAAAACATAGAAAAATTTCATAGAAACTGCATATTATGACTCATTTTGACCACAGAATGACCATCTGTCTTGACCCATGTAGTATCAGTTTTGACCACAGAAAGTACCAACCAGTCAAAAAACATGAGAATATGAAAATCAGTTTTGGACAAACAAAGACCCATGTAAGGACCAATGTAAAGACCAGATATTAATATTTGACCAAATAAATAGGATACGATACTTATTTAAACGACTGTTTACCCACAAAATAAAACTGAAAAAAAAACATATTCCGACCACACAAAGTACTAAAACAGCTTTAAAGCATATAGAAACCACACAAATCAACAAAAACACAACAACCTTGGCTCTGGTACCAATTGTTAGGATCGAATATTTATTGTGTTTGATGATTCGGGTGGTCTTGGATGATGAAAATACATGATAGCCATTTTAGAGAGAGAAAGTAGAGAGATGGGTGTTCAAGCTAGAGACTTGCTTTGTAAAATGTAAAAGGTTACATTGAAAGCACCACCCCTTCCATGGATGGAAGGGATATTTATAGTTACAGAAAATACGACCTCCTATCGGCCTGTGGATCAGGTATACAGTGGGTAAAGACCCGTCCTTCCTCCACGGTGTTACACTAAACTATTCTACGCTACTGACTAACTAATTAACTATTAAATAACATAAACAACGACAAATCTACGAGCTAACATATGCTAGACCATTATTGGGGTGACCGACACTTTAACATGGAATTTCCAATTCCTAACATGCCCTTAAGAGATATTCGTATGTATGAGAAATTGAATTTCGATGAGGAACCGATCGAGATCATGGATCGTGAGATTAAACGGCTGAAGAATAGCCGAATTCCGATTGTCAAAGTTCGTTGGAACTCCCGACATGGACCCGAGTTCACTTGGGAACATGAGGACGTTTTCCGTAGGAAGTATCCTAAACTTTTTATGACACCAAGCAACTCGGAGTGAAACCCGGGATGGGTTTCTTCTGAGGCAAGGAGGCTGTGACAACTGGCAATTTAGGGAATCTATTTTAGGTAACCGCATTACATTAAACTAAACCGAGCTTTGCCTTTATCACTATTTTTATAAACCATGACTTGATTTTATATCGTCTATTGGTTTTTACGGTTTATTTCACTATTAAATGAGTTATAGTATGAGTTTTAACTCAATTTGGTAGGCACTATTCGATTCGGCACTAGAAAAGCCTAAAACAAGAAATATTGTAACTTTTAGACCGTAACTCGAAAATTGACAAATAAATAGTCAAAACTCGTGGAAAAACATAAATAACGATGTTAGAAAGTCGAATGAACATCTTGGGACACTCGGGGGACAATATATGAGCTCGGGAATGGGTAAACGGGACGTTTTACGAAAAATGGCGACCACGACCCCTCCTCTTTTGCTTAGGCCGGCGCCCCCTCCTCCAAAAATATTTATTTTTGAGTCCCTGGTCCCAAGTATTTAAACCCTCACCCACCTTCATTTCACTCTTCACTTTCTCTCTCTAAAACGCACACACTAACACCTTTCTCTCTATACTCTCTCTCTCTTCCGCCAAATAAAAACCCTAACCACCACCACCACCCTTGGCCGCCACCTTGTCCGGCCACCTCTGGCCAAATTCCGGCGAGTGGTGCTACACCTCCACCACCATCTTGTAGCTCTTATCATCCTCTTTCCAACCATATATAATACTCTCACTAAAACCTTCATTAACACCTTCAAATCTTAAGATTAAGATTCGGATTTTTAGGGTTTCAAGTGGGTTTTGCAATTTGTTCTTAAATAAGGTAAATGGAACATGGGTAGAGCTTATTTAAGCTATAAAAAGTCACATATGGCTTATTAGGGTTTCGACCCTATGATGATTTTTAGGGCTTTTGGGTGAAACATGGAATTAAGTCTAATTAACATCTAAATAAACTAGTAGATAGTGTTTGGTAAGCATGTGGTGTATCAATTTGATGGGTTTATGAATTTTAGGTCTAGTTTCATCTTTTTGGTTAGAATAGATGATGGGTTTTGTGTTTGGTTAATGATTGGAGCATGAATGATTGTATTTGGATGTTGTGGAATTGATTTGGTTGTATTTGGTTGGGTGTGAGATGGTGTACGAGCCACCATGACCACGATGGTCATGGCTTGGAGGTCGTACGTGACCCACAGGAGCCCGGGGTCCGGGTCGGTCATTTTGGTAGCTTGTTGGTTGATGTAGTTGAGGTTTGGATGAGACGCGTGGAGCCGAAAAGCTTCTAGGCTTGTTTGGTTCACGTGGTCTTAACCGTGATGTCCATGACCATTAGGGTCATAACATTAGTTTCGGGTATATTTGGGTTGATTGATTGGTAGGCGAGATTGTTTTGAGTTGATTTGGGATTGAATTGCGCTATTATGACTTTTAAATTGGACTTGATATATATATTGTCAAATTTGAGCTACGTCGGTTACTGACTTTTTTAGTCAATAGTTGACTCCGACAAAGCCGTAACAAGGACTTTAGTATAGTTTGGACTATTGATTGATTAAAAGCCGAGAAGTCATGACTCGTGTTTGTGGACTCGAAACGAATAACGATATGAGATTAATATTGGAATTTGACGAAATATATATACATATATATATATATATATATATATATATATATATATATATATATATATATATATATACATGAAAATGGTAATAGACTATGAAATATAAATAATAAATGGGCTTTTGTACCAAAAATATCGATAACAAGTCTTATCTTGTTATTTACTATTTTTAAATAGAAACTAGCGACTAAATTGAAAATGTTTTAAAATAAATAAGTAATTAATGTTTCGAGTGCACGTTTATCGATAAATGCCGATTATGGGCATTTAATATTAGTTGGGTAACCTTATTAATGGGTGAATTATCCTTGTGAGTCTTTAGGATACGATTGATTTATGGGATAATAAGCGACATGAGTAAATAAATGAGTTTATCGAGTTGACGAATTCGATAAGGTCTACTATTTATTCCGAAACTTATTTGACTATGGAGCTTATCGTCTAGAGGTCTCATTGTGTTGCATTGAGTTATATATTGGTTGTTTGAGTGCATTCATAGCATCATATTGAGTCGATACACCCACATGAGGAATACCAAACGCTAGGATTAAATGGTGAAACGAGACATTTTTGGAAATAACAAAATGGAATACATTGGGGTAGATAACGTTGATTTCGAGAGACATATATGTTAAGTTTGGTCTACATTAATAGGTTGTGCCGAGTCGCTAGTTGCTGTGCCGTGATTACCGTTATCTTCTGCTAGTGTTTATTTGTGCGTTGATTGCTTGAGGTGAGTTTCATAGCCCCACTTTTATCTAGGTTTTTAACTATATTGGGGTGAGAATCATGCAACTGTTTTTGGACCGTTAAAACTATTTGGATTTGCTTATATGCTTGACTGTTTAGATAGATGTGCGGTAGTTGTTGCCTTAGTCTAGGTTTAATTGTGCCTAGGTAAGAATAGACTTCTACATCGACCTAGTCCGGGGTTGGCAACTGTTCTAGAAGTTGCCACGACAGTGCTGGACAAGAGTCACGCGGCCCGAGTATTCCCTGGATGCGGGATATGATTATGGTTGGTGATCCTGGTAAGATCGGTGTGCAAACGGTATTTATCTATCTTAGGTCTTGCATAGCAAATCAACTCTTACAGGTCCACTATGATTTTGTTGAACGTAAACCTATGAACTCACCATCGTAAGCTGACCTTTTAGCATGATTTCTCAGGTATTCGAAAGATGTTTGGAATACTTGATCGGTGGAAGCTTGGCAAGAAGGAGGGGTTCAAGGATCATTTCTGACTCTGATAAACTTTGGGGACCTATTTTATTAAATCATGTTTTGGGCCTAATATTTATACTTTTGGAATAAATGTTTTGAATACTTTAATTTGGGATTTGTTTTGAATGTTAAATGACTATCTTTTTACTATACTTGTGTGCGATTCCAATCCAATAGTAACGCCCTGAAAACTTGATTAAGTCTTCCGCTGTACCGATATTTGGGGGTGTTACAAGTGTGTACCGGTAGTATAATAGATTCTAGAACTTGTTTTGTGATGTATTCTGAGATCGCTAGTGAGACTACACTTGTGTAGTTAGTAATAACCAAATGATAAGAGGCATTAGGATAACCCTTGTTTGATATCCGTATTATAATTACTTCTTCCACATCGGTTGAGTAATTCCCCCACACCCTTGCGCTGTACTCATCTTTAGTACACGATACCCCTAGTTAACCCCTCAGAGCCTATCCTTTTCTCGGTTCTCGTGATGTTTCGGTTTTTCGGAGTATCACTGAAGAGCATTGTTTATAATCCACCCCCAAATGTACACCCAAATCGCCTTAGCCTACCTTGTATGCACTCACTTTTAGTACATTATTGTTATCACACTAAACCCTTAGTTTAATTATCTAGTTGCTTGCATAAGTTGCTAAGTCGAGTCATATCCTTTGTACACAGTTTTAGGACGATTGGGACTCACGGGAAAGTTAAATTTTTTGAAGTGACGGGAAGGAACGTTAAATTCAAATTTCCTTTATTTACGTAATGATGTACTCCAAGTGTTTTGATCTTTAAGGTCGCAATAAGAAATAATTAGATGTTTGTCTTTATGTTTCTTTTTGTATTGTTTGTAGCTTGTTTGTGCTGGTTTTTTTGCACGTGTGGTGCATTTGTTTTTCGCCCTGATTGGGCAATGATGGTGGATTCACCTCCATCCTCGTACTTCAACGTTTTTTTGGTGTAATGCATTTTACCGGGTGGAAGGCCCTTTACCCAAAAAAAAAGTGTTTTGATCTTTTCAATTCGGGTCAAATTAGTGTTAGAGTAATAAAAACTCAAGTGTAGGGATGTGCCTATAAATCCCTATTATTTTGATGTTATCGTAGAGGATGGTAGAGTAAAAGTGTATGAAAAAAAAATTACGGGCTACCATCCTACATCTATCTTTAAATTTATGTTTGTTTGTTTCAATTTATCTAGAGTTTAGAGTGTCGAGTCTTGGCTTAGCAAAGCCATTCTTCTCATGCTTGTAACAAAAAGATTTTTGACTTGCCACCACTAACAATTTATCCCACCAAACCCTTTGTTTCCCTACCGTAAGTCTAACGTTACAACCCTTTAAAAGACCTCTTAGATAGTTTTTTTCTAGGTGCTTATACCAAAGCGATGGAGGTTTGATCTAGTCTCAAGCCTATGGTAATCTATGTACTAGGACCTAACGAAGTGTTTATCTTCCATTTCCAACTTGATATTATATTTCATATACCTAGAGATGAGAGTATCCAAACACCACTTATGAGGTGCTAGTATGTAATTTTAGTGCTTGTTATGACTTTTCGGGCTTATACTTGTTGCGTAATTGTTCTAACTAATGCTTCATGACCCCAACTTATAAATTAATTGGTTAAAGCACATTGAGGACAAGCAAATACCAAGTGTAGGGATATTTGATAAGGATTTAAAAGGTACACTTTGAGGGTCATTAAAGCCCTTAATCAATCACTTTTATATCCGCTACTACTTAATTTCGCTCTTTTCACTTTTAGGTCTCTTGAAGGCAAATTGCTAGAATGACACCTATTCGGACGGGTACAATATATGAAGAAAATGGCCAAAGTTAAGAATCAAGACACCAAGTCACCGGAGCGTAAGTCGACGCATCACAACTAAATGGCAACGCCGTCGCAACACACTTTGAGACGACTCGTAAAGCAAATTGCTATTTTGCACTTGACGCATTAGTTTTGAGTAGGGCCACAACCTCGACGCCTAGATTTGGATTCCGATGGTGTCAGATGAAGCCGACCATCACAAACCATGGTGAGCCGTACCAGTTTGGCCAAGACGAAAACCTAATGGCGGCGACCGACGCGTAACAATTAAAGTGCGCCGTCACATATTGTAACTCTATATATAGAATTCGAATTTCTAATTTTAGAGAGGTATTTTTGTGGAGTAAAACCTAAACCGAACTTTGGATGTCTTGGGCAGTATCTTAGGGTTCCATACCCTATTTTATAACAAGATAAGTGATTTACTTCATTAATTCAATTATGTCTTCAATTTTTTGTGTGTATGTTTGCATGTTTTCCATGTCCGGCTAATTTACTTGTTTGTTTTCTTAGATCTATGAAACCTAGGTATTGAATATTGATTGGTTGTCTCTTATCTTAATTGTGATTGACCTAGTATTGCGATAGGTCATTCGTTGTATTTTTAATGCTTGAGTACTCTTTGTGAACATTAGTTTATAATCACCTAGAGTTGTAGTCTTAAACATCCAAAGATAACCTTAGAGTTAGTTTATGAATCCAACAGATTTTGTAGGCAATAACCTTAAGGTAGTCTCAAAGAGTTAGGGAAAAACGCATACCCTACGACCTTAGAAGACACAACGAATTAAGAATAAGGACGTGAAAATTCAACCATCAATAGGAGATAACTAGGGAGTAATAGCATCTAGGTAAACAATACTTTTTAATCATCATAAGAGCACACAATAATAGACATAGACTACACTCACCTTAGCTTAGTTAATTAGATAATTAGAATAGTAGAGTAACGTGGTAGAAATACCCCCCAATGCATACCAGATTCATACCTTCTAAAAGTATAAAAAATAATAAAAATAATCTTCCTCAACCCCAACCTTAGCGTAGTAATTTCTCACTAGCATTCCTATTCCCCTAGAGAACGATATCAATTCCCGAGGCTTACCCTAATACTACACTACAACGATTAGGTTCACTGCCTAGGGTGTTGAAAAACTTGCTCGACAAAAAAGAAGTTCCTTTGACCCCCGAACAGGCGTTGTGCGCGTATCAGAGACTCTTAGTGTAATTTTCACCTTTCGTCTTATTAATAAAACACATAGTTTCCCTTCTCTCTATACTCTCTCTCTAACCATGAAGATGATTTTCTTCCATCATCCCCGACCTCCCGATTTAAGATTATCAACCATTAACATGATGCTACAAAGACTACATGAGAGTGGTGTTTATTTGCCCGGCTGATTTAACGAGAAGTACCACAAGTGTGGTCTTATATCATGTCTTGGTCTCGGTTCAAGGGTAAGTGTACCCTGATTTCTCTTGTGGCCATATATGTTCGAGCATGTGTATATCGGGTGAAAAAGCCACCCACGTAGGGTGCGTCTTGGCCTTCTCGGTTAACAATAAAAACAGCAAGTGCCGCTTGATAATGGTTTGCAAAGCTAAGAGTGTTGTGACTATAAATATGAACGTAGAATGTGTAAAATATTTAATTTCATTTTGTGTAGTATACGTTGTTTGTGTTAGGTTAGAAAATTAGGCCAAGGCCCAAACCACAAGAGAATGTTTGTTTACTTGATTTCTAATGGGCCAAGCCCACAAGGCTAAGTTAAAGTTAGGTGTGTTTGGTTATTGGGTCGTGAGCCCGAGTATTAACTAAGAGCGTGTTAAAACTTTTGATAAATATATATATTGTTTAGGTGTTAACATATTTATGGATATCAAACATCGACTAACGTAAGAAAATGTTTTAATACTTGGTACTATGTTTCGGATTATGTTGGAATTTATTTACATTTCAGATACGATATGGGATTGTGACTCGGATTTGGATTATAAACTTGAGACGGATTATGATTTCGGACTTGGTCATTTATTGGACATTTGGATAGTTATTGGATTTATTATATTGGACGTTGGACTTATTAAACATTGTGGGACTTAACAGTATAATATATTAGACTCAAAAAATTTTTAATATAATAGACACGGAACACTCACAAAATATTCAATAAACTCAAAGCTGATAATTACACGAATGATAACGAAACAAAATTTATAAAATATTGTAATTAAAATTTAGTTTATTCAAAAGTCACAATGACTTGGGAATATTGTTTAAACGGACGGGTCATGTTGAAATTTATAAAAACTATCTAAACTGGTGTTTTTAGATTCAAATCTCTTTTATTGTTATAAAACCCGACAAGAATCTAAACATGTGTTCTTTTAAGTGGTAAAACGTTTGAATTGCAAATTCAAATTTATTATTGTTTATAAATCATGTTTGTTTTATACAAGTTATTTGGGTTAAGGATAAATAATGAAACTTAACAATTTACATATTTTCTTGAAGTAATTTGGTGCTATTATTGTCTCGACAATCTTTCTCGTCGTTGCCTACTTGAGTTGAGTCTTGGTCAATTCTTATAGACTATTCCTCATAATATATTGGAATAT
>OU343223.1:164912502-164969461 GCA_910596185.1 Chrysanthemum makinoi | reverse complement strand
GGTTTAAATTCAGGGTTTAAAAAACTTGTAAACTTAACGTAACTTCAAAAAACGAGTATTTTGATCATATGAGTATTTTCTTATCGGATATCGTTAAATATTATATATATATATATATATATATATATATATATATATATATATATATACTAGTTGCAAAGTCGCCCGATGGGCATGTCTTATAAATATCGTTGACATATGTTACTATAGCGAAAGAAGACGCGTTAAAATGACTAAAAAAGTTTTCAAAGAATATACAGAATATATGTTTTTACTTCAAAAGCAAAATAAAGCTTTTTTGTACACGTGTGTCATTGAATTTTTGTATTATAGTTTTATAAAGCTATTGGGGTGACATTATCTTAAAATGATAATAGGTGTCTAATAATCAGTTCCCAAGCGTGCTAGTTAAACAGCTACTCCATACTATCTAAAATCAAAATGTAAAGAAACTCACTCTCAAAAAACTAACACAACCTATGCATAAGTAGACTATATCACACTGCAGTACATGTTTCATAAAGGTTACAAAAAAGAACATGTATTGATCTAACATTAGTAAGTAGACCCAATACTACTTGAATGAACTTCTCCAGATTATGCATTAATAGAAATAAAAAGAAGATAAACATGTTGGAATTGAAAGTGATGATCCTTCTTTGCGCATTCTTGACTAAGAAATCATTAGAGCGACCAAAATTACATCAAGTATCTAATTTTCAATCTATATTCAATATTTGAATCAATTGACGATATTATTCTACCAACTAAAAGTTCGTCATAATCATTTTGTTGAAAGTAATGCGTCAAACGTTGATAAAAAAACGAATGTTGTATTTACCTAGCGGCAGCATTGGCGATTTCGAAACCACCTATAAACATCAAGTAACCAAAATTTCAGTGGGACAACTAAGTAAGCTGCTAATATAATCATATTCAAACTGAAATAGAAATATACAATTGGTCAGACGAGTGTCATTATAACTACTTGGCGAAGTACCTTGGTACATAATACTAAGTCCTAACATCCCATAAAATTGTAATTTTATTAGCTCTCATGTAAGCTAAGCTTAAAACGACTATGAGTGGCAGGGTTGACTTTAGAGTTGTTTACACGAATACCTCGCATGCTGCAATTCCTGCTTCGGACCTCCAAGTTCCGATTTTAGTGATCTGTTTCAAAATAAAGCATTAATATAAAAATCTATTTTCCAATTTATGTAGACGTTTCCATTTAACCGAAACTTTATGAGCGTCCTAAAACTTAATTGTTGGTTTTCATTGTTTAGCCAAAATGTAACCAAGCAATCCACTATTGGGTTATGCAAGTCTACAATTTGAATTGATCTTTCAGGAGTAAACATTAGCCTAATACATTATATGATCGCGGTTTGGGTTCAATTTGTTAAATGCATCTTTATATCGATAAGGACTATTAACTAATAGTTTCAAAAATATACTTGTACTTTAGCATAAACATTAAACTACCAAACGTGGATGTGTGATGGCACCGATATCCATTGGAACAACTGCTGTTGCGCGAACAAAAAACAAAACTTAGTAGAAATTACCTGAACATCTTCCACTATTGTTAGCATAATCGCACCTATAGCTCGTTCTGTATAGTGTCCCTGAGCCAAAATCCGGTCAAAAAAAATCTTTTTAGTGTCTCCAATACTTGTTCAATTTAATATATATATATATATATATATATATATATATATATATATATATATATATATATAACCAAGCACCATAGTTCAACTTGAGTTATTGGACGACATTTTGAATGTGACTATAAGTTTATAATAGCACGTCTAATGTACATTACCTTGCAATTCGACCATGAAACTTCGATGATTGCCATTGCTGAGTGACTAAGTACTTGAGGTCATTTAGCCATGCTTGAGCTGACTGGTAGAGAATGATCATATCATGATCAACACTATATTTATATATAAAAAATTCAGTGGTAACGTGTGTTTTCAAAAATATTAAGTCTCGCTTTAAATGAAGAGAACTTGTAGATGAGAGAGCGGTAACAGTTTGTTACATTTTAAAGATTGGTTAATATAAAATTTAGTAAAGAACAAAAGAGTTATAATGTTAAACGTCACCTAAAACGTCAGTCTTATGGAAATTCAATATTTCTTTATATGACCCATTTTGATCCATCTTCTAATTTACACAGTTTTGCCTTTGCTAACATATTTATTAGTACTTGCTACTTACACTCCTTAATTGTAGCAGGGAAGTTAGTCAAACAACATTTAAAGCAGCTATGGTTTTACAAACATAGACCAATACTTGTTCAGAAGATTGTACCAAAAAACCTTGAAGCCAACCAGTTTGTCAAGTTAACAGTCTTAGGAATATGTTACAGACCATCGAGCAACCTAAACGGTTATCATGATCATCCTAATATATATCTATTTAATATGCTGGTATGTAAATAGTATTTGAAATGTTCACTTACTTCAGGTACAAAGAAGTTTGGTTTTTAAGTAGTGGCGAGTTTCGTCAATATCGACAATTTATATTTCCAAATTATCTTCTCTATGTAGTTGTTGTACCATATATGTTTGTAGAACCCATTTTCTTCTTTTTGAATAGCCAAGAAACTCGAAGTCGCCCTTGTTACACCAAAAACCCCTGCCAAATTATACAAAAAATACCTTCCAAGTATCGTCTTCCAAATAGTTTGTGAATGCCTTTTGTCACCATAGACCATTTATGGGGCTCACAATAGGTGAAAATGCCGACACAGACTGCAAATAAAGACATTAAAAAAGAAAATATGAGCAAATCAATCACAGTACATGCATAATGGTACTAATGAATACGCACTCCAAACATGAAAATTCAAATAATAATTTTCTAAATACTCCCCAATGAAATATACTGTGTTGTGACATCTTAGTCAACTGGTACTAACTAAACTTTTCAAACCATGGTTTTGGTTCTAGACTTGTTGCTAAAAGTGTATATATTTTAATCAAGTCAAGAAAAAACATAGGACAAAATGGAATACCAATCATAATTAACAACCAATAATGATTTTTTTTACCTTCATAAGCTACACAACCAAGTGATCCATTTTCCATTTGTCTATTTTCGTTGGCATTCTTCATCATAGATCATCTTCTGCTATTACAGGTTGTATTTCCATTACCTTCATTCATATGGTCATGTTGTCATTTTTTTATTGCTTTGGTTTGGTTCAATTGAATTCAAAAGTTTATGGATAACCTAAATTATATTTACCTGTATGTGGACAATTTAATCAATTCCATTTAGCATGACATTTGCAGCCTGAGAAAAGATATTTCTTGTAATGGTTGTCTATAAAGAGAAACATGTGTACCTTCAATTCAATCTGTGGAAACGATACATGTGATTCGGTATGATAATTATCAGGAGACAACATACATTGTGCACCGCCTTCAACATTCCATGAACTTTCACCGGGATAAGGTATGACAGCATCTACAAAGTAATTGTAATTTTGGTGACCGCTATTGGTTACTACTAACCCTAAAGCCAAATTGTAAAACTTAATTGTAGCATTGTCGATATAAGTAGTTAAAAAGTAAGAAAAACATGATACCTTTCATTTTCTTCTCATTACTTATGTTCATTTCTTCATCTATAACAACCTTTCTCTTACGTATTTGTCCTTGAGTACCAACATGTTCTCTTATAATTTGAAAATTTAGATCAGATCTCTCATTTTACAGTAGTAATGTTAACTTATGTAGATGGTCTATCCTATCTAAAGGAACAGAGACTGTAACACATGTTACAGACCCTCCATTGCAAAGTTGTACCCATAATTTTTGACTTCATCGATTCCCTTACCTTTTCAAATCCTGCATAAATGTAATAAAATTTAGTAAACACATTGTGTTGAGTATTGGGGTTGTTTGGATCATCTCGAGATGCATAATGCCCACCATGGTTCATAATGCTTAAATAGATCGTTTCACATATGTATATGTGTGTATAATGCCCATGCTTGCAACATAGTGTGCACCATTGTTTAGTAAAAAACAGGTTACTATGAAAAAGAACAAACATACCTCAATTTTGATGAAGCTTAAAAAGAATAATAATGAAAGCGAGTATCACCTCCCAGAAAAGTAAGATACTCTCCGGTTACTTTGACCTAGTTTTGATGCCCTTTAACTTCAGCCAGCTTGGTTTGGGAAACGTTATTGTACCATATAAGGGAAAAAAACAGTAGCACTATATGCCAAGTGTTTTAGCTAGAATTATGTGTATGACGCGTAACTAACTTTGATCCAAGTTTCACTATAAGTAAGTTACTTTATCTATATCCATAAAACCTGAAACTCTCTAAACTTTCGATGGAAGGTCATTCTTACCCATGATAACAGGAAATCGTGTCAACTCAGTGACTAAATGAAATAACCATGGAGTAGTTTGACTTTTGAAGTCAACTAACTAACAATAAACTCCATCACAGTTGAGAAAATTTTTATATCATTCAAACTCTTGATTAACCAACTATACCATATATCTTCAAATACAAGTATATCAGTTTCCAGTTTTAAAAATTCAAACTTTTTAAAACAGAAGAACGAAGCAAGAAGTCAAGAACGTTTAGTTTAAGAATTAAAGTGGCAAGAAGTCTATAACGTTTACTATAAGAAGTTCTGCTATAAGTTATGACTTACATATGTATGGGAGGACATGTTGGAGTACCTAATATGTTGCAGCATGGGAGAGGATCATATTATGAGCTACAATAAATGGTTCACTCTCAGAACCACAAGAGGTACAGTTCCCAATAGAAGCAGAGCATGTAGTCGGTGGGTAAATCCCTGATCTATAACCATAAAACGCAGCAACATTTGGTTCATTTAAAGTCACCCAGTGGCGATAATGTTGTATCCTGAACTTGGGATCTAACTGTGGCTTAGGAATCGTCTTAAGAACACTACACTACACCAGTTGTTACGTTTTTCTTACCCTTTTCTTACCTTAAGAACAACACATCATGTGATAGCTTTATTATCAATTCGCAAGGCATACATCAGTAATGCTCCTGGGTCTTTAATTGGAGGCCTAAACCACCAAGTGTCATTCTTCCGACCTGTAACGATTTTACATAGAAAATGAATGAAAAAGAAAAAGAAGCATAATTAAATTATTAAACTCAAATTAAGATGTATACACACTAAACTCAACATTTTTCTGAATAATGAAATGTTTGTCAATAATTCTTTGTTCACCGAGAGAAAGATAGTATATGATGTCACTCTGGCGCACGCTAATCTAGTCGTTAACGCGTACTTCTTCACTTGCGAATGGTGATGGCTTAAATACATCTCGATGAAACTGGAATGATTATTTAAGCACACTTATTATTAGCAAGACTCTATAATCATTCCATGATAAAAGAAAGTGTATAGACTTCATGACTCACTTATCGATCTGTGCTTCATTCTTTGGAAAAGAGTAGACTGATTGTTCTCTTTCTGACTGATACATGAGTTTAGCGTATTATTGGGTCAAGCAATAAAATAAAAGAAGTGGATGTTACAGAAGAAGGCGGACTTCGCTTTCACATTTGAGTTTGTATATTGAATCTCTAAATGATGCACCAAAATTTTTGTTAATTCTGATATGCAAAAAGCAAATTTTATCAGGTGAATAAGAAAATATAAGATGAGGCTGGAACCTTAAATCTCCTACCTGTGAAAAAACTGCTAAATCCATTAAAACTGGAATAAAATATTAATTGATAAATAAGAGAAATTATAGACTACTTACTATCAAGAGAGTGGTTGCAGATATTCCTACTCTTACTCCTAACGATCACCTAGAATCTGTAATTGACCCTATATAAACATATCCAGTTTCACTGTACCCGAATTGGTATAAACTAAACACATTAACCAAGCTATCAATTAAAAACGCATCGAGGACCAAAAGATATGTAAGTGACTTAAACGCAACAGTTATATGGTAGTGGAGCTATACTGTAAGAGGGGTGAAAACATCAATGTTATTACCTGAATGCTTTCACAAGTTGTCAGTCATGACAATATTCGCTCTCTATCAATCACCCATTGTAACTGCTTCTGTCATCAGCTATTGATTGAAAGTTCACGCCCCTGCTCATCTAAACTACGACATACACAAAAATTCAAAGTTCCTGACCACTTGTGCACATATAGATTACATAAAGAGTTAAAGTTATACAACGCATATAAATTTCAAAATATGAAGAAATCCTCCCTAGTTCAACAACACATCTAATAAGACTACATGATGTGACTGTTATTCTATTTTTTAACCCTACTAAGCACAATATATTGTGAGAAAGCTTAGTAGTTACGGACAAGCGTTCTCCACCTACTCCTGTGGATTTATAGATCTATTCAAGTTGGTCGATTAATCCCTTCTTTGTTTCCCTAAACCACTTACTGATTCTCTCGAGAGTCATGACCACTGTACCAAGGTGTTGACTTATGCCTGTGATTCTTGATTTCATTCACAGTTTAGCCAATGGAAGAGTAGATGTGATAGGTGATGCCTATTTACTTTCAAGTTAATAGAATATATTATACTAATCTCTAATTAATCCATTGTTAACAGGTTTTTGTTTGTTCTTTTTTACTATTAAATCATGATAACAACTTGTCTCGGGCATATATTCACTCATATAATATGTGTTCAGATGACATAGCAGTAAGTTAGAGAGTGAAACGCAGTTTCTGAAACATTTTGGCGAAAACACGTTCTCAGTATAACGTTTATTTTTTTAAGGATAACATCTAATCACTTATATCAGCTTTCTAAAAGATCGTTCAAGTTCTCAAACAAACTTATAACTTAACAATACTTAGAAAAGTGGTAATAACATCTAAACATGATCAGTTGTACTCATGTTAGAATGCTAAACAAATTTGTTCATGTTAATTGGCTTTAGTTTCATTTTGAATTTATTCTCTATTATCCTAGTAACTGATTAAAACTTTACACTATGAAAGGAAAATTACCAGTTAAATTAGTAGAGAAGATGGACTTTGATCATGATAATGTTAGATTAGCTATAGCTGAAGATTGATTCAGCTCTCGAAATACAGAGCAGCAATTCAGCAAATAAAGACGAGTTCAGGATGAGGTTTGCATTTGTGTTTGGTTACAATTTATACATAAAAGTAGACTGCAAAATTGATTGAAAAATTGGATAAATAAACTGTTAAAACCTTTATCGTATTGAATGCTTCAAGTATAGTAATCTGAAACTAAACCATTCAAATTTACAGTTAAAATCATTATTTCTAAGAAATCAATCTCAATTTATCTTATGCATGTCACTATGAGCAACAATTGATTCCATTGTAGTATTCACAAACAATGAAACAGCCTTGCTGCAACATTTTACTCAGTACCGAACAACCTGTTCTTCACATTCTCACCTAACTAATGGTATAATACTTTTATCTATTAAGTTGCGAATAATTGGTTACTAATACCTAACCACAATCTAACTTAGACATCTGAAATATTAATATAGAAACTTAGACATCTGAAAATTTAAGTGAATACCTGATGGGATACGGTGATATAAAAACTTGCGGATACTTGACGATTATACGATTACTCTGACCTGCTCCGAAAAAGAGACGATTAAATCACGTTAGCTAACTTAAATCATGAAAATAGATAAATTTATCGCAAAGAAACGTCAATCGTCACCATGATTCTGAGTGAAGGAGTAAATAGTTGTGGCATAATTATGTATATTTAGTTAATGAAAGAGTAAAGATCGACATACTCTTCAAAGAAACTAAATGTAAGTTAAAGTTGTGCAAGTTATTGAAGCATTAAAGTAAGATTATCGCCAAACCAGTAGTAATAAGAATGTGAGATTAAATTATTGCTTACATGGTTGTCATATAAACATCACCAAATTCATATAACAACTAAGTTGATCTAAATAATAGGCACATGCTTTCATTATTACTGATGTTCTCAGTGATGGGTTCAGGTACCATCCCACAAGATGCTTAGAGTTGGTCAGTCCCATCTTATTTTTAAGAATCACTATTGTGTCTCCATCAAGTGATGTCTCCTGGGTAGGGGGTCTCAAAACATTCACCTAGAAATCCTAATGCATATAACAACATAAAAGCGCATAATGCATAAAGTTTGTTACCTTCACTATTTCAATCACAAACACAGGCTGTAATTACCACATTCTATGTACCAAAAACATAAGACACGTAAAAGCAATTGACATACAAAATCGAACCGTAAATCATCAAGGGTTAAATTGTTTTTTAAAAAATATAAAATTTACACAATCTTAGTGGATAGATGGGGTTGGCTTCAAATCATACCTTAGATTATCTGATGATGATTATGATGATTATGGCGTCTACTCCTTACATTTTATGGGCTTAGCTTCAAATCACACCCTTGCATGGAATCGTCTCTTATCTGCAACAACTTAGGTTTAGGTTTTTTTAAATGATAATTATCGGGGATTATCAGATGGTGATGATGATGGCCATATAGGTTTAGCTGAGATAGGCAGGGTATGAAGAGTTTTTGTTATTGAGAGCGTGATACAAAATTAGTTTTTTGCATTGCGTTTATTGAATATGAATTTAAGTTTATTAAAAGTTTTGGAAACTGATTAACAAAAGATGGCTTGCTCTGGTGGTTGAGATGTTTCTTAATATAAGTACATATCTCAAGTTCGATCCTTGCCATTGTATTTTTTACTCTAAATTAATCCAAAATTTTACACTGTATTTAAGTTATATTAAAAACAAATTTTAATGAAAAAACTGCTTATGTGGCTTTAACTTGTGATTACATGGACATGATGGCTGCTTACCGGGATTAGGGGAATAAATGACGTCATAGAATGATGACATGGCTTTATGACGTGGCATTATGAATGCTAAGTGGAATTATATGCGGCATGCCTCCTCTTATATATATATATATATATATATATATATATATATATATATATATAAGAGTATAATTATATTGATAACGTTACCGCGTCGTTAGAGGTCAAAGGAACTTCATTTTAAATTAGCAAGTTTTTCAACAACCTAGGCAGTGAACCTAATCGTTATAGTGTAGTATTAGGGTAAGCCACGGGAATTGATATCGTTCTCTAGGGGAATAGGAATGCTAGTGAGAAGTTACTACGCTAAGGTTGGGGTTGTGGTTGAGGAAGATTATTTTTTATCTTTTTATGTTTTTTTTTAGGAAATGGAAAGGTGCGAATCTAGGGTTTGGATTTGGGGGTTGATATTTCTACTGATTACTCTACTTATCTAATTATTTAATCTAGTGGTGTATGTAGTCTATGTCTAATTATTATGTGCTCGTATGACGATTTAAAGATGTGTTTACTTAGGTTTTATTACTCCTTAATTATCTCCTATTGATGGTTGTGTGTCTAAGGTCGTAGGGTATGCGTTTATCCCTATCCCTTTGAAACTACCAAAGGTTAATGACTACAAAATCTCTAGGATTTATAAACTTTAACTCTAAGGTACTCTTTGGATGGTTTAGCCTACTATGACACTAGGTACTATAAGCTAAGGTTCACAAAGATTAATCAAACATTAACTACACAACGGATGACCTATCACAATACTAGATCATTAACAATTAAGATAAGAGACAACCAATCAATATTCAATAGTTAAGTTTCATATTCCCTAAGCAAACACACAAGTAAATTAGCCGGACATGGGAAACATGCAAGCATACACACATATAATTGAATACATAATTAAATTAATGAAGTAAAACACTTATCTTGATGTAAGATAGGGTATGGAACCCTAAAATAATGTACAAGGCGACAGCTTGGTTGGTTTAGGTTTTTACTCCAAAGACTACACTGTGAAAACTAAAAAATTCGGATTCTATATAAGATTACAAATCGCGGCCGTCACCCTTTGATTTGTGGCGCCGTGGTCGCGTCATTAGGGTTTCGTCTTGGCCGTTAGTCTTGCGACGGCGTCACCTTATGCTTGTTATTTGTCGATTCGATCTCGGCGTCGTTTGGATCAAATCTGGGCCGGTATGACTTGCGACGACCTACTCTTTTAAAACTGAAGCCGTCACTTGTTAATAAGCAATTTGGCTCTTGGCGTCACAAAAGTTGTCCAGCGGCTTCACTAATTTGTGCTGCGCGTCATTTCTTGGCTCGGCGGACGAGTGTCTCGATTCTTGATTTTGGCCATTTTCTTCGTATATTCGCGCCTTTTAGTCCGAATAAGTGTCATTCCAGCATTTTGCCTTCAAGATACCTAAAAAGTGAAAAGGAGCGATATTAAGTAATAACGGATACAAAAGTGATCAAATAAGGGCTTAAACTACCTAAAAAGGTACATTTTTAAAACCTTATCAAATATCCCTACACTTGGTATTTGCTTGTCCTCAAGCAAATGTGCTTTTAATAATCAATTTATAAGTTAGAGGTCATGAAGCATTGGTTTAGAATAATCCACAACACATATAAGCCCTTAAAAGTCATTACAAACGGAAATTACATACTAGCACCTCACATGGGGTGTTTGGATACTCACATCTCTGGGTGTATATGAAATATAACAAGCTGGAAATGGAAGATAAACACTCATTAACCGGTCCTAGTACATAGATTACCATAGGCTTGAGACTAGATCAAACCTCCATCACTTTGGCGTAAGCACCTAGGAAAGACTATCCAAGAGATCTTTTAAAGGGTTGTAATGTTTAGCTTACGATAGGGAAACAAAGGAAAGACTATCCAAGAGGTTTTTTTTTCATACATTTTTACTCTACTATCCTCTACGATAACATCAAAATGATAGGGATTTATAGGCACATCCCTAAACTTGAGTTTTTATTACTCTAACACTAATATGACCCGAATTGAAAAGATCAAAACACTTGGAGTACACTATTATGCAAATAAAGGGAATTTGAATTTAACGTTCCCTTCCCGTCATCTCATAAAATTTAACTTTTCCCATGAGTCCCAATCATCCCAAAACTATGTACAAAGTATATGACTCGACTTAGCAACTAATGTAAGCAACAAGATAACTGAACTAAGGGTTAAGTGTGATAACAATAATGCACTAAAAGTGTGTTAGGTTCCCATATTAGTAACACAAGCATCAATATGTAGAAATAGAGATAAGAGTGATCGGATGAACACAATACAAACACACGACTAAGTAATGGAGAAATGTTATGCGTAGAGTCAATGAGTAAAGTGAACAACCAACCCTCAAGTGAGGGTTATACAAGAGTATTTATAGGAGGGAACTAGGGCAACACTCCAAGTTCCCATCCTTTTACTTATTGGGCTTGGCCTAGGCTTATGGGCTTTCTACATAAGCCTAGCCTTGATTACTAACATTAAATCCATATTAAGCTAACTATTATATATGAATCACTAACACTTGAGATATGGTTTAGGAGTGATTCCAACAATCTCCCCCTAAGTGTTAGTGACAAATGAAAGAGTGATAAACGTTGTAGGTGCTGATGTAATAGTAGCTTTGACGTCTTCTAACATTATTCTTTCTTGTGAGAAGAAGTGTCTTGATTCGAACAATCTCCCCAGTGTAGAGAAATTGTTTCCTTTGAAGTGTTACGGTTTGGCGTCATCATTTTCTTTGTTCTGTGATCTTTGTTCTTTGTGATGGTAGTGATAGTATGTTGTTGTTATTTGCGCATCAGTGCCTTCGTTGCTCGAGTGTGTCTACGTCTTTCTTCAACATGCTCACACGCTCTTTAACGTTGGATTTAGTAAAGATGAAGTTCTCTTAGTCTTTAAACTTTGTAGATTCTTTGACTTGACGAAGAATCATTCTGACTTTGTGTTGCCTTTTGAGAGAAATTCCATTAGAGATGTTGTTGGTATGAGCATGTGAAGAATCTGCACGATCGGTCGCTCCGAGCTTCCATAAGAAGTAAACATAAGAAAGGTTAGTAATAAGCGGATTCAGGCACTTACAAGTTCGAACTTCAAGAGTGTTAACAGCATAGTGTGAAAACACAACTCTAATTCTCAAAAATATGGTTCTTGAGCTGGAGTCCCACAAGTGAGATAACACGATGTACGAAGTACATCTGATTTAGATGAGTCGCTGAGGTACACGAAGCATCACCTCACGACTGTAGACCGTTTGAGACACACTAAGCGTAATCCACGGGGAGTTACCAAAGTGACCTACTGTCAGGGCTGTTTGATGTTGACCCTGGCAGGAGTTTCCATTCAATCACTAAGGATCACATGGGTGAACCTCTCATAAATGTTCTCGACAAATTGCTAAGATCTGTGAAGGACACGATAATGTATCACTTGCGTTCTTATTGTTGAGCGACAAGAAATGAATTGTCAAGTGTTCCTAAGAGATCTTTTGATGAATCTCGTGGCTCTAGACTCAAAAGTGCGCTTTGGTTTTCCTGAGCGGAGACTAAGGAGAGGGTCTCCTTTTTCAATACCAGAAATCTCTAAGAGAAAGCCGATAGTTTACATAAGGTTCTCTGTGAGAATGAAACAAGCTTCTCTTGAGAGAAACTTGAGTGGCTAAGAAGGTTTAGTGCATGCGTCCTTGGGTCCATGACGACTTTGATCTTCAATACCTGTGTCATCTAGTGACAACCAGTAGCATATGAATTGAACGGTTATGCGCCTAAGTTGAATAATCTGGAGGGCTATTTCTTTTCACCCTTTTCTCTGCTTTTCTTTTTAATTCTTCAACTCCTTCTTTCTCCGATTCTCATTTTCTCCTTTTTATAATCATACCTAAGGACTTCTAATTCTAACTATTGGTAGTGTCCTTGGGTAGATCCCTCCGGCTCTGGCGGATCATAGGACGGTTATTCCTAACCTTAATCACCTTATAACTCCATGACTAACCTATGTTGGCAAAAAACCATTTTCTTGAAAATCTCCCAAAGTGTTTGTAAATGAAAATCATGTTTGAACACTTCAAGAGTTTTGGATTTTCAGAAATACTCCCCCTACACATGTGCTTAAGAATTTTGATAGAAATCTGCATAGTGAGGAAAGAGCGCGCACTTTTTGAATTGATCAACTCAAGATAGACAATTCTTTGCGAGACACGATTACGTTGCATAGTTAAAGAGATATATTGTCAGATTTTAGGTGACAACTAGCTCTAATAACTACCTTGAAGATGTGGACAACCCCGAGATGTTGTCAAACCCGTCAAAGTTCATGTCTATCAAGAGCTTCTCGAATGGGTACAATTTACTTGGATATGTCTTGGAAGACAAATCTTTTCAATGTATGACTGTTCAGATCTCGTCAATTCATGGGTTGAAGTCTTTTCACACGAAGATTCAATAGCAAAACACAACATATTTCTTATCACATAATTTTCTCCCCTAAAAAATGGCATATAAATGTTATTTTTGAAGAAATGTTGAGAATAAATATGACCATTTTGAGTTTGTGGGAAGATTACACGAAGAACAATTTGTGAACAAAGTTTTTAATCAAATACTCCCCTCAACAAGTGATATAAACTTTTGAGGTTTTGAAAATCATAAGGGAAGTACTTGTTCTTTTGAGCAAAACTTTGAAAAATGAAAGTTTTGATAAGTTTTACTCAAAAGTAGAAGCTTTCGCTTCTTTTATATAGGATTGTGGCAATGAAGCGTACCACAGGATCCTTTCATTACAAGTGCGGGTTGTACACTGTTATGTGTGCACAAACCATAGTCATTATAAAATCACACATCCAAATTAATATGAAATTGAAGCAGTTTAAGGGGTACGGTAGTCCATCAATCTTTCGAATCGAGCGAGGCGTTGATAGCTTTGTGAGGTAATCTGGGGCGACCACCTCTGAAGCTCTCCGAGTTGCAGGCGATCCCGTCGTACAACCTTTCATCGTTCGGTGATGATCCTCTTCACATCCCATCTATCCTGAGAATTCCATCGCTTTGGAGACCCAATGCATTCATGTATCCCCTTCAACCTATAAGCCAAGCCGTCCCTGGCCTTCTTCAATGTGTGATCCCTAAATTTGTGAAGATCTCTACGCCATCAAGCGATTGCGTTGTAGTTCACTATGGTAAACTACTCAGAATGGTTTCTGACGAGAGTGTATTGTGGCGGTTGATGTCGAAGTTCTAGAGGTTTGGTGAAGTTGACACGAGTTTGATACGTTTCAACAACAAGTTTTAAATCTTCTACCGTTCACGGATCACTATGATTCTGATGAAGATGAGCAAGGACTTGATGTATTCATGTTGAATTTCAGTCGAGAATTGTCTCATTCTTCCCTATACCTTGGCAAGATACAGATCTTCAATGTCGTTGAGAGACAAGTTCTGAAAGTCCGCTTCACAAAATTCATAGTCTCTTTCGTCTTGTCTTTTGACCACGATAGTCTTGAGGAAGGTGTAGTCCCATTTAGACTAAAGAGTGACATGCTTAACAGCAACGATCCCTTTATCACTGTACACTTCATGTTGAGACTTTCGAACATGGCAGCTTTTGTAGTAGATTACGATTGTTGGCCAATGGTGAATCTCGTACATTGCATCAATGTCATACCGTTCCACGTTGTTGGAAAACATGTGGGAAGCCTTTTCTTCGATGGCTATGCAGTTGGAGTATATGGTTGTCGGGAACGGAAGTGTAAGTGATGTAGCGTATTTCTTTGAACTATCGATACCGTGTAGAAGAAATTCCAAGTCATTGTTGAAGAAGTAGCGAAATGGAATCTTAGGTTGATCGGTTGGCGATCGTCGGTAGAGGTTTAGACCCGGTCGATTGTAGTATGGAGGGTTGCCTCTTCTGGTGAAGTCGATGTTTGCTTCAGGGTTGAGCCAATAAATGTTGTTAGACGTGGCTCGTGCTATATTTTCAAGGTGATATTCAACTTCAATAGCACTTTTCGAGCTGTCTTTGAGTAGTTGAAATGCTTCATTCTTGATTCGTTTCAACTCTTATTTCTTCATCTTCTTCACACGGAACTTTTCTTGCAGTAACTTAGCATGCTCCAATGTTCGACCTTCTACCATATCTTGATCATCAGTAAGGCGAGTAGCATCAACAAGTGAAGAGAACCATTCAAACTCGGTGTCGTCTTCGCTTAACCTTGAGACGACATCAGCCTTAGTCGTCTTCTTTTTTTTCTTTGGCCTTGATGAGGATGATGGTTTCTTTGTTGAAGCAGGAGAGGTAGGTTGTTCTTTGGGGCTCAGGTATCTTTTCATCGTTACCACCAATGTACTCGAAGTGATCACCGGTTTTCTCTGTCAGGTGGTAACTTCGAGTCATGAGGTTTGTCGTAGAAGCGTGGAGGAGATCGTTGTTGAGATGGAGTCCTTTGGGGTGGAGGTGGCACATGGAGGGTTCTCAGGACTTGTTTGGGCGTTTAGGCTCGTCATCTTTATCCTTATCCTTATCTTCATCGTCTCTTGGGCGTTTAGGCCTTTGACGCTTCTCTGAATCTTGATTTGAGTTGGTATTCCAGCAATGCATCAAACAATTTACCTTCGGAAGGAGTAAATGTTGCAAATCGTTTAGACATTTGAGTTACCGACGGAAACCAAGTCGGCATCGGAGAACACTAAAGGATCAGTTGGGTTGATTGTTACGGTCATGGGTGTTGATCTTATAGTTTGCTTGGCCAAATGCATCATATTAGGATAGAGTTGTCGTTGAACATTTCTCTTGTTACTCGAGAGCGGTGTCGAGAAGGAATTTTTGAGTGTATTCTCTTGCCGTCTTCTCCAATTCCTTTTGGAAATCTCCATGGATAAACCGGATTTGTTCCTTTCTTTCAACAACTCCTTTATCCCTTTTTGAAGAAAGTTGATTCTGTCGGCCGAGTTGATTCACTTTTGTTGGTTACATCCTTCTTTCGTACTTGCTTGATAGCTTTAACAATCTTTGTCTTAGCTCGGGATATCCAAGAGTTTGTTGGTTTCTTCACTGATTTAGATGTGGATCTGGTTGTTCCTTTGGATGGTGGTGGAGATGAATGAGAGGATGAATCTGATGATGATGAGATATGAGGAGACTCGGGGTCCTTTCTTTGGTTGAAGTTTCTTCTTTTGGCGTCTTTGGAGTATCAAGAAGAAAATCATCATATTCAACATCGTCATCTTTTCGGTTTAGCCTTTCTTCAACCGAGTCACGGGCCTCTTCCTCGCTTTGGCTTAAGCTGCGGCCTCTTCATCGGTCTTTTCTTTCTCGGACTTTTCCTTTTACGGTTCCTCAAATTCATAATCAATGGTATCTTCCAATCGTTGTTGTTGTGGATCGTGGGTGGTGGTACCAGTTCCCTTATCGGGTTGATTATCCGCATCAGGAATTGGTGTAGATAGTGCACCACCACTTGACCCTCCGGGGCCACGAGTTTGATCCTTTAAAAATTTATCGGCAAGATGTTTGAGTCACGAGGTTCTTCAACTTCTTTTGATATTCTCTTTCCTCATCAAGCTGGTTCTTCTTGAACTTTCCTTATCATGCACAAACACGGGAGTTTTCCTTTGCCTTTATTAGCTATTGGTGGGAGGTTTAGTTCTTGTTGGAGTGTCATCGATTGTAGTTTGAGTAGGTGACCTCTTCGTCGATTTAGTATCCCGGAGCTTTCATCCGGTAGCTTTCGTTGTGGTTAGGCTTGGGAATCGGAATGGCTTCCTTAGAGGGAACTTTTCTTTTGAGTGGAGGTTTCCTCTTGGGGAACTTTCTTTGACTCTCAGTGCTTGTAACACTTCTGCCTTGCCTCTTCGTTTTCCTTGTAGGTGTACCGGACTTTTCATCGAAAGCCTACTTTGCCTTCTTGAGCTGCTACGGATATGTTTGTATAATACAGTTGTTTGATATCGTCGGTTATAAGGTGATCTGGCAACACTGCACCTTGTTTCTTTGTTGTAGATTCCTTAAATCTGATTGTGAGTGTAGGCTCATACAACATGGAGTGATTATCGGGGTCATTGGTTCTCAGGGGATATCGGATTATACCTAGAGCTCTTTGGATCAACGTTTTGTATATCGATGTATGGGATTTTGGAGCCAAGCTTTTTGAGGAATGATACCATGTGTCCCATATCGAGCTTCAACCGATGGGTTTCATGTTGACCAAAGCCCAAAAGATCTGTAGTTCAACGAGCTTAGGATGCTCATAACCACTATCACGTCAAAGCGATTTGGTGATGATAATGTAGAGGGTCCTCAAGTGAGGAATATTCTTAAGATCCACGTATGAATGCTTTGTGATTACTCACGAAGCCGTCATAACCAATGTTGATCATGAATTTGCGAACGACCTCTTAGGTTGGTGTGGTGTATTCGGTTGGCTCGATGGCGGATAATGAGAGAACAACTCTTAAATCTGCTGGTGTGATGGTGACTTGTTTGTGATTGAGAGTCACCGTCACAGCATTTAATCCTTTGATCTTTAGCATTATATTCGGAACTGTTGAATATAGATCTCGGCACGTAGCGAATTAGTGAGCATGTTACGATAAGCATGATTCTTGAATGTCCACACAATTAAACAAGAAGACTCGGCGGTGAGAGTATCAAAATCAACACGAAGGTTGTTCTTTCCAATCTTCATTGGATAACAATGAAGGAAGATATCAACTTGGTGAGAACATTTGGTGCTTCCACATGCATTTGAGTGTCCATGTCGTGATCTGAAAGATATTTAGCCAAAAGAAGCAACATATCGAAAGACATTATGTTAGTCAACAGATGGTTTTATTGTCTAATTATTGAATGTGATATGTCGATGATTGTTCGAGTCCAATGTCACTTGTTTGTCCAATAGTCCAATGGCGTCGTGATAAGTTTCATGATTTGATTAACTTTAAGTTTTAAAGTCCATGTTTTCACTTATTTTTCACAACATATTAAGCGTTTAAGCTTATTAGTGACATTATTGGTTTTGTGGTGTTATGATTTATTTATTTACAAGTTTGCACGCGTAACAATTCATAATTAAGGTTAAAAACTAGGCTTAGGCGTAGAAATGGTAAGCTTATGCGTAAGCAGAGTGTTATCGCGTAAGCATAAGCTTATCGTAGGTTATTGACTTACGCATAAGAAATATTATCGCGTAGGAAAAGGGGCCTTATGCGTAAAGCTTACGCGTAAGCGTATATGGAACTTACAGCGTAAGGCTTACTCGTAAGAGTCAACCTTATGCGTAGAGGTCATTGTTTACGCATATCCTTCACAGGATACATGTAGTCCCCAATGTAGAACCTTACGTGTTACCGTTACACGTAAGATTTCTCTTATGCATAACATTCTACGCGTAAGGTGATCCTTATGCGTAGATTGCAAGTAACCTTGATTCGAATTTTAAGCGTAGAGAACAGAAATAAATTCATCATAACATCAACATTAACATCTACATTCATTTTCTAACAGTTTTAAACACGAATACTCAATCAAACAGTTATGCGTAAGACACTTATGCGTAACACCTAAACCCTAAGGTTCAAAAAATTACGCCTAAGATAATTAGCCATACGAAATGCACCAAAATGATTCTGGGAAGTCTAGGATGCCTATTAAGTTGTTTTATCCATGTTTTAACATCAAACTCAACATGAATCAAAAATACCTAATTCGTATGAACTAAAACCCTAGAATTCAATTCTTTCACTTTTGATGTTACTGGGAAAGTTCTAAACATGGATATCATCAATTCATCATATAAACAACATCTTACAAGCAACTAATTAACCAGAAACACTCACACAAGAAAACACCCAATTCAACGCATAAACCCTAGTTTTCAAAAGTCAAACAATTCGTGTATCTGGGCGTGTTTTATAGATACAAATGGAATCATTGATGTTAGATAAACATTTTGACACAATCATTATATCCATAAACACTCAAACTTGATTTGGTGTTCATACGCTTATGCGTAGAACACTAAATCGCATCAAAGTGAAGATCTAACCGTTGGTTTTTCAAGAAAATCAAAACCTTTGTTTAAAATCTTGTTACAAAGACAGAAACACTTACAAATTTGAGATCAAAAACACGGATTTGTGAGATGATTTTTACGCGTAGGATGATCGTGGTTGAGGAATTTAATGTGAGTAGTAAATGTGAAAGAAAAGTTGGTGGGGGTTGTTTTTGTTAAAAAGTATTTTAAACATTTGACATCTTTAGTCCCTCCACCTTAACCATTTTCATCCAGCGCCCATAACTTCCGTTTTGGTTACCAAACGAGAGATATTTGGAAAGAAAACTTGACGAAACTCCCCCTCGACTTAAGAAATATTGAAATTTTATAAAATTTAGTCCGAGGAGTGTCAGTAAACCAGAAAAGTGACCACCATTTAAAGAAACAACCGTGATAAGGTAACATGCAAGTAGGTTTTATGATCTGAAAATATTGCTTTCTCCCCCTCAAAACTTGATCGAAAAAAAATATTGAATTTTGAAAGAGTTGAGTGTTGACGGAAGAATTTGTACTTGCCACGTTAAAAGAGATATAGATAGAAGAATATTTTTGTTGTTTTATCTGATTTTATATTTTTGTATTTTGTTTTTGAAAAATATTTACAAAAGAGGTTTTGGTGTTTGATTGGTTTTAAGAATGTTTTAAGAGTTCATCCAGTTCCTCTTGAGGCAAACACCGCATACCAATCCGGTGGACCAACTCATTAAACCTAGCAGGAGCTAAGGCTTTGGTGAGAAGATCTGCCAGTTGGTACTCAATGCCCACAAAATATAATTCAACAGTACCCTGTTCCACGTGGTCCTTGATGAAATGATATCGAAGATCGATGTGCTTTGATTTCGAATGTTGAGCGAGTTGCACGAGATGGCAATTGCACTCCGATTGTCGCAATACATCGGGATTCTGTCAAATAAGTAACCATAGTCTTTGAGTTGTGTTCTCATCCAAATGACTTGAGCACAACAGGCCGACATGGCTACATATTCTGCTTCGGTTGAGGACAGCGATGTACAATCCTGCTTCGATTGCGGGACACCAGTCTATCACCAAGAAATTGTAGCGCTCAAGTACTTTTCCATGAATCTAAGCATCCTGCGGGTCATTTGAAAAAGCTATTAGTTCAAAACCGAATCCCGGATACAGATTCCCAAATTAATGGTTCCCTTGATGTATCGGATGATTCTTTTAGCCTCGAGAGGTGGGTTTCATTGGTCTCGTGATAATGGGAGCAGAGATATCGGCAAAAACAATGTCGGCCTGCTGGTACATTAGATACATGAGAGTCCCAATGATACTTCGGTATTTGGTAGGGTCCACCAATTTCCCATGTAAATCAGCGTCTAACTTCTTGGTATGAGCCTATGGTGTGGCATAGGTGTCACAAGTTTGCATTCCAGATTTGTTAAGAATTTCAAGGGCATATTTGGGTGACTCAAAAATACCACGGGATGATTGATGAACTTGAAGTCCTAGAAAGAACGTAAGTTCACCCATCATGGACATTTCAAAATGTTTCTTCATTAGTTTTGCAAAAGCGATTGAGTACTTTTATGTGTTGACCCAAAAATGATGTCATCCACGTAAATTTGAACAATTAAGATGTGTGCCCGTGATATTGTATGAAAAGAGTTGGGTCGACCGAACCTTTGGTAAAATTATTGGCAATGAGGAAGGATGATAACTTATCGTACCACGACCGAGGAGCTTGTTTGAGTCCGTCTGAGCTTTGTTCAGGTTTGTAGACATGGTTCGGGAGCGCGGGATCAACGAATCCTTCGGCTGGTGACATAAACTGTTTCTTTCGTTGACCATTGAGAAAGCATTTTGAGGTCCATTTAAAGACCGTTATATTCATATGAGCCACGAACGCGAGAAAGATCCGAACGCCTCCAAGGCAAAGCAGCGGAGCGAATGATTCTTCAAAGTCAATACCTCTTCCTGTCTATAACCCTTAGCCACCAGACGTGACTTGTTTCTGATTATGTTCCCTTCAAAGCATCAATTTGTTCTTTAAATCCATTTGAGACCAATGACATAGACCCTTGTTGGTCTTTCAACCAGTTCCCAAACTTCAAGACGTTTGAATTGGTTGAGTTCTTCTTGCATGGATTCAATCGGTTGTCCTTTGTCATTGCGTCTTTAATGTTTTAGGCTCAGATTGGCAGACAGTGAGTGCATAAATGCAATGTTCACCATCTGTGTGAAGACGTTGTCTCGTTACGACTGGTTGATTCGGGTTACCAATAATATTCTCAAGCGGATGGTCTTTTGTCCAACTATGTGTAGAGGGTTGATATTGGTATACATTGTGCAGATTTTGAGGATTCAAATGGCTTGTAGATGATTCCGCGACATCAGGTGCAGCAGTTTCATTGGAAAACGGGTTAAAGAACGCATTTGGATCTAAATCTGCAGGTGTGGGCACTTCATTAATAACATCATCAGCTGGTTCAGCGTCGTTGGATGCGGTTTGTTCAATTGTTGTTGTAGAGTCAACTGGTGGTGCTTCTTCAACCGTAGTTGTTGTAGCAGGTGTATCAGGTATTGGAATATAATCAGGTTGAGCAGGTGAAACATCGGATACACACGAACGTTCATCAATGTCATCACTGAACAACGGAGCAAATAGCTTTTGCATTTGTTGACGAGTAAGCTGGGCTTGTATCAGTGATGATGGGGTGTGAGGAAGTTTAAGCGGTTATGACCGGGTTCCAAGCTGTTATGCTCGAAGCCATTTCATAAGCTCATCAAAATTAGCATGAATCGTTTCCATAACCTTTTTTGTACGACGATTCCAGATCCGGTAACCTTTAGAATTCTCACAATATCCAATAAAGACTCAAATGTCAGCTTTGGCTTTGAGCTTTCCAAAGTCATCACGATCATTATTAGGGTAGCAAAGGGATCCAAATACATGAAAGTGTTTGAGGTTCGGTTTTCTGTTGTGGATAAGCTCAAAAGGTGTTATGTTATGGCGTTTTGTAATCATTGAGCGATTCTGAGTGTAGCATGCGGTTGAGACAGCTTCAGCCCACAAGTAATCTGGAAGTTTAGCATTGATTAACATCGTTCGGCGGCTTCCACTAACGTCGGTTTCGTCTTTCAACCACTCCGTTTTGTTCCGAGTGCGTGCAATAGATGTTTGATGCTCAATTCCCACTTTCTCATAGTATTACCGAAGAGTTTGATTCACAAATTCAGTTCCTTTAATGCATTGAATTTGTCTGACGGTGTTTCGGAGCTGAATTTGAATTTTCGTGAGAAAGGTGATGATCATCTGTGGAGCTTGATCTTTACGTCGAAGAAAATAAACCCAAGTCCATCTTGAGTAGTCATCAACAATTACCAAGATGTAGCGTTTGCCATTAATGCCTGCGTGCATCGGTGCACAAATCCATGTGAAGAAGATGAAGTACATCTTTGAGAGCTGTGTTACACCTTTGAAGAAAAATGAGCACGAGTGATTTTTCCTTGTTCACAGGCTAAGCAGAGGTGATCTTTAGAATATCGGAATCTCGGGAGACCTTCAACAAGTTTGTGTCGAGCAAGGTTGGTGATGGTTTGAAAATTTAGAGGTGAGAGACGACGGTGCCATAGCCACGATTTTGTAGATGTAGCCTTTGAGAGTAGATAGATGGGAGATGAAGCAACCATGTCTTGCATTGAGATTGTGTACAGACTATAATTGAGAGAGCCAGACATAAGATCGTTTCCTTGTAGATCATGAATGAAACAAGTTTTCTCCCAAAAAGCAACTTCCAAATCTCCATCACAGAATTGACCGACAGAAAAGAGATTGTGACCGAGGCCTTCCACATAATAAACCCTGCTAATTTCGATATTGCCATTGATATAATCTCCGTATCCCATGATAGCTGCGAAGTGATCATTCCCGAATCTGACAGTGCCAATGAACTTTGCAACAAAGTTTGATGACAGTTTAAGATTGCCTGTCATGTTTCGGGAACATCCGCTATCAACAATCCAAAGGATGATATGTATCACCTGCATTACACACAGACGACACAGATGGAATAGAAGTAGATGTGGACCCGAAGAGTTAGAGGGTTTCGAAGCAGTTGTAGTTGAAATACACCCATTAATGATTTTAGGCATCCATTTAAATCCTAGTATATCATGTATCCATTTCTGCCATCTCCAACTAGTCTTAACTTTAGTCATAGTGAATGCACTAGGTGGTACTACATTCCTTGGAGGTGAGACTGAGCTACAGGGACATCAATGCGTTTCTTAGAATCTAAAGAGGCGGTTTACCAAGCACAGACTTAGAAGCATTAGTGGGCCTAGAGGTATTACGGGTCTTAGGATTCCGTAAACGAGACAAGATAGCTCTAGCAACACATTTGTCATGACAATCAGAAAGCATACTTTTACGACAAATAACATAAGAAGCATCAGGTGAATATCAAAAGTACTTAAAGGTTTAGCATTCGTTACAACACTTTTTCCATTACATTTGTTAGGCCAATATCTAAAGTGGGTGTAGCGTGGGTCTTATTAAAAGTTCTAGGGTGTTCTTCTACTTCAGCATTCTTTATTGTTCTTTTCTTAGGTCGCAACTTCCTATTCTTCCTTGTATTTCTCCTAGGCTGTGAAGTGCGGACGTTTGGAAAAGAGGCAACTATTCCTGTTTTAGTAGAGGGAAGCACATTAGTATCACGTGGTTTTATCAAGTAGGCATTACTGGGTTCACGCGTTTGCTAAGTGTTACAAGTGCAATTTTCTTAAGGATGCTAGGCTGAACTTGTTCATACTTTCCTAACATCTCCCTTAACTTAATGATAGTGTGCACCAAATCTTGATTTTCAGAACGAAGATTTCCAGCAAAATTCATGACTTCTTTAGTGTGTGCAAGATAATGATCAAGTTCATTTGATGCTTCATCACGAGTCTGTTTGAGTAAATTAAATATGACACCATATTCCTTTTTCACTTTTACAAGTTCTTGTTCATATTTTGAGATTTTACATTTCAAAGACGCGTTTTGATCATCCAGTTGCTCAATATTTGGATTAAACATTTTGGATTGCAACTGATTGATTTTGTTTTGCAAAGCAAGTTCACAATTTTGACAATCTTTTTGACACCATTGAAGACGACATTTTGAATTTGAAAGCTCATTTAACAGTCGTTCATTTTCAACTTTTAAAGACTCGATCTGATGCACCGTATCAGTATTCACAACAATATCAACAGAATCAACAGAATCAGCAGAGATATGATGAGATGCATATGCAAAGCATTCTAATAACACAAGATTATTGATATCAACCGGATAACATCTTTCAAGAGTCGATCAACATCTTTTCTCAATAGTTTCCTTTTACGTTTAGTATTTGAAATCGATGTTTCTGTTTTCTCGAAACTGTTTTCATGAGACCAAGTTCCTTGTGAAAATCCCTTTCCCAATATAGTGCACAAGTTTTCAAATTTTTGACATGGGGTAAAATTCTTTTCTGAAGAATATCTCTTTGTTCTCGCGCCATTGGCGATTGAAAATGTTGAACTTTTATTTCAGAATGAAATTCAATCTCACGTTCCAAAATTTTGAGGTCAGATAAGAAAGTGTCAAAATAATTTATAGCGCGACAACTTTCGGCTTTAGTTTTTACTTCACTAAGTGAAGGTAAAGGACCATTAATTTTTGCAGCATTGTCTTGGGGACTAACTTGGCTGGTGTGATAACCAATGGTTTGTTAGAAGTATCTTGTTGTGTGACAAAAGTTACGGCTTTTGAATAGTTAAATGGTTTGTTATAAACGACATTTTCCATTTTTGACCGACTGTCGTCCTCAGCATCTAATTCCTCCATGCGATTATATTCAACAACTGTCATAATTGAATCATCAATTCTATGTTCTGCACTGTAAACTTCAGGATTTGGTTTGAATGCTCTGTTTGAGAACTTAGGTTTATAATCAGCAAGATTCGTTCCATATCCATTTGGATTTGGTTTGAAACTAAACTTCTGAATCGTTGTGATTGATTCACCATGTTTATAAACAACATTTCGAAACTCTTTGATTTTGTTTTGTAAGTCGACAATTTCTTCTAGATAGTTATCTATTCGTTTCGTGGAATGTGTTTTGTACTCGAGGCTTTTTGACAAGTTAACTGCTCAGCCTTGGCTTTTTGAGTTTCCAAAGTAAGAGCGTTAATTTGTTGTTTATGTTCATGTTTCAGTTGTTCTATTTGAGACAATAAAGCATTCTTGGATGCGGCTAGATCACGTATATGTCATTCTAATGATATTTTGTTTTGATAAGATTTAGCAAAAGCGACTTCAAAACTTTGTTCCCGTTTTTCTTGATTTTTAAAAACGTTGATTTTTCTGATTAAGCATTCGTTATCCCTAGTTAACAGTGCATTTTTATCCATTAATTGCTTACAGATTACCAACCGAGATTCTTGGTCTTTAATTAAGGTCAGGAGCTCAATTTCTCTATTAGACAAAAGCTCATTTTGTTCAACGTGAGTCTCAACATGATCATTATTTAGATCCTCAAATATAACCACGGAGTCAACTTGATTGTCAATATTAACCATAAGGTTATCTTGATCGTCAAATATAACTACGGGATCTATTTGATAATCATCGGAATGAGATGTAGATGGCTCATGTTGAACTCTCTGATCCTTGTCGGATGGAGAAATTGGCGGAGATATCAGATCATGAATGAGTGTATTTTGTTTCGATACCTGAGACAAGCCATCAGTGTCATACACTGGGCCTATGTCACTCATGTGTAGAGCTTGCATTTGTGCCATCAACATCACTGCTGCATTATCATGCAAGTCCTCCATATCATCATCGAGAATCGTGCATCGCCATAAAGCTCTGTCCCTTGTTGGTAAGAGTTCCACCAGCTTCATCCTTGAGAGCCAAGAGCAAAGCCTCTTTGAAATAAGCACCGCCTCTTGTCCTCGGCTTAGGGCATGCATTAGCCAGATGACCCTTCTCATTATAGTTATAACAGCGAGACCATTAATCCCATTCGAGCATTCCCTGTTCAACCACTTGAGCCCTTTGTTGTTGCGGAACACCCATGTTATTCCTTCCCATAGCATTAAACCCTTGACCACCTCCCATCTGAGGAACATTACCATGATTCTGAACTTCAACTCTTCCATTGTTAACCACGGCTGATTCCTTGTGTTGGATGAGGTACGAATGCGATTGTTGGATTTGTTGGAATATCGGCCGAAGGCTCTAGCAATCATGACAAATCCTTGCTGAGGGCATCAAAAGCTTTAGTATCCTCATTTGAGTCACTATAAAGTGCTTGATCAGTGTTGTTGTTGTATGGAACCAATTGAGTTTCTTGAGATTTTTCTTTGTGACGGATTATATGGTGTAATTGTTGCAGTTTGTTGAGGAGCGGGTTGAGGAGCGGGTTGAGAAGGAACACTAGTTTGAGCCCACAAAGCAAGTTGTTGATTGTTCGGAAGTGACTGTGTGGAGTCCAGGATAGCCCTTTCTTTGTCAACTTCTTTTTTGTGAGGCTTCAAATAGTAGTACAACAATCCGTATGTAGCATGATGAAGATTCTTAGCTTGACGGAGAAAAATGACATACTTCTCCCATTCCGGACCAAGACTACTTAGGAACTTAGTGTTGACAACAATTCGTGGCATGATGATATTGTTTTTGTCCAAATCATTAATGATGTCATGCGATGATGATATGACTCTAATGTCTCTCTTGGTTCAATAATGAAATGTTCATAAGCCAAGTAGATTTTGGATTCCATGTCTTCCTGATTGAGTGTGGTGCCTACCATAAGAAGATGAATATGTTCCCACATTGCTTTAGCAGTCTTTTGAGCATCAACACTTCGAAGGATCGGATTGGGTAATCCCAAAAGGATGTATTGCATTGCTAGTTCATCGGCTTCAAAATGTAGAAGTTCATCACTGTGAGGTCTGCGAGATAGTTGCAATGTTGGTGTGGCATCTCTTGGTGGATTTGCATTAGGATCTGTGGGTGTGACAACAGTAGGCATCTGAAATGGACCTTCCATAATGACCTTCTTTAAGAACTTTCCATGTGGCTTCTTTAGATCACAAAACCTAAAGAACCTTATCACCCATTGATCATAATTACCGAGAGTGAGCATTGGAGGTCTATCAAGTGAGCCAACTTCATGAATTGATTGTTGGCTACTTAAGGCTTCACACATCTTGCCAAACCATGTCGGTTCCTTCATAGTACTCCTGGATGGATGTTGATTGTAGAAGTTTGTGTAAGGTTGTACTTGAAGACTAGGTGGTGGTTGAACCATTTGTGGAGAATGTTGTTGATTAAATTGTTGTTGATAAATTTGTTGTTGTTGATTAAATTGTTGATGTTGTGGACTTAGTTGTTGTTGTTGATTATAAGTGTAAGGAAAATAGCTAGAGTATGGTGGTTGTGACATGTTCAAAACTTGTGTTGTTAAATGGATCTTTTTAGTCGAATGAAACGTTGTTGATGAAGTATCCTTAGGCGTAGAAACCAAGTGTAGGCAAAGTAACACTTAAGCGTAAAAACACCAAACTTACGCGTAAAAGTGATATTTCGCAGTAGGAGTAGCTACTGGCGTAGAGAAACACTAAAGTTATCGTAAACTAAAAGTTAAGTGTAAAAACTTAGCGTAGGATTAGCTTATGCGTAAAGACAGAGCTTAGGCGTAGAAAAATCTTATGCGTAATGAGTTCTCACGCATAAGTTTAAGCTTATGCGTAAGATTAGGGTTTTGCCCAAAAGATCTTTTACACTATCACAGTGCAAATGATATCCAAAGTCGAAGTGTTTTCAGGCTTATCCAAGCAAGAAAACACCGAGCTTACGAAATATGAAGATCAAACCACGGATGAGTTACGCGTAAGAATAGGGTTTTCTTACGCGTAGAAAGCAACCAAAATTGATTTTCAGCCCAAAGATGTTTCTAAGAAAGATATTTTTGATGAAACAGCTTCAATATCACCAAAATAAAACAAAAGTGTGAAACTTGATGATCCAAAACTTCAAAACACCTTACGCGTAAGATGAACACGCGTATAAAACCAAGCTCAAAATCAATGAAATACACGTAAAGTTAGAAATTTTTGCCAAAAGCAGATATTTTGAACACAAATAACGTTGAAAGTACAAGAATCTTGGATTAGAAAGTGTAAAAACTGAGTTTTTTATGCGTATCAAAGTTTCAAAACCGATACTTACGCGTAGAACAAAAAATAACTTCAAAAACAAAACCTTTTCACCCAACTATTTGGCGAATGATACCACTGTTAGGTTCCCATATTAGTAACACAAGCATCAATATGTAGAAATAGAGATAAGAGTGATCGAATGAACACAATACAAACACACGACTAAGTAATGGAGAAATGTTATGCGTAGAGTGAATGAGTAAAGTGAACAACCAACCCTCAAGTGAGGGTTATACAAGAGTATTTATAGGAGGGAACTAGGGCAACACTCCAAGTTCCCATCCTTTTACTTATTGGGCTTGGCCTAGGCTTATGGCCTAGCCTTGATTACCAACATAAAAGCCATATTAAGCTAACTATTACATATGAATCACTAACACTTGAGATATGGTTTAGGAGTGATTCCAACAAAGTGAGTGCATACAAGGTAGGCTAAGGCGATTTGGGTGTACATTTGGGGTGGATTGTAAACAATGCTCTTCATTGATATTCCAGAAAACCGAAACATCACGAGAACCGCGAAAAGGATAGGCTCTGAGGGGTTAACTAAGGGTATCATGTACTAAAGATGAGTACAACGCAAAGGTGTGGGGGTATTACTCAACCGATATGGAAGAAGTAGTTATATTATGGGTATCAAACAAGGGTTATCCTAATGCCTCTTATCATTTAGTTATTTCTAACTACACAAGTGTAGTCTTACTAGCGATCTCGGGATGCATCACAAAACAAGTTCTAGAATCTATTATACTACCGGTTCACACTCTAAGCATTAAAGATGAATGCTTCAATTCCTACTAATCTAAGGGCGATCCTCACATTTTGGGTGGAATTTAAGTGGTAAAGGGTTTTTGTGCTAGTCGTATAATTTCCTATCCATGAGATGCTTTATTAACACTAATGGCCCACTCCTATATGTCATGAAAAATTTTAAATTTGGTACCAAAATTACCCTAACTGACATTTTCTAATGGTTTATTACACCAATGCAATTGGACAAAGCAAATATTCAAGGATAAGCATAGTTTCAAAGTTCCTGTTTTATTTTCCCTCCCTACACTTAAACTGAACATTGTCCCCAATGTTCCCCAAAAGTATCAAAGTTATTATAATGGAAGGTAATAAAAGATGAAAGAAACTAATACTCCTCTGATTAGCTCGGTAGGATCCGTGTAAAGTGGTGGTTACATCTTTCTTTAAGAAGAACGTTTACGTGAAAAGCTCCTTCTCATCTTATGTATCTTCTTCTTGGTAAATTAAACACGCACAGAAGAAAACAAACGAAACCTTCAGCGTAAAATCGGTAATAATATATATATATAAGACTCTACTAAACTAAGATATAATGCTTGTGGAATGGATGTTTATAGAATTTCGGAAAATTAAGACACCTGGAAAATTCCAAAAATTATAAGTAGCTCGAAAAACGAGAAAAATTAATCATTGTTTTTGCTCCTTCGGCCCGTCGAGTTGCGATCTGACGCCGTCAGTTATCGACAAAAAAACGGTCTTGATTTTTGAAAACAAAATTCTAGAAAATTTACATCTTTAGAATCTGGAAAAATTTCCTGCAAAACATCCATTATGACTCGATACAAGCATTTGACTCGAACAAACACACATGTATATCTTTTACATAATTGTAATTCTCATGTTTACGTTTCTTTTGAAAACATGTGTAATCTTCCCTACACTTATCCCTTATGTAAAATACCTTTATATGTAATTAAGACGAGGTTAAAGACAAAATAAAGCATTTTTACAAATTTAAACATGAGAATAAACAATCAATAAAGATATACGACACACAAACAAGCAAACAATTAAGCATGGGTTGCCTCCCACGAAGCGCTTTTCTTTATTTATGAGTCTTGTGGCTAGACTTCGAGAGTCGTGCCCTACATTGACTTCATTACCGTCACCTCCTTCCAAAACAATATCTTCATCGTTGACCATTTCATTATTGTCCAACTGATAATGTTTAACACGTTGCCCATTTACGGTAAATTCCCTTTCATCATGGTCCAATAGCACCACAGCCCCATTGTTCATTTCCTCTTCACTGTAAAAGGTCCATACCATCTCGATTTGAATTTTCCCGAAAATAATATTAGTCTTGAATTATACAAGAGCACCTTATCTCCTTCCAAAAATTCTTTAGGATTCTTTATTCGTTGATCATGCCATTTTTTGCCCTTTCTTTGTATGTGATCGACGATTCATAAGCTTCAAATCTTAGTTCATCCAAATTCTTGAAGCTTGTAGAGAACCTATTTGACCTCACCGAATAATCAATATTACATGCCTTAAGTGCCAGTCGCCTTTTGCTCAAGTTCAATAGGGAGGTGGCACGCTTTCCCGTATACTAAGCGAAGAGGGGTTGTTCCGATAGGCGTTTTGTAAGCAGTTCTGAATGCCCATAGTGCCTCATCGGTTTGAATGCCCAATCTTTTCTATTCTGGTGTACCATTTTTTCAAGTATCTGATTTAATGCTCTATTTGTGTTTTCTACTTGCCCATTCGTCTAGGGATGATATGCAGTAGAAAATCTATGCGGCACGCCATACTTCTTCATCACCTTCTTCGTTTGAGCATTGCAAAAGTGGGTTCCTCTATCACTGATCAATGCCTTGGGAATCCCGAATCGTGCGAAGAGCTTTTGAAGAAAATGAATGACTACTTTTGCATCGTTAGTCCTAAGGTCTTGGGCTTCCACCCATTTGGATACATAGTCGATAGCCACTAGAAAGTATTCATTTCCTCCGGATGATGGAAAAGGTCCCATGAAGTCTATACCCCAAACATCGAATAACTCGCAGACTTGGATATAATTCTGAGGTGATTCATCCCTTTGCGAGATGTTTCCCGATCGTTGGCATGCAAAACACGTTTGAACTAATATTTTAACGTCTCGAAAGATAGTAGGCCAGTAGAATCCGGCATCAAAAACTTTTCGTGCCGTGACATTTACACCGTGATGTCCCCCAGATGGTCCCGCATGGCATTCTTTTAGAACTCGATCAATCTCCATTCCGGCCACGGCGAATGATTTGATCGGCGCATATGCAGAATAGGAAGGGTTCATCCCAGAAGTAATGTTTTAGTGTGGTGAAGAATTTTCTCTTATCTTGCTTGGTCATGTAATTTGGCAAAACCCTACTGGACAGATAGTTAGCATAATCCGCATACCATGGCTCAATTTCCTTAATGACCATTAGCCATTCCTCGGGAAAAGAGTCACAAATCTCGGTATGGTCCAACTTCTCAAGATCAGGGTTTTCCAAGCGTGAGAGATGATCAGCAGTAAGATTTTCAGCCCCCTTTTTATATCGAATTTCAATGTCGAATTCTTGAAGTAATAGAATCCACCTGATGAGTCGGGGTTTTGCATCTTGCTTGGAAAACAAGTAGCGTAAGGCGGAGTGATCAGTGAAGACGACAGTCTTGGAGAGGACGAGATATTTCCTGAACGTGTCGAAGGCAAAAACCACAGCTAAAAGCTCTTTCTCGGTGGTTGTGTAATTTTCTTGTGCCACATTCATGGTTTTGCTAGCATAGTAAATTGGTTGAAAATGTTTCTCTTTTCTTTGGCCGAGCACGGCGCCTACGGCATAATCACTAGCATCGCACATGATCTTGAATGGTTGAGACCAATCAGGGGTGACCATTATTGGATCTTGAGTGAGATCCTTCTTTAGTTGGTTGAATGCTTCTTTGGATTCTTCAGAAAAATCAAAAGGGGCATCCTTGACAAGAAGCTGTGTCATTGGCCGGGCAATTTTCGAGAAGTCTTTAATAAACCTTCTATAAACGGTAGTAGGATAGGGGAGTTTGGATATCGCCTCGATTTTTACTCTATCGACCTCAATTCCATTTCCCGAGACTTTATGCCCTAAGACAATTCCTTCTCTTACCATGAAATGACAATTTTCCCAATTCAGGACCAAATTAGTTTCTTCACACCATTTCAACATCTTCCTAAGGTTGGAAAGACAAAGGTAGAAGGAATTCACAAATACCGAGAAATCATCCATGAAGACCTCCATGCTGTCCTTAATTAATTCATAGAATATGGCCATCATACATCGCTGAAAGGTGGCGGGGATGTTGCATAACCCGAAGGGCATTCTCTTGTAGGCAAAAGCCCCGTATGGGCATGTAAAGGTAGTCTTTTCTTGATCTTCAGGGGCGATGGGGATTTGGAAGTATCCTGAAAAGCAATCAAGGAAACAGAGAGTACTCATGCCCGACTAACCTTTCGAGCATTTGGTCAATGAATGGCAGAGAAAAATGATCCTTCCGGGTGGCATCATTTAACTTTCTGTAGTCGATACAAACACGCCAACCAGTAACCGTTCTTTGCGGCACTAAATCACCCTCTTCATTCTTTACAACCGTCATTCCTCCTTTTTTTGGAACCACTTGGTGGGACCTATGGGCTATCGAAATGGGGTAGATAAAGCCGCATCGAGGAGCTTGACGACCTCCTTCTTTACTACCTCTTTGATATTAGGGTTAACCCTCCTTTGCGGTTGAACGGTTGGTTTTTAATCTTCTTCCATGAGGATTTTATGAGTACAGAATGTAGAATCAATACCCTTAATGTCAGCAACACTCCATGCGATCACTTCTTTGTACTCTTTTAAAACTTCTAAGAGCTTCTCTTTCATTCGTGGTCAATCGGTCGAAGAGCTTATGATGATAGGGAGTTGGTCCATTCCTTGAAGGTAGGCATATTCTAAATGGCTCAGGAGATCTTTTAGTTCTAAGGTAGGGGGTTCCTTGATTGAAGGTTTTAGCTTGTTTTCTGGCTTTTGAAGCTCAAGGGGTTCAATTTCTTCCCTACGCGGGTAAAAGGGAACAGCTCCAACCATCTCGATTTCCTTATCATTGTATATTGTGTTGTTATCATCATTCATGAATTCGTTTAATAGATACTCATCAATGCAGCCATCTATGTCATCAAAAAATTCATTAACTTCCTCAACAAAATAAATAGGGTGATCGTAGGAGGAGGAGTGACTCATAGAATCCTTGATGTCGAAGGTTAAGCTCTCGGACCCCACTCGTAAAGTGAGTTTACCATCATGAACATCGATGATGGCACGAGCTGTAGCCAAGAAAGGTCTTCCAAGGATTATTGGGACTGAGTTATCTTCCTCCATTTCTAAAATCACGAAATCAACTTGAAACTTGAATTCTCCTACCCTTACCAGAACATTTCCACAAATTCCAATGGGATATTTGATTGATCGATCAGCTAACTGAATACTCATTATAGTTGGTTTCAGCCCTGAATATCCGAGTTTGAGGAACAAGGAATGAGGCAGCAAGTTAATGCTTGCCCCAAGATCCGCCAAGGCATTTTTCATAGAAAGTGCCCCTATAAAGCAAGGAATGGTGAAGCTCCCTGGATCTTCTTTCTTCTTGGGCAGGCCTTTCTGGATGATAGTCGAGAACTCTTCTCCTAATGATATCAACCCTTCAAGTTTCTTCCTAGTAGATATTATCCTCTTGAAGTATTTGCTATGTTTAGGGATATGATAAAAGACATCAAGAAGTGGTATGTATGTGAGGAGGCTGTTTAAGTAAGACAATATTCTCTCATTGTCTTCTTCAGCCTTTTTATTCTTTAGAGTTGAGGGATAAGGAATCCGTGCGAGAGTTGGTCATTTGGAAGGTGCTAATGTTTGTGGAGGGATCATGAGAGGGTGAAGGAGGTTTAGGAATTGCTTCATTTCTAACGCAGGCTCCGGGTGGTGGGATTCAGGGTGTGAGGATCCTTGGTAGTAATTCCTGACCGAGTAGTAATGGCACAAGTTGGATCGTGATGGGTTGGGCCAGGGTTCGCTATTCTTTTGTGGAGCTCGTGAATTAATTCTCTAATTCAGCTTGCTACTCTTAAATGAATCCTTCAAGACCCTTTAAAAGCATTGCCCCTTCCATGGTAAACTGCCCGAGTTCTTTTTCAAAGGCATCACGGATGGTGTATTCAGATCCCTCTTTTCCTTCAGTCTTTCATTTCAGATTACCCCAAGGATTGCATTCATCATTTTGATAGAATGTGATAAGGGAAGGGTTATCATAGATATCATGACTGGAAAGGAAGACGCTCTCTTGGCGTGTGTCATCACACTCATCACTCTCGTGTGGCCCTCCACAAATGTCGCATATAAGGTACGGGTTAAATAACCTTTTGGGTTCTGGCGATTTTGTGAGGTATGCAAGCTTCTCTTGTGCTTTCTTAATCCGATCATTGAGAGATGATAAGTTACTTGAGAAAGCAGAGATACTCATTGCAGTTACTGGCTCATTTCAAGGGTTGTCTTGGTATTGAACATATTCCTCAATGCGGTTCCACCCTTCTTCCGACATGAGATTAGAAATTCTTCGGCCAGTTGAGAAGTCAATCCCTTTTTTATCCTTTCAGGAGACATTGTCGTAAAAGATTTGAACAAGCAACCAAAGGTTGATACCATGGTGTGGGGTTTCCTGAATGAGATCTTTGTAACGAGTCCATGAGTTAACGATAGATTCTCCATCTGTTTGATGGAAGTGAAGAATTTTGTTCCTGACTAATGCAGTTCTTCCAGGGGGAAAGAACTTCTTGGTGAACTTGGTTGTGAGTTGTTCCCACGTGAAGATGGACTTTGGAGGAAGCTTATCGAGCCACTCCTTGGCCTGTCCTTGAAGAGAAAATGGGAAAACCCGGAGTCTAGATGTCTCCTTGGATGCCTCGTCGGCATAGATAGCATCAACAATTTTTAAAAATTGTTTGATGTGATGAATGGGATTTTCGTTGTGGGATCCATGGAATTGACATGCATTCTGGATAAGCCAAATGTCGAAGGCATGCAACACCTCATTGACTTGCTCCGAAGGGTACACAATGGCACTGGTAAATCAAGATGCAGAGGGGGAAGAGTATTCCCCGAGGGACTTTGCTTCAGGTGGATTGATGGGTCCATTGTCCGGAGTAGCGGGAATTTCCTCGCTATGTTGGCTCAGATTTTCAATGTTGATGGTTTCAGGGGATTGGGGGGAATGAGTGGACTCTTCGTCAGTTGTGACTTCATCAAAGTTGATGGTAGTGCCTTGAGGTTCCGAATCACGGAGAGCTTTTCCTTCGCCTATTGAGCTCTCTTTCGGGTTCTGCAAAAGGTTCAAGAAGGGTTCTGGTGGAACTGCGGGTTCTAAGTTGTCTAAGGGGATTGGTATGGGAAATGGCAGGTTTGGTGGTTGGCTATCACCTTCCATGATGAAAAGTGATGGGGTTACTAACAAAGGTCACGAAGAAGGGGGATAGACTACGAGAAAGCTAAAAATTGGAAAAAAGCTTACTTGATAGGAATCAAGCAAGGAAACCTAAACGAGGTGGACTCCTAACTAGCTATTTTATTCCCTGGCAGCGGCGCCAAAAACTTGATAACGCTACACGCGTCGTTCGGGGTCAAAGAAACTTCTTTTTCGTCGAGCAAGTTTTTCAACACCCTTGGCAGTGAACCTAATCGTTGTAGTGTAGTATTAGGGTAAGCCACGGGAATTGATATCGTTCTCTAGGGGAATAGGAATGCTAGTGAGAAGTTACTACGCTAAGTTTTGGGTTGAGGAAGATTATTTTTTATCTTTTTATGCTAGTGAGAAGTCCTCTTCAGCTCCAGCAGCCTGAGTGTCTCGATTCTTGACTTTGGCCATTTTCTTCGTATATTCGCGCCTTTTCGTCCGAATAAGTGTCATTCCAGCATTTTGCCTTCAAGATACCTAAAAAGTGAAAAGGAACGATATTAAGTACTCCCTCCGTCCCAAAATTATTGTCCCATATTGACTTTTTTAGTCTTTCTTCTTCAACTTTGACCATAATTATTTTTGTTTGTGTTATATAATACTTGATGAAAAATATATGAATATATTAGGTTTTAAATATATTTTCATTTGGTATAATTTTCATCAAGTATTATATAACACAAATAAATATATTAATGGTCAAAGTTGAACAAGAAAGACTGGTCAAAGTCAAAGGGGACAATAAAAATGGGACGGAGGTAGTAATAACGGATACAAAAGTCATCAAATAAGGGCTTAAACGACCCCTAAAAAAGGTACATTTTAAAACCTTATCATATATATATATATATATATATATATATATATATATATATATATATATATATATATATATATATATATATCGATAAAACTCACGGGGATCTAAACAAGCTAAAATACTCAACAACACTATCATTTTACGAGATCACAACGGGGGAAAACATTTCACTTATGCATAAGTGAGGATCATTAATTAAGGCAATGTAGCAAGTAAAATTAACTTAAAACGTTAAGCATACGCTACCCTATTGAATTGGAAAATTCAATGATCTATTGAATAAGAATATTCAATGCTCTATTATTTTGGTCGTGAACCAAAATGTTCATCATAACTGAGACTCGCCATCTCATCATTTTAGGTTTCGGTTTGGAACCTCCACTACATTGTGCTTGATCTGTTTGTGCTTGTTCATATCATCAAGGTGAGTTCATAGCCTCGCTTTTACTTTATTTTGCAAACCCCGCGAGGGAGATACATGCTCTAAACTAGAACAAAAGGTTTTTCATAAAGGTTCGCTTCTTGATTATTGGTACTGCCTAAGTATTTAGCCATAAGTCCCGTGTATCATGAACCATTAGTCACCGCGAGTGAACGCAGATATCGTGAATAGTACTATGGGGAGTAACGACCCTGTCTCGGATATAGAGAAATAACTGGGGTGCACCATATTTGAATTGCATTACGTAATTGGCTATTACCTCCTTTGGGGAAAAACTTACGTACACTAGTAATTCGGTGTATGCAGTTGAGTCTTGGTTGCATGAGCTTAGCGCATAATAATCTGTGATTTTCTTTATGATATTGTTAGTTTGCAATGATCATGCACTTATACTTGTGTTTAACTGTTATTTAAACCTATGAATTTCTCTCAACATTTTTGTTGACCTTTTAAGCATGTTATCTCAGGTAATTTATGAAGATTATGACCAAGGCGCTGAGTGGGGCATGGCAAGGCTTTTCTAGTTGTGTAAACATAAAGTTGTCATTTCTTTCAAACTCATGATCTTTATTTTGGGAAAAACGCTTGAACAATTTACAATGTTTTGTAACAACTATGAGTTTTCGATGAATGATAACTACTTTTAATAAAACGCCTCTTTCGAGTCGTTTTCTGTAATTATTGACTATGATCTCCATTCGAGTAACACCCGAATTAGTCTCCCGTTGTCATTAAGATTTCGGGGATGTTACAGTTCTTGCTGGTATCGTTAGTAGTATAGTTATTACTGGTAGTATAGTTAGTCCTGATTTAGTTAAATAGTTATTCCAGGATAAGATTTAGTTTGTTAAAGTTGAGGATATGCATGAGATAAATTAGGAAGAGATATGCATATCTTCTCTACAGGTTTTCTAGTAAATGCCAATTACGGTTTCTTGTAGTATAAAAGAAACCATCGGTTATGGAGAATGTACACCTTGAAAAACATGTTTAATAGTTAGTAATATAGATCCATAGAGGATTATCATTATTTAGCTATTCTTCTTTAACTCTGTTGGTTCTATACCGCGTAAACATCAGTTTATTGTTAGAGTCTCTCTTTTAGTTTGCTTGTGATTACATAAGTATTCTACCTATTTCAACCTGCTTAGAAGATCTATCTAGGAATATCCAACATCTATTCTCCTTCGAGCTTTCAAGAAGGAATTGTTATAATCTTCAAATAGCCTCGGGTTTTCGAAGATTACAAATTCCACGTCGAAGCTCCGATTATATTCCCTTTTTCTATAATACTTAGTCATTCTAAATAAAGGTAAGTATTGATATGTAACACCCCCAAATCTCGGTACAGCGGAAGACTTAATCAAGTTTTTGGGGCGTTACTTTTGGATTGGTATCGCACACAAGTATAGCCAAAAGATAGTCATTTAACAATTAAAACCAATCCCAAATTTAAGTATTCAAAACATTTAATCCAAAATATAAATATTAGGCCCAAAACATGGTTCATTAAGATAGGTCCCTAAAGTTTATCGAGTGAAAATGATCCTTGAACCAGCCTCCATGCCAAGCTTCCACCGATCAAGTAATCCAAACATCTCTAAAAACACGAGAAATCATGCTAAAAGGTCGATTCACTGGTGAGTTCATAGGTTTAAGTTCAACAAAATTATAGTGGACCAATAAGAGTTGATTTGCTATGCACGACCTAAGATAGATAAATACCGTTTCACACATGATCCTACCCGGATCTCCAATCAAATACTATCCCGCATCCGAGGATTATTGGGCCCAGCGACTCTAGTCCAACTGTTGTGGCAAAATCTAGAAGCGATTGCCAACCCGGACTAGGTCGAGGTAGAAGTCTATTCTTAGCTAGGCACGGTTAAACCTAGCCTAAGGCAACAACTACCGCACATCTATCTATACAGTCAAGCACATAAGCAAATCCAAATAGTTTTCACGGTCCGAAAACAGCAGCATGATTCTCACCCCCAATGTAGTTCAAAACGTAGTTAAAACGTAGATAAAAGTGGGGCTATGAAACTCACCTCAAGCAATCAACGCCAAATCAATGCACAAATAAACACTAGCAGAGATAACTGTATCACGGCACAACAACTATCGACTCGGCACAACCTATTAATGTAGACCAAACTTAATACATACATTCCTCAACATCAACGTTATCTACCCCAATATATTCCATTTCGTTATTTCCAAAATGTCTCATTTCATCATTTAATCCTAGTGTTTGGTATTCCTCATGTGGGTGTATCGACTCAATATGATGCCATGAATGCACTCAAACAACCAATATGTCATGCCTCGCAACACAATATGCAACTCAATTCAACACAATACATGATCCAATTCACACAATATGTGACTCAATGCGACACAATGAGACGTCTAAGCGATAAGCTCCATAGTCCAATAAGTTTTGGAATAAACAGTAGACCTTATCGAGTTCGTCAACTCGATAAACTCAATTATTCATTCGTATCGCTTATTATTCCATAAACCGTCGCATCCTAACGAGTCATAAGGATAAGTCATCCATTAATAATGTTACCCAACGTACCTAGCGGGCCCTTATTAGATTCGTCAACCTAATAAGTCCGCTACCCACGTGGATCAACACTATTAATGGTAGGTTATCCGTAACCCATGCACACAATGTAACAATTGAATACTTGAAAAACTAGTATTAAATGCCCGTAATTGGCATAAATCGATAAACGTGTACTCGAAACATTAATTGTTTATTTATAATAAAACAATTCCATTTTTAGTCGTTAATTTCCGTTAAAATAGTAAATAACAAGATAATTCTTGTTATCGTTGTTTTTGGTACAAAAGCCCAATTATTATTTATATTCCATAGTTTATTAGCATTTTTCACACATACACACACACACACATATATATATATATATATATATATATGTTTCATCAAATTTCAATATAAGTCTCATATCGTTATTCGTTTTGAGTCCACATGCACGAGTCATAACTTCTCGGCTTTTAATCAATCAATAGTCCAAATTATACTAAAGTCCATGTTACGGCTTTGTCGGAGTCAACTATTGACTAAAAAGTCAAAGTAACACCGACGTAGCTCAAAGTTGACAATTATATATATCAAGTCCAAATTAAAGTCATTATAGCGCAATTTAATCCCGAATCAACTCAAAACAATCTCGCCAACCAATCAATCAACCAAATAGACTCGAAACCAATGTTATGACCCTAATGGTCATGACACGGTCGCGGTCAAGACCACGTGAACCAAACAAGCTTCTAAAAGCTTTTCGGCTCCACGCGTCTCATCTAAACCTCAACAAAACCAATCAATAAGCTACCAAATCGACCAAACTCGAACCCATGACCAACATAGGCCACGTACACCAACCATGGGTCACGTACGTGACCTAGGTGGTGCGTACGCCTCTCCAACACCATCCAAACACAACCAAATCCAATCCTCAACACTCAAATCCAATCATTCAAGCTCCAAACACAATCCAAACACAAAACCCATCAACTATTCTTAATCAAGAACATGCAACTAAACCCTAAAATGCAAAACCCATCAAATTACTACAACACATGTACCAAACACTAATTACTTGTTTATTTCATCACTAATTAGCTTTAATTTCATGTTTAAACCAAAAGCCCCAAAAATTATTCATGGGTCGAAACCCTAGAAATCAATTCGTGGGTATATATTACCCAATCAAGCTCAAAACATGTTCTATTTACCTTATCTAATCACCAATTGCAAAAGCCCTTTGAAATCTTTTGAAACCCTAAAAGTACGAATTTTAATTCGTGAATTTAGAGGTGTTAATGAAGTCCAAATTGAGTGTATGATATATGGTTGAAAAGAGGAGAAAGAGATCTTGCTTTTGGTGGTGGAGGTGAGATGACACTCGCCGGAATCCGGTGGTGGTGGCCGGAAAAAGTGGCGGCCAAAGGTGGTGGTGGTGGTTTAGGGTTTTTAGAGTGAGAAACTAGAGAGATAAAGTAGTGTGTGTGTTTTTCTAGTGAGAGAAAGAGATGAGGGAAATGAGATGGGTGGGTGGTATTTATATCCTTGAGCTAAGGACCTTAAAATAATTATGGTGGAAGGAGGGGGGCGCCGGCCATAAGGAAAAAGAGGGGGGTTCGGGTTGAAACTTTTTGTATCTATCTCGTTTACCCATTCCCGAGCTCACATATCGTCCCCCGAGTGTCCCACGACATTTATTTAACTTTCCAACATCGTTACTTACGTTTTTCCACGAGTTTTGACAATTTATTTGTCAATTTTCGAGTTACGGTCTAAAAGTTACAATAACTCTTGTTTTAGGCTTTTCTAGTGCCGAATCGAATAGTGCCTACCAAATAGAGTTACAACGCATACGATAACTCATTTAATAATGAAATAAACATTAAAAACCAATCGACGATATAAAATCAAGTCACGGTTTATAAAATAGTGTTAAAGGCGAATCTCAGTTTAATTTAGCGTAATGTTGTTACATAAAATAGACTCCCTAAATTGCCAGTTGTCACATGATATGACTCAAACTTATTTAAATACATATAAAATTTTTTAGTTTATTTATTGTGTTTATAGACTCTTAATATGTCATATAATCAAGTAATCAAAATACATGTTTTACATATTGAGCACTACAAAACTTGGGAGCTTCATGTGAGGGGTTTCATTTAGGTAAAACAGATCGACGAGTTGCTGGATTTATAATTTAAAGTGTCCTAGCTCCTCGAACGTTAACTACATGACCTCCGAATTATGATAGCCTAAACAATATTGCGAGATAAACTATAAATGTTTTATAAACCATTTCTAAACGAAGACATACACAAACCACCATATAAAGAATCATGATCAATATAAGGTGACGTATATAGACTTGTTGATACTTTCACATCATCATTCCAACAAAACTAAGACATTTCATCATTCTCAAGGTTGCGAGTAGAGTTTTCTCGGCTTATCCATCATATTCGTTAAGTACTAAACATCATCAAACTCACAATGAGTTCATAGCCCCACTTTTCATTACTTAATTGTTTTACAAACTCTTGGGAGAGATACATGCTATTTTAAACATGAACACACAAACATTTGAACCGTATGCTTATCTAATTGTTTTATTGTCACTAAGTACCATCATTGCCATACATAAGGCCCCATATCATGATCCAGTTAATCACTAGAAGTAGTGAGCGCGAATATTGTGAATAGGCCTACTAGGATTGACGAATCCCGTTTGTGTTGACCAAGTACGTTCGAACAAACATACTATGTTTGATAACAATAGGTATAACGGCAAATTACCTACGGGGGTGACAAACACGCCAATTTAGTTGGTACACATTAATGCTTTGGTTGCATGAGTTTAGTGAAATAATAAGTGTTTTGTTTTCAACCATGAGTATGAGTCTAATCAGCTCACACTACAAACATATTGTGTTTAAACACTTAACTAAACCTACGGATTTCACTCAACCTTTGTGGTGACCCTTTTAAGCATGTTTTATCTCAGGTCCATAATGATCGAGGCTGTCACAAAGGAGCACGGGATCAATCAAGAAGACTATAACATATTTTATCATTCGATAAACATCAAATACTATATGTTGATGTATTTTTTAAACATGGAACCAACTGGGACCTGTCTTTGTAAACACTGATATATTTTAATAAATCGAATGATCAACCTTTTTGTTTAAAAACGACTCAATTAGAGATCCTTTTCTATTATTATGACTGTTATGCCAAGAGGTAACACCCTATTTGAATTTCGCTACATTCACGAAATTGGGGGTGTCACACCCCCCCCCCTTATAGGATAATAAACTGTGTCACTATTGACATACAAACTGTTTTTGATTATTCTATAAACCATTTTTGCGGTCATTGTACAAAATGTTTTACTGCTGTTTCATAAAATCAAAATTTTTGACATTGCTACCATTTTATAAATGATGAACTGTTTTCATACTACCCTATAAACTGTTTTACAAAGAGATTTACAAAAGCTGCTTGTTTGTCTGCTAATCAAAGAAATGAATACTATGGACAACCTTGCTCGCTTATACATGAGGAGATTTTTGTACATTATGGAGTGCCGATTTCTATCATTTATGATCGTGAAGGTCATTTCGCATCCAATTTCTGGTCATCACTCAAAGAGCCATGGGAACAAGTCTTGGTATGAGTATTGAGTATCATCCATACACTGTTGGCTAGAATTAAAGAACCATTCAAAAGTTAGTGGACACGTTACGTGTTGCGTGATCTATTTCGGCAATGGTTGGGATAGACACCTCCCATTGGTCAAAATATCTTATAATGATAACCACTTAAGTCTCGCCATGGTAAACGTGTGATACGTTTGGTAAACGTGTAAAGCTTGATCCTTGTTATATTATTCCATTCAAAATCCTTACTAGAGTTGGACTGGTAGCTTAGAGACTCGAGCTACCGTTAGAACTTAGCTATTCATGACATTTTCATGTGTGTAATCTGAGGAGATGCATTGCTGATAAGACATTTTTTGTCCTTGCTGGAAGATATCCAGATTGAAGAATGCCTAAGCTGTATCGAGGAACTTGTAAAAATCATGGACTGTGAAGTCAGACGACTTGATCCAACTCGTATTCCTGTTGTTAATGTTTGATAGAACTTTAAGAGATGTCCTAAGTTCACGTGGGAATGTGGAAATGGAATCCTATGAAAGTATCATCAACTATTTTCAATTTTAACGGATAACTTGAACTACATCGCAAGGACACAATTCAGTTAAGGAGGTAGTGATGTACATTTTACTGACCAGGTTTAATATTTATAAAGTCTCGTTATACCTATGGTCTACCCTAATGCACTAACGGGCAGTGTACCCGGTCGTATGTAGTGTAGTATTTGGTAAAACCGAGGTCGTCCCAAGAGCTATGTGTGTTGGATTAATACTAAGTCTAGGTGTCACAGATTTTAATATGATTTAATTAATTAACTAATAAAGCAAATAAAGGCAAAGGTGTAATTAATAAAGGAGAGTGGTTCTAACCTAGTTATTTATCCTGACTAGTAATGTCTACATCTAATTACTTCCAATTACTTCAGGTGGGGTCAAAGTTGAGAGGACATCATTTGGTCAATTCGCCCTAACCTATCAGCAAAGATGCCACCACTGGAGATGTCAAGTGTCCCCTCATAAGTCCAGTTGTTCCTGGTCCCCTAAGTCGAGTCATTAAGTACCGCTACATGCTAGACTTATAATAGTGAGTGCCCGGCCGTTAGTAACTTAAACACTTACCCCCTAATTTTTAAGTTCATCTAAACGGTAGGTGATTAGTTGGTCAAATTGCACAAGTAGAAAGGGTCGCCTGGGTTGATTCATCTTACCCTTCCCGTCTTAGTCTACTCACTTAGGGTTGGTTGGTCATATCTCCTAAGCAACTAGCAAATCTAGCCATTCAAAACTACCGAAATATAGGTAGCTACCAATAAACTATGCATGCATACACTTAGAAATAATTATACGGAAGTAATATAAATGCAAACAAATCAATTAAGGAATCATAACTAGGCCAGCACCAAGAGGTGATCAGCCGCTCATATTAACCATACAAATCAATTCAATATTTAATGTTGAAATACATGAATGAGTAAAGAAAAGATATAATGCTAATGCTTATCGTATTGGGGAGTGATTTCTCCCTGGAGATAGCTAGTGATGCTCTCTAGACCTCCTTTGGCTTCTTCCCATGTTCTTTGGTTGTGGTGTGTGGAATGGGATGCATTGAAATGCTGGAAATCGTGGGGTGTTTATAGGCCAGATATGGGTTATGGCGTAACTAATAAAATAGTTATGTCGTAATCATCTATTTCTTTGTAAATTGCACTAGATCTAATACGCCACGGCGTAACCTTAGAAGTGGTTACAATCGCATCTTCAATAATTCATGGTTAATACGCGTAGTTTATGCGAGTTACGGCGTAGTTATCGGGCGCCGATCCTCATTTGACCTAATATAGTTACGCCGTAATCTTTAGGGAGACTTCGTTCGTAATCTTCTCGATGAGTTTCCTTTAAGTCACGCTTTAATTACGGCGTAATGTGAGAGATGAGTTACGCCGTAACTTCTTCAAAGTGAGCATACTATGATAAATCTTTAATAATTCTCCAATTCCACGTCTCTTTAGCTCCAATGCTCGTAATTTACCTGAAAGTGGAATATAATGGAAAACAAGCATAAATCCATATAAATGATATAAATTACAAGCATTGTCGGGGGAAATTGACACTTAATATTTAGGATAATTTGATGTTATCAGGTAGTCTGTGACATCACGCGATTTTCCAAATATTTATTTCTAGAGGAAATATCCCTATTTTTCATTTATGAACTTTCTTGAGCTCATTTGACGTAAAAATGAGAAAGTTATCTCGTGAAATGTTGAAATTGCACACAACGCATACCGGCACAGCCATAAACTCGTTAAACGATTTGATTTTGATCGTTGTATTGATTTCGAAAAACTAGGCATGTGAATACTCATTCTTATTAGAAAAATTATTCTGAACGTAATGGCGTGATTTTCAAAATCTGAATCAACTGTTTAGTAGTCTAAATGAGCCCCGAACCTCATTTTGGGAAAGATTAGCAAAATCCAACAATGGTTCCTGGAGTGAAATTTCTCCGCCACCCATATATTTTAGGACCATGGTTGTGAATAATAACCTTGATGAATGACAATTTTATGCTTTGATTTGATTCGTTTGAGGTTATTGGTATTCAGTGTTCATATTGTTTAGTCTCGATTTTAAAAGAAAACTGCATAGGGTGCGCATTTGATTCGAGCTTAAAACCTCAACTTACTTTCTTGTACTACTCATTTCTAGCTTATTTATCAGTTTATTTTCGAGCTTATTGACGAAATGTGTTAATCACATATTCTGTCTCAAGCGTGTTGAGTTTGTGTCGTTTTTGTATCCGATGTGGAATTGGATTTACAGATTTCTTGCATTGATTTTTGTGGTATGTAGATTTATTTTCATATGTTAAACTTGTAGTGTCATTAGTGTGTCTAGTCTCACGAAGACTCCACGAGAGTGGTGTTTGCTTGCCCGGTTGATTTAACGAGAAGAACCATAAGTGTGGTCTTATGTCATGTCTTGGTCTTGGTACAAGGGTAATTGCACCCTGATTTTTCTTGTGGCCATATTTGTTTGAGCATGTGCATATCTGGTAAAACAGCCACCAACGTAGGGTGCATCTTGGCCTTCTCAGTTAATCAATAAAACGTTGTGTCGCCTTTGATAATGGTTTGCAAAGCTAAGAGAGTGTGGTGACTATAAAATGAAATCGGGAATGTAAAACTGCAATTTCCGCTTGTGTAGTATGCTGGTTTGTTTTGTTAGAAAATCGGGCCAAGGCCCAAACCACAAGAGAGTGTTTGATTACTTGATTTCTTATGGGCCAAGCCCATAAGGCTAAGTTAAAGTTAGGTGTGTTTGGTTATTGGGTTGTGAGCCCAATTATTAACTAAGAGTGTGTTCAAAAATTTGATAAGTATATATATATTGTTTAGTTGTTAGCATATTTATGGATATCAAACATCGACTAACATAAGCAAATTTTTCAATACTTGATTACTTGGTAATGTTTCATATTACATTGAAATTATTACATTTCGAATACAATATGGGATTGTGACTCGGATTTCGATTATACACATGAGACGGATTATGATTTGTGACTTAGTCATTAATCGGACATTTTAATCGTTATTGGATTTACGATATTGGACGTTGGACTTATTGAACATTTTGGGACTTAACAGTATAATATATTAGACTCGAATAGAATTTAATATATCACACATGGAACACTCACAAAGTATTCAATAAACTCAAAGCTATTAATTACGCGAATGATAACGAAACAAAATTTATAAAATATTGTAATTAAAATTTAATTTATTCAAAAGTCACGATGACTTGGGAATGTTGTATAAATGGACACGTCATGCCGAAATATATAAAAACTATCTAAACTTGTTTTTTTAAATTCAAATCTATTTTATTGTTATAAAACCCGACAAGAATCTAAACAAGTATTCTTTCAAGTGGTAAAACATTTATTGTTTGAATTGCAAATTCAAATTTATCATTGTTTATAAATCATGTTTGTTTTATACAAGTTATTTGAGATTAAGGGTAAATACCAAATGATAAGGATTTAAAACGTACACTTTTAAGGGGTCCTCTAAGCCCTTAATCGCCCACTTATATATTCGTTACTGCTTAATTTCGTTCCTTTTCACTTTTTAGGTCTCTTGAAGGAAAAATGCTCGAATGATGCTTATTTGGACGAAAAGGAGTGAATATGTGAAGAAAATGGCAAAGTCAAGATCAGACACTAAGTCAGCTGAAATGAAACTCGACGCGCCCCAAACAAAGGGTGATGCCATCCCTAATTTTCCACGTGAGCGAAATTGCTATTTCACACTGACATCAAGCCAGCTATAGGGCGCCACGAAGACTTTTCTCCTCGAGGGCCTAGATCCTGATTCAGACGCATCAGAGTGAAGTCACGGCCACAACCACAACATGACGCTTGTGCCAACTGGCTACAAGATAGAAACCCTAATGAGCTTGGACCGACGCATCACGCAAGGCAAGGTGACGCCGCTATGCTTGTAAAACTATATATAGAATTCATTTTCGACTTTAAGGAGGTAGACTTGTGGAGTAAAACCTAAAACGATTGTAGTCCGGTTTGACAAGATTTTAGGGTTCTCATCCCCTATTTTACATCGAGATAAGTTATTTATTCCCTTGATTTAATTATGTCTTCGATTGAATGTGTGTATGCTTGCATGTTTAACATGTCCAGCTAATTTACTTGTGTGTTTGCTTAGATCTATGAAACCTAGTTATTAAATATTGATTAGTTGTCTCTATCTTAATTGCAATGCTTATATTTTACCATGTTTTTAATGCTTGATTAATCTTTGTTGAACATTAGTTTATAACTAGGAATTGTAGGCTAAACATCCAAAGATAACCTTAGTGTTAAGTTTATGAATCCTAGAGATTTTGTAGTCATTAACTTAGGTAGCCTAAAGAGTTAGTAAAAGCACACCCCACGACCTTAGAAAACACAACGCTAAGAATAAGGATTTTAACAATTCAACCACCAATAAAAGATAACTAGGGAGTAATAGTATCTATGTAGACACATCTTTAATCATCATACGAGCACACTTCAAAAAGACATAGACTACCCATATACAGATAGTGGAACGTAAGTACCAAACCCCCAAATCCAATACCCCTCCAGATTTTACCTTAGTTTTCTAAAAATATAAAGATAAAATAATTTTCCTCAACCTCAACCTTAGCATAGTAAATTTCCCACTAGCATTCCTATTCCCCTATAGAACGATATCAATCCCCAGGCCACCCTAATACTACACCACAACCATTAGGTTCACTGCCAGGTGGTTGAAAAAAAATGCTACCAAAGAAAAGGAAGTTTCCTTTGACCTCTAAAACGCTGTAATGCTGTATCAAGTTTTTACGCCAGCTGGGAATAGAATACCTAGTTAGATTTCTATCTGGTTTAGGTTCCCTTTCTTGATTCCTATCAAGTAAGATTTTTCTCATTTTTAGCTTCGTAGTCTATCACCCTTTCTTGTTTTGTTCAGAAACCCTTTTTCATTTGTCGCTATGGCAAGTGAAATTGCATTTGAATCATTAACAAATGAGGAACAATTGAATTTCACAAATTGGATTTCTTTTTATTGCTAATGAATTTGTGGTATCTAGAGATATCCAAAAGGAGGATGTGTAAGGTTGGATGTATTTGATAAATTTTGTGCTTGTGTGGCTTCTATTCAACGATCATTGTTAGAATCAACTCCTTTAGTGAGACCCTCCTGAAAAAATTTGAGAAAAAGCCTCCTAAGCATAAACATCGCTAGAATGATCTTAGAACCACACAAAAGACCTAGTTTTTAAGAACATGGAACCTAAACCTTAACAAGATTATGAGATGGTTAGAGTTGACTACCTAGTTGCATGTGTGGGATAGATTTCAAAACATATGACACGCTATGGGGAATCCTTTAGGGAAATAGAACATAGTGATCTATTTTGAGAATGACCATGAATCGACATGGGTAAAATATGAAATGGCTAAAAAGGATTTGAATACCTAGGAGTGTATGGGTTAGATCACAATGTCATATGACAACATTATAGATCTATATATAATGGAGAATGAGGTGGAAACTCCAAGCCCAAGCTCCACCATCACTTGAGGAACACACACACCTATAACTTACTTGAAGAAGTAGAAGAGAACCAAGAACCTCATTGATATAGAACCTTTGGACCAAACTCCACTAGAGAATGTAGGTTTAGATGCTTGTTGTTATGACCTCTCTCTTAGTCCTATGGAAGTTCCTAATTTGATGAACCTGAGCCCAACCAAAACCTTACCCAATTTTTCGTCTTTATATGTGAATCTAGGAATTGAATTAGGCCCCAATCCACCCATAAAAATAAATAGTCCGTGTAGTTGCTTGATAAAGGTAGTGGACTCTAGGCCATGTAGAGTGGAAGCTAATAAAAATACATAATATAAAATAAAAGTGAAAAAGTAATAGTAAAATTAAATTCTCTCTTAGTGTGGTGATTTTTTCTCAAGCCCCCTCTCTAAACAAATTATAATTTTTTGTCCTCTATAATGTTTTTTCTTTAATCATTCACTTGATTAACTGACCACATGTAGATCGATTTGTTAGGTTTGGGGAGTCGGTTTTTCTTTTGTTCTATCCTTTACTGCCTATATAATGAAACCCTAGTTATTATTGTTTGGGTTCTTTAATCGATCCTTTTCCATTGATTTTTTAGTCGGTTAACATTAATTGACTACATTTATGGTCGATCTTATTCTTTGCCGCACATTGTGTTCCATTCATTCGATATCCAATTAGGTTTTCGATTTTATTGTGCAAAGAAAGGGTTTTTGGTATTTTACTCATCGGCCTCTCTTTGGCGATATATCTAAAGTGTTGTGGATTAGTATTCTGTTGCTTTATGCTTGCCGCCGCCGTTTCTTTTAACAAAACCCTTTAGGGTTTGTATTTTCAGCGTGCAAGGCTGTGCTTGGTTGGTGTTGTCATACCGAAAGGTTGGAAGTTGGTTTTGGTTCGTGTATGGAAGTTGTTCAAATCTTCACAATGGTATTGGGTATAGAGAGATGTTTGTCGATGATGTTTTTAGGCTTGCCGCTGATTGCATCTTCATTCTTATTTGAAATCCTTACTATAGGGTTCAACGCGTGCAAGTTCTTGTTTTGGGTTCCTGGTTTGTGAGTTAACGCTATTTGTTGATTTTCATGTGCTTGAGCTAAGGTTTGGTATTCGCTCATAGTGGGGCGCATTTCATCAAGTTAAGATTGTTACATTTTTGTGTGATTCCCTACGCATTGAATAGTGTTGAAGTTAAGTTTGAAGGGTCTTGTTCAAAACCCTTTGTATCTTCATGGTATGGTGGCATTGTGACTTGATCATTGGTTGTCTTCATGTGTTTCACTGACAATGGAAGATTGGTCTGTTATTATATGCTGGAAGGTAGGGTCATTAGACCATGTTTATTTTTCAAATTCGACGGTACTGAAAGTGCACTCTATTATTATTAGATTATGCTGTATAATCACTAATAGAAGACGCAAAATGAATTTGTTTTTGGAATGAGCAATTCTGGGCGGGGAAACTTGTATGGGTCATGGCTAAAGACCGATCGCTATGATGACTTTAAAGACCTAAGTGTTTATATTGTATTTTTATCTTAAGTCATTGTTAGTTGTATTTGGATTTGGTAGTTATAAGAATGGCTCATTATTCTATATGTGGATTGTTAATGTCCTTAGGGTCTCAGATGAAAGGATTCACTCTCATCCGTTGTACTTCAATATTTTTTAGTTTATATATTTACCAGGGTGCAGGATTACTCCCCTTTACCCAAAAAGAGTGGAAGCTAATATAGGAGTAACCCATGACCTTACACACTTACATCACCCATTCATGGTTGATAACAAAAAACATTAATGGGTTTAAACTGGTTTATTAGGTCAAGATGGATCCTAACTAAGAATCTCTTTGAAGTTGATAAAGACATCCATTTCTAGGAGAGACTTGATTCACCCTGGCTACACCCTTAGAATTAGGTGTTATAAATGAATGGAACACACCCCTTTGAGCATATAAATCACCCATCACACTCTCCTCACATAGCAAATTTCCACCCTAAGGGTGTATATCGCTACTATAACCCAACTTAAGCTTAAGTAGAAAAACTTCCCTTTATCCTAAATAAGGGGAGAGTCAAGCTCGCGGACTCAACAAAAACAAGTGCTTCTTGGGAGGCAAACCATGTGTTTTTTCTTTTTTCTTTTTTATTTGTGTGTCATATATCTTTTCATTATTGTATGTTCTCATGTTTGAATTTGTGAAAATGCTTTATTTGTCTTTAACCTCGCCTTTACCCATATATAAAGGTATTTTTACAAAAGGATAAGTGTAGGAGGATTACACACGCTTTAAAAGAACGTGAACATGAGAGCTAAAATTATTGAAAATGATATATATGTGTTTGTTAGAGTCAAATGATTTTATCAAGTTATAATGGATGTTTTGCAGGATTTTTCCCGATTTTAAAGGTTGAATTTTTCTAGAAAAAATCTAGCACACCCGCCGCCAGATAACCCTGACAAAGATCGTGATTGCAACCCGATGGTGTCGAGGAGCGTAAAACAAAATTATCTAACTTTCTCTCATTTTCTGTGTTACATATAAATTTTTGAAATTTCTCAGGTCTTAATTTTCCAGAAAACCTGCAACCATCCATTCCACAAGCATTATATCCTAGTTTTGTAGAGTCATATATAATTTTACCGTTGATTTTACGCGAAGGTTTCGTCTATTTTCTTAAAGTGTGCGTGTTTTATTTATCAAGCAAATAAGAAACATAAGATTGGATGGAGCTTTTCACGCATACATTCTTCTTGAAAGAAATTGAACCACTACTCACACTGATCCTAAACCGAGCTAATCGTGGAGTACTAGTTTCTTTCTCTTTTAAATTACCTTCCGTTATCATAACTTTGATACTTTCGGGGAATATTGGGGACAATGTTCAGTTTAAGTCTAGGGAGGTAGAATAAAATGGGAACTTTGAAACTATGCTTATCCTTGATTATTTGTCTTGTCCTATTTTATTTGTGTAATAAACTATGAGAAATATCGGTTAAGTAATTTTAGCACCAAATTTATATTTTTTCATGACTTGTACGAGCTGGTCTTTAGTCTTAATAAAGCCGCCTCATGGATGCGCTATATGACTAGCACAAAAACCCTTTACCACTCAAATTCCACCCCAAAAATGTGAGGTTCGCCACAAGATTTCTAGGAATTAAAGCATTAATCTTTAATTCTTCGAGAGTGTACCGGTAGTATAATAGATTCTAGAACTTGTTTTGTGTTGCATCCCGAGATCGCTAGTGAGACTACACTTATGTAGTTAGGAATAACTAAATGATAAGAGGTGTTAGGATAACCCTTGTTTGATACCCGTATTATAATTACTTCCTCCACATCGGTTGAGTATTCCCCACACTCATAAGAAAATCCATATTTAGTACACGATACCCCTAGTTAACCCTCGAGCCTATACTTTCGATGTTCTCGTGGATGTTTCATTTCTTTTCAATACTAGAGCATTGTTTACAACCACCCAAATTTACACCAATCGCCTTTAGCCCACCTTGTATGCACTCACCTTTAGTGTATTATTGTTATCATACTAAACCCTTAGTTCAATTATCTAGTTACTTGCATGGTTGCTAAGTCGAAGTCATATCTTTGTATACGCTTTTTGGGATGATTGAGACTCATGGGTGTTAATTTAATGGAATGATCGGAAAGAACGTAAATTCAAATTCCTTTATTTAATGTAATAATGTACTCCAAGTGTTTTGATCTTTTCAATTCGAAATCAAATTAGTCTTAGAGTAATAAAACTTAAGTGTAGGATGTGCCTATAAATCCTTGTGACGTTATCATAGAGGATGGTAGAGTAAAAGTGTAAAAAAAAAACGTTGAAAAAATAATAAATAAATAAATTTGAAAAAAAAATGAAAAAACATACGGGATACCATCCTACATCTATCTTTATATTTAATTATGTTTGTTTAAAAGTTATCTAGAGTTTAGAGAGTCGAGTCTTGGCTTAGCAACGCCTTTCTTCTCATGCTTGTAACATAAAGATTTTTGACTTGCCACCAATAAATCGCCTATCCAACCAAACCCTTTGTTTCCCTACCATAAGCCTAACATTACAACCCTTTAAAAGACCTCTTAGATAGTTGTTCCTAGGTGCTTACGCAAAAGCGATGGAGGTTTGACCTAGTCTCAAGCCTATGGTAATCTTTGTACTATGACCGGTTAATGAGTGTTTATCCTCCATTTCCATTTGATATATTGCATATACACCCGACAGATGAGAGTATCCAAACACCACTTGTGAGGTGCTAGTATATAATTTCCATGCTTGTTATGACTATTGCGGGGCTTATACTTGTTATGAATAATGTTAAACCATTGCTCCTAACTTATAAATTGATTGGCCAAAAGCACATTTGCATGAGGATAAGCAAATACCAAGTGTAGGGATATTTGATAAGGATTTAAAAGTACACTTTTAAGGGGTCATTTAAGCCCTTAATCGCCCACTTTTATATCCGTTACTGCTTAATTTCGTTCCTTTTCACTTTTTAGGTCTCTTGAAGGTAAAATGCTGGAATGATGCTTATTTGAACGAAAAGGAGTGAATATGTGAAGAAAATGGCTAAAGTCAAGATCAAGACACTTTCAAGCTCTTCGGAAATGCACACGAAGCGTCCCTAAACAAAAGGCGTCACGGCCGTCCGATTTTGTAACGATACAACTTGATCTGAGAATTGCTATTTCACACCTAACGGCGTTAGGCTTTGAAGAGTAGGGCGTCACGAAGACTTTTCTCCTCAGACGGCCTTGATCCAGATTCAGATGACGTTAGAGCTGAAGCTGACAGCGTCACAACCACAACGTGATGCCATCCCAAAGTTGACTTGGCCAAGACGAAACCCTAATGACTGATCGCGGGCGTCACATTAAAGGTGACGCCGTCATGATTGTAAAACTATATATAGAATTGATTTTCGACACTTTTGAGGAGGTAGACTTGTGGAGTAAAAACCTAAAATGATTGTAGTCCGGTTTGGATAGTATTTTAGGGTTCTTATACCCTATTTTACATCGAGATAAGTTATTTATTCCCTATATTTCATTATTTCTTCGATTGAATGTGTGTATGCTTGCATGTTTAACATGTTTGGCTAATTTACTTGTGTGTTTGCTTAGATCTATGAAACCTAGTTATTAAATATTGATTGGTTGTCTCTTATCTTAATTTTAATTGGCTTAGGAGTGCTTAAAGCCATCAATGTGTTTTTAATGCTTGATTAATCTTTGTTGAACATTAGTTTATAATTACTAGTGGAATTGTAGGCTAAACATTCAAAGATAACCTTAGTGTTAAGTTTATGAATCCTGGAGATTTCGTAGTCATTAACCTTAAGGTAGCTTCAAAGGGATAAAAGCATACCCTACAACCTTAGAAAACATAACGCGTCAAGAATAAGGACGTGACAATTCAACCACCAATAAAAGATAACTAGGGAGTAATAGTATCTAGGTAGACATGTTTTTAATCATCATACGAGCACACTTCAAAAAGACATAGACTACCCATTAGTTACATAATTAGATAGTAGAGTAATCGGTAGAAGTACCAAACCCCCAAATCCAATACCCCGAGATTTTACCTTTAGTTTTCTAAAAAATATAAAAAGATAAAAAATAATCTTCCTCAACCTCAACCTTAGCGATGTAAATTTCTCACTAGCATTCATATTCCTCTAGAGAACGATATCAATCTCTGAGGCTTACCGTAATACTACACTACAACAATTAGGTTCACTACCTAGGTGGTTGAAAAACTTGTTCGAAGAAAAGGAAGTTTCCTTTGACCCCGAACGCGCGTTCTACGCGTATCACCGAAACTTACCAATTTACCTATTTTCTTGAAGTAGTTAGGTGTCGTTATTGTCTCGACTCTCTTTCTTGTTGTTGCCTACACGAGTTGAGTCATGGTAAATTCTTATTGACTATTCCTCATAATATATTGGAATATATATTATGTTTGGTGTGAGTTGCGTTGGTGTGAGTTACATTTTGATGCACATTACACTTTTGACGTGAGTTGCATGTTGAGTCTATGTTTTCTTACCACCACACGAAACGTTAAAACTAAAATTTTAAGATATTGATATTGGATTTTGAAAATCTTTGATACGAGTATTCCACGAAAACTAAGACACGTTGTCTTTCGGAAATTAATTTGCTTTGCTAGATTTATTCTGAGATACCAAATTTATATTAGGTTGTGTCGATGTCGTACTGTTGTGCTTGTGCTTTTGAGTACCGTTGTGCGTGTACTCTTGTTATCGTTGTGTTCTGATAATCGATGCCAGTTGTGAATCTTGAGTTGCTTCTTATTGAGGTGAGTTCATGACCCCTATTTTTCTTGTTTTACAACTGTTTTGGGGGAGAATACATGCTCGTTTTTACTAAATGCAAATGCTTGATGGTTTTGAATACGCTATTGATAACTAATTTTGATGAAATGCGTGATTTGGTTTGAATACGTTTTTATCTGGAAAAGAGTTTGATTTTATATGAAATGATTTCATTGGACCTAGTAATGTTTTGTAAGCTATTACGTGTAGGCTAAAGTTAGAAACCCAAATGCGTTTATGTATTGTTGAATCTAACTTTGAATATTGCGAGTGTTATGGATAGATCTATCGTGGTTGACTACCCCGTCTGGACTTTGGACATCTACTTGCCATGAACTAGTTTGTATGGATTTGGGATTTTCCAGCTTATCATGACGTATAACATGTCGGATGTTGCATATGATTAGAGACAGATACGGCCCGAACTATCTAGCGTTAGTTTCATGACTTATTCTACGTAATAGTTATTTAAATATGATACTGTGACTTAGGCAGTGTGAGCCTATGGTAAATTTTGAATTGTTTGTGACTGATTATTTGCGCTCGAAAACCTTGTGGTCCACATCACTATTTTTTTTACGAAATGTAAAATCTATTTTCGTGACACTGTGGATGATACTCTGGTCGCAAAGCTCTTTTGGAACTCAAAGTATTTTAATTAAACCTATGAACTCACCAACCTTGTGTTGACACTATTAGCATGTATTTTCTGGTATTGAGGCGATAGTTTACTTTTGGAGGCGCTTGGGCAATGGCATGGCATGCTCATAGACGACACCGATATTTGAATTTGAGGACCACTCATTTATTATGGGCTTGTATTTTTGCATTAAATTTGATTGTAAACTTTGATTTATATTGAATAAATGTGTTTTATTAAGAAAAGCATGTTATTCTACAATTTTGTTGTGATACGAATTAGTAACACCCATGACTTGTATGCTTCCGCTAAATCCGATTTTTGGGGGTGTTTCATGGAACATCTTCTTTTGGATTCCACACTGCACCATTAAACACTCCTCAAGATGTTGAAATTCAACCTCAATCAACCGATCAACCACAAGATGAAATTCAACCTCAATCGCGCCTACTCTAAACCCTTGACACTCATGGGTCGTGATCACAATCCCAAGTTACCGACACCATATTTCATCAATCATGACTTAGAATACTTGATATATGGAAACACAGATCCCGAGAAGAGGTAAGTGACATCACTGTCCAAGTTTCCAGCTGTCGTTTACTTAGAATAAGGTATGGAGGAAGAAGTCGAAGAATTCTTCAGCTCTTCAATTGTAAAGTATAATGATAAAGCAGCTCTACGAATCTTCCACTGGCCTGATATGTGCAAATGGTTCTACAAATGGAAACTCATATTCCCCTCACAACACAAAGTATTCTACAAATAGAGGATCCTATCCATCGTGAGTGCTTGGAGATCAATCAGTAAATGCGGTATAAATTTAAGCAGATCAAGGCGAGAGAGATGATGACAAAGAGTTCACG
>OU343223.1:164874805-164912402 GCA_910596185.1 Chrysanthemum makinoi | reverse complement strand
TTCGTCGTCCATAATGAAGTATTGAAGTTAGATAGTTTTTGGTACATTACTAGAACATTTAAACATTGTCTGTAATAAATCTAACTCATTACATTCTATATAATATATCCATTGATTATTTTTTCTTCAAACCTTGAGCAGAATTATCATATGAATTTTCAAAATTATTTTCAAATACGGTTCAAATCTGGCTCAAGAAGACTATCTCTAGAATACATTTCGAGATTTGAGGGAAGTAATTTTGTCAAAAGAAAAAAAATCTTGTTCAACGAAAGAACCCTATTGTATGCTTCAGTGCAATAATCCTGAATCAAGGAGCGAAAGCTTCTTAAATGATTGAAAAACAGAATCTTTGTTTGAAATCAAACGTTCTTGAAATCCGTTTCTTACCAAACGAATTCTAAAAATTCAAAAAGCATATTTTAATCAACATGTTTTCAAAAACAACATTTATATGCTATTTTTGAGGGGGAGAAATACGATTAAAATTTGTTTATCAGAAAGATATGGAATCTCATTACGTGCTCGACTCAGATATCACCAACTAATTGACGAAACAAAATTTGCTAGTAATAAAAAAGACTTTATGCAGGATGGGTAATAATTTTAAGCTAGCCTCACCAGTGATGTAAATTTTTCTCGCAAAAGACTTTTTTGAGTAGAATGTACAGTTTCGATAATCTCTTCACAGACATGAACTTTGACAGGTCTAGTCTTCTCACTCGAGAAGTGCTTTACCTTTAAGTTAGTTACTAGGGCTAGTTATCACTTAAAAGCTGATAATGGATCCCTTTAGCTAACAATGTAAACGTGTCTAGCGGGGAATTGTCCATCAAGAGCCGATCAATTCAAAAGTGCGAACTCTCCCCTCAATGTGCAAATTTAAGTTAAAACAATGCAAGCACATTTGGAGGGGGGTATTTCTGAAAATCCAAAACTCTCAAGGTGTTAACAAAATATGTTTTATAATTATAAACACTTTAAGAGATTTTCAAGAAAATGTTTATTGCAACATAGGATAGTCATGGAGTTATAAGGTGACTAAGGATAGGAAATTCGTCCTATGATCCACCAGAGCCAGAGGGATCTGCCCAAGGACAACACCAATAGTTAGAACTAGAAAGTCCTTAGGTACGATTGAAAACATGAGTAATGTGAGAAAGGGGAAAGAATGAGTTGAAGAATTAAAAAGAAAAGTTAAATAAAATGGTGAAAATAAATAGCCCTCCATAATCAACTGAGAGCAGAAACGGGGTTCAATTCATATGCTACTGGTTGTCACAAAGATGACGCCGTATTGAAGACAAGTCATCATGGACCTAATGACGTAATACACCTAACCTGCTAGCTACTCAAGTCCTCTTACAGGGATTTTTTTCATTCTTAGGGGGAACCTTGCATAATCTATCAACCTCTCACTCCGAGATATGTTGATATTGAATCAGGAGACACCACTCAGTCTTTGACTACTGAAACAAAACACACAAATCGAGTCTAGAGCCATGAGATTCATCAAAAGATCTCTTAGGAACACTTAATATTTCTACACTCATTGTTCAACATTAAGAACATGAGATGTGAATCTTAGAGACCTATGCAGATCCTAGCAGTCTGCCAGAACATTTGTGAGAGGATACACACACGTATTCCTCAGTGATTGAATGGAAATTCCTACCAAGGTCAACATCAAACAGCCCTAATAGCAAGTCACTTCGGTAATTCTTTACGGAGCACGCTTAGTGTTCGTGGTGGTTTCAAACGGTCTATAGTCGTGGAGTTATACCATGGTGTACTCTAGCGACTCATAACGACATTATGAAGATATTAAGTACGAGGACATGCCAATGACCATCCGGTCTGAGACTCGTCAAAGAACACGCCAACAATCTAGGATGTACCGGTACAAAATATCCAAACACTTACGTCGAGAACTTTCTTGCTAACTGTTTTCATTCAGATACTAATGAAGGCCAGGAGTTCAACCAAAGACCATTACCACCATCATTACCATCAACATCTCATTTTCACATGCTCATACACACATCATGAAGAATCTGCAAAGTCATAAGACAAAGATCAAAGCAAATAATGAGAGCTTCCCGTGTATGAATCACAAACTTCACAAGAAGTATGAGCATGTTGTAAAAGACGTAAAAGAAGTAATGAATGTATAGCCATGCTATCCTTCTTGGTTTCAAGCTATTACCATCATCGTTTGGAGTCTCAGCCTACCACACATACCATAAACAATAAAGTCGACCTTTTAAACATTCTATATGTGTGTTGTTTAAAAAAAGTCTTTGCAAGGGATATATCTTTGGTTAATGGGTTCTACAAGTCGTTGTATGAAAATTTAATCCACACTTACCGAGTATATTGGGAACAAACTAACCTACCTAAAACCCTTGGAGAGCCATACATATACTCCTTGCAAAACATTTGTTGCAGTGTTTTTAACAGAATTGTTTGCAAAGCATGTTGCAACATACCATACTTTTCGAAAACCAAGGAAATCTAAGTTACCCACTATTTGTTATTAAGATTTTGTACACAGTGTTCTATAAATCAGCACATTGCCCTATATGATGAAAAGAAAACAGAGGTTATGTGGTAACGTATACTTTGTTCGACCAGGTTGAGATCAATTGAGAAGAGATAGTACCTTTAAAAAGATTCATACTTGTTCAAAAATACTTTTCTATGTAGCCAAAAAAACCTTTTTAATTATTAATGTTTACAATTTTATTTTTATGTGAGTAGTAAAAACCTGTGATTACCAGTTTTACCCTTTGGATTTTTGAAAGTTGCATCCACCATACCATTTGTTTTTCAAAATTCTTTTTCAATTTTTTTTTGGAATTCGTTTGTCGAATAACTTTTTCTTGTCTTATTCTATACGTTTTCGTTCATTTTTTTGAAAAGTTTTTTTCAATGTGTGTTTTATTTAAATTTTTTTCCCGCACATGTGATTTTTTTTCCGAAACTTTTATTTCGACAAAAAAAATCCTGAAAAAAAAAATTTAATAAAATATTTGAAAAAAAAATTGGAAAAAAAATCGCAAGAAAAGGAACGAAATAAAAATGTTGGAAAAAAATTAGGGACGGCGGATGAAATTTTCTCCAAACGATAAGGACCATTTATGTAATTTACCAAAAAGAAAAGGAGAAACCAAACAGTCCAGATTGACCATGCCTAGTAATTATTTTATTTGAATGAATAATGCCAACTGGAATTTTTTTGTAAAAGATTTTGCAGAAAAAATTATTTAGTAGTGTAGAAAGGTTTCTTACGTTTTAAATATGTTGTTATAGTATAAAAAACAGTGTCCCGTCAATATAAAAAATAATAATAAAATTAAAAGAAAATCTGAAAGGCTATTTGGTTTGATGTAGGGTGGTATGTGATCCATTTGGAAAAACTATGCCTATCTTTTGAATTTGATAACTAATTTCACAATCCAAAACTACCATCTAATCACTTTTATAAGGGTTTTAATACTTATTTTAAAACTCGTATTTCATAAGGCTAGTCGGCAAGACGGGTGAGTGAGTCACCTTATGCAAGACTTCAGCGTCTGCGATCCACCCTTGACTCCCCGTGTCGTGAGTTGTGGATTCCAATGACACTTAAGGTGAGTCAGTCACCTAGCCATTTTGAAAAGAAAATCGGACCTCACTTTGAATTGTTACCTGTTGGAATCACTCCTAAACCTTATTCAAGTGTTAGTTACTCACATGTAATAGTTAGCTTATTATGGCCTTTATGTTTGTTATTAGCCTTAAGCTTATGTAGAAGGCCCATGAGCTTAGGCCCAACCCATAGGAGAAAGGGAAGGAGTAGGAGTGTTGCCCTAGCTCCTTGCCTATAAATACCTTATGTAAACCTTCATTTGAAGGTTGGTTGTTCAAGTTATTCCTTTCACATATCACGCATAAGGGTCTTACTTATATATAGTGTGTGTGTGTTTGGTTTCTTGTTCAATCGCCTATCTATCTTTCTTATAAGCTTGTGTGGTAAACCTTGTGACCTAACATTGGTATCAATCGCCAAATAGTTGGGTGAACAAGTTTGTTTTTGAAGGTTTTCTCTTGGTCTTCAGCGTAAAGTGGGTGACACTTTGGTTAAGCTTAAAATTTTTACTTTTGAATCAAGATTCTTGTACTTTCAACGTTTTAAGGTGTTAAAATACTTGTTTTTGGCAAAAGTTTCAAACTTTATGCGTGGATCATTGTTTTTGAGCTAGTTTTTATTAGGTGGGTATTGTTACTGTATAAGCCTTGTTTAAGAGTTTTGGTTTATCAAGTTTCACACTTTTGTGTCTTTTGGTGTTATTGAAGCTATTTCATCACACAAAAACTACTTTAGAAACATCTTTGGCAATATCAATTTACGAGTAGGTCTGGCGTAGTAAAACCCTAAAACTACGCGTAAGTATCTCCTTGGTTTGATCTTCATTTTAGTGGTTTATTCCATGTTTTCTTACTTGGATAAGTCACGAAAATCGTCGACTTTGGATATCTTTTGCAGCTTTGTGAAGTGTAAAAGATCATTTGAGATAAAACCTAAAATTACATAAGCATAAACTTACGCGTAGAAATCCTACGCATAAGATTTTTCTTACGCCTAAGCCTAGTCTTACGCCTAAGATAATCCTACGCTAACTTTTCTCCTACGGCATAACTTTAGCGTCTTTTTCCTACTGCGTAAGCTAAATTCTGTAGTAACTCTAATTGTTACAGCGTAACTTTGGTGTTTTTACGCATAAGTGCTACTTGTCTATTGTGATTTCTACGCCTAAGGATACTTCATCAACAAAGGTTCATTCGACTACAAAGATCCATTTTACCAACACAAGTTTATCAACATGTCACAACCACCATACTCTAACTATTTCCCTTACACTTATCCTCATCCTCAAGGTCAACAACAACTAACTCCACAACATCAACAATGGAATCAACAACAAGCAATTTATCAACAACAATTTAACCAACAACATACTCCACAACTTAAATCCACAACCTCAAATGGTTCATCCACCACCAAGTCTTCAAGTTCAACCGTACACAAATGACTTCAATCAACATCCATCAAGGATCACTATGAAGGAACCCACTTGGTTTGCAAAGATGTTTGAAGCTTTAAGCAACCAACAATCAATTCATGAGGTTGGATCACTTGATAGACCTCCAATGCTCACTCAAGGAAACTATGATCAATGGGTGATAAGGTTCTTTAGGTTTTGTGATCTAAAGAAGCCACATGGAAAGTTCTTAAAGAAGGTTATCTTGGAAGGTCCATTTGAGATGCCTCTTGTCATTGTACCGGAGATCCAAATGCCATTCCACCAAGAGATGAACAAGCGAACATTGCTCTTTTGCGGACTTGAATCCTCAAGAACTTCTACACTATGAAGCGGATGAGCTTGCAATGGAATATATCCTCTTAGGATTACCAAACCCAATTCTTTGTAGTGTTGATGCTCAAAAGGCGCAAAAGTGTGGATCATATTAGATCTTCTTATGGAAGGATCACGTACTCAATCGGGAAGATTTGGAATCCAAAATTTACTTGGCTTATGAACACTTCATGATTGAACACGGAGAGACACTAGAGTCCTATCATCATCGATTTTGAGACATCATCAATGATTTGGATAAACACAACATCATCATGCCAGAATTGCGTGAATACTAAGTTCCTAGTAGTCTTGGTCTGAATGGGAGAAGTATGTCATTTTTCTCCGTCAAGCGAAAAACATGCATCAATCTACATATGGATTACTGTATGATTACTTGAAGCCTCATGAAAAGGAAGTTGATAGGGAAAGGATTCTCCGTGCTCAAATTGCTCCACAGACACATCCAGAAAATCAACAACTTGCCTTATATGCTCAAAACAGTTATTCTCCTCAACCAGCAACTCAACCAATTGCTACAATCACACCACATGATCCTTACAGCCTCCATCTCAAAAACTCAATTGGTTCCATACAACAACCACAATGCTCAAGCTGGCGAATGAGAATCGATCCGTTGAAGCACTTGCAACAAGGATTCGCCATGATTGCTAATGCCTTTAGCCGTTATACCAACAAATCCAACAACCGTATTAGTTCCTCATCTAATACAAGGAATCAAGCATTTGTGAACAATGGGCGAGTTGAAGTTGAGAATCGTGGTTATGGTCGTCAGATGGGCGGTGGTCAAGGGTTTAATGATGTGGGTAGGAATAACAATCGAGCTCAAGTGGTGGAGCAGGGAAATGCTCGAATGGGTTGAATGGTCTTCGATGCTACAAGCGCAATGAGAAGGGACACCTAGCTAATGCATGCCCAAAGCCAAGGACTAGAGGCAGTGCTTATTTCAAAGAGGCTCTTCTTTTGGCTCTTAAGGATGAAGTGGTGGAACTCTCACGGACAAAAACGAGCTTTATGGCAAATCTTGACTCGGATGATGATGATATGGAGGACTTGCGGGCCAATCAATTTATTATGTTGATGGCTAATATGCATGAGTTACATGCGTGACCTGACCCGGTGTGTATGACAGCGATGGCTTGTCTCGGTACGAACAAACCATATTTATCTCTGATCTCATATCTCGCCAACATCTGAATCCGGCAAGGCTCAGAATGTTCAAAATGCGCCATCCACATCTCATTCGGACGATTTTCAACTAGACCCCGTAGTTATATTTGACGATCAAGATGACCAACGGTTTCCCTTGATAATCAAATTGACTCCGTGGTTATACTTGAGGATCTCGGTAATGATCATGTTGAGACTCACGTTGAACACGCCGAACTTTTGCCTCATCCAGTTTTTGCTCGTTTAATACAAGACCAACAGACCATAGTGGAAAAATGTCATGCCATTAATCGGGACTTGAAATGCAAAAATGCCTGTTAACCAAAATTTTGAATGTTTACAAAAGCAACTCAACTTTTCAAAACTCAAGAAAAGCGTGAAAGCGGTTTTGAAGCACCTTGCCAAATCTTATCAAAGCGAAAAATATTTAGAAGGAGTCGTGATCTAGCTTGAAGAATGCTTTGTTATGCGAAATAGAACAAATGAAACATGAACATAAAAAGCAAATTAACGCTCTCACCTTGGAAAATCAAAAAGCTAAAATTTGAGTTGTTAACTTGTCAAAAACAGTTCTCTGCATACAAAAAGCATTCAACAAAGCGAATAGATGATCATCTTGAAGAAATCATCGGCTTGCAAAACAAACTTAAAGAGTTTAAAGCACAAACATGGCGAGTCGGTCCGCGACCATTGAAAAGTTTACTTTAAAACCCAATCCAAATGGATATGGACCGAATCTTCCTGATTACAAACCTAAGCTTTCAACCAAAGCATTCAAACCAAATCTGAAGTTTCGGTCACGAATATAAAGTTGATAATTATGTTATGAGTGTTATTGAATATCATCGTCAAGAGGAATTAGATGCAGAAGGCGAGAGTCGATCAAAATTAGAAAAAGTTGTTTACAACAAACCTTTTAACTATTCAAAAGTGGTCACTTCGTCACACCAGATTCTTCTAACACACCAGGGTAATCATAAAAACACACGAGTCTTCTAATTTAATCCCCAACAGTTATGCACAAACTTATGGTCCTTTACCTTCCATCGATGAAGTAAACTCAAAACACGAAAATCTTAAAACTTTACAACATGAGATAGAATATCATTACGAAATCAAAGTTCAACACTTTCAATCAGCCTCTAGCGAGAACAAAGAGACATCTTTTAGAAAAATCTTTTACCAAATGTTAAAAATTTGAAAAGTTGTGCATTGTCTTGGGAAAGGGACTTTCATAAGGAACTTGGATTAATGAAGGTCGTTTTGAGAAAAGCGAAACATCTATTTCTAACACTAAGCGTAAAAGCTGTTGAGAAAGATGTTGATCGACTCTTGGAAGATGTCATCGTCTTGATGTCCATAATGTTGTGCTGAGAATTCTTTGTCATATGCATTTGATTATATCTCTGGCTATCTTTATTACGTGGTAAATGTTGAGAACACGATAATGTGCTTGGTCGAGTCCTTAAAAGTTGAAAACAAGCGATTGTCAAGCGAACTTTCAAATGCAATTAAATAGTCTTAATTGGTGTCAAAAGATATTCACGATCAACAACTTGTTTTCAACACAAAATCGCCGATTCGTGCAAAATCTTGATCCTAAAATTGAGCAATTGGATGATCAAAGCGTGTCTTTTAAGTGTCAAATCTCAAAATATGAACAAGAACTTGTAAAAGTTAAAAGGAATATGGTGTCATATTTGATTTACTCAAAAGACTCGTGATGAAGCATCAAATGAACTTGATCATTATCTTGCACACACTAAAGAAGTTATGCATTTTCTTTGGAAATGTTAGGTTTGAAAATCAAGATCTGCTTCACACTATCCTCAAGTTAAGAGAAATGTTAGGAAAGTATGAACAACTTCCGACAACCATCATTAAGAGATTAGATAACTTAGTACTCATGAACCTAGAATCCCTCTGCCAAATCACAAGTTGCTAGCGTGCCTCCTTCTCTTGAAGCGGAATAGTTGCATCTTTTTCCAAATGTCCGCACTGGCCTAGGCACTAAATCGAAGAATAGGAAGTTGCGACCTAAGAAAATCATCAATGCTAAAGTAGAAGATCACCCTAGGACTATGAATAAGACTCACGTTGCCTCCACTATAGATATTGCGCCCGGCAAATGTAATAGAAATAGTGATGTAACGAATGCTAAACCGTTAAGTACTTTTGATATTGATCGATGCACGCTTGTGTTATTTGTGGTAAAAGTATGAATTGATTGTCATGATAAATGTGTTGCTAAAGTAGACCCCTCTTTAGATTCTAAGAAGCGGTATTCTTTGTCATTTTGTAGCTCAGTTTCACCTCCTAGGAATGTAGTACCACCTAGTGCATTCACTAAGACTAAAGCAAACACTAGTTGGAGATGGCGGAAATGGATATATAACACACTAGGATTTAAGTGGATACCTAAAGCTATTGATGTGTGTATATCTACTATATTCTACGGAACCTCTAACATTTCGGTTCCACATCTACTTCTATTCCATATGTGTTGTGCGCTATTGTAATTATGGGGTGTCTGGATCATTCTCTGGATTGTTGATAGCGGATGTTCCCGACACATGACAGGGCAATCTTAAAGCTGTTATCAAACTTTATTGCAAAGTTCATTGGCAGCTTTGTCGGGGTTAGGAATGATCACCAGCTATCATGGGCTATGGAGACTATGTCAATGGGAACATCGAAATCAGCAGGGTTTACTATGTGGAAGGCCTCGGTCATAACTGTTTTCGATGGGTCGGTTTGTGATGGAGATTCGGAGGTTGCTTTCCGGGAGAAAACTTGTTTCATTCGTGATCTACAAGGAAATGACCTTATGCCTGGATCGCGTAATTCTAGTCTCTACACTATCTCTATGAAAGACATGGTTGCTTCATCTCCCATTTGTTTACTTTCAAAGGCAACATCAACAAAATCCCGCTATGGCACCGCTAGTCTCTCACATCTTAAATTTCAAACCATCACCAACCTTGCTCGACACAAACTAGTTGAAGGACTCCCATGATTTAGGTATTCTAAAGATCACCTTTGCTCAACTTGTGAACAAGGCAAAAGCACTCGTGCTCATTTTCCTTCAAAGGTGGAACACAGCTCTCGGCATGTGCTTCATCTTCTTCACATGGATTTGTGTGGCCCCGATCGCGGCGTGCAAGCGATCAATGGCAAACGCTACATCTTAGTAATTGTTGATGACTATTCACGCTGGACTTGGGTCTACTTTCTTGGAAGCAAAGATCAAGCTCCACAAATGATCATCACCTTTCTCACGAAAATACAAGTTCAGCTACTGAAACACCGTTAGACTAATCGAGCAGATAGAGGCGAATTTGTTAATCAAACTCTTCGTGAATTCTATGAGAAAGTGGGAATTGACATCGGACATCTATTGCACGTACACGAGAACAAAGCGGGTTGTCGAAAGAGCGAAACCGAGCGTTAGTGGAAGCTGCGAGAACAATGTTAATCAATGCTAAACTTCCAGATTACTTATGGGCGAAGGCTGTATCTCTTGCATGCTATACTCAAAACCGTTCTATGATTACAAAAGCGCCGCGCTACAACAAAACACCTTTTGAGCTTGTCCACAACCGAATCTCAAACACTTTCATGTATTTGGATCTCTTTGCTATCCGAATAATGATCGTGATGACTTTGGAAAGCTCAAAGCCAAAGCCGACATTGGAGTCTTTATCGGATCTTGTGATAATTCAAAAGGTTTCGAATGCGAATCGTCGTACAAAAGCAGTGATGGAAACGATTCATGCTCATTTTGATGAACTTACGGAAATGGCTTCGAGTATACCGACTTGGAACCGGACACAACCGCTTAAACTTCCCCAAACCCCATCATCAGAACAAAGCCCCGACTTACTCGTCAACAAATGGAAAGGTTATTTGCTCCATTTGTTCGGTGGCGATATTGATGAGCGTGCTCGGTGTATCCATTTGTTCATTCAACACGATAATACTCTTATACACGATACACTGCTACAACAACTATTGTTGAAGAAGCACCACCAGTTGACTCCAACACAGCAGTTGAACAAACCGCTTCCAACAATGATGAATCGGCTGATGATATTACGAATGAAGTACCCCCACTGAGATTTTGATCCAAATCGTTCTTTAACCCGTTTGCTAATGAGGCCGCACACGGATGTCGCAATCTTCAACAAACCATTTGAATCCTCAGAATCGCACAATGTATACCAACATCAACCCTCCACACATAGATGGACGAAAGACCATCCTCGGGAAAACATTATTGGCAACCCGAATCAACCGGTCGTTACTGAGACAACGTCTTCACTAGACGGTGAACATTGCATTTATGCACTCACCGCTGCCCCAATTGTCGAACCTAAAACATCAAAGACGCAATGACAAAAGACAACTGGATTGAATCCATGCAAGAAGAACTCAACCAATTCAAGCGTCTTGAAGTATGGGAACTGGTTGAAAGACCAACAGAGGTCTTCGTCATTGGTCTAAAATGGATTTGGAAAAACAAATTGGATCTTTGAAGGAAATGTTATCGAAATAAGTCCGTCACGGTGGCTAAGGGTTATCGTCAGGAAGAGGGTATTGACTTTGAAGAATCTTTTGCTCGGTTGCTCGTCTTGAGGCTGTTCGGATATTTCTAGCGTTCGCGGCTCATATGAATATGACGGTCTATCGGATGGATGTCAAAACTGCGTTTCTCAATGGACAACTTAAAGAAAGCGGTTTATGTCGACCAACGGATGGATTCGTTGATCCTGAGTTTCGAATCCGTCTACAAACGAACAAAGCTCAGTATGGTCTCAAACAAGCTCCTCGGGCATGGTGCGATAAGCTATCATCTTTCCTCATTGCTAATAATTTCACCAAAGGTTCGGTTGACCCAACTCTTTTTATACAATATCACGGGCACATATCTTAATTGTTCAAATTTACGTGGATGACATCATTTTGGGTCTACACATAAAAAGTTTTCAATCGCTTTTGCAAAACTAATGAAGAAAAATTTTGAAATGTCCATGATGGGTGAACTCACATTCTTTCTCGACGCAAGTTCATCAATCTCCTCGTGGTATTTTCTTGAGTCAGTCCAAATATGCCCTTGAATTGTTAAACAAATTTGGAATGAAAACATGTGACACCTATGCCACACCAATGGCTCATACCAAGAAGCTAGGCGCTGATTTACATGGGAAATTGGTGGACCCTACAAAATACCGTAGTATTATTGGGTCTCTCATGTATCTAACACTAGAGCACTGATATTGTCTTTCAGTATATCTTTGCTCGCGTTATCGGTCGCGACCAAGCTGAAACCCACCTCTCTGTGGCTAAAAGAATCCTCCGATACATAAAGGGAACCATTAACTTGGGGATCCGGTATCCGAAGGATTCTGGTTTTGAACTAATCGCTTTTAGGCCGACCACGCGGGATGCTTAGACTCACGGAAAAGTACTTGTGAGCTTTACAATTTCTTGGTGATAAAGCGGTGTCATGGCAATCGAAGCAGCGAGTTGTACATCGTTGTCCTCAACGGCGAATATGTAGCCATGTTAGCATGTTGTGCTCAAGTCATTTGGATGAGAACACAACTCAAAGACTATGGTTTACGTATTTGAGAATCCCGATGTCTGCGACAATCAGAGTGCCATTGCGATCTCGTGCAACTCGGTTCAGCACTCGAAATCAAAGCACATCGATCTTCGATATCATTTCATCAAGGATCACGTGGAGCAGTGCTTGTTGAATTATATTTTGTGGAGTGCGAGAATACCAATTGGCAGATCTTCTCACCAAAGCCTTGCCTCCGCTAGGTTTAATGAGTTGGTCCACCGGATTGGTATGAGGTGTTTGACATAAGAGGAATTGGATGACCTCCTAAAACAGTCTTAAAAACCTGTCAAACACCAAAATCTCTTTTGTAAATAATTTTTCAAAAACAAAATACAAAAATATAAAACCTGATAAAACAACAAAAATATTCTTCTAATCTAATTTTCTTTCAACATGGCAAGTACGTTTCTTCCGTCAACACTCTAATCTTTCAAAATTCAGTATTTTTTCGATCAAGTGTTGAGGGGAGAAAATTAATACTTAACCGTTTCAAAACATCTGTGTACTTGCATGTTATCATATCCCGGTTGTTTCTTTTATCAATGGTGGTAAATTTTACTGTTCAATGACACTCCTCGGACTAAAATTTATAACCTTTCATCATTTATTAAGTCGAGGGGAGTGTCGTCAAAGTTTCTTTCTTAAAATCTTTGTTTGGTAACCAAAATGGAAGTTAAATGGCTTTGTTTGAAAAGGGAAAAGGTGGAGGGACCAAAACTGTCAAAATGTTAAAGTTATTTTAATAAAAATATCCTCCACCTAACATTACCCTCACATTTATTACTTCTAACCTAAAACATCCTACCTAATATTTTATTCAAGAAATCCGTGTTTGATCATCAATTGTAAGTGTTTTCAAGATCTTAACAGTAATACAAGCTAAGGTTTTGAATTTCTAGTAAATCCTACGGCTAAAACTTTTTGTTACTGCGTGATTATGTGTTCCACGCATAAGCGTATGAACACACAATCATTGTGTGTGTGTTTGTGGTTAAATGGATAGTGTCAAAACGTTCCTAATACATCAATGATAACATTTTAACCATCTAAATCCACCCGAAACACGAATTGATGGTTTTGATAATTAGGGTTTTGAGTCGAATTGGGTATTTTCAAATGTGAAGAGTTTTGGTTATAAAGATTGTTGTGTTATGTTCATATGTTGATGAATTGATGATTTCCATGCCCTATAACAACCCAGAAACACTAATTTAATCAGAATTAGGAATTAGGGTTTAATGTTCTTGAGTTTGGGTATTTTTGATTCATCACGAATTAGATGTTAATACTTGGTTTATAAACTCACACAACATCTTAGAACTACCAAAATAAGTTTGGTGCAAATCCTATGGTTAGAAAACTTACGCGTAATTCTTAACCCTTAGGGTTTTGACCTACGCGTATGACTTTCTACGCATAAATGTTTAACAAGCTTTCATGCCATGATGTGTGTTTAATATGACAATACATGTTAAGATTGATGATATGATGGTTTTATTTCGGCTTGCTACGCTTAAAATTCAGAATCAAGGTCATTGTTACTCTACGCATAAGGATTACCTACGGCGTAGGCGTTATCGTAAGAATAATCCTACGCGTAACTACTACGCATAAGGTTCTACAATGGGACTACGGTATCTGTGAAGGATATAAATATGTAAAAGTGACCTCTACGCATAAGGTCTACTCTCTACGAGTAAGCCTTACAGCGTAAGGTCTTTATTCACGCATAAGGTCCCCATTTCCTACGCGTAACATTTCTTACGCGTAAGTTAAGATCCTACGCATAAGCTTTCGTCTACGCGTATGTCATTCTCGTTGCACGCTTAACTTTGCCAAATCTACGCCTAAGCCTTGATTGACCTTCATTATGAATTGTTACGTGTACAAACTTGTTAATAAACTTATCATAACGTCACGAATCCAATAATGTCACTAATAAACTTAAGCGTTTGATATGTTGTGAACAATAAGTGATAACATAAACTTTAAAACTTAAAGTTAACTAACTCACGAAACATTTCCGCGGCGTCATTGGACTGTTGAACATACAAGTGACTTAGGACTCGTAACAATCATTGACACTGTACATTCAATAACTAGACAATAAGACCTTCGGTTGACTAACACTATGTCTTTCGATATGTTGGTTCTTTTGGCTAATGTTATTTCGATCACTACATGGTGAACAAATGAATGTGGATGCATCGAAGTTCTTACAATTACTGATATCTTTCCAAAGGGTTATCCGAGAAAGATTGGAAAGAACAACCTTAGGGTTGACTTTGACACCCTCACATGCTCAGAATCTTCTTGTCTCATTGCGATTGGATATTCTCGGAATCATCCCTACCGAGAACATGCTCTCACACTCTGCCCACGTTCGAGGTCTACATTCAACAATTACGGGATTCTATGCAGGAGGATCAGCGGTCAAAGTGCGATGAATGTGACACTTAATCACAAACAAGTCACTATCACTCATGCTGACTTACGGGCTGTTCTCATCATTCCTGACATCAATCCAACCGACTTCTTTGCTACCCTCTGAAGAGCAGTCAAATTCTTGATAGATATTGGTTATGATGAAGCTTCAAGAATCATTGCTAAGCACTCTCACGTGGAGCTGAAGAATATTCCTCAACCATGGAGAACACTCTACATGATCATCACCAAATCGGTCTCACGGTGCGTGGCGGTGGCTATGAGCATCCCAAGCTCATGGAACTGCAAATTTTCAGGTCGTTGATCAACAAGAAGGACATTGAAATCGAAGCATAGCGATATGGGAGGACATGATGCTATTTCACAAGAAGCTTGGCGCCAAGATTCCCTATGTCGGATACACCAAAATGTTGATCCAGAGAGCACTTGGACTTCATCCTGACATCCCCATGAGGCTCAATGACCCGGATAATCACGACATATTGGCGAACCCATATTATCGTGGGAATCAAAGAATCGATCAACAAAGAAGCGAGTGCGGTATTACCGATCACCTTCTAAAACCGAAATCAAAAAGCTTGAAACATATAAAAGGTATCGGTTAGCGGTAAAAGAAGGCAAAGTTGGTCATCTTGATGAAAATCTTACGTACACCTACCGGAGGACGAGAAGAAGCGATCGGAAGTGTCACAAGTCTGAGATATTTATAAGAAGCTTCCCAAAGGAATCCTCCTCAGTAAAGGATTGTTCCCGTAAAGGAAGCTGAACCTATTCCACACTGAACCAAAGAAGCTTGTGGGCGAAAGCTCACGAAGGTATTGACACAGATGAAGAGATTACCTACTACGAAGCGCAAAGGATGACAATCCTTCACATACAAAACCTCCAAGTCCAGGCGATAAAGAAAAAGGGAAGACTTCTGTACTTGTACCTTATGATGAAAGCTCGGAGAGTGATAAAGAGCCACCGGAAAATGTTTACAAGAAGACGATCAAATTCCTTAGACACCAACACAAAGTCAAGAATTTGCTAAAGACCAAATGGGTGGTCCGGAGGATCAAGTGGTCTTTGCCACTCTGAACCATCTCCTCGATGCGGTTAATCAACCCGATAAGGAGGCGGTGCCACCACTCTTTTGCATCAACAAAAGCTTGTGGAGGATACTATCGAATATGAGTTTGAGGAACGAGGCCGAGAAGTCCGAAAAAGATAAAGATGTTGATTATGATACGTTTCTTCTAGATAGTCTGCACGATCAAAGGAAGAAACCTCTGAACCTCCGAAGGATCCAGAGTCTCCTCATATCTCTTCATCATCGGATTCGTCTTCTCACTCTTCACCACCACCATCAAAAAGATCAACAAAATCATCATCCAGATCGGTGAAGAAACCACCTCGATCTTGGATTTCTCAACTCATAAAGAATTGTGAAAGCATGTCAAACAAGTCGAGAAAGAAAGGCGTGCTCAACAAGAAGTTGAATTTCTTTCTTTGATCACATACAACATCTGTATGGCGAGAATGAAAAGATGCAAGGAGAAAGGAAGTTTGTTCAGGAATTCATGAAAAATCACCGTCAAGAGGAACTGAACGAAATGATCGAAGGATACATGAAAAGTACCTTAGATGCGTTCCTAAAGTCACAAAGGAGTTGTTCACCAAACAACTTTATCCAAATCTTATGCGGATCGCCAAGCAAACTATTCGATCAACGCCCTTAACCGTCACAATCAATCCAACCGATCGGTAGTTTCTCGGATAATGAATTGGTGGCCAAGCTTGTCACACAAATGTCGCGACGATCGGGACATTTACTGATGAAGGAAAGTTGTTTCAAGCATTCTGGACTACCAACTTCAAGAAACATGAGATTGAAGGGTGAAAAGTCTAAACGTCCTAGAGCGATGAAGACAAGGATAAGGATAAAGACTCGCACCTAAGCGTCGGAAGCGATGCGGTGAATCTTCTTTGATGCAACCTCCTCCACGACCTCTGTTCAACAAAATCTCCTCCTCGTTCTTCTACTTGAAAACCTCGGACGATTCCGAGTTACCACCCCCGAGGCTCGAGAAAACCGATGATCACTTTGAGTATACGGGTGGTGACGATGAAGAGGTCCTTGAGCCTACAACCCACCTCTCCCAAACAAGTTCGAAAAGCCAGAAATCATCATCTAGGCCTTAAAAGAAGAAGAAGAAGAAGCGCCTCGACTAGACGTCGTATCATGGCTAGATGACGATAAAACAGGAGAATTTGAATGGTTTGCTAATCTTGTTAACAACACTCCCTACCCTGAAGAAGGTCGGGATTTGGTAGACGGTTCTACATTGGAGCATGCTAAAATTCTGCAAGAAAAGTTCCATGTGAAGAAAATGGCGAAATCAGCAGTGAAGCGAATCAAGAATGAAGCGTTTCAACTTCTAAAAGACAGCTCTAAAAGTGCCCTCGAGGTCGAATATCACCTTGAAAACATTGCTCGAGCTATGTCTAACAACATGGATTGGCTCAACCAGGAAGCAAACATTGACTTCACACAAAGGGACAACCCTCCATACTACACCGATTGGACCAAACCTCTACCAACCCTTGGCCAACCAGCTGAACCAAGGATTCCTTTCAGATATTTCTTCAACAAAGACTTGGATTTTCTTCAACACGGTGGCGATGATTCAAGAAAATACGCTACATCGTTGACACTTCCATTCCAATTTGTCTACTCAATTTGCATAGCCATTGAGGAATGTGCCAATCACTTGTTCTCCAACACAATGGAAGCATACGACCGAGATGCATTGTATGGGATTCATCATGGCCCGAGAACGCCGACGAATCTACTACGGTTAGGGTTCGGTAGTCTCAACATGCGTGTATAGTTCTAAGGATACCGTTGCCATCATACACGTTGACCTTTCATCTAAGTGGGACTACACATTCCTAAAGAAGATCGTAGTCAAACGACAAGATGAACGGGACTATCTTTCTCTGAAGCGACTTTGAGAATTTGTCTCTCAATGACATCGAAGACATGTACCTTGCCAAGGTACGAGGTGCATGAGACAATTCTCAGCTAGCGTACAACGCGAATTTATCAAGTCACTTCTCATCTTCATAAGACGCATTGTCATCAAGGAGCGTGTAGAAGATCTCCACGGCTGGTATTGAATCTTATCGACGCGTGTCAACTTCACTCCAAAGCTTGATCTTCCCGATATCAACCAGCTATCTCAATATACACTCATCAAGCAAACCTTTCGGCGTTGTTTACCGAGTGAACTTCAAAGAAACTGCTTAATGGCGTGTAGCGAACTCCACAAGTTCGGGATCATACTTTGAAGCTGGTTAGGGATGGAATGGCATACTGAGTTGAAGGATATCGCCAGAAATTGGGTCTCTAAGCCGAATTCTCGGAAAGGAGGGATGTGAGACGGATCATCACAATGATTGATGAGCGGTTGTTTGAAGGGATCGATTCGACGATTGGAGAGTTATGTCGGTGGTCGACCGGAGATTAACATAACCGCTTTTAGCAACGCCTGTGCACACTCACGGGAACATCACGCACTTCCCGGTACCCCTTGAATTGCTTCCTTCATATAATTTTGGATGTTTGATTGATTATGTTTATGGCTTGTGCACACATTACATTGTACAACCCGTACTTGTAAATAAAGGACCCCTGTGGTACCGGTGCCACAATCCTTAGAAAAGGAGCGAAAGCTTCTTACTTTTGAGTAAAACCTATCAAACCTTTCTTTTTCAAGGTTTTGCTCAAAAGAACAAGTACTTTCCTTATGATTTTCAAAACCTCAACCGTTTATATCACTCGTTGAGGGGGAGTACTTGACTTAAAACTTTGTTCAAAATTGTTCACAGTGGTCATTCTTCCCGTAACACTCGAAATGGTCATATTTATTCTCAACTTTTCAAAAATAACATCACATATGCCATTTTTGAGGGGAGAAAATACGTGATAAGAAATATGTTGTGTAAATGCAAATGAATCTTTGTGCTATAGACTTAACCATCGAATTGACGAGATCTTAACTGTTAGTAACTCGAAAAGACTTGTCCGGGACGTGTAATAATTTCAAGCTAGTTCGCTAGTGATGTAAACGCGTGTCTCGAAAGGACTTGTCTGAGAAGAATGTACCATTCGAGAAACTCTTGGTAGACATGAACTCTGACGGGTTTGACAACCTTTCGAGGATTGTCTACACCTTCAAGGTAGTTATTAGAGCTAGTTGTCACCTAAAAGATGACAATGCAACTCTTTAACTATGCAAGCGTAACCGTCTCGCGGGGAATGTCTATCTTGAGTTAATCAATTCAAAAGTCGCGCTCTTTCCTCACTATGTATTTTAACCGTTAAAACTCTTAAGCACATGTGGAGGGGGAGTATTTATGCAAAATCTTATCTCAACAATGGTACTAAAATGTTTTTCATTCATAAACACTGTGAGAGATTTTTCACATCGATGGTTTTATGGCAACATAAATTAGTCATGGAGTTATAAGGTGACTAAGGTTAGGAATAACCGTCCTATGATCTGCCAGAGCTGGATGGATCTACCCCAGGACACCACAAATAGTTAGTATTTAGAAGTCCTTAGGTATGATTGTAAAAAGGAGAAAATGAGAATCGGAGAAAGAAGGAGTTGAAGAATTAAAAAGAAATGCAAAGAAAAGGGTGAAAAGAAATAGCCCTCAGATTATTCAACTTAGGCGGACATAATCGGGTTCAATTCATATGCTACTGGTTGTCACTTAGTGACGCCGGTATTGTAGATTAAAAGTCGTCATGGACCCAGTGACGCATGCACTAAACCTTCTTATCCACTCAAGTTTCTCTTAACAGAAGCTTGTTTCATTCTCACGGGGAACCCTACGTAAACTATCGGCTTTCTTAGAGATTCCGGTATTGAAGAAGGAGACCCTCTCCCTAGTCTCCGCTCTGTAAAACCAAAACGCACTATTGAGTCTAGAGCCACGAGATTCATCAAAAGATCTCTTAGGTACACTTGACATTTCATCACTTGATATTCAACAATAAGAATTTCAGTGGTATATTATCGAGTCCTTCACAGATCTTAGCAATCATGCGAGAATATTTATGAGAGGTTCACATTTGTGATCCTCGGTGATTGAATGGAAACTCCTGCCAGGGTCAACATCAAACAGCCACGACGACGGGGTCGCTTCGGCAACTTCCCATGGATTGCGCTTAGTGGTCTCAAACGGTCTACAGTCGTGAGGTGATGCTTGGTGTACCTCGTGACTCATCTGAATCGTAGGTGTACTTCGGTACATCGTGTTATCTCACTTGTGGGACTCGGATTCAGGAACGGCCTTTGTAAGAATTAGAGTTGTGTTTTCACACTATGCTTTTAACACTCTCGAAGTTCAAACTTGTAAGTGCCGGAATCCGCTTATTACTAACCGTTTAAATGTTTTCTTCTTATGGAAGCTCGAGCGGAATGATCGTCTGAGATTCTTCTCATGCTCACTCCAACATCATCACTAATGGAAGTTCTATCCAAAAGCAACACAACGGTCGAGGAATGATTCTTCGTCGATACAAAGAATCTACAAAGTTAAAGACTTAAAGAACTCCATCGATGAATTCCAACGCGTCAAAAGAGCATGTGAGCATGTTGAAGAATGACGTGGAGACACTGTATTGCGGCAGAACTGAGGTAGACTTGATGCAGACAACAACATACTATCACTTTCATCACAAAGAACAATGATCAAAGAACAAAGTTAAAGATGACGTCAAAGCATAACCGTTCAAAGTAAACTATCTCTCTGCACTGGGGAGATTGTTCAAATCAAGGCAATTCTTCTCACAAGAAAGAAGAATGTCAGAAGACGTCAAAGCTACTATTACATCAACGCCTTCACCGTTTTTCATCACCAACACTTGAGTGTTTGTTACTCATATGTAATAACACTTGAGGGGGAGATTGTTGGAATCACTCCTAAACCTTATTCAAGTGTTAGTTACTCACATGTAATAGTTAGCTTATTATGGCCTTTATGTTGTTATTAGCCTTAAGCTTATGTAGAAGGCCCATGAGCTTAGGCCCAAGCCCATAGGTGAAAGGGAAGGAGTAGGAGTGTTGACCTAGCTCCTTGCCTATAAATACCTTATGTAAACCTTCATTTGAAGGTTGGTTGTTCAAGTTATTCCTTTCACATATCACCTACGCATAACCGGTCTTACTTATATCGTGTGTGTGTGTTTGGTTCTTGTTCAATCGCCTCTCTATCTTTCTTATAAGCTTGTGTGGTAAACCTTGTGACCTAACATTACCGTTAGTTTATAAAAAAAATAAACAAATAAAAATTCCACACTACCCCCACTTTTCTCTTATAAATACCCACCAAATCATTTTTTTAACACAAACTCACTGATGAGTGGCCTTTTACTCATCATATTACACTCATAAAACCCGCAAAAATGACTAAAAACACCCTAATATATCAATTTATATCGGAAATATCCTTGGAGTGTGTTTTTATGCGTTTCAGGTACAAAAGGATTGAAAACAGGTAAAAACGGACAAAATCAAGCTTAGAATGGAAAAAAGTGCATTAAACACAGAGCCAGGAGTGGTTTTCTACGTTCTTTGGTCAATTTAGGACCCGAAATACGTTTTTGAGTGAGCTTGGGAAAAAACGGCGCGAAACCCAACCCTAAACCAAAATTTCCTTTTTATCCTTTCACCCGAAACCAAAACTACCATTTTTCTTATGAAAATCATATTTTCATTAAACCCCATTTTTTTATCAAAACCATTAAAAACAATTAAAAATAATAAAAAAAATAAACTTTTACTGAAACTCTTTTTTTTTACACTAAACCCTAAACAATTAATAAACCTTACCTATTAAACCCCCAATTGAACTTTTCATATCATTTGAACCCTCTCACAATCGCCCTTAGGACCCCTTGTCACTTACACTTTGAACCATACCACCTATTACCCCAACCAATCACACTTAAACCCATCCTTACCCGTTTTTCTTTTCCTCCCACTTTTACCCAGAAATAGTCGAAACCAAAGAACCTAAAACCCTTTTACCCGTCAGACACAATCCCAAGCTCATCCCTTCCCCAAGGTAAGCTAGTATCACATGTTGCCATCCACCTTGGCAATCCCTGGCTTGAAGAAAATGAAGACCAATGGACAGCTGTGATTAGAGGGTTTGGTTTCCAAGATTGTTCAATGGTTGTGATTGAATTCAAGAAAGAAAGATGAGGTCGAAGGCTGTTTACACTCACAAAAGAAGCACAAAAGTACTTTGGCTCATTCCTACTCGCAAAAGAAACACAAGAAGCAAGGATGGAACCCGAGCACATGTAGTATAAGTAGAACAATATGTAGCCAAGTTATAAGGTAATTAAGTAGGTTTTAGAACAAAAAAATAGTTTTCAAGTTTTATTTTTAGTTTTTAGTATTGTAATGTTCTTTATTTTAATGAAGTACTAATTTAGCTAAAATTTTGTTCTAGTTCCCTTTTTGGAAAATCTGCCAAATAAGCACTTAAGTGCTTATTTTCAATACTGCTTATCTGAATATCAAACCTATTTTCTTTAGCTTAGTTTAAATTGTTAAAGTAGTTTTTATAAATAAAAATCCAAGATTATTCTTAAAAAATTCAGTTTTACAAACAAAAAACCCTATTAAGGGGTGTTTGGTTTAAGTAAAAAAGGGGTTAAAGCAGATTTTTACCCACTTTGGTTATGAAAATCAATGTTCAATAGTGTTTTTGAGTCCTATTTAGTAGCCTAGAGTAGTTAAAATCAGTTGTCAAAAGACTTAAGTAGTAAAAAAGTCTGTCAAAAGTTGCAGCAGAACAGCAGCATAAGCTGCTATTCATGAGTAGTTTTTAGCTAAATTCCTTTGTCAAAATCTTTAGAAACTTGTTTTTATGAAACTTTGTTTACCATAGTCAATCTGTTTTAGAGTTGTAAGCATTTAGGATAGCCTTAGGATAGCTTAAAGTGCCTTCAAAATTACCCCATAATCTATCTTTCAGTTTTGTCTCAGACTCCACTGTCCCCATAATCCCTTTTCACAAGCCATTTACTAGCTCATTTTCAGTCCATTTTAGCTTCAATTTAGGTTTTTAGAGTCCTTGTAGTTTAGATTTAATCTGTTTCAGCTTTTTGTTGATTTTGGAGTTCATATAATGGCTTATTTTTAAACCCATAGTCAACCACTTGACTGTTTTGGATACAAGCAAGTCACAGCAGCATTACCATGGGAGATTTTAGCTTATTAAGTATTTTCTTTAGCTTATCAGTGCTTATCTTTAGCTTATTTAGATGCCTTAGGTGCTTGTTAGTTTTTTTGGGTTAGCTTTGATTAGTGTTAGCTTATTATAAGCTAGTTATAGCTTATTAAGTCCCTTGTAGCATTAAATTCCCTTAGATTAGCTTAAAGCCAAAACTGCTTATTCCCCTAATAAATTAGTCCACCCTCTTTGTCTTTATATTACTTTTAGTCCTTTATTATGCATGATAGCTTCCTTTCTCATTTAAACTACTTATCAAGTGCTTTTTATGCTCAAAAGTCTGCCTAAGGGGGTGTTTGGTTGAACAGTGTAAACTATTGTGGAAATTAAGCTCTAACAGCTTGTTTTGGCTTTTTGAAAAGTTTTGTTTTTACTAAAGTTGCTTATTTTCATCATTTATTTAAGTTTCAAAAAGAAAATTTGAAAAAAAAAATAATTTTTCAAAAAGAAATTTTGAACCTTGGTCTCCACATTCACGACCCCAACACAACACCTCATAACCATCTGCCCTTGGGACTTGTCCTAGTCAGATGGCGCTTTATTAAATACTTAAAGTACTTTTTCAGTTTTAGCTTAATAGCTTAGTTGCCTTTTTAACTGCTTATTTCAAAAAGCAGTAGCACCCTTTTGTATTTTCTTAAATCCAATATAATCCAAATCAATTTTAGTCATTTAGAACTTAGAAAAAATAAATTTGCATCCGTAGGGTTGATTTTTAATAATTTCACTCTTCAGGCCCGTTCCGACCCCGGTAAAGGCCCGGTTTTAGTTTCAATTGCATATTAGGGTTATCTTAGCTTAGCTTATGTGTTTTACTTACTTCATAATTGTTTTCTAGATTCCCTTCATTGTTTTTAGTTTAACTTTGTGTTTTATTTATTTTCCCTTTGTTAATTTAGGACTTAAAAATCAAAATCTCAAATGTTTAAAATCCAAATTCAAGTTCTAATCACAAACCTCAACGAATCCTTCAATTCACACGTTGTTGGGACACGAACTGGGTATCACTTGCTCGCTATCACATATATCACATTCGTGAGTTTTGGCACGTTAACCTTTTTCCTAAAGGGTTGATTTGTCGACTCTCACGTACATTTGGTATTTTGATATTTGTTATATATACTTTTGAACAAATCAAATTTTGGCGTTGTTGCCGGGGAGGTGTGTTGCGACAATATCGTTGAAGTTTTGACGATTAGTGACTTGAAGAACCTTCCTCGTGAAGTTATTGCTTTTTGAAATATTATAAAACACAAAAATATTTTCCTTTTCATTTTGTATATATATATAAAAGATAAAAATATAAAAAGATTTTCCTTTTCATTTTTCTAATAAAATAGAATACTCAATCAATATAACACTCTCAACTTAAGTGTTATCATTATAAGTTCCCAAACTAAAGATTCAAAACTTGCCTTTGTTTCGCTTGCGAAAAATCGGCTCACCTCTAATTAATAAACAAACTATAAGAGGGGTTTAAGGAAGGGTGCGCATTAAATTGTGACCTTAAAGAGACGGGTTTTTAATAAGCTTTGCGCTGACATTTGTTTCTCCACTGCTTTGTACGTTTTTCTTTTCGAGAGCTACCGCATTGCTTGTGATTATTGGTTTAAGTTCCTTGTGTTTTTAATTCGATCTTGTGTTTAATTGAAAGTGTATTTTTTGAAAGTGCATGTGCACTCGTTCACAAGCGCATAGGCATAATCGTAATCAAGGAAACTTACCCAAGATACATACCATTGAACAATCTGTTGAAACTATGGCACAAAACGTAGGTCCCGAACCTCAAAATCAAGCTCCCGACCTCCGAACAATGGAGGAGCTTTGCCAACCGACAATGGACGGACGGGGCGGTCCACTCGCTCCGGTATACTTCGAAGCCACGGATTTTGGACTTAAGCATCACATGATACAACAATTCCAAAATTCATGCCAATTTCACGGATTACCGGGTGATGATGCAAACAAGCATCTCGACAAATTTCTTACTGTCACCCAGAGTGTGAAGCAAAATGGGGTCACCGATGACGCCCTTCGCCTATACCTTTTCCCGTATTCCTTGAAGCATCGTGCCACCACATGGTTTGATCGTCTTTTGAAGAATTCAATTCACAATTTCGATGAAATGATTTCCAAATTCTTGGAAAAATACTTTCTACCATCGATGGTGACGAAATTGAGAAATGATATTAGCAATTTTCAGCAGCTTCCCGATGAGTCCTTATTCGAGGCATGGGAATGCTATAAGCTTTCAATTGATCGATGTCTGAATCATAACATGTTACTCGTCACTCAAATAGATACATTCTATAACGGGTTAACATTGATACATCTCGTGACACGATCAATCTTTGCTGCCGGTGGCACCTTTATGAAAAGGCGACCCAAAGAGTGCTACGATCTCATTGAAAATATGACTGCCACCATAATTATTGGGATTCCTCAGCCGAGAGGGGCGAGTCAACGAGATCTACCACTTCTTCATCTTCGGAATTAACCACTCTCTCCAAAAAGATTGAAGAGATATCCACCGCTATGTTAAAAATGTGTCAATTGAATACTAACCAACAAGTGAATGTCATGAACAAGAGTTGTGAGACTTGTGGAGGTCCACATTCTTATTTTGAGTGTCAAGCCACCGGTTGCTACACTCAATAGAACGTATATGCTGCCTCGGGATCCTACAATACGAGAAGTAATACTTACCAACCGCAAGGAGACTGTAATCTTCTAAGCTATCGTTCTAACAATTACATTGGACCACCGGGTTTCAATAATCAAAATCAAAAAAATCAAAATGTGCAAAACATAAACAATCAATTTAATCAAAATCAGAATCAGATGAATTAGGGATTTCAAAATCAGGGAAATTATAATCAAAATATATTCCAAGCTCCGCAACAACAAAATGTTCAAGCTCTACCTCCTCAAGCCTCCAATGAACTTGCTAATTACATCAAAACAAATGAGGCTAAGATGATGGCTATGCAAAATCAGATAACTACCTTGAAAAATGATTTTATATCTGAACTTCGAACCACTAGTAGCAAGATTGATCAATCTCAAAGAAAGATTGAGAACATGTTTGCTAGTCTCATGAGTCAAATGAATCAAGCTTCAACTTTGGGAACTCTTCCGAGTAATACCATTCCCAACCCTAAGGGCGAGTTGAAAGCTATTACCACTCGTAGTGGTAAGTCATATGATGGACCCTCGATTCCTACTCCTTCACCGATGAAGGATGTGGAATGAGAATCCAATGTGATAAAGGACAAGGTGTGTATCTCAAGCCCACGAAGTACCGCACACGTCCAACCTTTAATTTTGGAACCCGTTGTTCCGATGACCAACCCTAAGCCTTCACTTCCTTTTCCTTCAAGGGTTAATGACCAAAAGCTTCGTGATAAAACTAATAGCCAAATGATGAAGTTTCTTGAAATCTTTCAAAAGTTACACTTCGATATTAGTTTTGCGGTGCTCTTTTATTTATGCCCAAATTTACGGCTACATTTAAGAGTCTTCTTAGCAACAAGGAAAACTTGGGGGTTGAATGAGAATTTCTTAGCAGTGCTTCTTAAAAAGTTGCCGGAAAAACTAGGAGACCCAGGCAAATTCCTCCTACCTTGTGATTTTCCTATGTTTGATCAATGCATGGCCTTGGCTGATCTTGGCGCAAGCATCAATCTAATGCCTCTTTCGGTTTGGAAAAATCTTTCACTCCCAGAGCTTACTCCTACACGAATGACTCTTGAACTTGCAAACCAAACGGTTTCTATTCCGCAAGGTGTTGCCGAAGATGTCTTCGTACAAGTGGGAAAGTTCCATTATCCTGCCGACTTCGTTGTTGTCGATTTTGATGCCGATCCCCGTGTTCCCCTTATCTTGGGAAGATCATTTTTGAAAACAGATCATGTATTAATCGATGTCTACAAAGGTGAGATGACTCTTAGATCTAGAGATGAAAGATTGGTCTTAAATATTGAGAACACTTCAAGACATCCTCTTGAGCACGAAAGCGAGTCGGCTAATAAGATTGATATCATTGAGGCTACATGTGAGGAACACTTCCATGAAGTGTTAAACATTCAAAGTGGCAATCCCACTTCTTCCGAACCTACCGTTGCTCTCTCTTCCCCTTTTCTCACTCCGTTTGAGGGAGGTGACTTCATCTTGGAAGAGATTGAAGCTAGTTTATCGAGTGAATTAATTTCACAAGAAATTGATCACGCCAACATTGATATTGAGGGAGACATTCTTCTCCTTCAGATGTTGCTCAATTATGATCCATCATCACTCCCTCCTCAAAAACATCAAATTGAGGAAATCAAATCCATTGAAATTCTAATGATCCTCCCGAGGTCGAACTTAAAGACTTACCACCTCATCTTGAGTATGCATTTTTGGAGGGTGACGATAAATTACCCATCATAATTGCTAAAGATCTAAATGATGAGGAGAAAACCGCCCTCATATAGGTTCTAAAGTCACACAAGCGAGCCATCGCTTGGAAACTTTTCGACATTAAGGGTATTAACCCAGAATTTTGTACACACAAGATTCTAATGGAAGATAACTTAAAACCGGCGATTCAACGTCAAAGAAGAGTGAATCCTAAAATCCACGAGGTTATCAAACAAGAGGTTCTCAAACTTCTTGGTGCCAGATTGATTTACCCTATCTCAGATAGTCCTTGGGTGAGCCCCGTACATTGTGTGCCCAAAAAAGGTGGCATTACGGTTGTTGAAAACGATGAAAATGAGTTAATTCCTACTCGATTTGTTACAGGATGGCATGTATGCATTGAATACCGAAAGTTAAATGAAGCCACCCGTAAAGACCACTTTCCTTTACCATTCATGGGCCAAATGCTTGAGAGATTAGCGGGAAACGAGTACTATTGTTTTCTCGACGGTTTCTCGGGTTACATTCAAATTCCCATACACCCGCAAGATCAAGAAAAGACCACTTTCACCTGCCCTTACGGAACCTTTGCTTACCGACGCATGCGTTTCGGCTTGTGTAATGCACCGGGCACATTCCAATGGTGTATGATACCCATTTTCCATGATATGATCGAAACGACTGTGGATGTCTTTATGGATGATTTCTCGGTCTTTGGGGACTCTTTTCAAACATGCCTCTCCCATTTGGACAAGATGGCTGAACGTTGTGAAAACACTAATCTTTGTCTAAATTCGGAGAAATGTCATTTCATGGTCAAAGAGGGCATTGTCCTCGGCCATAAGATTTCTAAGAACTAGATTGAGGTTGATAAAGCTAAAGTTGATGTTATTGAAAAGCTACCTCCTCCCACAACCGTCAAAGGAGTTAGAAGTTTTCTTGGTCATGCCGGTTTCTATTGTTGTTTCATTCAAGATTTTTCAAAAATCGCCCGGCAGATGACCCGAATTCTTGAGAAAGATACTCCTTTCATCTTTTCTAAAGAGTGCATTGAAGCTTTTCAAACTCTTAAGAAAAAACTTACCGGAGCACCAATCCTACTTGCCCCCGATTGGGACCTACCTTTTGAGCTTATGTGTGATGCAAGTGATTTCGCCATAGGTGCAGTCTTGGGGCAACGAAAAGCAAAACATTTTCAGCCTATACACTATGCTAGCAAAACTATGACCGAAGCTTAAGCACATTACACTACGACGGAAAAAGAATTACTAGCCGTGGTGTATGCTTTCGAGAAATTTCGGCCATACTTGATCTTATTTAAAAGCATATTGTATACGGATCACTCGGCCCTCAAATATCTTTTTGCTAAGCAAGATTCAAAGCCAAGATTGCTCCGGTGGGTTCTCCTTCTACAAGAATTTGATATCATCATTCGTGATAAAAAAAGGAGCCGAGAACCTCGCGTTCGATCACTTATCACGTCTTGAAAATCCTCACCAAAGTGTGCTCGAGAAAAAGGAAATAAATGAAATGTTTCCTCTCGAGACAATTAATTTGGTATCTATACATGGAGATTCGAGTACCCCATGGTTTGCTGACTTTGCAAATTACCATGTGGGAAAATTTGTTGTTAAAGGGATGTCGTCCCAACAAAAGAACAAGTTTTTCAAAGATGTTAAGCATTACTTTTGCGACGACCCCTACTTGTTTAAAGTGTGTGCGGATCAAGTCATCCGATGGTGTGTTCACGGCCAAGACGCCATTGAAATTCTAAAGGCTTGTCACAATGGACCCACGAGGGGACATCATGGCCCGAACTACATCGCCAAAAAGGTGTTTGACTCTAGTTTGTATTAGCCCACAATCTATCGTGATGCCCATGACTTAGTCAAATCATGTGAATCTTGTCAACATCATAGAAAAATTTCGCAAAGAAATGAAATGCCACAAAATGCCATTCAAGTTTGCGAAATCTTTTACGTTTGGGGCATCGACTTTATGGGGCCGTTCCCGTCTTCATGAGAGAACAAGTACATACTCGTGGCGGTCGATTACTTTTCTAAACGGGTTGAAGCGAAAGCGCTCCCACCAACGACACCCAAGTAGTTGTCAAATTTTTGAAATCTCTCTTTGCCCGTTTCGGAACTCCCCGTGCCATCATTAGTGATCGTGGAATGCACTTTTGCAATGACCAATTCGCAAAAGTAATGCTCAAGTATGGTGTCACGCACCGTCTTTCCACCGCTTATCACCCACAAACTAGTGGACAAGTGGAAGTTTCCAACCGTGGTTTAAACAGAATCTTGGAAAGGACCGTAGGTGAGAACCGTGCCTTTTGGTCGGATAAACTAGATGATGCACTCTGGGCCTTCCGTACCGCTTACAAAACACTCATCGGGTGTAATCCTTACAAGTTTGTGTATGGAAAGGCATGTCATCTTCCGATTGAGCTCGAGCACAAAGCCTATTGGGCCTTGAAGCATGCTAATTTCGATCTAAAATCCGTGGGTGATCACCGAAAAGTTCAACTCAATGAATTAAATGAACTCTGTGATCAATCCTACGAGAACTCTTTAATCTATAAAGAGAAAACAAAGAAGATCCATGACTCAAAGATCAAGAACCGCGTTTTCAATGCTGGTGACCGAGTCCTTTTTAACTCTCGGTTGAAGATTTTCTCGGGTAAACTCAAGACCCGTTGGACCGGTCCATTCACCGTTGCCAAAGTTTTTCCATATGGTACCGTCGAGTTATCTCAAACCGACGGACCAAACTACAAAGTGAATGGCCATAGATTGAAGCACTACTTTGGAGGGGACATACCACCCATGGTTGTCCTGGAACTCCAAACTTTTCCCATGGACCAATGAATTTGGGGTCGAGTCAAGCTAGTGACTCGGTTAACAAAAACATTAGCACTTCATGGGTGACAACCCATGTTTCTGACTTCTTTCTATTTTTTAACACTAATTTTGGGGAATGATAAAATCAAATAGTCCTGAATATTAAGTGTCAATTTCCCCAGATAATGCTCGTATTTTATATGATTGATATGGATTTACACTTGTTTTCCTCTATATTTCACTTTCAGGTAATTTACGAGCATTAGAACTAAAGAGACGCGGATTTAGAGAGTTTATTGAAGATATATGATAGTATGCCCATTTTGAAGTAATTACGGCGTAACTCTTCTCTCACATTACGCCATAACGAGCGTGACTCAAAACCAACTAAACTGAATCTTAGGATTATGCCGTAACTAATTAGGTCAAATGATGTTCCACGCCGCTGCAAGCTACGCCGTAACTCTTTCCACAAATACGGCGTAACCATGATTTATTGAAGATCGGTAACTCATTCCGATGTTACGCCGTAACTAGCTTTTCCAGAGCAAAATATGAAGAAATGGATGTTACGGCGTAACTCTCAACTTAAGTTACGCCGTAACCAGATGTGGCCTATAAATACCGCCCAAAATTCTACATTTCTCATCATTCACTCCACACACAAAATCAGAGAACATGGGTAGGAGGCACAGATCTCGAGGAGCATACGGAGCCATCTCTAAGGGAGAAATCACTCCCTAACGATAAGCATTAGAAATTTATCATTTCTTTAACTTTCAATTCATGTATTTCATTATGTTAAACATTGAATCGATTTTTATAGTTAATATGAGCGGCTAAGCACCTCTTGTGCTAGCTTAGTTATGATTCCTTAATTGTTTTGTTTATGTTTATATTGCTTTCGTATAATTGTTTCTAGTGTATGTGATAACACTCAAATTGTATATGTTTTTAGTAGCGTTATCTGTGATTTTTTATATGTTATTTGGTTATAATCATATGCTTTTGTTACTTAATCGCATAAAAGTCGTTATGCTAGTTCATTTGTAGCCAAGTGCAAGAAAGTGGAGATAAAGACAGAAAAAGAAGTAAAATACGAAGATTTCTCCATGTACGAAGAATTCCTGACAAAAGCAAGACTTGTGGAGTATATTCGAGAAGATAAAGTCATCAAGATAGTGGTCCAAAGAATCAAGAATAAAGTTCAAGAAGGAAAATGGGAAAGAAATGAAGAAAAGAAGCTAAAACGAAGAAATATTGGAAGCCTCGTGGTTCCCGACACACCTTCACCATTTTGGCCATATCTTTTGTATATTAACTCCGTTTGACCCCCCGTTTGCGGTCACGGAAAGCTAAGAGAAAGATCTACAACTTTCATTTTTTCCATTTTCTGTCAAAATGCTCCAGCCTGTCGGTCGGAGCCCGCAACCGAAACGGCTGGAGCACTGTCGAAGACCACCGGTCGGTGCTAACCAAACCGATCGGCTAGGAGGACCTGTACAGCCATTTCTTCATCACTAAGGCTCCAAACTTGTTCTAAACGATTCTAGGTCCTTCCTACATGTATTCTAGTCCCTTCCAAGCTCCTTGGTGACCAAGAAATGCATTTATAACCCCTAGGCTTGGAAGGAGTATAAATAGAGGCCTTTGCAACCATTTCTAAGCACCCCCAACTTGAGAGAACACATCCACTCTCAACCTCTTCACCCCAAAGGTGTAAAATTAGATCCTCCACTCTTAAGGATGAATTTCCACCAATTACACCATCCCTTTCCACCACCACTCCATCTCTATGTTTGAAATTTGATCCTCCACCCTTAAGGACGAATTTCCACTAATTATTCGATCCTCCACCCTTAAGGATGAATTTCCACCAACTTATCTTCCCCAAAAGACCTCAAACCTCTGCCAAATTCATGTAGTGTGCTCAAGGGCCGATGAAGGCGTTTGGATATGATTTTTCGGCTTGGTAGAACTATTGTAGTCAATTGGAGGCTTGAAGGTTGCTATAATCCTGCATCTTTGCCTATTGTAGTTCATACTTTGGGTAAACCTTGTTACTTTTATATTTCCATATGTTTGTTATTGATATGATTGTTGAAGCTTTGTGTTTGATTGAAATAACCATGAATGTCTTGATACTTGCTTGTTCTTATATTGCTTTTCTTGTTGGTTTGATATGCGACAATCATAACCATCAACTTGCTACTTGCTTAAACAAACAAACGACACTTTTAGTGCAACCAAGTCTCTTGGGACGACCTTGATTTCCCAAAACCTATACTACAACTTGACTAGGGTATACTTGCCCGAATGTGTTCCTAGTTAATCGGTAATTCTTGTTTACAAATTTAAAACCTCGTGCGAACGCATCAAGTTTTAGCCGCCGGGATTTGGTTTTGTTCTTTGTTGTTTGTTTGTTTTCTTGTTTGTTCGAATGCTATATTGCTTTTGCTCATGAATGATTGTTTCTTTGCTCTTGTTTGATTGCTCTTGATATTTCCTCACGATGTTTGCTTGAATGCTTGTCTTTTTCTTGAAATCTCTAATTTCTCATAATTGCTCAATTGATCTTGGCATCCAAATCAAGTTTTTGATGTTGGGATTTCGTTTCTTGTTTTCTAAAATTTCTCATTTCTATGATTGCTTTCTAAGTGTGCTAAAAAATCGTTTGCGAAAAAACCAACAAAACCGATCAATTTTGTTTTTCTTGTTTCGTTACATTTTTGTTTTATATTTTATGTGATCTCTTGCATGTCTCTGTGTTATTTGTTTGTGTTAATCTTGTTTAGATTGGTTTCATATCAATTTTGAATAAGACTATCTTGTTTAAATTATCTTGTTTAATTTGTTTTACGTGACTAATTGTGTGTCCTTGTGTATATGTGGTTGTCGTTTTTCCGTGATCGTGCTTTTATTTTGTTTAAAGTGTTGTTTTATGTTCTTGATGTCTTTGTAGTTAATATGTGTTTATGTGTTTTATTTACTTGTGTTAATTTTCGTGTTCGTTACCTTCCGTGTTCTTGTTTTACTTTATCGATAAAAGGTTTGAAATAAAACTTGTTTAAAAGAAAATATATATATATATATATATATATATATATATATATATATATATATATATATATATATATATATATATATATATATATATATATATATATATATATCTCCTCCACCCTATTGATCACTCCCGTAACCGATTCGGCTGGAAGGTGGGTCGCATTTGTTTCATCCCAACCGATCGGTTAGAATCCCTGGCCGATCGGCTGGACCAATCGTAAAAAAATCATATTTTTCGTATTTTGTTTTTGTGTGTTCGTTTTTAGATCAAATAAGTTTAAGTTTCTTCTAGGATCATTCCTAAGATACTTGAGCATTAGTATTAATATTATTTTTCAATATTTTGCTGTTTTAAGTTTTGTTAATTTTTTGTACATTGTAAATAAATAAGTACAAGATTTAATTAAAAATGTTTTGAACTTTGTGGGTATGTTCATTGGAAACCCTCACGAGACTATAACTCGTCCACTCGGGCCACCGAGGGGTTTAAAGGCTTGTTGCATGCTAAATGCAACCGTGATGCCTCTCTGAAAGTGAGTTTTAGAATTTTACGTGTTTTTGGACATGTTTGCAGATTTAATAAGCTCTTAGAGGAAGGATTGGTTGGATTGTAACCTTACACTCTTGATTGGACATGTTTGAAAGACAAATCGATTGATCTCACACGCTAATGCTAGTGTTTGCTTAGCACTTTATCATATGGAGTTCGAACGATGTTTAGCCCGGGAAGTTTCGTTTCTCTTAGACTTATAGTTTTATTTTTCTCTATCTTACATACTTCATAGTTTATTTTTCACAATTGCTTTATTTTGTTTCTTTGTTATTTTTCCTTTGTTTATTTGTTTGGTAAATTATTTTATAAACTGGCTTTTTTAAGTCCCTCGAAAGTAAGGCTCACCCATTGTGAACAAACTATAAGAGAGGTAAAAGGCGAGTATCTCTGATTCCCTAAAGAAATTGGGTTTTTAATATGTCCGCTTCTTTGTGCGTTGCAATGGAGCTACCGAGAACTCGTGGGAAAAGAATAAGTCATGTTTGGTTTTTTTAAAAAACTAATAAAAATAATTTAAAAATAATAAATTAAAAAAAAAAAAAAAGTCGCAACTATTTTAATTTTTAAAGTTTTCTCGTAGTGATAGTAATAACAATAATAGCAATATTTTTATAGTCGTTAAGTTATTTTTCTTTTGTGTGCTTAACTTAAGTGTGGGGGGAAATATAATTGTGAAAAACGAAACTCATTTTTAAATTTCCAAAATTTTTGGGCCAATTTTTTAAATTTTGTGAACTTGTTTGCAATCCATTCTGGTGAAATCTATAATTTTTGAAAAATTCGAGACGTGTCCTAATTAATATTGCAATCCATTATGGGATCGATAACATTTGCTAGCACATTTTATATCCCTTCCACTAAATTGTGAGGATTTGATCCTGTTTCTTATATAGCATACATCTTTTATGCTTGAATCTTTTTTTTCTCTAAAGGTAAATTTTATAAAGAGAAAGGAGCCAAAGGGAAAAGAAACAAAGCACAAAGGGGACAAAAACAACTAGGACACATCCCTAACTGCTCCCACAATGGCACAAAAAACAAATGGCAAAATAAAAACCACTCAAAACAAATACAAAGCACATGACCTAAGCTAACCTATGATCATTCCATACTCTGAAAACATCAACAATACACTAGGACCAACCAATGCATTTTGAAACATCACCATATGCTAGTGACCACTAGGCAGCATACAAGCTAAGTAGATAAATAGGGGCAACCATCAATTACAGACCAATACATAAGTGCCAAACAGTATAAAAAACATAACCAAAAAACTATACTTAAACCATAACCATAACCCATAGAAACAAATATCATAGTAAATTATCCTGTGAGCAGCATCCATGCAATAACAATCTAATCTTCCCTCTTCCAAATCTTGCATAAGAACCACTCATCTTTGCTATCAGCTGAATCTTTGAAATAATGCCCATATTGACATGACCATATGTTGGGTTTTAGGTTCCTTGGATCATGATTTATTCTAAGTATTGGAACCTCGGACAGAGTTGTTGAAACAACGGACAGAAGAATGAATCCACTGCTGATGAGAAACCGCGGCTAGTAGTATTAAGTAACCACGGAGATTGTATTGTAACCACTGCTAGTCTTGTATAGTCGGTTTAATATTTTGTATTAGATAAATATGGAAAAGATATTTATCTTGTAGGTTACGTATTGTATTATGTAAAGGACTCCTTAGCCTATAAAAGGAGGTCCTAGGTTAGATTAGATGTACGTATGTTTTATATCTTAGGTCGATACACTTCAAGGTTGTAAAACCCTAATACTGGTTAGAGTATTCGTATTAATAATAATATTGAGGTGTTGAATGTTTATCGTTCTTCTTCTTAAGATTAAATATTAAATTCCGCGTGATACTTAATAAGTCTTTGTTTAAGTCAGTTTCTATAAAGGATCGTTTTCTGAAATGGGATCAACAAGTGGTATCAGAGTTTGTGATCTAGAAACTGAAACCAAGAAGAAGTTTAGTTAATTTACGTTAAGGTAAGTTAAGATGTACGAAACACACATGGTTACTGCATCAAAGGTGCCCATGCTCAAGCAGGGTGAGTACCAAATATGGAGAATGCGAATGAGGCAATACATTCGTATGATTGATTATGCCATCAGGGGAAGTTGTTGAAAAAGGTGATACTCTTCCTAGGAAGGGTGATGATGGCAAAGATATAGCCATTGTTAGTGAAATTGACAAGGCTAAGAGGAAGCTGGAGATTAAAGCCCACAGTATTCTCTCCATGGGAATACCTAATGAGTATGCTTTGGACTTTGAACAATATGAGTCTGCTAAAGAGTTAATGGATGCTATTGAAACAAGGTTTGCTGGTAATGAAGCTACAACGAAATCAAGGAAGAATATGCTCAAGCATCAGCTTGAAAACTTCATTGCTCTTAGTGGAGAAAAACTTGATGGCACTTATAACAGACTTCAAAAGCTTATCACCAAGAAGTTAGTGGACTACAAGGTTGCTTAAGAAGATATAAATTTGAAGTTCATCGAAGTTTATCACTGATGGCTTACACCGCAGTTGTGTGGAGAAATAAATATGACTTTGAAAAGATGACTCTGGACAATCTCTACAACAACTTGAAAGTATATGAGTCTGAGAACAACATTGTTGGTGCATCTTCAACTAGCCAAAACATTGCTTTTGTTTCCACTAATCACAAAAGCTCACAAGATGTATCCACTGCTGCCTTTGGAATAACCACGGCTATTGTAAACAATACCACTGTTAGTGATAATGTCAGTGATGGTGCAATTTGTGCTTTTCTGGCTGATTTAACTACCAATGTTACTGTTTTGAATCAAGATTTAGATCAAATTGATCCTGATGATCTTGAAGAGATAAATCTTCAATGGCAGATGGCAATGCTGACTCTCCAAGCAAGGAAGTTCTTAAGGAGGACTAGAAGACAGGTTAAGTATGATGGTCAAAGGAGAGCTGGATTTGACAAAAGAAAGATGGAGTGCTTTAGCGCAGAAGAAGAAGGGTCACTTTGCTAGAGAATGTCGAGCTCAAGAGATTTGAAGGTATCAAGAAGCCCTTGAAGAGCCCGCTTCTTCCTCAGCATTGGTTGCTCAAGATGGGATTGGAGATTATGACTGGAGTAATCAGATTGAAGAAGGTCCCAATGCAGCTTTTCTTGCTAGTGATGCTTCTAAAGAGCATAACTTTGCTCTTATGGCCTATGCTTCATCTTCTGGTTCAGATTCTGAGGTATCTAATAATTCAAAAAATTCTACTTGTTCTTTCAAATCATGTCAAGATAACTTAGAATCACAAAGAGCTATTATTGAGAGTTTGAGAAAAGAAGTTGAAAGACTATCACTAGATAACTTAGGTTATAGAGTTGGTCTAGAAAGTGTTGAAGAAAAGCTTAATTACTGTATTAAATGTGAGTTTGAGTATGTAGATAAGATAAATATACTAGGTGGTGAAATTGATCTTAAAGACAGAGAAATCACAATGCTTAAAAAGAAACTAGAAGAGGCAGAGTGTAAAACAAGAAGCCCTAGTAGAAAAAGAAAAACATGTTGTTAGGGTTGCTAAAACACAGTATGCTTTTGATCTAGTAAATAAGCCAATAGGTCAAAAATTGTTTAAGGATGGTACTGGTCTTGGTTACAATCATATGCCTCCACCACCTCTTATGAAACATGAACCACCTACAAAAGAACTGTCATTTAGCTGTGAATTTAGTTTCAATAAACCTGTAGGTGAGACTAGCAAGATTGAATCACCTA
>OU343223.1:164653280-164874705 GCA_910596185.1 Chrysanthemum makinoi | reverse complement strand
TTCAATGAGGCTGATTACAAGAATTTGAACCTTAATGATATGGAAGACATGTATCTCCTCAAAGTTCAAGGAAAACTCATGCATCTCCTTTGAAGCTTACAATATGACATCATCAACTCAGTAATTCTCTACATCTAAAACCTTGAGATCAAGACAAGAGTCGAAAATGTTCATCTTGGTGTTGAAAGCTACCAGAAATGCCTGAATATCATCAAACCAGACATCAAAGAAAGGATACCGTACACCTTTACTCGTACACCGTTTGGATTAGTCTATGTCAAGAACAAAGTCAACAAATTCATGAGATATGAAAATATTCACAAGTTCAGCGATGAAACACTGATGAAAGTCAAGATTGAGCTTGAGAATATTCTTCGTGATCAGAAAGCAGGTTGTCAGCAAGGATGGTTGCGGTGTATGAAGTGGAAGAGAAACGATGCCAACCAAGCCGAAAAGTTCGTCAAAGACTCAAGACTCAATTTCGAGTGCAAATGAGATGACTTGAAGGCTATGTGGGAAGAAGAGCAAGGGAGTCCAACATTCTTATGTTTCATCGTCCATAATGAAGTATTGAAGATAGATAGTTTTTGGTACATTACTAGAACATTTAAACATTGTCTGTAATAAATTTAACTCATTACATTCTATATAATATATCCATTGATTATTTTTTCTTCAAACCTTGAGCAGAATTATAATATGAATTTTCAAAATTATTTTCAAATACGGTTCAAATCTGGCTCAAGAAGACTATCTCTAGAATACATTTCCGTATTTGAGGGGGAGTAATTTTGTCAAAAGAAAAAAAATCTTGTTCAACGAAAGAACCCTATTGTATGCTTCAGTGCAATAATCCTGAATCAAGGAGCGAAAGCTTCTTAAATGATTGAAAAACAGAATCTTTGTTTGAAATCAAACGTTCTTGAAATCCGTTTCTTACCAAACGAATTCTAAAAATTCAAAAAGCATATTTTAATCAACATGTTTTCAAAAACAACATTCATATGCTATTTTTGAGGGGGAGAAATACGATTAAAATTTGTTTATCAGAAAGATATGGAATCTCATTACGTGCTCGACTCAGATATCACCAACTAATTGACGAAACAAAATTTGCTAGTAATAAAAAAAGACTTGTCTGGGATGGGTAATAATTTTAAGCTAGCCTCACCAGTGATGTAAATTTTTCTCGCAAAAGACTTGTTTGAGTAGAATGTACAATTTCGATAATCTCTTCACAGACATGAACTTTGACAGGTCTAGTCTTCTCACTCGAGAAGTGCTTTACCTTTAAGTTAGTTACTAGGGCTAGTTATCACTTAAAAGCTGATAATGGATCCCTTTAGCTAACAACGTAAACGTGTCTAGCGGGGAATTGTCCATCAAGAGCCGATCAATTCAAAAGTGGGCTTCTCCTCAATGTGCAAATTTAAGTTAAAACAATGCAAGCACATTTGGAGGGGGGTATTTCTGAAAATCCAAAACTCTCAAGATGTTAACAAAATATGTTTTATAATTATAAACACTTTGAGAGATTTTCAAGAAAATGTTTATTGCAACATAGGATAGTCATGGAGTTATAAGGTGACTAAGGATAGGAAATTCGTCCTATGATCCACGAGCGAGAGGATGCTTGGACAACACCAATAGTTAGAACTAGAAAGTCCTTAGGAATGCGATTGAAAACATGAGTAATGTGAAAGGGAAAGAATGAGTTGAAGAATTAAAAAGAAAAGTTAAATAAAATGGTGAAAATAAATAGCCTCCATAATCAATGGAAACGAGGGTTCAATTCATATGCTACTGGTTGTCACAAAGATGACGCCGTATTGAAGACAAGTCGTCATGGATCTAATGACGTAATACACCTAACCTGCTAGCTACTCAAGTCCTCTTACAGGGATTTTTTTCATTCTTACGGGGAACCTTGCATAATCTATCAACCTCTCACTCCGAGATATGTTGATATTGAATCAGGAGACACCACTCAGTCTTTGACTACTGAAACAAAACACACAAATCGAGTCTAGAGCCATGAGATTCATCAAAAGATCTCTTAGGAACACTTAATATTTCTACACTCATTGTTCAACATTAAGAACATGAGATGTGAATCTTAGAGACCTATGCAGATCCTAGCAGTCTGCGTTTAACATTTGTGAGAGGATACACACACGTATTCCTCAGTGATTGAATGGAAATTCCTACCAAGGTCAACATAACACAGCCCTAATAGCAAGTCACTTCGGTAATTCTTTACGGAGCACGCTTAGTGTTCGTGGTGGTTTCAAACGGTCTATAGTCGTGGAGTTATACCATGGTGTACTCTAGCGACTCATAACGACAGTGTGATGATATTAAGTATGGGGACATGCCAATGACCATCCGGTTTGAGACTCGTCAAAGAACACGCCAACAATCTAGGATGTACCGGTACAAAATATCCAAACACTTACGTCGAGAACTTTCTTGCTAACTGTTTTCATTCAGATACTAATGAAGGCCAGGAGTTCAACCAAAGACCATTACCACCATCATTACCATCAACATCTCATTTTCACATGCTCATACACACATCATGAAGAATCTGCAAAGTCATAAGACAAAGATCAAAGAAATAATGAGCTTCCCGTGTATGAATCACAAACTTCACAAGAAGTATGAGCATGTTGGAAAAGACGTAAAAGAAGTAATGAATGTATAGCCATGCTATCCTTCTTGGTTTCAAGCTATTACCATCATCGTTTGGAGTCTCAACCTACCACACATACCATAAACAATAAAGTCGACCTTTTAAACATTCTATATGTGTGTTGTTTAAAAAAAGTCTTTGCAAGGGATATATCTTTGGTTAATGGGTTCTACAAGTCGTTGTATGAAAATTTAATCCACACTTACCGAGTATATTGGGAACAAACTAACCTACCTAAAACCCTTGGAGAGCCATACATATACTCCTTGCAAAACATTTGTTGCAGTGTTTTTAACAGAATTGTTTGCAAAGCATGTTGCAACATACCATACTTTTCGAAAACCAAGGAAATCTAAGTTACCCACTATTTGTTATTAAGATTTTGTACACAGTGTTCTATAAATCAGCACATTGCCCTATATGATGAAAAGAAAACAGAGGTTATGTGGTAACGTATACTTTGTTCGAGCAGGTGGAGATCAATTGAGAAGAGATAGTACCTTTAAAAAGATTCATACTTGTTCAAAAATACTTTTCTATGTAGCCAAAAAAAAAAAAAAAAAAAAAAAAAAAAACTTTTTAATTATTAATGTTTACAATTTTATTTTTATGTGAGTAGTAAAAACCTGTGATTACCAGTTTTACCCTTTGGATTTTTGAAAGTTGCATCCACCATACCATTTGTTTTTCAAAATTCTTTTTCAATTTTTTTTTGGAATTCGTTTGTCGAATAACTTTTTCTTGTCTTATTCTATACGTTTTCGTTCATTTTTTTGAAAAGTTTTTTTCAATGTGTTTTTTATTTAAATTTTTTTCCCGCACATGTGATTTTTTTTCCGAAACTTTTATTTCGACAAAAAAAATCCTGAAAAAAAATTTTAATAAAATATTTGAAAAAAAAATTGGAAAAAAAATCGCAAGAAAAGGAACGAAATAAAAATGTTGGAAAAAAATTAGGGACGGCGGATGAAATTTTCTCCAAACGATAAGGACCATTTATGTAATTTACCAAAAAGAAAAGGAGAAACCAAATCCCAGTTGATACCATGCCTAGTAATTATTTTATTTGAATGAATAATGTGGATTTTTTTTGTAAAAATTTGCAGAAAAATTATTTAGTAGTGTAGAAAGGTTTCTTACGTTTTAAATATGTTGTTATAGTATAAAAAACAGTGTCCCGTCATTATAAAAAATAATAATAAAATTAAAAGAAAATCTGAAAGGCTATTTGGTTTGATGTAGGGTGGTATGTGAACCATTTGGAAAAACTATGCCTATCTTTTGAATTTGATAACTAATTTCACAATCCAAAACTACCATCTAATCACTTTTATAAGGGTTTTAATACTTATTTTAAAACTCGTATTTCATAAGGCTAGTCGGCAAGACGGGTGAGTGAGTCACCTTATGCCAAGACTCACGTGCGAGTCCCTTGCCCAGCTCCCCATGTCATCTTGCGAGTTGTGGATTCCAATGACACTTAAGGTGAGTCATCACCAGCCATTTAAAATCGGACCTCACTTTGAATTGTTACTTTGGTTGGAATCACTCCTACTCCTTATTCAAGTGTTAGTTACTCATATGTAATAGTTAGCTTATTATGGCCTTTATGTTTGTTATTAGCCTTAAGCTTATGTAGAAGGCCCATGAGCTTAGGCCCAAGCCCATAGGAGAAAGGAAGGAACTAGGAGTGTTGCCCTAGCTCCATGCCTATAAATACCTTATGTAAACCTTCATTTGAAGGTTGGTTGTTCAAGTTATTCTTTTCACATACTCTACGCATAACCGCTTACTTATATCGTGTGTGTGTGTTTGGTTCTTGTTCAATCGCTTCTATCTCTTATAAGCTTGTGTGGTAAACCTTGTGACCTAACAAAGGGTATCAATCGCCAAATAGTTGGGTGAACAAGTTTGTTTTTGAAGGTTTTTTCTTGGTCTTACGCGTAAAAGTGGTGACACTTTGGTTCGCTTAAAAACGTATTTTTTACACTTTTGAATCCAAGATTCTTGTACTTTCAACGTTTTAAGGTGTTAAAATACTTGTTTTTGGCAAAAAGTTTCAAACTTTATGCGTGGATCATTGTTTTTGAGCTAGTTTTTATTCGTGGGTATTGTTCTACGCGTAACTGTTTTAAGAGTTTTGGTTCATCAAGTTTCACACTTTTGTGTCTTTTGGTGTTATTGAAGCTATTTCATCACACAAAAACTAGTTTAGAAACATCTTTGAGCAATATCCAATTTACGAGTAGGTCTACGCGTAGTAAAACCCTAAAACTACGCTTAAGTATCTCCTTGGTTTGATCTTCATTTTCGTGGTTTATTCCGTGTTTTCTTACTTGGATAAGTCCGAAAATACGTCGACTTTGGATATCTTTTGCACCGTGAAGTGTAAAAGATCACTTGGGATAAAACCCTAAAATTACGCATAAGCATAAGCTTACGCCAGAGAAATCCTACGATAAGATTTTTCTTACACCTAAGCCTAGTCTTACGCATAAGATAATCCTACGCCTAACTTTCTACGCCTAACTTTTGTCTACGCATAACTTTAGCGTCTTTTTCCTTACTTACGCGTAAGCTAAATTCTACGCGAACTCTAATTGTTACGCTTAACTTTGGTGTTTTTACGCATAAGTGCTACTTGTCTATTGTGATTTCTACGCCTAAGGATACTTCATCAACAAAGGTTCATTCGACTACAAAGATCCATTTTACCAACACAAGTTTATCAACATGTCACAACCACCATACTCTAACTATTTCCCTTACACTTATCCTCATCCTCAACGCCAACAACAACTAACTCCACAACATCAACAATGGAATCAACAACAAGCAATTTATCAACAACAATTTAACCAACAACATACTCCACAACTTGCAGCAAATCCACAACCTCAAATGGTTCAACCACCACCAAGTCTTCAAGTTCAACCGCACACAAATGACTTCAATCAACATCCATCAAGGACCACTATGAAGGAACCCACTTGGTTTGCAAAGATGTTTGAAGCTTTAAGCAGCCAACAATCAATTCATGAGGTCGGATCACTTGATAGACCTCCAATGCTCACTCCAGAAACTATGATCAATGGGTGATAAGGTTCTTTAGGTTTTGTGATCTAAAGAAGCCACATGGAAAGTTCTTAAAGAAGGTTATCTTGAAAGGTCCATTTGAGATGCCTACCGTCATTGTACCCGGAGATCCAAATGCCATTCCACCAAGAGATGAACAAACTAACATTGCTATCAAGTGCACTTGAATCCTCAAGTACTTCTACACTATGAAGCAGATGAGCTTGCAATGGAATATATCCTCTTAGGATTACCAAACCCAATTCTTCGTAGTGTTGATGCTCAAAAGACCGCAAAGAAAATGTGGGATCATATTCGTCTTCTTATGGAAGGATCTCAGACTCAATCGAAGATTTGGAATCCAAAATTTACTTGGCTTATGAACACTTCATGATTGAACCCGAGAGACACTAGAGTCTTATCATCACCGCTTTTCAGACATCATCAATGATTTGGATAAACACAACATCATCATGCCAAGAATTGCAGTGAATACTAAGTTCCCGAGTAGTCTTGGTCCTGAATGGGAGAAGTATGTCATTTTTCTCCGCCGTTTAAAAACATGCATCAGTTTACATATGGATTATTGTACGATTACTTGAAGCCTCATGAAAAGGAAGTTGATAGGGAAAGGATTCTCCGTGCTCAAATTGCTCCACCGACACATCCGAAAAATCAACAACTTGCCTTATATGCTCAAAACAGCTTATTCTCCTCAACCAAAGAACTCAACCAATCGCTACAATCACACCACACGATCCTTCACAACCTCCATCTCAAACTCAATTGGTTCCATACAACAACCACAATGCTCAAGCCGAAGCTAATGAGGAATCGATCCGCTCAAGCATCGCAACAAGGATTTGCTATGATTGCTAATGCCTTTAGCCGTTATACCAACAAATCCAACAACCGTATTCGCTCCTCATCTAATACAAGGAATCAAGTCATAGAACAATGGACGAGTTGAAGTTCGTAATCGTGGTTATGGTCGCCGATGGGCGGTGGTCAAGGGTTTAATGTCGTGGGTAGGAATAACAATCGAGCTCCGGTGGAACAGGAAATGCTCGTAATGGGTTGAATGGTCTTCGATGCTACAACTGCAATGAGAAGGGACACTGGCTAATGCATGCCCAAAGCCAAGGACTAGGGGCAGGGCTTATTTCAAAGAGGCTCTTCTTTTGGCTCTTAAGGATGAAGCGGTGGAACTCTCACGCACAAAGAACAGAGCTTTATGGCAAATGCCGACTCGATGATGATATGGAGGACTTGCGTGCCAATGCACTGTTATGTTGATGGCTAATATGCATGAGTTACACATGAGTGACACATGCCCAGTGTATGACATCGATGGCTTGTCTCAGTGCCGAACAAACCATATTTATCTCGATCTCATATCTCCGCCAACATCCAATCCGGCAAGGCTCAGAAGGTTTAAAATGCGCCATCCACATCTCATTCCGACGATTTTCAACTAGACCCGTAGTTATATTTGACGATCAAGATGACCAACCGGTTTCCCTTGATAATCAAATTGACTCGGTGGTTATACTTGAGGATCTCAGTAATGATCATGTTGAGACTCACGTTGAACACGCCTAACTTTTGCCTCATCCAGATTTTGCTCGTTTAATACAAGACCAACACCATAGTGGAAAAATGTCATGCCATTAATCAGGACTTGAAATGCAAAATGCACTGTTAACCAAGGATTTTGAATGTTTACAAAAGCAACTCAACTTTTTCAAAACTCAAGAAAAACGTGAAAACGGTTTTGAAGGAGCCTTTGCCAAATCTTATCAAAACGAAAAATATTTAGAAAGACAGATGCGTGATCTAGCCGCTCCAAAGAATGCTTTGTTGTCCAAATAGAACAATCAAACATGAACATAAACAGCAAATTAACGCTCTCACCTTGGAAAATCAAAAAGCTAAGGCCGAGTTGTTAACTTGTCAAAAACAGTTCTCTGCATACAAAAAGCATTCAACTAAACGAATAGATGATCATCTTGAAGAAATCATCGGCTTGCAAAACAAACTTAAAGAGTTTAAAACTGTTGTTTACAAACATGGCGAGTCGGTCACGGCCATTGAAAAGTTTACTTTAAAACCCAATCCAAATGGATATGGACCGAATCTTGCCGATTACAAACCTAAGCTTTCAACCAAAGCATTCAAACCAAATCCCGAAGTTTCCAAAGGCAGTAATATAAAGTTGATAATTCTGTTATGAGTGTTGTTGAATATCATCGCCAAGAGGAATTAGATGCAGAAGACGAGAGTCGATCAAAATTAGAAAAAGTTGTTTACAACAAACCTTTTAACTATTCAAAAGCGTCACTTTCGTCACACCAACGGATTCTTCTAACACACCAAGGGTAATCATAAAACACCTGAGTCTTCTAATGTTAATCCCCAACCGGATTATGCACAAACTTATGGTCCTTTACCTTCCATCGCTGAAGTAAACTCAAAACCTGAAAATCGCAAAATTCTTCGATATTTTGACCTTTTCATGGCCGACCTCAAAACTTTACAACATGAGATAGAATATCATTCTGAAATCAAAGTTCAACACTTTCAATCGCTTCTAGCGCGAGAACAAAGAGACATTTTTCAGAAAAATCTTTACCAAATGTTAAAAATTTGAAAAGTTGTGCATTGTCTTGGGAAAGGGACTTTCATAAGGAACTTGGATTAATGAAGGTCGCTTTTCGAGAAAACAGAATCATCTATTTCTAACACTAAACGTAAAAAGAAACTGTTGAGAAAAGATGTTGATCGACTCTTGGAAGATGTCATCTCGGCCGATGTCCATAATGTTGTGCTAGAGAATTCTTTGTCATATGCATTTGATTATATCTCTGCATCGTTGATTCTCGTGGTAAATGTTGAGTACACAGATAATGTGCTTCAGATCGAGTCCTTAAAAGTTGAAAACAAACGATTGTCAAACTAACTTTCAAATGCAATTCGCCGCCTTAATTGGTGTCAAAAAAGATATTCACGATCAACAACTTGCTTTTCAACACAAAATCGCCCAGCCATGCAAAATCTTCTCGATCCTAAAATTGAGCGACTGGATGATCAAAACGTGTCTTTTAAGTGTCAAATCTCAAAATATGAACAAGAACTTGTAAAAGTTAAAAAGGAATATGGTGTCATATTTGATTTACTCAAAAGACTCGTGATGAAGCATCAAATGAACTTGATCATTATCTTGCACACACTAAAGAAGTTATGCATTTTGCCGAAATGTTCGGTCCGAAAATCAAGATCTGATTCACACTATCTTCAAGTTAAGAGAAATGTTAGGAAAGTATGAACAACTTCCGCCAACCATCATTAAGAGATTAGCCCCAATAACACTTAGTACTCATGAACCTAGAATCCCTACTGCCAAATCACAAGTTGCTAACGTGCCTCCTTCTACTCAAACAGGAATAGTTGCATCTTTTCCAAATGTCCGCACTTCACGACCTAGAGCACTAAATCAAGAATAGGAAGTTGCGACCTAAGAAAAGATCAATACAGAATGCTAAAGTAGAAGAACACCCTAGGACTATGAATAAGACTCACGCTTGCTCCACTATAGATATTAAGGCGTCCGCAAATGTAATAGAAATAGTGATGTAACGAATGCTAAACCGCTAAGTACTTTTGATATTCAGTCCGATGCACCTTGTGTTATTTGTCGTAAAAGTATGAATTCTGATTGTCATGATAAATGTGTTGCTAAAGCTATCATCTCTCGCTTAAGGAATCCTAAGAACCGGAATACCTCTAGGCCCACTAATCTTTCTAAGTCCGTGCTTGGTAGACCGCCTTCTTTAGATTCTAAGAAACGCATTGCTGTCCCTGTAGCTCCGGTTTCACCTCCTAGGAATGTAGTACCACCTAGTGCATTCACTAAGACTAAAGCAAACACTAGTTGGAGATGGCGGAAATGGATATATAACACACTAGGATTTAAGTGGATACCTAAAGCTATTGATGTGTGTATATCTACTATACCTCGCTACGAACCCTCTAACACTTCGGGTTCCACATCTACTTCTATTCCATCTGTGTCGTCTGTGTAATGCGTGATACGATCATTCTCTCGATTGTTGATAGCGGATGTTCCCGACACATGACAGCAATCTTAAACTGTTATCAAACTTTATTGCAAAGTTCATTGGCACCGCCAGTTCGAATGATCACTTCGCAACTATCATGGGCTACGGAGATTATGTCAATGGGAACATCGAAATTAGCAGGTTTTACTATGTGGAAGGCCTCGGTCATAATCTGCTTTCAAGAGGTCGGCTTTTGTGATGGAGATTTGGAGGTTGCTTTCCGGAGAAAACTTGTTTCATTCGTGATCTACAAGGAAATGACCTTATGTCTCGATCGCGTAATTCTAGTCTCTACACTATCTCTATGAAAGACATGGTTGCTTCATCTCCCATCTGCTTACTTTCAAAGGCAACATCAACAAAATCCTGGCTATGGCACCGCCGCCTCTCACATCTAAACTTTCAAACCATCACCAACCTTGCTCGACACAAACTAGTTGAAGGACTCCCACGGTTTCGGTATTCTAAAGATCACCTTTGCTCAGCTTGTGAACAAGGCAAAAGCACTCGTGCTCATTTTCCTTCAAAGGTGGAACACGCTCTCAAAGATGTGCTTCATCTTCTTCACATGGATTTGTGTGGCCCGATGCGTGCAAACGATCAATGGCAAACGCTACATCTTAGTAATTGTTGATGACTATTCACGCTGGACTTGGGTCTACTTTCTTCAAGCAAAGACCAAGCTCCACAGATGATCGTCACCTTTCTCACGAAAATACAAGTTCAGCCTACTAAACACGCTAGACTAATCGTAACGATAGAGGCACTGAATTTGTTAATCAAACTCTTCGTGAATTCTATGAGAAAGTGGGAATTCAAAGATCGACATCTATTGCACGCATACCGTAACAAAACGGAGTTGTCGAAAGATCTAAACCAACGCTAGTGGAAGCCGCAAGAACAATGTTAATCAATGCTAAACTTCCAGATTACTTATGGGCGTAAGTCGTATCTATCGCATGCTATACTCAAAATTGTTCTATGATCACAAAACGCCACAACAAAACACCTTTTGAGCTTGTCCACAATATAAAACCGAATCTCAAACACTTTCATGTATTTGGATCTCTTTGCTATCCTAATAATGATCGTGATGACTTTGGAAAGCTCAAAGCCAAAGTCGACATTGGAGTCTTTATCGGATATCGTGATAATTCAAAAGGTTTCCGAATCCGAATCGCCGCACAAAAAGGTGATGGAAACGATTCATGCTCATTTTGATGAACTTACGGAAATGGCTTCGAGTATACCAACTTGGAACCCGGACACAACCGCTTAAACTTCCCCAAACCCCATCATCACCGAACAAAGCCCCCACTTACTCGCAACAAATGGAAAGGTTATTTGCTCACTGCTCGCTGATCGATATTGATGAACGTGCTCCGTGTGTATCCGCCTTCACCGCTCAACCCGATAATACTCTTATACCGATACACCGCTACAACAACTCGTTGAAGAAGCACCACCAATTGACTCCAACACAACAGTTGAACAAACCGCTTCCAACAATGATGAACCGGCCGATGATGTTCTAAATGAAGTACCCCCACCGCAGATTTTGATCCAAATGCGCTTCTTTAACCCGCTTGCTAATGAGATCGCCGCACCGATGTCGCAGAATCTTCAACAAACCATTTGAATCCTCAGAATCGCACAATGTATACCAACATCAACCCTCCACACATAGATGGACAAAAGACCATCCTCTCGAAAACATTATTGGCAACCCGAATCAACCGGCCGTTACAAGACAACGCCTTCACTCGACGGTGAACATTGCATTTATGCACTCACCGTCGCCAATCAACCTAAAACATCAAAGACGCAATGACAAAAGACAACCGGATTGAATCCATGCAAGAAGAACTCAACCAATTCAAACGTCTTGAAGTATGGGAACCGGTTGAAAGACCAACAGAGTCTACGCCATTGGTCTCAAATGGATTTGGAAAACAAATTGATGTCAAGGAAATGTTATCGAAATAAGTCACGCCCGTGGCTAAGGGTTATCGCCGTGAAGAGGGTATTGACTTTGAAGAATCTTTTGCTCCGCTGCTCGCCTTGAGGTCGCTCGATATTTCTAGCGCTCATGCTCATATGAATATGACGGTCTATCAGATGGATGTCAAAACTGCGCTTCTCAATGGACAACTTAAAGAAACGGTTTATGTCACCAACCGATGGATTCGTTGATCCCGAAGTTTCAATCACGCCTACAAACCTAACAAAGCTCAGATGGTCTCAAACAAGCTCCTCGGGCATGGTACGATAAGCTATCATCTTCCTCATTGCTAATAATTTCACCAAAGGTTCGGTTGACCCAACTCTTTTATACAATATCACGGGGCACATATCTTAATTGTTCAAATTTACGTGGATGACATCATTTTGGGTCTACACATAAAAAGTTTTCAATCGCTTTTGCAAAACTAATGAAGAAAAATTTTGAAATGTCCATGATGGGTGAACTCACGCTTCTTTCTGACCGCAAGTTCATCAATCACCCCGTGGTATTTTCTTGAGTCAGTCCAATATGCCCTTGAATTGTTAAACAAATTTGGAATGAAAACCTGGGACACCTATGCCACACCAATGGCTCATACCAAGAAGCTAGACGCTGATTTACATGGGAAATTGGTGGACCCTACAAAATACCGTAGTATTATTGGGTCTCTCATGTATCTAACCTAGCGCACTGATATTGTCTTTGCCGTATATCTTTGCTCTCGCTATCGGCCGCGACCAATGAAACCCACCTCTCTGAGCCTAAAAGAATCCTCCGATACATAAAGGGAACCATTAACTTGGGGATCTCGTATCCGAAGGATTCTGGTTTTGAACTAATCGCTTTTGACGACCACGCAGGATGCTTAGACTCACGGAAAAGTACTTCAGGAGCTTTACAATTTCTTGGTGATAAACTGTGTCATGGCAATCGAAGAAGCAGGATTGTACATCGCTGTCCTCAACCGGCGTAATATGTAGCCATGTCGACGTGTTGTGCTCAAGTCATTTGGATGAGAACACAACTCAAAGACTATGGTTACGATTTGACAGTAATCCCGATGTATCGCGACAATCGGAGTGCCATTGCGATCTCGTGCAACTCAGGCAAAGACTCAAATCAAAGCACATCGATCTTCGATATCATTTCATCAAGGATCACGTGGAACAGTGGTACCGTTGAATTATATTTTGTGGGTACGTAATACCAATTGGCGATCTTCTCACCAAAGCCTTGCCTCCCGCTAGGTTTAATGAGTTGGTCCACCGGATTGGTATGAGGTGTTTGACTCAAGAGGAATTGATGAACTCCTAAAACAGCCTTTTAAAACCTCAAACACCAAAATATCTCTTTTGTAAATAATTTTTCAAAAACAAAATACAAAAATATAAAACATGATAAAACAACAAAAATATTCTTCTAATCTAATTTTCTTTCAACATGGCAAGTACGTTTTTCGTCAACACTCTAATCTTTCAAAATTCAGTATTTTTTCGATCAAGTGTTGAGGGGAGAAAATTAATACTTAACCGCTTCAAAACATCCTGTACTTGCATGTTATCATATCCCGGTTGTTTCTTTTATCAATGGTGGTAAATTTTTCTAGTTCAATGACACTCCTCGGACTAAAATTTATAACCTTTCATCATTTATTAAGTCGAGGGGAGTGTCGTCAAAGTTTCTTTCTTAAAATCTTTGTTTGGTAACCAAAATGGAAGTTAAATGGCTTTGTTTGAAAAAGGAAAAGGTGGAGGGACCAAAACTGTCAAAATGTTAAAGTTATTTTAATAAAACATCCTCCACCTAACATTACCTCACATTTATTACTTCTAACCTAAAAGATCCTACGCCTAATATTTATTCAAGAAATCCGTGTTTAGATCATCAATTTGTAAGTGTTTTCATGATCTTAACAGTAATACAAGCTAAGGTTTTGAATTTCTAATAAATCCTACGGCTAAAACTTTTGTTACGCGTGATTATGTGTTCTACGTATAAGCGTATGAACACACAATCATTGTGTGTGTGTTTGTGGTTAAATGGATAGTGTCAAAACGCTTCCTAATACATAAATGATAACATTTTAACCATCAAAACCCACCCGTAAAACACTAATTGATGATTTTTAAAAATTAGGGTTTATGAGTCGAATTGGGTGTTTTCAAATGTGAAGGGTTTTGGTTATAAAGATTGTTGTGTTATGTTCATATGTTGATGAATTGATGATTTCCAGCCCTATAACAACCCGTAAACACTAATTTAATCAAAATTAGGAATTAGGGTTTAATGTTCTTGAGTTTGGGTATTTTTGATTCATCACGAACTAGATGTTAATACTTGGTTTATAAACTCTCACAACATCTTAGAACTACCATAATAAGTTTGGTGCAAATCCTATGGTTAGAAAACTTACGCGTAATTCTTAACCCTTAGGGTTTTGACCTACGCGTATGACTTTCTACGCATAAATGTTTAACAAGCTTTCATGCCATGATGTGTGTTTAATATGACTATACATGTTAAGATTGATGATATGATGGTTTTATTTCGTGCTTGCTACCGTAAAATTCGTAATCAAGGTCATTGTTACTCTACGCATAAGGATCACCTTACGCCGTTATGCGTAAGAGTAATCCTACGCATAACTACTACGCATAAGGTTCTACAATGGGACTACGCGTATCCTGTGAAGGATATGCGTAAACAAAGGACCTCTACGCGATAAGGTCTACTCTTACGAGTAAGCCTTACGCCGTAAGGTATAAATACGCCACGCTAAGCTCCCACGCATAAGGTCCCCTTTTCCTACGCTAACATTTCTTACGCGTAGTTAAGATCCTACGCATAAGCTTTCGCTACGCGTATGTCATTATCAAGCACGCTTAACTTTGCCAAATCTACGCCTAAGCCTTGATTGACCTTCATTATGAATTGTTACGTGTACAAACTTGTTAATAAACAATCATAACGCCACGAATCCAATAATGTCACTAATAAACTTAATCGCTTGATATGTTGTGAACAATAAGTGATAACATAAACTTTAAAACTTAAAGTTAACTAACTCACTAAACATTTCACGACGTCATTGGACTATTGAACAAACAAGTGACTTAGGACTCGTAACAATCATTGACATTGTACATTCAATAACTAGACAATAAGACCTTCTGTTGACTAACACTATGTCTTTCGATATGTTGGTTCTTTTGGCTAATGTTATTTCGATCACGACATGGTCGAACAAATGAATGTGGATGCATCAGAAGTTCTTACAATTGCCGATATCTTTCCAAAGGGTTATCCGAGAAAGATTGGAAAGAACAACCTTAGGGTTGACTTTGACACCCTCACATGCTCGGAATCTTCTTGTCTCATTGCAGGATATTCTCGTGAATCATCCCTACCGTAACATGCTCTCACACTCGCCACGCCCAGAGGTCTACATTCAACAATTCTGGGATTCTATGCAGAGGATCACAGGTCAAAGTGCAGTGAATGTGACACTTAATCACAAACAAGTCACTATCACTCTGCCGACTTACGGCTGTTCTCATCATTCCCGACATCGTTCCAACCGACTTCTTTGCTACCCCTATGAAGAGACAGTCTGAAATTCTTGATAGATATTGGTTATGATGAAGCTTCATGAATCATTACTAAGCACTCTCACGTGGAGCTCAAGAATATTCCTCAACCATGGAGAACACTCTACATGATCATCACCAAATCGGTCTCGGTCGCGGATGGCTATGAGCATCCTAAGCTCATGGAACTGCAAATTTTCCGGTCGTTGATCAACAAGAAGGACATTGAAATCGAAGCAATGATATGGGAGGACATGATGCTATTTCACAAGAAGCTTGGCTCCAAGATTCCCTATGTCGGATACACCAAACTGTTGATCCAGAGAGCACTTGGACTTCATCCTGACATCCCCATGAGGCTCAATGACCCGGATAATCACGACATATTGATCGAACCCATATTATCTCGTCGTAATCAAAGAATCGCCAACAAAGAAACAGGTACGGTATTACCCGATCACCTTCTAACTACCAAAATCAAAAAGCTTGAAACATATAAAAGGTATCGGTTAGCCGTAAAAGAAGGCAAAGTTGGTCATCTTGATGAAAAATCTTCTCGTACACCTACTCGGAGGACCGTAAGAGGCAAGGCTGAAGTGTCACAAGTACAGCTATTTATAGGAAGCTTCCCAAAAGGAATCCTCCTCGTAAAAGGATTGTTCCCGTGAAGGAAGCTGAACCTATTCCCACACCTGAACCGCAAAGAAAGCTTGTGGACGAAAGCTCAAGGTACCACGATGAAGAGATTACCTACTCAAACCGCAAAGGATGACAATCCTTCAGCATCCAAAACCTCCAAGTCCTCAAGCTGATAAAGAAAAAGGGAAGACTTCTGTACTTGTACCTTATGATGAAAGCTCGGAGAGTGATAAAGAGCCACCGAAAATGTATACAAGAAGAAGATCAAATTCCTTAGACACCAACACAAAGTCAAGAATTTGCTAAAGACCAAATGGGTGGTCCCGAGGATCAAGTGGTGTCGCCCACTCAACCATCTCCCGATGCGTTAATCAACCCGATAAGGGAGCCGGTGCCACCACTCTTGTGCAACAACAAAAGCTTGTGGAGGATACTATCGAATATGAGTTTGAGGAACCGAAACCGAGAAGTCCAAAAAGATAAAGATGTAGATTATGATACGTTTCTCCTAGATAGTCCTGCACGATCAAAGGAAGAAACCTCTCAACCTCCGAAGGATCCAGAGTCTCCACATATCTCTTCATCATCAGATTCGCCTTCTCACTCTTCACCACCACCATCAAAAAGATCAACAAAATCATCATCCAAATCAGTGAAGAAGCCACCTCGATCTTGGATTTCTCAGACTCATAAAAGAATTGTGAAAGCCGCCAAACAAGTCGAAAGAAAGACGCGCTCAACAAAAGTTGAATTTCTTTGTTGATCACATACAAAGATCTGTATGACGAGAATGAAAAGATGCAAGGAGAAAGGAAGTTTGTTCAGAAATTCATGAAAAATCACCGTCAAGAGGAACTGAACGAAATGATCAAGGATACACTAAAAAGTACCTTCGAGTACGCTCCTAAAGTCACAAAGGAGTTGTTCACCAAACAACTTTATCCAAATCTTATGCAGATCGCCAAGCAAACTATTCGATCAACGCCTTTAACCGTCACAATCAATCCAACCGATCCGTAGTTTTCTCGATAATGAATTGGTGGCCAAGCTTGTCACACAAATGTCGCACGATCGGGACATTTACTGATGAAGGAAAATTGTTTCAAGCATTGCTGGACTACCAACTTCAAGAAGCTTGTAGATTCGAAGCTGAAAAGTCTAAACGCCCTAGAGACGATGAAGACAAGGATAAGGATAAAGACTCGCACCTAAACGCCGTAAGCGGTGAATCTTCTTGATGCAACCTCCTCCACAACGGCCTCCTGTCAACAAAAATCTCCTCCTCGCTCTTCTACCGAAAAACCTCGTGATCGATTCCGAAGTTACCACCCCGACTTAGAAAACCGATGATCACTTTGAGTATACGGGTGGTGACGATGAAGAGGTCCTTGAGCCCCTACAACAACCCACCTCTCCCAAACAAGTTCGAAACCGTAATCATCATCTAGGCCTTCGAAAAAGAAGAAGAAGAAGACGCCTCAGATCGACGTCGTATCATGGCTAGATGACGATAAAACAGAGGAATTTGAATGGTTTGCTAATCTTGTTAACAACACTCCCTACCCTCAAGAAGGTCAGAATTTGGTAGACGGTTCTACATTGGAGCATGCTAAAATTCCGCAAGAAAAGTTCCATGTGAAGAAAATGACGAAATCTGAAGTTGAAGTTTAATCAAGAATGAAGCGTCTCAACTTCTAAAAGACAGCTCTGAAAGTGCCCTCGAGGTCGAATATCACCTTGAAAACATTGCTCGAGCTATGTCTAACAACATGGATTGGCTCAACCCGAAAGCAAACATTGACTTCACACAAAGGGACAACCCTCCATACTACACCGATTGGACCAAACCTCTACCAACACTTGGCCAACCAAATGAACCAAGGATTCCTTTCAGATATTTCTTCAACAAAGACTTGGATTTTCTTCTACACGGTGGCGATGATTCAAGAAAATATGCTACATCGTTGACACTTCCATTCCCAAATGCCTACTCAAACCGCATAGCCATTGAGGAACGTGCCAATCACTTGTTCTCCAACACAGGGGAAGCATACGACCGAGATGCATTGTATGGGATTCATCATCGCCGTAACGCCGAAATCTACTACGTAAGCCGCCGTGTCGTAAGTCTCAACATGCTGTGTATAGTTCTAAGGATATCGTTGCCATCATACACGCTGACCTTTCGTCTAAGTGGGACTACACATTCCTAAAGAAGATCGTAGTCAAACGACAAGATGAACGGAACTATGCTTTCTCTGAGGCTGACTTTGAGAATTTGTCTCTCAATGACATCGAAGACATGTACCTTGCCAAAGTACGGGGTCGCATGAGACAATTCTCAACCGAAGTACAACGCGAATTTATCAAGTCACTTCTCATCTTCATAAGACGCATTGTCATCAAGGAACGTAGAAGATCTCCACCGGCGTTGAATCTTATCGACGCTGTCAACTTCACTCCTCCAAAGCTTGATCTTCCCGATATCAACCAGCTATCTCAATATACACTCATCAACAAACCTTTCGGCGTTGTTTACCGTAGTGAACTTCAAAGAAACTGCTTAATGGCGTGTAGCGAACTCCACAAGTTCGGGATCATACTTTGAAGCTGGTTAGGGATGGAATGGCATACATGTTGAAGGATATACGCCAGAAAATTGGGTCTCCTAAGCTGGAATTCTCGTGAAAGGAGGGATGTGAGACGGATCATCACAATGATTGATGAACGGTTGTTTCAAGGGATCAGCCTCGCACGATTGGAGAGTTATGTCGGTGGTCGACCCGAGATTAACATAACCGCTTTCAACGCCTGCACACCCTCGGGAACATCACCGCACTTCCTGGTACCCCTTGAATTGCTTCCTTCATATAATTTTGGATGTTTGATTGATTATGTTTATGGCTTGTGCACACATTACGCTGTACAACCCGTACTTGTAAATAAAGGACCGTGGTACGCCTCGCCACAATCCTTATCAAATGAGCGAAAGCTTCTTACTTTTGAGTAAAACCTATCAAACCTTTCATTTTCAAGGTTTTGCTCAAAAGAACAAGTACTTTCCCTTATGATTTTCAAAACCTCAACCGCTTATATCACTCGTTGAGGGGGAGTACTTGACTTAAAACTTTGTTCAAAAATTGTTCACAAGTGGTCATTCTTCCCGCAACACTCGAAATGGTCATATTTATTCTCAACTTTTCAAAAATAACATCACATATGCCATTTTTGAGGGGAGAAAATACGTGATAAGAAATATGTTGTGTAAATGCAAATGAATCTTTGTGCTATAGACTTAACCCATGAATTGACGAGATCTTAACTGTTAGTAACTCGAAAAGACTTGTCCTGACGGGTAATAATTTCAAGCTAGTTCGCTAGTGATGTAAACGTGTCTCGAAAGGACTTGTCCAAGTAGAATGTACCATTCGAGAAACTCTTGGTAGACATGAACTTCGACGGGTTTGACAACCTTTCGAGGATTGTCTACACCTTCAAGGTAGTTATTAGAGCTAGTTGTCACCTAAAAGTTGACAATGCAACTCTTTAACTATGCCACGTAACCTGTCTCGGGGAATGTCTATCTTGAGTTAATCAATTCAAAAGTGCGCTTCTTTCCTCACTGTACATTTTAACCGTTAAAACTCTTAAGCACATGTGGAGGGGGAGTATTTATGCAAAATCTTATCTCAACAAGTGGTACTAAAATGTTTTTCATTCATAAACACTTGAGAGATTTTTCACAACAATGGTTTTATGGCAACATAGGTTAGTCATGGAGTTATAAGGTGACTAAGGTTAGGAATAACCGTCCTATGATCCGCCAGAGTCGGATGGATCTACCCAAGGACACCACAAATAGTTAGTATTTAGAAGTCCTTAGGTATGATTGTAAAAAGGAGAAAATGAGAATCGGAGAAAGAAGGAGTTGAAGAATTAAAAAGAAATGCAAAGAAAAGGGTGAAAAGAAATAGCCCTCCGGATTATTCAACTTAGGCGCATAATCCGGTTCAATTCATATGCTAACTGGTTGTCACTTAGTGACGCCGGTATTGAAGATTAAAAGTCGTCATGGACCCGGTGACGCATGCACTAAACCTTCTTATCCACTCAAGTTTCTCTTAACAGAAGCTTGTTTCATTCTCACGGGGAACCCTACGTAAACTATCGGCTTTCTCTTAGAGATTGCCGGTATTGAAGAAGGAGACCCTCTCCCTAGTCTCCGCTCCAGAAAACCAAAACGCACTATTGAGTCTAGAGCCACGAGATTCATCAAAAGATCTCTTAGGTACACTTGACATTTCATCACTTGATATTCAACAATAAGAATTTCAAGTGTACATTATCGAGTCCTTCACAGATCTTAGCAATCTGTCGAGAACATTTATGAGAGGTTCACATTTGTGATCCTCGGTGATTGAATGGAAACTCCTGCCAGGGTCAACATCAAACAAAAGCAGGTCGCTTCGCAACTCCCCGTGGATTGCGCTTAGTGGTCTCAAACGGTCTACGTGAGGTGATGCTTCGTGTACCTCGACTCATCTCAATCGTAGGTGTACTTCGTACATCGTGTTATCTCACTTGTGGGACTCGATTCAGAACGGCCTTTGTAAGAATTAGAGTTGTGTTTTCACACTATGCCGTTAACACTCTCGAAGTTCAAACTTGTAAGTGCCGGAATCCGCTTATTACTAACCGCTTTTAATGTTTTCTTCTTATGGAAGCTCTGGAGCGGAATGATCGTAAAGATTCTTCTCATGCTCACGCCAACATCATCACTAATGGAAGTTCTATCCAAAAGCAACACAACAAGAATGATTCTTCGTCAATACAGAGAATCTACAAAGTTAAAGACTTAAAGAACTCCATCAAGATCAATTCCAACGCCAAAAGAGCGTGTGAGCATGTTGAAGAATGACGTGAGACACTGAAGCAAGGCACTGAGGCAGACTTGACGCAGATAACAACATACTATCACTTTCATCACAAAGAACAATGATCAAAGAACAAAGTTAAAGATGACGCCAAAGCATAACCGTTCAAAGTAAACTATCTCTACACCGGGAGATTGTTCAAATCAAGGCAATTCTTCTCACAAGAAAGAAGAATGTCAAGACGCCAAAGCTACTATTACATCAACGCCTTCACCGCTTTTCATCACCAACACTTGAGTGTTTGTTACTCATATGTAATAACACTTGAGGGGGAGATTGTTGGAATCACTCCTAAACCTTATTCAAGTGTTAGTTACTCATATGTAATAGTTAGCTTATTATGGCCTTTATGTTTGTTATTAGCCTTAAGCTTATGTAGAAGGCCCATGAGCTTAGGCCCAAGCCCATAGGTGAAAGGGAAGGAGTAGGAGTGTTGCCCTAGCTCCTTTCCTATAAATACCTTATGTAAACCTTCATTTGAAGGTTGGTTGTTCAAGTTATTCCTTTCACATATCACCTACGCATAACCGGTCTTACTTATATCGTGTGTGTGTGTTTGGTTCTTGTTCAATCGCCTCTCTATCTTTCTTATAAGCTTGTGTGGTAAACCTTGTGACCTAACATGATTCTGTCTTTGTTAGTTTATAAAAAATAAACAAATAAAAAGATTCCACACTACCCCCACTTTTGTTGATTGTAATCCTTATAAATACCCACCAAATCATTTTTTTAACATAAACTCACTGATGAGTGGCCTTTTACTCATCATATTACACTCATAAAACCCGCAAAAATGACTAAAAACACCCTCATATATCAATTTATATCGGAAATATCCTTGGTGTGTTTTTTATGTTTCAGTACAAAATGATTGAAAGCGAGGGTAAACGGACAAAATCAAGCTTAGAATGGAAAAAAGTGCATTAAAAAGCAAGGGAGTGGTTTTCGTCTTTGGATCAATTTAGGACGAGAAATAACGTTTTGAGTGAGCTTGGGAAAAAAGCGGCCTTGAAACCCAAGTAAACCAAAATTTCCTTTTATCCTTTCACGAAACCAAAACTACCATTTTTCTTATGAAAATCATATTTTCATTAAACCCCATTTTTTTATCAAAACCATTAAAAACAATTAAAAATAATAAAAAAAATAAACTTTTACTGAAACTCTTTTTTTTTACACTAAACCCTAAACAATTAATAAACCTTACATATTAAACCCCTAATTGAACTTTTCATATCATTTGAACCTCGACAATGCCCTTAGGACCCTTGTCACTTACACTTTGAACCATACCACTATTACTCCCAACCAATCACACTTAAACCCATCTTACCGTTTTCTTTTTCCTCCCACTTTTCTACCCTGAAATAGTTGAAACCCAAGAACCTAAAACCCTTTTACCCGTCAGGACCACCCATCATCCTTCCCCAAGGTAAGCTAGTATCACATGTTGCCATCCACCTTGGCAATCCACGGCAGAAGAAAATGAAGACCAATGGACGAAATTTGTGATTAGAGGGTTTGGTTTCAAGATTGTTCAATGGTTGTGATTGAATTCAAGAAGAAAGATGAGGTCGAAAGTCGTTTACACTCACAAAAGCACAAAAGTACTTTTGGCTCATTCTACTCAAAGAAACACAAGAAGCAAGGATGGAACCCGAGCACATGTAGTATAAGTAGAACAATATGTAGCCAAGTTATAAGGTAATTAAGTAGGTTTTAGAACAAAAAAATAGTTTTCAAGTTTTATTTTTAGTTTTTAGTATTGTAATGTTCTTCATTTTAATGAAGTACTAATTTAGCTAAAATTTTGTTCTAGTTCCCTTTTTGGAAAATCTGCCAAATAAGCACTTACGTGCTTATTTTCAATATTGCTTATCTGAATATCAAACCTATTTTCTTTAGCTTAGTTTAAATTGTTAAAGTAGTTTTTATAAATAAAAATCCAAGATTATTCTTAAAAAAATCAGTTTTACAAACAAAAAACCCTATTAAGGGGTGTTTGGTTTTAAGTAAAAAAGGGTTAAGCGATTTTTACCTTTGGTTATGAAAATCAATGTTCAATAGTGTTTTTGAGTCCTATTTAGTAGCCTAGAGTAGTTAAAATCAGTTGTCAAAAGACTTAAGTAGTAAAGTCCATTGAAAGTTCTTAAACGAGGGAATGACATAAGCTATTCATGAAATAGTTTTTAGCTAAATTCCTTTGTCAAAATCTTTAGAAACTTGTTTTTATGAAACTTTGTTTACCATAGTCAATCTGTTTTAGAGTTGTAAGCATTTAGGATAGCCTTAGGATAGCTTAAATTGCCTTCAAAATTACCCCATAATCTATCAACGGTTTTGTCTCAAACTCCATTTGTCCCGTAATCACTTTTCACTGCCATTTACTAGCTCATTTTCAGTCCATTTTAGCTTCAATTTAGGTTTTTAGAGTCCTTGTAGTTTAGATTTAATCGTTTCATGAAGCTTTTGTTGATTTTGGAGTTCATATAATGGCTTATTTTAAACCCGTAGTCAACCACTTATGTTGAATTTTGCAAGTCAGCCGATTACCATGGGGAGATTTTAGCTTATTAAGTATTTTCTTTAGCTTATCTGGTCTTATCTTTAGCTTATTTAGATGCCTTAGGTGCTTGTTAGTTTTTTTGGGTTAGCTTTGATTAGTGTTAGCTTATTATAAGCTAGTTATAGCTTATTAAGTCCCTTGTAGCATTAAATTCACTTAGATTAGCTTAAAGCCAAACTGCTTATTCCCAAAACATCATTATAAATTAGTCCACCCTCTTTTTCTTTATATTACTTTTAGTCCTTTATTATTTATGATAGCTTCCTTTCTCATTTAAACTACTTATCAAGTGCTTTTTATGCTCAAAAGTGCACTTTGGGGGTGTTTGATTGAGCATTATGAAACTATTGTGGAAATTAAGCTCTAACAGCTTGTTTTGGCTTTTTGAAAAGTTTTGTTTTTACTAAAGTTGCTTATTTTCATCATTTATTTAAGTTTCAAAAAGAAAATTTGAAAAAAATAATTTTCACAGCATCAAAAAGGAATTTTGAACGTTGGTCTCCACATTCACGACCCCAACACAACACCTCAGCAACCATCTTGGGACTTGTCCTAGTCGGGATGGCATTTATTAAATACTTAAAGTACTTTTTAGGTTTTAGCTTAATAGCAGTTGCCTTTTAACTGCTTATTTCAAAAAGCGTGTACCACCGCTTTTGTATTTTCTTAAATCCAATATAATCCAAATCAATTTTAGTCATTTAGAACTTAGAAAAAATAAATTTGCATCCGTAGGGTTGATTTTTAATAATTTCACTCTTGAAGTCCGTCCCAGGTAAAGGCAGGTTTTAGTTTCAATTGCATAATTAGTTATCTTAGCTTAGCTTATGTGTTTTACTTACTTCATAATTGTTTTCTAGATTCCCGCTTCATTGTTTTAGTTTAACTTTGTGTTTTATTTATTTTCCCTTTGTTAATTTAGGACTTAAAAATCAAAATCTCAAATGTTTAAAATCCAAATTCAAGTTATAATCACAAACTATCAACGAATCCTTCAATTCACACGTTGTTGGGACCTGGCCAGGTATCACTTGCTCGCTATCACATATATCACATTCGTGAGTTTTGGCACGTTAACCTTTTTCCTAAAGGGTTGATTTCAACATGTCGACTCTCACGTACATTTGGTATTTTGATATTTGTTATATATACTTTTGAACAAATCAAATTTTGGCGTTGTTTCTTGGGGAGGTGTGTTCGCGACAATATCATTTGAAGTTTTGTGATTAGTGACTTGAAGAACCTTCACTCGTTGAAGTTAATGCTTTTTGAAATATTATAAAACACAAAAATATTTTCCTTTTCATTTTGTATATATATATAAAAGATAAAAATACAAAAAAGATTTTTTTCAACATTTTTCTAATAAAATAGAATACTCAATCAATATAACACTCTCAACTTAAGTGTTATCATTATAAGTTCCCAAACTAAAGATTCAAAACTTGCCTTTGTTTCGCTTGCGAAAAATCGGCTCACCTCTAATTAATAAACAAACTATAAGAGGGGTTTAAGGAAGGGTGCGCATTAAATTGTGACCTTAAAAACAAAATCAAGAGACGGGTTTTAATAAAGCTTTTGTGACATTTGTTTCTCACTTGCTTTGTATGCGTTTTCTTTTCGAGAGCTACCAAATCCTCAAGCATTTCAGCTTGTGATTATTGGTTTAAGTTCCTTGTGTTTTTAATTCGATCTTGTGTTTAATTGAAAGTGTATTTTTTGAAAGTGCATGTGCACTTTCGTCACAAGCGCATAGGCATAATCTTCTAATGTAATCAAGGAAACTTACCCAAGGGTACATACCATGAACAATCTGTTGAAACTATGGCACAAACGTAGGTCCGAACCTCAAAATCAAGAAATTAAAGTTGAACTCAATCGACCTCCAGAACAATGGAGGAGCTTTGCCAACCGACAATGGACCTCATGGGGCCGGAAGCGGTCCAAACTGCTCGGTATACTTCTTGAAGCCCTCGGATTTTGGACTTAAGCATCACATGATACAACAATTCCAAAATTCATGCCAATTTCCGGATTAGGTGATGATGCAAACAAGCATCTCGACAAATTTCTTCTTGTTTCATAGCCCGAGTGTGAAGCAAAAATGGGGTAACGCCTTAGCCTATACCTTTCGTATTCCTTGAAGCATCGAAAATGTACCACATGGTTTGATCGTCTTTTGAAAATTCAATTCACATTAGATGAAATGATTTCCAAATTCTTGGAAAAATACTTTCACCATCGATGGTATTGACCAAATTGAGAAATGATATTAGCAATTTCGGCTTCGATGAGTCCTTATTGAGGCATGGGAATGCTATAAGCTTTCAATTGATCGATGTGCGAATCATAACATGTTACTCGTGAAAAGCATCACTCAAATAGATACATTCTATAACTTGGTTAACATTGATACATCTCTGACACGATCAATCTTGCTTCTAGCCGGTGGCACCTTTATGAAAAAGCGACCCAAAGAGTGCTCACGATCTCATTGAAAATATGACTGCCACCATAATTATGTGGGATTCCTTAGAGAGGGGCTCCGAGATCTACCACTTCTTCATCTCGACGTTAACACTCTCTCGAAAAGATTGAAGAGATATCACACTTTAGATATTGCGCTATGTTAAAAATGTGTCAATTGAATACTAACCAACAAGTGAATGTCATGAACAAGAGTTGTGAGACTTGTGGAGGTCCATTCTTATTTTGGTGTCAAGCCACCGGTTGCTACACTAATAGAGCGATATATCTTTGCCTCGGGGATCCTACAATACGGATATCTTGATGTGTGCAAAACCGTCAAGTTTTCTCACTTGAAGTGATCACTTGTGAATGACCCCGTAAGGAACTTAAAGCGGTTGACTCACACCAATTGCAATTTAGATCGAGGAGAATACGATGGATTCCAGGGTCGTTAAGTCCAGGAGGATGGTGGTGTTTCTGTCCAGTTGTCGAATAACTTAGGATAGTGATCAGTAAGGATTTTGAGTTATTTAAAACTCAAAGGGGCTTAAATGCAAATTAAAAAGGAAATTAAAATCTAAATTATATTAAATAAGCGTTATCACTAATTTTATACTGATGTTTTTGATTTTATTGTTTTTATAAACTTAATTTAAAAACTACGTGTGTCTACAATAAAAACGTGAAACTTACACAATATTAATCCTAAAAATATGAAAATGATATTTTTACAAACCTAATGATATAAGAAAATTTTAAGAAAAAGAAAATTATTTTTATAACTATTTATCTAATTATTATTAATTAAAAACTATTTTTAACTATTAAATAATAACCTAAATTACAAGAAAATAGGAAATAAAGCTAGAAAAATAAAATTAAGACTTGGAAAAATCTAAAATAATAAAAGAGAATTTTAAAAACTATTTTTATATTTTTTTGATTATTTTTCTATTTTTTATGAATTTTAAACTATTAAAAACTAATTAAATTACTAAAAATTACAAAATAAACTATGAAAAATCTGGAAAATTACTTTTTTTACTTTTTATATTTATCTAAACTTAATAAAAATGAAAAATTATTTTTGAACTTTTCTGATTTATTGTATTAAAAAGCTATTTAAAATTACCTAAAAACTGTTTTTAATTAAGAAAAATAGTAAACTGTTATGAAAAATTATGAAAATTTCAGGAAAAGTCTAACTTAATATCCTGAATCTAGGAAAAATAGAAAAACATGGGCTTTTTGTGAGAAATTGAAAGCGCAAACCAAGTGCTTATGAAATAAGCACTTAAATAAGCAAAAGGGTACCAAATGGGAACCAAGCACCAATACTGAACACAGAAGCTTTGTTAGGCTAAAATCACTCAAATGCAACTTATAACAACAGGTTTTAACCTCTGGAATGCAAGATTGCAGATGTGATGTGTTGAGCTTATTGTGCAAAAACAGTTTGTGAGGTACTACTTTAAGCTAAGAGATTAAACTACCAAATAATTTGAAATGCAAAACAAAAAGTTTGAACCTCAAAGAAGACCGTTGGCTACTTGTAAACCAAAATGAGATCAAGAGAAGCTCACGAGGAGCTTGGAATAAGCTCTGCAATAATGGATAAAAGCTTCGACTCGGTGAGCTTGTGAGCGGGCATATAAATGTTTGATGAGCTTGTTTGAAGCTTTTGCAAAATTAATAAAATCAACAAAAAATACTAATAAGAAACTAGACCAAGAGAACTTATAAAACCCAAAGTTTCATTGGAATTGACCCAGAATTGACTCAACTAAAAATCATCTCAGTCAGGCTCAAAATGCATTTTTCATGTTTTGACTTTTTTTGGCAAGTTAAGATGTTGACTAAACTGAACTTGGATCTTGATTTGTTAACTGATTTTGATGTTTTGTGGTATAATGAGACTAAAACAAGCTACTCTAGTAATTTCCAAGCATGAAACAAGCTTATGACTTCCCAAACTCTTAACAGTTAATGAATTAAGAAAGTTAAAACAAGATTTTGACTTTTCAGGTTTTAAGATGCAATATAATGACAGATATAGTTCAAGTGAACAATATTAAGGCTAAGTATACATGTATCAAGCAATAACAAGAGCTTAAGCTTTAACAACCTTCTGATCCAAAACACTTTTGAAGACTGTTTTACTACTTTTAACAGCTAAACAACGTCTAGTAGATATTATCACTTCTTCGATTATTATTATCCTAATTACTACTAGTGGACATGTTTAAATGGTTTAATGATCACAATTTCAAGTACACATACAAACGCAAAAGTGACTAAGGAATGAAAAATGAAATGTAAACTCACAATTGTCAGCTTTTATTGTGCTTATACCAACCCAAACCTACTATTTTATATCAAACCTAACCCAAACTTGAGCTGCTCTTGCACAACCCATTCCATTCCCAACCTGCTTGAACCCAATTGTTCTTCTCTGTTGACTTTTGTTGACTTTCAACCAAATTTACTTGAAAATGAGATGTAAGCTCACTCAAAGCTATAATAAGCTTGAATAGGCTTATTTGAGTTTAACTTAAGCTGTTAGAACCTTTGGACATAAGATTTTGAATTTGAAATTTTAATGATAAACATGATCAAAATGAAATTTAAGTGAAACTTGAATTAAGGTCCAAAGCGAATTACAACAACTAAATAACTAAGTTTGATACAATAAAACTTGGAATTACAAATTTAAAAGTTACTTAAGACATTTTTAAGAAAATTACGACATACATAAATTTAAAAAACTAAAAGACTTCTTCTTCTCTCCTCCTTCTTCCTCTTTTTATATGAAAACTAGCTTTCCACGTGTCTCTGAACAGATCCCACCTCTGAAATTGGCCAATGGATGATTTTTGAGCAATTTGGCCATTTTTATCATTTTGGCGGGAAAAGGGATTTGACTAGTAGGCTGTGTTTTATCAACTAGGGGGGGGGGTGGCATTTAATGTGGTGGGAAAAGTGGGTAATGGTGATGATGAGGGGGAAGAAAGGTGAAAAGGTGATGGGAGATGGCTTGTGTGTTGCAGGCAACTGGTGGAGAAGAAGCAGGAGGTGGCGGCAAGTGGTTTATTTGACTTTGTTTGATTTGGGGTTCAAAATAGAAAAGACAGGGGGGTCAAATGGGTATAATGGCAGGGTCCAATTCATTTTTGACAAGGCTATGTTAGGTTTAATATGACAAGGACCAAGGCTGCAATTCTTCCAAACTTGAGGGGCCATTCCTGCCATTTTCTCAAAGTTCTCACAAGGGTTACTTTTGACAAGTTTTGAAAGTACAAGTACCATTTTTGACATTTTCAAATTCTCAAAGGACTAAACTTGACAATTTTGAAAGTTCAGGGACCTAAGTTGTAAATTTGTAATTTTAAATCTCAAGGACTAATTTTAACAACTTAAGAATCCCTAAGGACTTAAAATGATATTTTTCTTTATTTGGTTTTACCAGGGACTATTTTTGACAACTTTTTGAAACTTGGGGACTAAAAGCGCCAATTATGCAAACTTTATCGTTTTTCACCGATTTTGATATTTTTTGCATTTAAAACATATAAAACACTTATTTGTGGTATTTTTATCATTTTGATATATTTGAGTTTCATGTTTTTGCAGTTTATATAGTACAAAAATGATGAGTATTTAGACACTCATCAATCCCCCACACTAAGATATTGCTAGTCCTAGCAATGTTTTAAGAAAAATTAATGGATTTTGAATCTCTTTACCAAAGCCATTACTTCGGGTAGCCAAATGTTTCAGTTCAAGTAAGAACCTTGGTACACGATAACCAAAGTGATTTTGAGCAAACCACCGCTTCAACGGTTTGATTTGTCTTTACGCCGTTTTACTTGGACTAGCCAACTCATAGATAAATTATCAATATTATCTTTGGTGAGCTGATTACCAATTATGGTTTTCTAACTGCCTTTACCACAAGCCATAAACTTGCGGGCTAGCCAACTCTTCACTTTTAAGGATATGGTGAAATTTGAATACCATACAATTTTGGGCAAATTGAAAGCCGTCAACGGATTTGAGATATCTTTACCAAGAGCCGTTTGCTCCTGGATTAGCCAATCCTTTTGTTTTTAGACAAGGCGGTTGATAACCATAAGATGAGTAAGTGCAAAACACTTACTCCAAAAAAATTTGGCCAAAATGGGGAATGGGTGGTATAATTACATGATAAAATTCGTGAGAATTTATCCCCCACACTTAGAAATGAATATTGCCCTCAATATTCAAAGTACGGCGGTTATGCAAACCGGGAAACGTAAAAGGGAAATACTCGGCCATTATTTGAAAGGATTTTTTTTTTTGAAATTTTATATATACACAACATGTGGGGCAACTCCCCACTAGGTGGTAGACGTACGGGTGAAAACCCATGTTTAGCTCTTGTTTTTGATTACCGAGGTATTTAGCTTGACTCGATAATCGCATTCATTGGTTCATGGGGAAAGTTTGTAGATCCGGGACAACCACAGGGGGAATGTCCTCTCCAAAGTAATGCTTCAACCGATGACCATTCACTTTAAAATTTGGACCATCGGGTTGAGATAACTCAATGGTGCCATAAGGATAAACCTTAGTGATAGTAAATGGACCAGACCAATGGGATTTAAGCTTTCCCGAGAAAATCTTCAATCTTGAATTGAAAAGAAGGACTCGATCACCAGCGTTGAAAACGCGGTTCTTGATTTTAGAGTCATGAATCTTCTTTGTCTTTTCTTTGTAGATCAAAGAGTTCTCGTATGCTTGATCACGGAGTTCATTTAATTCATTCATTTGAACTTTTATGTGATCACCAGTTGTCTGAATATCGAAGTTGGCATGTTTCAAGGCCCAGTATGCCTTGTGCTCAAGCTCAACCGGAAGATGACATGCCTTCCCGTACACAAGCTTGTATGGAGTACACCCGATGGGTGTTTTATAAGCTGTACGGAAGGCCCAGAGTGCATCATCTAACTTCCGACCAAGAGGCGCGGTTTTCACCAACCGTCCTCTGAATTCTTTAATCCCCGGTTGGAAACTTCCACTTGCCCACTTGTTTGGGGTGATGCAGAGAAGGCGGTGAGTTACACCATACTTACGCATGACTCTTTCAAACTGATCATTGCAGAAATGCGTACCATGATCACTGATTATGGCTCGTGGAGTTCCAAACCTAGCAAAGAGAGATTTCAAGAATTTCACAACAACTCGGGCATCGTTGGTAGGCAAAGCCTTAGCTTCAACCCATTTTGACAAGTAGTCAAGCGGCCACGGTATGTACTTATTACAGCGAGAAGAAGGAAATGGCCCCATAAAGTCAATGCCCCAGATGTCAAAAATCTCACACACTTGAATGGCGTTTTGCGGCATTTCATTCTTTGTGAGATATTCCGTGGCGTTGACAAGCGTCACAGGCTTTACAAATTATTGGGCATCCTTATGATCGTGGGCCAATAACATCCGGAATCAAACACCTTCTTGGCAGTGTAGTTGGGGCTATGATGTCCCCAGTAGGTCGAATGGCAAGCTTTGAGAATGTCAATAGCTTCCGACCATATACACATCGCTGATGACTTGATCCGCTGCAAATTTTAAACAAGTAGGGGTCGTCCCAGAAGTAATGTTTTACATCTTTAAAGAATTTGTTTTTCTGTTGGGACGACATCCCTTTCACTATGAAGTTACCCGCATGGTAATTTGCGAAGTCGGCAAACCATGGGGTAGTAGAGTCTCCACGAAAAGAAACGCATTGAGTGTCTCGAGAGGAAATGTTTCATTTATTTCCTTTTTCTCGAACACATCTTGGTGAGGGTTCTCTAATCGGGACCAGATGATCGGCAGACAGGTTCTCGGCTCCTTTTTTATCACGTATAATGATATCAAATTCCTGGAGGAGGAGAACCCAACGGAGCAATCTCGGCTTTGCATCTTGTTTTGCAAAGAGATATTTGAGAGCGGAGTGATCCGTATACACCGCATTTGGTCAAGATGAGGTATGGCGAAATTTCTCAAGCGCATACACCACGACTAATAGTTCTTTTTGTGTAGTGGTGTAATGGGTTTGAGCTTCAGACATAGTCTTACTCGCGTAGTGGATAGGCTGAAAATGCTTAGGTTTTTAGTTGCCCCAAGACTGCAGATAGCAAAATCACTTGCATCGCATGAGCTCAAAGGGTAAATCGGTCGGGGCAACTAGAATGGGTGCTTCCGTAAGCTTTTTCTTTAGTGTTTCAAAAGCTTCGACGCTTTCGGGGAGAGAAGATAAAAGGAACTTCTTTTTCAAGAAGATGGGTCATAGGCCGGGCGATTTTAGAAAAATCTTGTATGAATCTGATAAAACCCGGCATGACCAAGGAAACTCCTAATACCTTTGGACGGTAGTAGGATGAAGCGATTTAGCAATAACATCAAATTTTGCTCTATCGACCTCAATCCCATTTTTTGAAATCTTATGGCCAAGGACTATGCCTTCTTTGACCATAAAGTGGCTCTTCTCCCAATTTAGACAAAGATTGGTGTCTTCACACTTTTAAGCATTTTGTCTAGATGGGAGAGACAAGTCTGAAATGAGTCCCCAATGACCGAGAAGTCATCCATAAACACCTCCATTGTTTCCCAGATCATATGGTGGAATATGGCCATCATACATCGTTGGAGCGTGCGGGAGCATTACATAAGCCAAAAGGCATCGTTTGTAGGCAAAGTTCCGTATGGGGGTAATGTGGTCTTCTCTTGATCCTGTGGATCAATGGGGATCTGAAAGTAACACGAGAAACCATCAAGGAAACAATAGTATTAGTTTCACTGCTAATCTCTCAAGCATCTGGTCCATGAAGGGTAGAGGAAAATGGTCTTTACGGGTGGCGTCATTCAACTAACGATAGTCAATACACACACGCCATCCCGTAACCAATCGAGTTGGAATTAACTCGTTTTCTTCATTCGTGACAACCGTTATGCCACCCTTTTTTGGAACACATTGAATTGGGCTAACCCAAGGACTATCTGAGATTGGGTAAATCAATCCTGCATCAAGAAGTTTGATAACCTCTTGTTTGATAACATCATGGATTTTTGGATTCACCCTTCTCGATGTTGAACTGGCGGCAAGTCATCCTCCATTAAGATTTTGTGAGTACGAGAACTTCGGGTTGATACCCTTAAAGTCGGAGAGTTTCCAAGCAATTGCTTGCTTGTGTGACTTCAAGACCTTTATGAGAGCGGTCTTTTCATCTTTACTCAAATCTCGAGCAATAATAGCGGGCAATTTATCATCACCTTCAAAAATGCATACTCGAAGATGAGGCGGTAAGTCCTTAAGTTCGACTTGAGGAAATTCTTGAGTTTTCTCAAGCTGACTTGACTTCCTTGTTATGAAGTTTGGCGGGGAGAGTGGAGGAGAGTGTCACGATTTAACAACTTCTCAGAACAAGAATATCTCCTCGGATTAATCTCATGGTGATTAATCTCTTAGGAGTGCATCACTAGTGTGAGGGATTGATGAGTGATCATCTTTAAGCAATTTCTCAATGAGAAGTATGTCCCCTCGATGTCAATTGGAGCGTGATCAATTTCCCATGGAGCAGAATCACTAGCCAAGTATGCTTCAATCTCTTCCAAGATGAAGTCACTTCCCTCAAGCAGGTGAGAGAAGGAGTAGAATTGGCTATGATAGGCTGAGAAGATGTGGTGGGATCCCCACTCACGGAATTATGAGAATAACCAAGAACTTCTTGAGAGTACTCTTCGAGAGCAACATCAATGATATCTATTCGGTTAGGCCACCTTCGGAATCATAGTTTGAGTACCTCGAAGTTTGATCAAGGTTAAAGGTGACGACTTCATTACCAACCGTAATGTGATTTCTTGCTCAAATACATCAATGAGAGCACGCGACCGTTCTCGGAATCCTCTTCCAACAATGAGAGGAACCCGTGGATCGACATCGAAATCAACAACTACAAAGTCAATTTGGAAAATGGAACTTTCCTACTTTCACAAATACGTCCTCGGCAATGCCAAGAGGGCGGGATATTGTACGATCTGCAAGCTCGAGAGTCATGCATGTAGGAGTAAGATCCGGAAGAGAAAGTTTCTTCCATCTTGAGTGAGGCATCAGGTTTATGCTTGCACCAAGATCGGCTAAGGCAAAGCATTCAACCATTCATGGAAATACACAAGGTAAGAGGAACTTTCGGGATCTCCAGCTTCTCGGGAAGCTTCTTCAAGATAAGCTGCAGGCAGTTCTCGTTGAAGGAGTTTTAGCCATTCCAAACAGCTTTTCCTTGTTGCTTAACATGTGTTTGAGAGTTGATGCAAACTTGGGCATCAACATGATAGCATCCGCGAAGCTTATGTCAAAATGTAGTTCTTGGAAAATTTGAAAGAATTTTTCCATTTGATGTGTGGCACCGGCTTTTTTTAGCTTTGCTCATATGTAAGCGTGATGGGTAAGGAATAGAAGATTTGGATTTCTGGTTTTCAACGGGAGCTATAGGAGGTTCAAAACAACTCTGGATTGGATTTTGGTTTACGGACAACACGAGGATGGACGATCTTTGGTACTTAGTTATTAGTAGGAAGTTCCTTGTCCTTTCGCCTCGGGTTCACTTTCCACTACCTTCGGAGAAGTAGAAGAGGTAGTAGGAATAAGCGGTCCATCATCGAAACACCACTTACGGTTGTGATCGCCTTTGCATAAGCCCTCGGATTAGCGACTGTGTTGCTAGGTAAAGTACCTGAGCCCGAGGGTCGATCATTTAAAGACTTCTTTAATTCAGGCGATCGGTGACCAACAACTCGTTTGTCTCCTCTTGAGTCTTCATGAATTGCTTTAAAAGCTCATCATGGATGTTGATCACGGGAGGAGGTGGAAATTTGAGGTGTATATTTTGATTATGACCTTGTTGTTGAAAATTCCCTTGATTAGGATTCACATTTCCTTGAAATTGATTTCCTCGATTGAAAGTGTTTTGATAAAGGTTTCCTTGATGTTGGAAACCTTGATTGGGTCCGGAATAGAAATTACCTTGGTTTTGATAACCTTGGTTCATTCTTGGTTGGTTCGATTCGGTTAGGATTCTAGTTGAAACGGGTGGTGCACGATAAGTGTTAGCCGCGGTAGTTTGGTTCAATCTGAGGACGGTATTGATTACCTCCTTGATTTGAAGTACCGGCTATAGCATTGGCTTCAAGCGGACTACCATCGATTGGCGATAACAGAGTTGTAGTATGCATGAAGACCACCACAAGTAACACAAACTTCAACTTTCTTCACTTCACCATATGATGGTGCTTGTGTGAAAGTGACTTTCTTTTGGTTAGCAAGAACCAAAGCCTGAACAATATCCGTGAGTTTGTCAATCTTAGCATCGGTGCTAGATGTACCCACTGGAGATGAAGTAGAAGGTCCAACCTTAGACTGAGATTGATATGTCTTTGCTCGGAAAGGGCGGACACAGGACTTGTTTTCAATGATTTGCAAGGCTTCTTTTGTGGTCTTGCTCAGGAAATTACCTCCAGCGGAGGCATTTAGAGAGTCTTGATCACCTTGGTGCAGACCATTGTAGAAAGTATCCATTTGCATTAACTTGGTAAAACCATGATGCGGACACTTTTTGCGAGCAATTCTTTAATAACGATCCCATGCCACCCCGAATGATTCATCAAATCTCTGAGAAAATTTCATTATCTCATTCTTAAGACTTGTAGTTAGGGATGGAGGATAGAATTCGTTAACAAACTTTGTGACTAGATCCTCCATGTCTCAATGGAGCGAGGGGTTGTTTCTAAAGCCAATTCCGGGCTTGTCCCTCTAGAGAAAATGGGAACAGAAGAAGCTTGATGGCTTCATGTGGGACATTCTTGTACTTGATGGTAGATGCAATCTTGTTAAACCATCGAATGGGTGCATGAGGATCATCCCGCTCAAAACCATAGAATTGGCTTTGGGTTACAAGATTAAGCAACCCGGTTTTGAGCTCAAAGGTCTCGACGCGATGGTGGGACAACAATGGCACCTCCGTAACCCTCGATGGGTGCTTGGAGAAGCTCATTCATCGGCTTATCTTACGCCATTACGGCGGTGGTGGTGGTGGTAGGCGTTCTCGATCCGCATGAAGGAGCGAGCGTCCTCACGTCTACAGGAATCTTGCCAAGCTCGGAAAGTGGACTTGTAGATTTGGAAGAGCGAGTCGCATGCACTAAGTATAAAATCAATTTTCAAAACAAATGCGAGGCAAAGCGACAAGTGAACTTAACCAATAATCACAAATGAAATGGCTTCTTTGAAAAAGGTACACCAAATCACAAGGACACAAAGGCAAGTTTTAAATCGATGTTCGGGGAACTTATTATGGTCACACCCCAGGTTAGTAGGTGTCTTACTGCCTTGATTTCGCGGTGGTTGATTTTTATGTATATATTAAGTATCAACTGAAAAGGTGAGGTAATGATTTGTCTTTGATGGGTTTAAAACTTTTGGACAATATTTTTGGTATCTTCGTTTTAACCAAATCGTCTGTCTTTAAGAATCACCTTAAAAGAAACACAAGCTAGAAAACGTTACGATTGTTTTGTTGTTTTGTATTTTGTTTGGTGTTTTTAACACTTTAGGAAAAGTGTTAATGAACTTTTTTGATTTTGTTATAACTTTACAAAAACTTACAAAGCGTGGTATATGTGCAAGTACGAGTCGAAAATGTTTAGAACAAACGACCTCCCGCGGTGGCCTAAAATTTGATCGGTGCAGAACCGTCAAGTTTTCTCACGCGAGCTGATCACTTGTGAATGACCAGCCGTAAGGAACTTAAAACAGCTCACACACCAATTGCAATTTAGATCGGGGAGAATACATGGATTCAGATTCGTTAAGTCCACGGAGGATGGCTGGTGTTTAACACAATCAGTTGTCGAATAATAACCACTAAGGATAGTGATCGATAAGGATTTTGAGTTATTTTAAAACTAAAGGGGCTTAAATGCAAATTAAAGGAAATTAAAATCTAAATTATATTAAATAAATGCTATCACTAATTTTATCACATGATGTTTTTGATTTTATTGTTTTTATAAACTTAATTTAAAAACTACATTGGCATACAAATAAAAAGCGTGAAACTTACACAATATTAATCCTAAATATATGAAAATGATATTTTTACAAACCTAATGATATAAGAAAATTTATAGAAAAAAGAAAATTATTTTTATAACTATTTATCTAATTATTATTAATTAAAAACTATTTTTAACTATTAAATAATAACCTAAATTACAAGAAAATAGGAAATAAAGCTAGAAAAATAAAATTAAGACTTGGAAAAATCTAAAATAATAAAAGAGAATTTTAAAAACTATTTTTATATTTTTTTGATTATTTTTCTATTTTTTATGAATTTTAAACTATTAAAAACTAATTAAATTACTAAAAATTACAAAATAAACTATGAAAAATCTGGAAAATTACTTTTTTTACTTTTTATATTTATCTAAACTTAATAAAAATGAAAAATTATTTTTGAACTTTTTAACTGCTTTAATTGTATTAAAAGCTATTTAAAATTACCTAAAAACTATTTTTAATTAAGAAAAATAGTAAACTGTTATGAAAAATTATGAAAATTTCAGGAAAAGTCTAACTTAATATCCTGAATCTAAGAAAAATAGAAAAACATGGGCTTGTTTGTGAGAATTGAAGCTGCAAACCAAGTGCTTATGAAATAAGCACTAAATAAACAAAAGGGTACCAAATGGGAACCAACTGAACACAGAAGCTTTGTTAGGCTAAAATCACTCAAATGCAACTTATAACAACAGGCTTTAACCTCTGGAATGCAAGATGTACAGATGTGATGTGTTGAGCTTATTGTGCAAAACAGTTGAGAAGGTACTACTTTTAAGCTAAAGATTAAACTACCAAATAAGCTGAAATGCAAAACAAAAAGTTTGAACCTCAAGAAGACCTGGTTGGCTACTTGTAAACCAAAACTGAGATCAAGAGAAGCTCTGAGGAGCTTGGAATAAGCTTCTGCAATAATCTGGATAAAGCTCATTTCGATTGAGCTTGTGGCGGGGCAACATAAGCCATTTGATGAGCTTGTTTGAAGCTTTTGCAAAATTAATAAAATAAACAAAATACTAATAAGAAACTAGACCAAGAGAACTTATAAAACCCAAAGTTTCATTGAATTGGCCGAATTGACTCAAGTAAAATCATCTCCAGGGCTCAAAATGCATTTTTCATGTTTGACTTTCTTTTGACAGATTAAGATGTTGACTAACCCCTGAACTTGGATCTTGATTTGTTAACTGATTTTGATGTTTTGTGGTATAATGAGACTAAAACAAGCTACTCTAGTGATTTCCAAGCATGAAACAAGCTTATGACTTCCCAAACTCTTAACAGTTAATGAATTAAGAAAGTTAAAACAAGATTTTGACTTTTAGAGTTTAAGATGCAATATAATGTGAGATATAGTTCAAGTGAACAATATTAAGGCTAAGTAGACATGTATCAAGCAATAACAAGAGCTTAAGCTTTAACAACCTTACTGATCCAAACACACTTTTGAAACTGTTTTACTACTTTTAACTTGGCTAAACAATCGATCTAGTAGATATTATCACTTTTCTTGATTATTATTATCCTAATTACTACTAGTGGGCCGAGTTTAAATGGTTTAATGATCACAATTTCAAGTACACATACAAACCAAAACTGACTAAGGAATGAAAAATGAAATGTAAACTCACAATTGTCCGCTTTTATTGTGCGGCTTATACCAACCCAAATACCTACTATTTTATATCAAACCTAACCCAAACCTTTGCTCTTGCACCAACCCATTCCATTCCCAACCTGCTTGAACCCAATTGTTCTTCTCTGTAGACTTTTGTTGACTTTCAACCAAATTTACTTGAAAATGAGATGTAAGCTCACTCAAAGCTATAATAAGCTTGAATAGGCTTATTTGAGTTTAACTTAAGTCATTAGAACCTTTGGACATAAGATTTTTGAATTTGAAATTTTAAGCATTAAACATGATCAATGAAATTTAAGTGAAACTTGAATTAAGGTCCAAACTGAATTACAACAACTAAATAACTTCTTTTCAGTACAATAAAACTTGGAATTACAAATTTAAAAGTTACTTAAGACATTTTTAAGAAAATTACGACATACATAAATTTAAAAAACTAAAAGACTTCTTCTTCTCTCCTCCTTCTTCCTCTTTTTATATGAAAACTAGCTTTCCACGTGTCTCTGAACAGATCCCACCTCTGAAATTGGCCAATGGATGATTTTTGAGCAATTTGGCCATTTTTATCATTTTGGCGGGAAAAGGGATTTGACTAGTAGGCTGTGTTTTATCAACTAGGGGGGGGGTGGCATTTAATGTGGTGGGAAAAGTGGGTAATGGTGATGATGAGGGGGAAGAAAGGTGAAAAGGTGATGGGAGATGGCTTGTGTTGGGGCAAATTTGGTGGAGAAGAAGCGGGAGGTGGCAGGGTGGTTTATTTGACTTTGTTTGATTTGGGGTTCAAAATAGAAAAGACAGGGGGGGTCAAATGGGTATAATGGCGAGGGTCCATTCATTTTGACAAGGCTATGTTAGGTTTAATATGACAAGGACCAAGGCTGCAATTCTTCCAAACTTGAGGGGCCATTCCTGCCATTTTCTCAAAGTTCTCACAAGGGTTTATTTTGACAAGTTTTGAAAGTACAAGTACCATTTTTGACATTTTCAAATTCTCAAAGGACTAAACTTGACAATTTTGAAAGTTCAGGGACCTAAGTTGTAAATTTGTAATTTTAAATCTCAAGGACTAATTTTAACAACTTAAGAATCCCTAAGGACTTAAAATGATATTTTTCTTTATTTGGTTTTACCAGGGACTGTTTTTGACAACTTTTGAAACTTGGGGGACTAAAACTGCCAATTATGCAAACTTTATACGTATTTCACCAGATTTTGATATTTTTGCATTTAAAACATATAAAACACTTATTTGTGATATTTTTATCATTTTGATATATTTCTGAGTGTTTTCAGATGTTTTTGCAGTTTAAATGGTACAAAAATGATGAGTATTTAGACACTCATCAATACTTATGAAACTCGTAATCTTCTAAGCTATCGTTCTAACAATTACATTGGACCACCGGGTTTCAATAATCAAAATCAAAAAAATCAAAATGTGCAAAACATAAACAATCAATTTAATCAAAATCAGAATCGGATGAATTAGGGATTTCAAAATCAGGGAAATTATAATCAAAATATATTCCAAGCTCCGCAACAACAAAATGTTCAAGCTCTACCTCCTCAAGCCTCCAATGAACTTGCTAATTACATCAAAACAAATGAGGCTAAGATGATGGCTATGCAAAATCAGATAACTACCTTGAAAAATAATTTTATATCTGAACTTCGAACCACTAGTAGCAAGATTGATCAATCTCAAAGAAAGATTGAGAACATGTTTGCTAGTCTCATGAGTCAAATGAATCAAGCTTCAACTTTGGGAACTCTTCCGAGTAATACCATTCCCAACCCTAAGAGGCGAAGTTGAAAGCTATTACCACTCGTAGTGGTAAGTCATATGATGGACCCTCGATTCCTACTCCTTCACCGATGAAGGATGTGGAATGAGAATCCAATGTGATAAAGGACAAGGTGTGTATCTCAAGCACGAAGTACACGCCCAACCTTTAATTTTGGAACCCGTTGTTCCGATGACCAACCCTAAGCCTTCACTTCCTTTTCCTTCAAGGGTTAATGACCAAAAGCTTCGTGATAAAACTAATAGCCAAATGATGAAGTTTCTTGAAATCTTTCAAAAGTTACACTTCGATATTAGTTTTGCGGATGCTCTTTTATTTATGCCCAAATTTACGGCTACATTTAAGAGTCTTCTTAGCAACAAGGAAAACTTGGGGGTTGAATGAGAATTTCTTAGCAGTGCTTCTTAAAAGTTGCTTAGGAAAAACTAGGAGACCAGCAAATTCCTCCTACCTTGTGATTTTCCTATGTTTGATCAATGCATGGCCTTGGCTGATCTTGGCGCAAGCATCAATCTAATGCCTCTTTCGGTTTGGAAAAAGCTTTCACTCCCAGAGCTTACTCCTACACGAATGACTCTTGAACTTGCAAACCAAACGGTTTCTATTCCAGAAGGTGTGCGAAGATGTCTTCGTACAAGTGGGAAAGTTCCATTATCCTGCCGACTTCGTTGTTGTCGATTTTGATGCCGATCCCCGTGTTCCCCTTATCTTGGGAAGATCATTCTTGAAAACGGATCATGTATTAATGTGAATGTCTACAAAGGTGAGATGACTCTTAGATCTGGAGATGAAAGATTGGTCTTAAATATTGAGAACACTTCAAGACATCCTCTTGAGTCTGGCCGAGTAGTCGGCTAATAAGATTGATATCATTGAGGCTACATGTGAGGAACACTTCCATGAAGTGTTAAACATTCAAAGTGGCAATCCCACTTCTTCCAAACCTACCGTTGCTCTCTCTTCCCCTTTTCTCACTCCGTTTGAGGGAGGTGACTTCATCTTGGAAGAGATTGAAGCTAGTTTATCGAGTGAATTAATTTCACAAGAAATTGATCACGCCAACATTGATATTGAGGGAGACATTCTTCTCCTTCAGATGTTGCTCAATTATGATCCATCATCACTCCCTCCTCAAAAACATCAAATTGAGGAAATCAAATCCATTGAAATTCTAATGATCCTCCCGAGGTCGAACTTAAAGACTTACCACCTCATCTTGAGTATGCATTTTTGGAGGGTGACGATAAATTACCCATCATAATTGCTAAAGATCTAAATGATGAGGAGAAAACCGCCCTCATATAGGTTCTAAAGTCACACAAGCGAGCCATCGCTTGGAAACTTTTCGACATTAAGGGTATTAACCCAGAATTTTGTACACACAAGATTCTAATGGAAGATAACTTAAAACCGGCGATTCAACGTCAAAGAAGAGTGAATCCTAAAATCCACGAGGTTATCAAACAAGAGGTTCTCAAACTTCTTGGTGCCAGATTGATTTACCCTATCTCGGATAGTCCTTGGGTGAGCCCCGTACATTGTGTGCCCAAAAAAGGTGGCATTACGGTTGTTGAAAACGATGAAAATGAGTTAATTTCTACTCGAAATGTTACAGGATGGCATGTATGCATTGAATACCGAAAGTTAAATGAAGCCACCCGTAAAGACCACTTTCCTTTACCATTCATGCGCCAAATGCTTGAGAGATTAGCGGGAAACGAGTACTATTGTTTTCTCGACGGTTTCTCGGGTTACATTCAAATTCCCATACACCCGCAAGATCAAGAAAAGACCACTTTCACCTGCCCTTACGGAACCTTTGCTTACCGACGCATGCGTTTCGGCTTGTGTAATGCACCGGGCACATTCCAATGGTGTATGATACCCATTTTCCATGATATGATCGAAACGACTGTGGATGTCTTTATGGATGATTTCTCGGTCTTTGGGGACTCTTTTCAAACATGCCTCTCCCATTTGGACAAGATGGCTGAACGTTGTGAAAACACTAATCTTTGTCTAAATTCGGAGAAATGTCATTTCATGGTCAAAGAGGCATTGTCCCTCCATAAGATTTCTAAGAACTAGATTGAGGTTGATAAAGCTAAAGTTGATGTTATTGAAAAGCTACCTCCTCCCACAACCGTCAAAGGAGTTAGAAGTTTTCTTGGTCATGCCGGTTTCTATTGTTGTTTCATTCAAGATTTTTCAAAAATGCACCGAGATGACCGAATTCTTGAGAAAGATACTCCTTTCATCTTTTCTAAAGAGTGCATTGAAGCTTTTCAAACTCTTAAGAAAAAACTTACCGGAGCACCAATCCTACTTGCCCCCGATTGGGACCTACCTTTTGAGCTTATGTGTGATGCAAGTGATTTCGCCATAGGTGCAGTCTTGGGGCAACGAAAAGCAAAACATTTTCAGCCTATACACTATGCTAGCAAAACTATGACCGAAGCTTAAGCACATTACACTACGACGGAAAAAGAATTACTAGCCGTGGTGTATGCTTTCGAGAAATTTCGGCCATACTTGATCTTATTTAAAAGCATATTGTATACGGATCACTCGGCCCTCAAATATCTTTTTGCTAAGCAAGATTCAAAGCCAAGATTGCTCCGGTGGGTTCTCCTTCTACAAGAATTTGATATCATCATTCGTGATAAAAAAAAAGGAGCCGAGAACCTCGCGTTCGATCACTTATCACGTCTTGAAAATCCTCACCAAAGTGTGCTCGAGAAAAAGGAAATAAATGAAATGTTTCCTCTCGAGACAATTAATTTGGTATCTATACATGGAGATTCGAGTACCCCATGGTTTGCTGACTTTGCAAATTACCATGTGGGAAAATTTGTTGTTAAAGGGATGTCGTCCCAACAAAAGAACAAGTTTTTCAAAGATGTTAAGCATTACTTTTGCGACGACCCCTACTTGTTTAAAGTGTGTGCGGATCAAGTCATCCGATGGTGTGTTCACGGCCAAGACGCCATTGAAATTCTAAAGGCTTGTTACAATGGACCCACGAGGGGACATCATGGCCCGAACTACATCGCCAAAAAGGTGTTTGACTCCAGTTTGTATTAGCCCACAATCTATCGTGATGCCCATGACTTAGTCAAATCATGTGAATCTTGTCAACGTCATAGCAAAATTTCGCAAAGAAATGAAATGCCACAAAATGCCATTCAAGTTTGCGAAATCTTTTACGTTTGGGGCATCGACTTTATGGGGCCGTTCCCGTCTTCATGAGAGAACAAGTACATACTCGTGGCGGTCGATTACTTTTCTAAACGGGTTGAAGCGAAAGCGCTCCCACCAACGACACCCAAGTAGTTGTCAAATTTTTGAAATCTCTCTTTGCCCGTTTCGGAACTCCCTGTGCCATCATTAGTGATCGTGGAATGCACTTTTGAAATGACCAATTCGCAAAAGTAATGCTCAAGTATGGTGTCACGCACCGTCTTTCCACCGCTTATCACCCACAAACTAGTGGACAAGTGGAAGTTTCCAACCGTGGTTTAAACAGAATCTTGGAAAGGACCGTAGGTGAGAACCGTGCCTCTTGGTCGGATAAACTAGATGATGCGCTCTGGGCCTTCCGTACCGCTTACAAAACACCCATCGGGTGTACTCCTTACAAGCTTGTGCATGGAAAGGCATGTCATCTTCCGATTGAGCTCGAGCACAAAGCCTATTGGGCCTTGAAGCATGCTAATTTCGATCTAAAATCCGTGGGTGATCACCGAAAAGTTCAACTCAATGAATTAAATGAACTCTGTGATCAATCCTACGAGAACTCTTTAATCTATAAAGAGAAAACAAAGAAGATCCATGACTCAAAGATCAAGAACCGCGTTTTCAATGCTGGTGACCGAGTCCTTTTTAACTCTCGGTTGAAGATTTTCTCGGGTAAACTCAAGACCCGTTGGACCGGTCCATTCACCGTTGCCAAAGTTTTTCCATATGGTACTGTCGAGTTATCTCAAACCGACGGACCAAACTACAAAGTGAATGGCCATAGATTGAAGCACTACTTTGGAGGGGACATACCACCCATGGTTGTCCTGGAACTCCAAACTTTTCCCATGGACCAATGAATTTGGGGTCGAGTCAAGCTAGTGACTCGGTTAACAAAAACATTAGCACTTCATGGGTGACAACCCATGTTTCTGACTTCTTTCTATTTTTTAACACTAATTTTGGGGGAATGATAACATCAAATAGTCTTGAATATTAAGTGTCAATTTCCCCCGATAATGCTCGTATTTTATATCATTTATATGGATTTACGCTTGTTTTCCTCTATATTTCACTTTCAGGTAAATTACGAGCATTGGAGCTAATGAGACGCGGATTTTGAGAGTTTATTGAAGGTATATGATAGTATGCCCATTTTGAAGTAATTACGGCGTAACTCTTCTCTCACATTACGCCATAACAGAAGCGTGACTCAAAAAACCAACTAAACTGAATCTTAGGATTATGCCGTAACTAATTAGGTCAAATGATGTTCCACGCCGCTGCAAGCTACGCCGTAACTCTTTCCACAAATACGGCGTAACCATGATTTATTGAAGATACGGCGTAACTCATTCCAGATGTTACGCCGTAACCAGCTTTTCCAGAGCAAAATATGAAGAAAGGGATGTTACGGCGTAACTCTCAACTTAAGTTACGCCGTAACCAGATGTGGCCTATAAATACCGCCCAAAATTCTACATTTCTCATCATTCACTCCACACACAAAATCAGAGAACATGGGTAGGAGGCTGAAGGCAGATCTCGAGGAGCATACGGAGCCATCTCTAAGGGAGAAATCACTCCCTAACGATAAGCATTAGAAATTTATCATTTCTTTTACTTTCAATTCATGTATTTCATTATGTTAAACATTGAATCGATTTTTATAGTTAATATGAGCGGCTAAGCACCTCTTGTGCTAGCTTAGTTATGATTCCTTAATTGTTTTGTTTATGTTTATATTGCTTTCGTATAATTGTTTCTAGTGTATGTGATAACACTCAAATTGTACATGTTTTTAGTAGCGTTATCTGTGATTTTTTATATGTTATTTGGTTATAATCATATGCTTTTGTTACTTAATCGCATAAAAGTTCGTATGCTAGTTCATTTGTAGCCAAGTGCAAGAAAGTGGAGATAAAGACAGAAAAAGAAGTAAAATACGAAGATTTCTCCATGTACGAAGAATTCCTGACAAAAGCAAGACTTGTGGAGTATATTCGAGAAGATAAAGTCATCAAGATAGTGGTCCAAAGAATCAAGAATAAAGTTCAAGAAGGAAAATGGGAAAGAAATGAAGAAAAGAAGCTAAAACGAAGAAATATTGGAAGCCTCGTGGTTCCCGACACACCTTCACCATTTTGGCCATATCTTTTGTATATTAACTCCGTTTGACCCCCCGTTTGCGGTCACGGAAAGCTAAGAGAAAGATCTACAACTTTCATTTTTGCCATTTTCTGTTAAAATGCTCCAGCCTGTCGGTCGGAGCCCGCAACCGAAACGGCTGGAGCACTATCGAGAAGACCAGCCGGTCGGCTGCTAACCAAACCGATCGGCTAGGAGGACCTGTACAGCCATTTCTTCATCACTAAGGCTCCAAACTTGTTCTAAACGATTCTAGGTCCTTCCTACATGTATTCTAGTCCCTTCCAAGCTCCTTGGTGATCGAGAAATGCATTTATAACCCCTAGGCTTGGAAGGAGTATAAATAGAGGCCTTTGCAACCATTTCTAAGCACCCCCAACTTGAGAGAACACATCCACTCTCAACCTCTTCACCCCAAAGGTGTAAAATTAGATCCTCCACTCTTAAGGATGAATTTCCACCAATTACACCATCCCTTTCCACCACCACTTCATCTCTATGTTTGAAATTTGATCCTCCACCCTTAAGGACGAATTTCCACTAATTATTCGATCCTCCACCCTTAAGGATGAATTTCCACCAACTTATCTTCCCCAAAAGACCTCAAACCTCTGCCAAATTCATGTAGTGTGCTCAAGGGCCGATGAAGGCGTTTGGATATGATTTTTCGGCTTGGTAGAACTATTGTAGTCAATTGGAGGCTTGAAGGTTGCTATAATCCTGCATCTTTGCCTATTGTAGTTCATACTTTGGGTAAACCTTGTTACTTTTATATTTCCATATGTTTGTTATTGATATGATTGTTGAAGCTTTGTGTTTGATTGAAATAACCATGAATGTCTTGATACTTGCTTGTTCTTATATTGCTTTTCTTGTTGGTTTGATATGCGACAATCATAACCATCAACTTGCTACTTGCTTAAACAAACAAACGACACTTTTAGTGCAACCAAGTCTCTTGGGACGACCTTGATTTCCCAAAACCTATACTACAACTTGACTAGGGTATACTTGCCCGAATGTGTTCCTAGTTAATCGGTAATTCTTGCTTACAAATTTAAAACCTCGTGTGAACGCATCAAGTTTTTGGCGCCCCTGCCGGGGATTTGGTTTTGTTCTTTGTTGTTTGTTTGTTTTCTTGTTTGTTCGAATGCTATATTGCTTTTGCTCATGAATGATTGTTTCTTTGCTCTTGTTTGATTGCTCTTGATGTTTCCTCACGATGTTTGCTTGAATGCTTGTCTTTTTCTTGAAATCTCTAATTTCTCATAATTGCTCAATTGATCTTGGCATCCAAATCAAGTTTTTGATGTTGGGATTTCGTTTCTTGTTTTATAAAATTGCTCATTTCTATGATTGCTTTCTAAGTGTGCTAAAAAATCGTTTGCGAAAAAACCAACAAAACCGATCAATTTTGTTTTTTTCTTGTTTCGTGCATTTTTTGTTTTATATTTTATGTGATCTCTTGCATGTCCCTGTGTTATTTGTTTGTGTTAATCTTGTTTAGATTGGTTTCATATCAATTTTGAATAAGACTATCTTGTTTAAATTATCTTGTTTAATTTGTTTTACGTGACTAATTGTGTGTCCTTGTGTATATGTGGTTGTCGTTTTTCCGTGATCGTGCTTTTATTTTGTTTAAAGTGTTGTTTTATGTTCTTGATGTCTTCGTAGTTAATATGTGTTTATGTGTTTTATTTACTTGTGTTAATTTTCGTGTTCGTTACCTTCCGTGTTCTTGTTTTACTTTATCAATAAAAGGTTTGAAATAAAACTTGTTTAAAAAAAAAAAAAAAAAAAAAAAAAAAAAAAAAAAAATTATCTCCTCCACCCTATTGATCACTCCCCGTAACCGATTCGGCTGGAAGGTGGGTCATAGTTTGGTTCATTCCAACCAATCGCTTAGATCCCCTGACCGATCGGCTGGACCAATCGTAAAAGAAAATATTTTTCGTATTTTGTTTTTGTGTGTTCGTGTTTAGATCAAATAAGTTTAAGTTTCTTCTATGATCATTCCTAAGATACTTGAGCATTAGTATTAATATTATTTTTCAATATTTTGCTGTTTTAAGTTTTGTTAATTTTTTGTACATTGTAAATAAATAAGTACATGATTTAATTAAAAATGTTTTGAACTTTGTGGGTATGTTCATTGGAAACCCTCACGAGACTATAACTCGTCCACTCGGGCCACCGAGGGGTTTAAAGGCTTGTTGCATGCGCTAAATGCAACCGTGATGCCTACGAAAGTGAGTTTTAGAATTTTACGTGTTTTTGGACATGTTTGCAGATTTAATAAGCTCTTAGAGGAAGGATTGGTTGGATTGTAACCTTACACTCTTGATTGGACATGTTTGAAAGACAAATCGATTGATCTCACACGCTAATGCTAGTGTTTGCTTAGCACTTTATCATATGGAGTTCGAACGATGTTTAGCCCGGGAAGTTTCGTTTCTCTTAGACTTATAGTTTTATTTTTCTCTATCTTACATACTTCATAGTTTATTTTTCACAATTGCTTTATTTTGTTTCTTTGTTATTTTTCCTTTGTTTATTTGTTTGGTAAATTATTTTATAAACTGGCTTTTTTAAGTCCCTCGAAAGTAAGGCTCACCCATTGTGAACAAACTATAAGAGAGGTAAAAGGCGAGTATCTCTGATTCCCTAAAGAAATTGGGTTTTTAATATGTCCGCTTCTTTGTGCGTTGCAATGGAGCTACCGAGAACTCGTGGGAAAAGAATAAGTCATGTTTGGTTTTTTTAAAAAACTAATAAAAATAATTTAAAAATAATAAATTCAAAAAAAAAAAAAAAAAAAAAAAAGTCGCAACTATTTTAATTTTTAAAGTTTTCTCGTAGTGATAGTAATAACAATAATAGCAATATTTTTATAGTCGTTAAGTTATTATTCTTTTGTGTGCTTAACTTAAGTGTGGGGGGGAAATATAATTGTGAAAAACGAAACTCATTTTTAAATTTCCAAAATTTTTGGGCCAATTTTTTAAATTTTGTGAACTTGTTTGCAATCCATTCTGGTGAAATCTATAATTTTTGAAAAATTCGAGATGTGTCCTGATTAATATTGCAATCCATTATGGGATCGATAACATTTGCTAGCACATTTTATATCCCTTCCACTAAATTGTGAGGATTTGATCCTGTTTCTTATATAGCATACATCTTTTATGCTTGAATCTTTTTTTTCTCTAAAGGTAAATTTTATAAAGAGAAAGGAGCCAAAGGGCAAAGAAACAAAGCACAAAGGGGACAAAAACAACTAGGACACATCCCTAACTGCTCCCACAATGGCACAAAAAACAAATGGCAAAATAAAAACCACTCAAAACAAATACAAAGCACATGACCTAAGCTAACCTATGATCATTCCATACTCTGAAAACATCAACAATACACTGGGACCAACCAATGAATTTTGAAACATCACCATATGCTAGTGACCACTAGGCAGCATACAAGCTAAGTAGATAAATAGGGGCAACCATCAATTACAGACCAATACATAAGTGCCAAACAGTATAAAAAACATAACCAAAAAACTATACTTAAACCATAACCATAACCCATAGAAACAAATATCATAGTAAATTCTCCTGTGAGCAGCATCCATGCAATAACAATCTAATCTTCCCTCTTCCAAATCTTGCATAAGAACCACTCATCTTTGCTATCAGCTGAATCTTTGAAATAATGCCCATATTGACATGACCATATGTTGGGTTTTAGGTTCCTTGGATCATGATTTATTCTAAGTATTGGAACCTCGGACAGAGTTGTTGAAACCACGGACAGAAGAATGAATCCACTGCTGATGAGAAACCGCGGCTAGTAGTATTAAGTAACCACGGATATTGTATTGTAACCACTGCTAGTCTTGTATAGTCGGTTTAATATTTTGTATTAGATAAATATGGAAAAGATATTTATCTTGTAGGTTACGTATTGTATTATGTAAAGGACTCCTTAGCCTATAAAAGGAGGTCTTAGGTTAGATTAGATGTACGTATGTTTTATATCTTAGGTCGATACACTTCAAGGTTGTAAAACCCTAATACTGGTTAGAGTATTCGTATTAATAATAATATTGAGGTGTTGAATGTTTATCGTTCTTCTTCTTAAGATTAAATATTAAATTCCGCGTGATACTTAATAAGTCTTTGTTTAAGTCAGTTTCTATAAAGGATCGTTTTCTGAAATGGGATCAACAAGTGGTATCAGAGCTTGTGATCTAGAAACTAAAACCAAGAAGAAGTTTAGTTAATTTCTGTTAAGGTAAGTTAAGATGTCTGACGAAACACACATGGTTACTGCATCAAAGGTGCCCATGCTCAAGCAGGGTGAGTACCAAATCTGGAGAATGCGAATGAGGCAATACATTCGTATGATTGATTATGCCATCTGGGAAGTTGTTGAAAAAGATGATACTCTTCCTAGGAAGGGTGATGATGGCAAAGATATAGCCATTGTTAGTGAAATTGACAAGGCTAAGAGGAAGCTGGAGATTAAAGCTCACAGTATTCTCTCCATGGGAATACCTAATGAGTATGCTTTGGACTTTGAACAATATGAGTCTGCTAAAGAGTTAATGGATGCTATTGAAACAAGGTTTGCTGGTAATGAAGCTACAACGAAATCAAGAAAGAATATGCTCAAGCATCAGCTTGAAAACTTCACTGCTCTTAGTGGAGAAAAACTTGATGGCACTTATAACAGACTTCAAAAGCTTATCAGCCAACTGAAGTTAGTGGACTACAAGGTTGCTTAAGAAGATATAAATTTGAAGTTCATCAGAAGTTTATCACCTGACTGGGCTGTGCACACAGTTGTGTGGAGAAATAAGGATGACTTTGAAAAGATGACTCTGGACAATCTCTACAACAACTTGAAAGTATATGAGTCTGAGAACAACATTGTTGGTGCATCTTCAACTAGCCAAAACATTTCTTTTGTTTCCACTAATCACAAGAGCTCACAAGATGTATCCACTGCTGCCTATGGAATAACCACGGCTATTGTAAACAATACCACTGTTAGTGATAATGTCAGTGATGGTGCAATTTGTGCTTTTCTGGCTGATTTAACTACCAATGTTACTGTTTTGAATCAAGATTTAGATCAAATTGATCCTGATGATCTTGAAGAGATAAATCTTCAATGGCAGATGGCAATGTTGACTCTCCAAGCAAGGAAGTTCTTAAGGAGGACTAGAAGACAGGTTAAGTATGATGGTCAAAGGAGAGCTGGATTTGACAAAAGAAAGATGGAGTGCTTTAACTGCAAGAAGAAGGGTCACTTTGCTAGAGAATGTCGAGCTCTCAAGAGATTTGAAGGTATCAAGAAGACCACTGAAGAGCCTGCTTCTTCCTCAGCATTGGTTGCTCAAGATGGGATTGGAGATTATGACTGGAGTAATCAGATTGAAGAAGGTCCCAATGCAGCTTTTCTTGCTAGTGATGCTTCTAAAGAGAATAACTTTGCTCTTATGGCCTATGCTTCATCTTCTGGTTCAGATTCTGAGGTATCTAATAATTCAAAAAATTCTACTTGTTCTTTCAAATCATGTCAAGATAACTTAGAATCACAAAGAGCTATTATTGAGAGTTTGAGAAAAGAAGTTGAAAGACTATCACTAGATAACTTAGGTTATAGAGTTGGTCTAGAAAGTGTTGAAGAAAAGCTTAATTACTGTATTAAATGTGAGTTTGAGTATATAGATAAGATAAATATACTAGGTGGTGAAATTGATCTTAAAGACAGAGAAATCACAATGCTTAAAAAGAAACTAGAAGAGGCAGAGAGTGTAAAACAAGAAGCCCTAGTAGAAAAAGAAAAACATGTTGTTAGGGTTGCTAAAACACAGTATGCTTCTGATCTAGTAAATAAGCCAATAGGTCAAAAATTGTTTAAGGATGGTACTGGTCTTGGTTACAATCATATGCCTCCACCACCTCTTATGAAACATGCACCACCTACAAAAGAACTGTCATTTAGCTGTGAATTTAGTTTCAATAAACCTGTAGGTGAGACTAGCAAGATTGAATCACCTAAGTTAGGTTCTGATAAGTCATCTGATGCTCACTATTGAAGATTGGGAATCAGATTATGAGGAAGTTGATTCTAAACAAGCCAACCTTATTCCTCGATTTGGAGTACCTATCTCTAGGAAAGTGGTAGAGTATAAGGAGATACCTAGGGAACAGATGAAAAGATACATACCTAGGGGAAATCAGAGAAACTTTAATGGCCTAATTTCTAACAGGTTAGGTGATGAGTTTCAATGTGTCAAGAAGGCTTGTTTCATAGGTGGTAGTTTTGAGCACTTACAGAGAAACTGTTATAAAAATCAACCACAAGTTTGGAATCAATGGAGGAGGGTAAATCACAAAAAAATTTCAAATAAAACAAACCCTCATCCTAACAAAAACATGATTCATAAAGCAGTGTTAATGAGGAATGGTAATACAAAGTCAATAGTCACTGCTGCACCCAAATGGGTTCCAACCACTGCTAAGCAAAATGTAAACACGGCTAAGCAAAATCAAACCACTGCTAAAGAAAATATCACCACTGATACAAAAGACGTTTTAAAAATTCCAAAGGTGATAACTGACACAGTGGTTGGAAATCATTTTTATGCTGTTAAGGCCTCAGCTAGTTGGCAATGGAAGCCTAAGACCAAGGTTTTGCATCATGTCAACTGTGCATCAATGGACCTAAAGAAATTTGATTATGTTGATGCACAGGGCAGACCCAAGTCAGTATTGGCTTAGGTCGACAAAAGGAACTAATTTGTTTAAATTCATGTGCAGGGCAATCTACAAGATGAGCTAAAAGACAAAGGAATTTTTGATAGTGGTTGCTCTGGGCACATGACTTGGGATGGGAGCAACGTGGAGGATTTTGAAGCTTTTGATGGAGGATATGTGGCATTTGGTAATGATCCAAAGGGAGGAAAGATACTTGGCAGAGGCACAATCAGAACAGGGAAATTAGACTTTGAAAAGGTCTATCTGGTACAGGGACTAAAGTACAATTTATTCAGTGTTTCTCAAATGTGTGATAAGAAAAATTGGGTACTTTTTGGGGAAACTAAGTGTGTGGTGTTGTCACCTGATTTTATGATGCCTAATGAAAAGTATATATAGCTTAGGGTACCTAGGAAGGAAAACATATATTGTTTTGATCTTAAAGATGTCATTCCTAATAGGTCCTTAACCTGTATGTTTGCTAAAGCATCAGTAGATGAGTCTAAATTATGGCATAGAAGGCTAGGTCACCTTAATTTTAAAACAATCAATAAACTAGTAAAAGGCAACTTAGTGAGAGGGTTACCTTCTAAGGTTTTTGAGAGTAAGGAACTTTGTGTGGCTTGTCAAAAAGGAAAACAACATAGAGCCTCTTGTAAGACCAAAACTGTTAACACCATCACACAACCACTGTTTATGCTTCATATGGACTTATTTGGACCTACCGTTGTTAAAAGTTTGAACCATAAGCAGTATTGCCTAGTTATCACTGATGATTATAGTAGATTTTCTTGGATATACTTTTTGGCTGCTAAGAGTGAGACTAGTGAGATCCTCAAGAGTTTCATTACTAAGATAGAAAATCTAGTAAATCATAAGGTCAAGGTAATCAGATGTGATAATGGAACTAAGTTTAAGAATGATGTGATGAATCAGTTCTGTGTAGCTAAGGGTATAGAAAGACAGTTTAGTGTTGCTAGAACACCACAACAAAATGGTGTAGCTGAAAGAAAAAATAGGACACTAATTGATGCTGCTAGGACAATGTTGTCAGAATCTAAGTTACCAACTACCTTTTGGGTTGAAGCTGTAGGCACTGCATGTTATGTGCAGAATAGAAGTAAGGTAGTGAAGCCTCATAACAAGACCCCCTATGAGCTGTTACATGAAAGGAAGCCAATGATTGCATTCCTAAAACCTTTTGGGTGTCCTGTTACTATCTTGAATACCATAGACTACCTAGGTAAGTTTCAAGAAAAAGCTGATGATGGATACTTTTTAGGCTATTCTTCTAATAGTAAAGCCTTTAGAGTATACAATAGGAGGACTAGAATTGTTGAAGAGAACTTACATGTTCAATTTAGTGAAGAGACTCCTAGTGTTGAGACCAAAGGACCAGACTGACTGTTTAACATTGATATGCTAACCAAATCTATGAATTATGAGCCTATCATTGCAGGAACTTCCACTAATGTTAATGCATGTACACAAAAGGATTCTGATGCAGAAACAGATTCTAAGGAAGCTGATTCTCCAAAGGAGTTCTATTTGGTTGAAAAGTGGAAAGCTGGTTCTGTCTCACCTATCATTAATAAGCAAGGTCCCACTGATGATGATGCATTGAATTCTGAAAGCAAAGCTGATCATCATCAAGATAAGGATGAGTTGTTAAAAGATAACTCAGTGTCGGTAGAAGAAATTGAAAGAAAGAAAAGGCATTCTGAAAGCACTGCTAAGCTAAACAAAAGCACGGATAGAGATAATGAAAGCACTGCTAAGCCATCTTCTACCACTGCCAGTTCAAGTGAAACCCCAGCTGTAAGTACTGGTGATAGTACTTTATTTGGACCAACTGCAAAACCATTATTTGGTCAAGAGGAGTATCCACATGATCCAACCATGCCTGCTTTGGTAGATATTGATACTCCTACTGATGATGAAGACATGGATGATTTATTCAATGCTGATTTTACTATTTTGGAACATGTCATTCATGAAAGTCCAGTCACCACCACAAGGATACATAAGATTCATCCTAAGGAACAAATACTTGGAAATTTGAACACCCTTGTTCAAACAAGAAGCAAGGTTCAGAACACTAAAACCTTTCCTGAGCAAGGTTTCTTTGCAAGATCACTTCATAATAGAAATAGCCATAAAGATCTGCAAAATTGCTTGTTTGCTTGTTTTCTGTCTCAAAAGGAGCCCAAGAGAGTGGAAGAAGCTTTATCAGAAGAAGGATGGGTAGAATCAATGCAAGAGGATCTTCTTCAGTTCAAACTTCAAGAGGTTTGGACATTGGTTGTTCTTCCTAATGGAAAAAGGGCAATTGGAACAAAATGGGTGTTCAGAAATAAGAGAGATGAAAGAGGAATTGTGGTAAGGAACAAATCAAGGTTGGTTGCTCAAGGGTACACACAAACTGAAGGCTTAGATTATGATGAAGTATTTGCTCCAGTTGCAAGAATTGAGGCTATTAGATTATTTTTAGCTTATGCTTCATTCAAGAATTTTGTGCTGTATCAAACGGATGTTAAGAGTGCTTTTCGGTATGGCACAATTGATGAGGAGGTTTATGTATGTCAACCTCCTGGTTTTGAAGATCCTGATCATCCTGACAAGGTTTACAGGGTGAAGAAGGCTATGTATAGGTTGCATCAAGCTCCTAGGGCATCGTATGTGTAACAATTCGCATTTTCGGGTTTTTACTATTCATCCCAGGAATTTACTATTCACTTTTTACTATTCACTCTCGGTACCCGCACCACCTTTTGACTAATACATTTTAATTTACCTTGCCTAGTCATATACGTAGTCATCAACTAAATATTATTTAGATAATATCTAGTTAAATATCTTACAAAATATCTCACCAAGAGAAGTAAAATTGAAATTCTCTTATTAAATATCTTAACATTCTAGGTTTTAATAGCGTTTACGTGCTCCGTCAAACTTATCACTAATTTAATATGCTAAGATAGGTTATGTTAATAAGTTTTAGCATTTTTATAAGTTTAGTATTTTTAAGATACCCGGTTTTAAGTTTCGTGACTTTACGACTTAGAGTTAGCGATTACCGAGACCAAAACTCACTCCATAAACAAGATAATACCAAGCAATTCATACCTAGTCATTCAAGATAGAGCATGAACGAAATTTTAGTGATTCATCAAGCCTTGTTGGCTTGGAGATAAGTCTTGAATTTATTATTCATATACATGTGCTAGTTACTTAGTTCTTAAGTCTTAAACTTAAGACTTAAGTCTTAGAAATATCCTAAGGAAAGTAACCTCCTCATCCTTGCTATATAAACACATTCAATGACTAGAACACATTCATTTCACTTCCTTCTTGATCTCCATAAACGATCCACCCTTAATTCATAAAACCATGATCCTTTGATCTTCAAGTTACGAATTGCATACCAAAGTTCAAGGCTTAGTTATTCTCTACATGAATCTAAAGTTTATTTGATGATTCCATGGTTGGATAAGTAGCTACTCAAGAGTATTAGGGGCTGTGGTTAGGAGGTTTTTACAAAGATTAGCAAGTGTTATACTAAGGGTTAGCATGATGTGTTAAGGATTTGGAAGCTCGGGTTCATGTTGAAAGGGTTTAGGTTTTAGTGTCCTAGTTCTTGGTTCTTGATTTGTTTCATCACAAGGATGGTAAGCAAACTCTTATGTTATCATTTGCTTACTGTAAATACTAGTATTAAATACAGTAAGCAAATGATAACATAAGAGTTTGCTTTACAATCCTTGATGAACAAATCAAGAACCAAGAACTAGACACTAAACCTAAACCCTTTCAATATGAACCCGAGCTTCCAAATCCTTAACACATCATGCTAACCCTTAGTATAACACTTGCTAATCTTTGTAAAAACCTCCTAACCACAGCCCCTAATACTCTTAGTAGTCCTTATCCAACCATGGAATCATCAAATAAACTTTAGATTCATGTAGAGAATAACTAAGCCTTGAACTTTGGTATGCAATTCGAAGATCAAAGGATCATGGTTTTATGAATTAAGGGTGGATCATTTATGGAGATCAAGAAGGAAGTGAAATGAATGTGTTCTAGTCATTGAATGTGTTTATATAGCAAGGATGAGGAGGTTACTTTCTTTAGGATATTTCTAAGACTTAAGTCTTAAGTTTAAGACTTAAGAACTAAGTAACTAGCACATGTATATGAATAATAAATTCAAGACTTATCTCAAAGCCAACAAGGCTTGATGAATCACTAAAATTTCGTTCATGCTCTATCTTGAATGACTAGGTATGAATTGCTTGGTATTATCTTGTTTACGGTGAGTTTTGGTCGGTAATTGCTAACTCTAAGTCGTAAAGTCACGAAAACTAAAACCGGGTATCTTAAAAATACTAAACTTATAAAAATGCTAAAACTTATTAACATAACCTATCTTAGCATATTAAATTAGTGATAAGTTTGACGAAGCACGTAAACGCTATTAAAACCTAGAATGTTAAGATATTTAAGAAGAGAATTTCAATTTTACTTTTCTTGATGAGATATTTTGTAAAATATTTAACTAGATATTATCTAAATAATATTTAGTTGATGACTAGGTATATGACTAGGCAAGTTAAATTAAAATGTATTAGTCAAAAGGTGGTGCGGGTATCGGGAGTGAATAGTAAATTCCTGAGATGAATAGTAAAAAGCCAAAAATGAATCTAAAGTTTATTTGATGATTCCATGGTTGGATAAGGAGCTACTCAAGAGTATTAGGGGCTGTGGTTAGGAGGTTTTTACAAAGATTAGCAAGTGTTATACTAAGGGTTAGCATGATGTGTTAAGGATTTGGAAGCTCGGGTTCATGTTGAAAGGGTTTAGGTTTTAGTGTCCTAGTTCTTGGTTCTTGATTTGTTTCATCACAAGGATTGTAAGTAAACTCTTATGTTATCATTTGCTTACTGTAAATACTAGTATTTCATGTATTTAATATGTTTTAAGGATTGTAAGTAAACTCTTATCTTATGTTATCATCTCGGGAATTTACTATTCACTTTTTACTATTCACTCCCGATACCCGCACCACCTTTTGACTAATACATTTTAATTTACCTTGCCTAGTCATATACCAAGTCATCAACTAAATATTATTTAGATAATATCTAGTTAAATATCTTACAAAATATCTCACCAAGAGAAGTAAAATTGAAATTCTCTTCTTAAATATCTTAACATTCTAGGTTTTAATAGCGTTTACGTGCTCCGTCAAACTTATCACTAATTTAATATGCTAAGATAGGTTATGTTAATAAGTTTTAGCATTTTTATAAGTTTAGTATTTTTAAGATACCCGGTTTTAAGTTTCGTGACTTAACGACTTAGAGTTAGCGATTACCGGGACCAAAACTCACTCCGTAAACAAGATAATACCAAGCAATTCATACCTAGTCATTCAAGATAGAGCATGAACGAAATTTTAGTGATTCATCAAGCCTTGTTGGCTTGGAGATAAGTCTTGAATTTATTATTCATATACATGTGCTAGTTTCTTAGTTCTTAAGTCTTAAACTTAAGACTTAAGTCTTAGAAATATCCTAAGGAAAGTAACCTCCTCATCCTTGCTATATAAACACATTCAATGACTAGAACACATTCATTTCACTTCCTTCTTGATCTCCATAAACGATCCACCCTTAATTCACAAAACCATGATCCTTTGATCTTCAAGTTACGAATTGCATACCAAAGTTCAAGGCTTAGTTATTCTCTACATGAATCTAAAGTTTATTTGATAATTCCATGGTTGGATAAGGAGCTACTCAAGAGTATTAGGGGCTGAGGTTAGGAGGTTTTTACAAAGAATAGAAAGTGTTATACAAAGGGTTAGCATGATGTGTTAAGGATTTGGAAGCTCGGGTTCATGTTGAAAGGGTTTAGGTTTTAGTGTCCTAGTTCTTGGTTCTTGATTTGTTTCATCACAAGGATTGTATGTAAACTCTTATGTTATCATTTGCTTACTGTAAATACTAGTATTTCATGTATTTAATATGTTTTAAGGATTGTAAGTAAACTCTTATCTTATGTTATCATCTCGGGAATTTACTATTCACTTTTTACTATTCACTCCCGATACCCGCACCACCTTTTGACTAATACATTTTAATTTACCTTGCCAAGTCATATACCTAGTCATCAACTAGATATTATTTAGATAATATCTAGTTAAATATCTTACAAAATATCTCACCAAGAGAAGTAAAATTGAAATTCTCTTCTTAAATATCTTAACATTCTAGGTTTTAATAGCGTTTACGTGCTCCGTCAAACTTATCACTAATTTAATATGCTAAGATAGGTTATGTTAATAAGTTTTAGCATTTTTATAAGTTTAGTATTTTTAAGATACCCGGTTTTAAGTTTCGTGACTTAACGACTTAGAGTTAGCGATTACCGGGACCAAAACTCACTCCGTAAACAAGATAATACCAAGCAATTCATACCTAGTCATTCAAGATAGAGCATGAACGAAATTTTAGTGATTCATCAAGCCTTGTTGGCTTGGAGATAAGTTTTGAATTTATTATTCATATACATGTGCTAGTTTCTTAGTTCTTAAGTCTTAAACTTAAGACTTAAGTCTTAGAAATATCCTAAGGAAAGTAACCTCCTCATCCTTGCTATATAAACACATTCAATGACTAGAACACATTCATTTCACTTCCTTCTTGATCTCCATAAACGATCCACCCTTAATTCACAAAACCATGATCCTTTGATCTTCAAGTTACGAATTGCATACAAAAAGTTCTAGGCTTAGTTATTCTCTACATGAATCTAAAGTTTATTTGATAATTCCATGGTTGGATAAGGAGCTACTCAAGAGTATTAGGGGCTGAGGTTAGGAGGTTTTTACAAAGAATAGAAAGTGTTATACAAAGGGTTAGCATGATGTGTTAAGGATTTGGAAGCTCGGGTTCATGTTGAAAGGGTTTAGGTTTTAGTATCCTAGTTCTTGGTTCTTGATTTGTTTCATCACAAGGATTGTAAGCAAACTCTTATGTTATCATTTTCTTACTGTAAATACTAGTATTTCATGTATTTAATATGTTTTATATGCTTATTATGGTTGATTGTGCTTGGATAAATGGACTAAACCACTAGAAATTGTCAAAAGGACTAGTTTTGCAAAACTGAAACTGGACAGGGGCTGTAAACGTAGCTACTGGGTAAAATTCGTGGACTGATAAAGTTAAGTAATTACATAGGATTATAGATCTATGTCTTGTGGTCATTTCTCCGGGTGGCTCGTGCCGTAACTCATCCCGATGAATAAACTAGAGCCAAAACGGCTAAACGTGTCCAAATCTGAGTAACAGATTTCAAACGACTAAAGCTCATAAAACTTGCATATAACCAACTGTTGGTCAAAGATTCAAAGTTGTAGCTAACACCGTAACTTGAACGTGGCCGCTGGCTGTGCGTTAAATGGAGTTGCAGAACACGACTTATGACCAAAACCGTGAGACAGTTTGCTGCTGATTGAAATAACTAGTACATCCAAGGGTAAAATGGTAATTTCACATTAGTTAAATAATTTCTGGGGCAGGTGGGCCCACTAATATGTTAAGTACATTCAATTACCTTTCCGAAGACATAAAAATCGAGTCGTGATAATTTACGGTTTAGAAGTAACGGGTAGATTTAGACGGGGAAAACTTAAATATAAGAAACGTAAACACTTATACGACTTCACAAATGTTAAGTATCCAAGCATAATTGATGTAATAACTATATAATGCATGTTTATACATTCACTTCCTTTTTTTAGAACCTAAGACACAACACATATTCTAGGTTGCGCGTAGAGGTTTCTCGGCTTATCCATCGATTCGTTATACATTAGATATCACATTTATTAAGGTGAGTTTCATAGCCCCTACTTTTATACGTTTTGAAATACTTTTGGGGGAGATACATGCTCAACTATTTTCATTTACTTTCACAAGTACTCTAAACTTTTAAGGATTACCGTGAGTCATAGCCCCTACTCTTTTAATACTTGTTTTAAACTCTTTGGGGGAGATACATGCTCAACTACTTGCTTTTGCTTGCATTAATATTCAAAACATTATACTTGATTGCATTATACGTGATTGCATTATACTTGGTTGCATTTTACTTGATTACGTTATACTTGATTTCGTTTTACATACTTGGAAATACTTAACTCGCTTAAATACATGAATTGTATTTACAAACGTGCACAATACTCTATGCTGTCGGAGAGGTATTGATAGACTATAAGTCGGGTATGCCCCGCCCATGGTACCCGATTCATGACCATGGGATTAATATAGTACTATTTGGGAATGTGCCCCCGCCCATGGTACCCGATTCATGACCTTGGGTGAATATAATCCGGTATATTGTGCAAACTATATTTTGGCAGTGGGTTGTGAGCACACAAGTTGCAAGTTTTGTACGGACGGAACTTGGAACTGAGTGGATTTACAATGCCTTTGCTGTATAAATATTCTTTCAAGGCTTTTCAACTTATTTAAAACAAACTCTATGAACTTACCAACCATTGTGTTGACACTTTTTAGCATGTTTATCTCAGGTCTTTAAGACGATAGCTGTTGCATGGAACATAGAGTCACACGACATATTTTGAAGACTTATGCTTTTATCATTTACCATTCGAAACATTTTGTAAACATTTATATATTATACTTTAGGATCTCATTGTTTGTAACTCTGATTTCATTAATCGAATGGTAACTTTTCAAAACGTCTCATTTTGAGGTCGTTTTCTATAACTTGTACTTTTTATTATGAAGTAGCACCCCAATGACACAATCTTCCGCTGCGGTATTTTGGGGGTGTTACAGATTGGTATCAGAGCATTGGTTATAGAGAATTAGGTTGCATTTAAGAGCCTAGACTATAACTGCTTTATACGTTAAGACTCTCCACTATAATTGCCTTACACACACTTTGTGCACATATGCCTCTTGTTAGTTGTTTTCTTAGATCCACGTTGTTGCATGATATGACTTTAGTAATAATAAGGAAACCCACCCCAGAATTTAGGCGACCCATTAAAAATATGGAGCTCAGTAATAACTAATTATTTAACTTGATCTTGTGACAGTTCTTGTTTGATGAGACATGAGATTTGAGTTAAATAATATTATTACTTAGCTTTAGACATTTGATGACTTGGTTATCTTATTATCTGTCTCAGCAAGCGAGTTTTGTGTCGGGAAATCTTAAGTAGGATGATTTATAATCTCCTTATTTGAATGGATTGGTATGCCTCTTTATTCAAATAAAGAAGTTATAAACCACCGAACCATAGGTTTATAACCCATCAATTACATAAATTTGGACGCTTCTTTATGTAAGTAATGAATTATAAATAAGTGGGCTTATTTGCATCCGATACGATTCCCTAACCACATTATGGGTGTATTACAATGTAACCCATACACTATCCTGTTGAATAAGAGAGAACCCCACTGTTTTAGACACCACACTTTTCTTAGACACGCTATAAGTAGTTAACATCAACAGAACTTCGGGACGAAGTTCCCTTAAAGGGTAAAGACTGTAACAATTGTCATTTTCAGGTTTTTACTATTCATCTCAGGAATTTACTATTCACTCCCGATACCCGCACCACCTTTTGACTAATACATTTTAATTTACCTTGCCTAGTCATATACCTAGTCATCAAGTAAATATTATTTAGATAATATCTAGTTAAATATCTTACAAAATATCTCACCAAGAGAAGTAAAATTGAAATTCTCTTCTTAAATATCTTAACATTCTAGGTTTTAATAGCGTTTACGTGCTCCGTCAAACTTATCACTAATTTAATATGCTAAGATAGGTTATGTTAATAAGTTTTAGCATTTTTATAAGTTTAGTATTTTTAAGATACCCGGTTTTAAGTTTCGTGACTTTACGACTTAGAGTTAGCGATTACCGGGACCAAAACTCACTCCGTAAACAAGATAATACGAAGCAATTCATACCTAGTCATTCAAGATAGAGCATGAACGAAATTTTAGTGATTCATCAAGCGTTGTTGGCTTGGAGATAAGTCTTGAATTTATTATTCATATACATGTGCTAGTTACTTAGTTCTTAAGTCTTAAACTTAAGACTTAAGTCTTAGAAATATCCTAAGGAAAGTAACCTCCTCATCCTTGCTATATAAACACATTCAATGACTAGAACACATTTATTTCACTTCCTTCTTGATCTCCATAAACGATCCACCCTTAATTCATAAAACCATGATCCTTTGATCTTCAAGTTACGAATTGCATACCAAAGTTCAAGGCTTAGTTATTCTCTACATGAATCTAAAGTTTATTTGATGATTCCATGGTTGGATAAGGAGCTACTCAAGAGTATTAGGGGCTGAGGTTAGGAGGTTTTTAAAAAGATTAGCAAGTGTTATACTAAGGGTTAGCATGATGTGTTAAGGATTTGGAAGCTCGGGTTCATGTTGAAAGGGTTTAGGTTTTAGTGTCCTAGTTCTTAGTTCTTGATTTGTTTCATCACAAGGATTGTAAGCAAACTGTTATGTTATCATTTGATTACTGTAAATACTAGTATTTTATGTATTTAATATGTTTTATATGCTTATTATGGTTGATTGTGCTTGGATAAATGGACTAAACCACTAGAAATTGTCAAAAGGACTAGTTTTGCAAAACATAAACTGGACAGGGGCTGTAAACGTAGTTAATGGGTAAAATTCGTGGACTGATAAAGTTAAGTAATTACATAGGATTATATATCTATGTCGTGTGGTCATTTCTCCGGGTGGCTCGTGCCGTAACTCATCCCGATGAATAAACTAGAGCCAAAACGGCTAAACGTGTCCAAATCTGAGTAACTGATTTCAAACGAGTAAAGCTCATAAAACTTGCATATAACCAACTGTTGGTCAAAGAATAAAAGTTGTAGCTAACACCCTAACTTGAACGTGGCCACTGGCCGTACGTTAAATGGAGTTGTAGAACTCGACTTATGACCAAAACCGTGAGACAGTTTGCTTCTGATTGAAATAACTAGTACATCCAAGGGTAAATTGGTAATTTCACATTAGTTAAATAATTTTTGGGGCAATAGGGCCCACTAAAATGTTTAGTACATTCAATTACCTTTCCGAGGACATAAAAATCGAGTCGTGATAATTTACGGTTTAGAAGTAACGGGTAGATTTAGACGGGGAAAACTTAAATATAAGAAACGTAAACACTTATACGACTTCACAAATGTTAAGTATCCAAGCATAATTGATGTAATAACTATATAATGCATTTTTATACATTCACTTCCTTGTTTTAGAACCTAAGACACAACACATATTCTAGGTTGCGCGTAGAGGTTTCTCGGCTTATCCATCGATTCGTTATACATTGGATATCACATTTATTAAGGTGAGTTTCATAGCCCCTACTTTTATACGTTTTGAAATACTTTTGGGGGAGATACATGCTCAACTATTTTCATTTACTTTCACAAGTACTCTAAACTTTTAAGGATTACCGTGAGTCATAGCCCCTACTCTTTTAATACTTGTTTTAAACTCTTTGGGGGAGATACATGCTCAACTACTTGCTTTTACTTGCATAAATATTCAAAACATTATACTTGATTGCATTATACGTGATTGCATTATACTTGGTTGCATTATACTTGATTACGTTATACTTGATTTCGTTTTACATACATGGAAATACTTAACTCGCTTAAATACATGAATTGTATTTACAAACGTGCACAATACTCTATGCTGTCGGAGAGGTATTGATAGACTATAAGTCGGGTATGCCCCGCCCATGGTACCCGATTCATGACCATGGGATTAATATAGTACTATTTGGGAATGTTCCCCCGCCCATGGTACCCGATTCATGACCTTGGGTGAATATAATCCGGTGTATTGTGCAAACTATATTTTGGCAGTGGGTTGTGAACACACAAGTTGCAAGTTTTGTATGGACGGAACTTGGAACTGAGTGGATTTACAATGCCTTTGCTGTATAAACATTCTTTCAAGGCTTTTCAACTTATTTAAAACAAACTCTATGAACTCACGAACCATTGTGTTGACACTTTTTAGCATGTTTATCTCAGGCCTTTAAGACGATAGCTGTTGCATGGAACATAGAGTCACACGACATATTTTGAAGACTTATGCTTTTATCATTTACCATTCGAAACATTTTGTAAACATTTATATATTATACTTTGGGATCTCATTGTTTGTAACTCTGATTTCATTAATCGAATGGTAACTTTTCAAAACGTCTCATTTTGAGGTCGTTTTCTATAACTTGTACTTTTTATTATGAAGTAGCACCCCAATGACACAATCTTCCGCTGCAGTATTTTGGGGGTGTTACAGATTGGTATCAGAGCATTGGTTATAGAGAACTAGGTTGCATTTAAGAGCCTAGACTATAACTGCTTTATACGTTAAGACTCTCCACTATAATTGCCTTACACACACTTTGTGCACATATGCCTCTTGTTAGTTGTTTTCTTAAATCCACGTTGTTGCATGATATGACTTTAGTAATAATAAGGAAACCCACCCCAGAATTTAAGCGAGCCATTAAAAATATGGAGCTCAGTAATAACTAATTATTTAACTTGATCTTGTGACAGTTTTTGTTTGATGAGACATGAGATTTGAGTTAAATAATATTATTACTTAGCTTTAGACATTTGATGACTTGGTTATCTTATTATCTGTCTCAGCAAGCGAGTTTTGTGTCGGGAAATCTTAAGTAGGATGATTTATAATCTCCTTATTTGAATGGATTGGTACGCCTCTTTATTCAAATAAAGAAGTTATAAACCACCGAACCATAGGTTTATAACCCATTAATTACATAAATTTGGACGCTTCTTTATGTAAGTAATGAATTATAAATAAGTGGGCTTATTTGCATCCGATACGATTCCCTAACCACATTATGGGTGTATTACAATGTAACCCATACACTATTCCTGTTGAATAAGAGAGAACCCCATTGTTTTAGACACCACACTTTTCTTAGACACGCTATAAGTAGTTAACATCAACAGAACTTCGGGACGAAATTCCCTTAAGGGGTAGAGACTGTAACAATTCGCATTTTCGGGTTTTTACTATTCATCTCAGGAATTTACAATTCACTTTTTACTATTCACTCCCGATACCCGCACAACCTTTTGACTAATACATTTTAATTTACCTTACCTAGTCATATACCTAGTCATCAACTAGATATTATTTAGATAATACCTAGTTAAATATCTTACAAAATATCTCACCAAGAGAAGTAAAATTGAAATTCTCTTCTTAAATATCTTAACATTCTAGGTTTTAATAGCGTTTACGTGCTCCGTCAAACTTATCACTAATTTAATATGCTAAGATAGGTTATGTTAATAAGTTTTAGCATTTTTATAAGTTTAGTATTTTTAAGATACCTGGTTTTAAGTTTCGTGACTTTACGACTTAGAGTTAGCGATTACCGGGACCAAAACTCACTCCGTAAACAAGATAATACCAAGCAATTCATACCTAGTCATTCAAGATAGAGCATGAACGAAATTTTAGTGATTCATCAAGCCTTGTTGGCTTGGAGATAAGTCTTCAATTTATTATTCATATACATGTGCTAGTTACTTAGTTCTTAAGTCTTAAACTTAAGACTTAAGTCTTAGAAATATCCTAAGGAAAGTAACCTCCTCATCCTTGCTATATAAACACATTCAATGACTAGAACACATTCATTTCACTTCCTTCTTGATCTCCATAAACGATCCACCCTTAATTCACAAAACCATGATCCTTTGATCTTCAAGTTACGAATTGCATACCAAAGTTCAAGGCTTAGTTATTCTCTACATGAATCTAAAGTTTATTTGATGATTCCATGGTTGGATAAGGAGCTACTCAAGAGTATTAGGGGCTGAGGTTAGGAGGTTTTTACAAAGATTAGCAAGTGTTATACTAAGGGTTAGCATGATGTGTTAAGGATTTGGAAGCTCGGGTTCATGTTGAAAGGGTTTAGGTTTTAGTGTCCTAGTTCTTGGTTCTTGATTTGTTTCATCACAAGGATTGTAAGCAAACTCTTATGTTATCAATTGCTTACTGTATTTAATACTAGTATTTCATGTATTTAATATGTTTTATATGCTTATTATGGTTGATTGTGCTTGGATAAATGGACTAAACCACTAGAAATTGTCAAAAGGACTAGTTTTGCAAAACAGAAACTGGACAGAGGGTATAAACTTAGCTACTGGGTAAAATTCGTGGACTGATAAAGTTAAGTAATTACATAGGATTATATATCTATGTCTTGTGGTCATTTCTCCGGGTGGCTCGTGCCGTAACTCATCCCGATGAATAAACTAGAGCCAAAACGGCTAAACGTGTCCAAATCTGAGTAACAGATTTCAAACGAGTAAAGCTCATAAAACTTGCATATAACCAACTATTGGTCAAAGAATAAAAGTTGTAACTTACACCCAAACTTGAACGTGGCCGCTGGCCGTGCGTTAAATGGAGTTGTAGAACTCGAATTATGACCAAAACCGTGAGACAGTTTGCTGCTGATTGAAATAACTAGTACATCCAAGGGTAAATTGGTAATTTCACATTAGTTAAATAATTTCTGGGGCTGTAGGGCCCACTAAAATGTTAAGTACATTCAATTACCTTTCCGAAGACATAAAAATCGAGTCATAATAATTTACGGTTTAGAAGTAACGGGTAGATTTAGACGGGGAAAACTTAAATATAAGAAACGTAAACACTTATACGACTTCACAAATGTTAAGTATCCAAGCATAATTGATGTAATAACTATATAATGCATGTTTATACATTCACTTCCTTGTTTTAGAACCTAAGACACAACACTTATTCTAGGTTGCGCGTAGAGGTTTCTCGGCTTATCCATCGATTCGTTATACATTGGATATCACATTTACTAAGGTGAGTTTCATAGCCCCTACTTTTATACGTTTTGAAATACTTTTGGGGGAGATACATGCTCAACTATTTTCATTTACTTTCACAAGTACTCTAAACTTTTAAGGATTACCGTGAGTCATAGCCCCTACTCTTTTAATACTTGTTTTAAACTCTTTGGGGAGATACATGCTCAACTACTTGCTTTTACTTGCATAAATATTCAAAACATTATACTTGATTGCATTATACGTGATTGCATTATACTTGGTTGCATTATACTTGATTACGTTATACTTGATTTTGTTTTACATACATGGAAATACTTAACTCGCTTAAATACATGAATTGTATTTACAAACGTGCACAATACTCTATGCTGTCAGAGAGGTATTGATAGACTATAAGTAGGGTATGCCCCGCCCATGGTACCCGATTCATGACCTTGGGTGAATATAATCTGGTGTATTGTGCAAACTATATTTTGGCAGTGGGTTGTGAACACACAAGTTGCAAGTTTTGTATGGACGGAACTTGGAACTGAGTGGATTTATAATGTCTTTGCTGTATAAACATTCTTTCAAGGCTTTTAAACTTATTTAAAACAAACTCTATGAACTCACCAACCATTGTGTTGACACTTTTTAGCATGTTTATCTCAGGTCTTTAAGACGATAGCTGTTGCATGGAACATAGAGTCACACGACATATTTTGAAGACTTATGCTTTTATCATTTACCATTCGAAACATTTTGTAAACATTTATATATTATACTTTGGGATCTCATTGTTTGTAACTCTGATTTCATTAATCGAATGGTAACTTTTCAAAACGTCTCATTTTGAGGTTGTTTTCTATAACTTGTACTTTTTATTATGAAGTAGCACCCCAATGACACAATCTTCCGCTACGGTATTTTGGGGGTGTTACAGATTGGTATCAGAGCATTGGTTATAGAGAACTAGGTTGCATTTAAGAGCCTAGACTATAACTGCTTTATACGTTAAGGCTCTCCACTATAATTGCCTTACACACACTTTGTGCACATATGCCTCTTGTTAGTTGTTTTCTTAGATCCACGTTGTTGCATGATATGACTTTAGTAATAATAAGGAAACCCATCCCAGAATTTAAGCGAGCAATTAAAAATATGGAGCTCAGTAATAACTAATTATTTAACTTGATCTTGTGACAGTTCTTGTTTGATGAGACATGAGATTTGAGTTAAATAATATTATTACTTAGCTTTAGACATTTGATGACTTGGTTATCTTATTATCTGTCTCAGCAAGCGAGTTTTGTGTCGGAAAATCTTAAGTAGGATGATTTATAATCTCCTTATTTGAATGGATTGGGATGCCTCTTTATTCAAATAAAGAAGTTATAAACCACCGAACCATAGGTTTATAACCCATTAATTACATAAATTTGGACGCATCTTTATGTAAGTAATGAATTATAAATAAGTGGGCTTATTTGCATCCGATACGATTCCCTAACCACATTATGGGTGTATTACAATGTAACTCATACACTATTCCTGTTGAATAAGAGAGAACCCCACTGTTTTAGAGACCACACTTTTCTTAGACACGCTATAAGTAGTTAACATCAACAGAACTTCGGGACGAAGTTCTCTTAAGGGGTAGAGACTGTAACAATTCGCAATTTCGGGTTTTTACTATTTATCTTGGGAATTTACTATTCACATTTTACTATTCACTCCCGATACCCGCACCACCTTTTGACTAATACATTTTAGTTTACCTTGCCTAGTCATATACCTAGTCATCAACTAAATATTATTTAGATAATATCTAGTTAAATATCTTACAAAATATCTCACCAAGAGAAGTAAAATTGAAATTCTCTTCTTAAATATCTTAACATTCTAGGTTTTAATAAGCGTTACGTGTTCCGTCAAACTTATCACTAATTTAATATGCTAAGATAGGTTATGTTAATAAGTTTTAGCATTTTTATAAGTTTAGTATTTTTAAGATACCCGGTTTTAAGTTTCGTGACTTTACGACTTAGAGTTAGCGATTACCGGGACCAAAACTCACTCCGTAAACAAGATAATACCAAGCAATTAATACCTAGTCATTCAAGATAGAGCATGAATAAAATTTTAGTGATTCATCAAGCCTTGTTGGCTTGGAGATAAGTCTTGAATTTATTATTCATATACATGTGCTAGTTACTTAGTTCTTAAGTCTTAAACTTAAGACTTAAGTCTTAGAAATATCCTAAGGAAAGTAACCTCCTCATCCTTGCTATATAAACACATTCAATGACTAGAACACATTCATTTCACTTCCTTCTTGATCTCCATAAAAGATCCACCATTAATTCACAAAACCATGATCCTTTGATCTTCAAGTTACGAATTGCATACCAAAGTTCAAGGCTTAGTTATTCTCTACATGAATCTAAAGTTTATTTGATGATTCCATGGTTGGATAAGGAGATACTCAAGAGTATTAGGGGCAGAGGTTAGGAGGTTTTTACAAAATTTAGCAAGTGTTATACTAAGGGTTAGCATGATGTGTTAAGGATTTGGAAGCTCGGGTTCATGTTGAAAGGGTTTAGGTTTTAGTGTCCTAGTTCTTGGTTCTTGATTTGTTTCATCACAAGGATTGTAAGCAAACTCTTATGTTATCATTTGCTTACTGTAAATACTAGTATTTCATGTATTTAATATGCTTTATATGCTTATTATGGTTGATTGTGCTTGGATAAATGGACTAAACCACTAGAAATTGTCAAAAGGACTAGTTTTGCAAAACAGAAACTGGACAGGGGCTGTAAACGTAGCTACTGGGTAAAATTCGTGGACTGATAAAGTTAAGTAATTACATAGGATTATAGATCTATGTCTTTTGGTCATTTCTCCGGGTGGCTCGTGCCGTAACTCATCCCGATGAATAAACTAGAGCCAAAACGGCTAAACGTGTCCAAATCAGAGTAACAGATTTCAAACGAGTAAAGCTTATAAAACTTGCATATAACCAACTGTTGGTCAAAGAATAAAAGTTGTAGCTAACACCCTAACTTGAACGTGGCCGCTGGGCGTGCGTTAAATGGAGTAGTAGAACTCGACTTATGACCAAAACCGTGAGACAGTTTGCTGCTGATTGAAATAACTAGTACATCCAAGGGTAAATTGGTAATTTCACATTAGTTAAATAATTTCTGGGGCAGTAGGGCCCACTAATATGTTTAGTACATTCAATTACCTTTCCGAGGACATAAAAATCGAGTCGTGATAATTTACGGTTTAGAAGTAACGGGTAGATTTAGACGGGGAAAACTTAAATATAAGAAACGTAAACACTTATACGACTTCACAAATGTTAAGTATCCAAGCATAATTGATGTAATAACTATATAAGGCATGTTTATACATTCACTTCCTTGTTTTAGAACCTAAGACACAACACATATTCTAGGTTGCGCGTAGAGCTTTCTCGGCTTATCCATCGATTCGTTATACATTGGATATCACATTTATTAAGGTGAGTTTCATAGCCCCTACTTTTATACGTTTTGAAATACTTTTGGGGGAGATACATGCTCAACTATTTTCATTTATTTTCACAAGTACTCTAAACTTTTAAGGATTACCGTGAGTCATAGCCCCTACTCTTTTAATACTTGTTTTAAACTCTTTGGGGAGATACATGCTCAACTACTTGCTTTTACTTGCATAAATATTCAAAACATTATACTTGATTGCATTATACGTGATTGCATTATACTTGGTTGCATTATACTTGATTACGTTATACTTGATTTCATTTTACATACTTGGAAATACTTAACTTGCTTAAATACATGAATTGTATTTACAAACGTGCACAATACTGTATGCTGTCGGAGAGGTATTGATAGACTATAAGTCGGGTATGCCCCGGCCATGGTACCCGATTCATGACCATGGGATTAATATAGTACTATTTGGGAATGTGCCCCCGCCCATGGTACCCGATTCATGACCTTGGGTGAATATAATCCGGTGTATTGTGCAAACTATATTTTGGCAGTGGGTTGTGAACACACAAGTTGCAAGTTTTGTATGGACGGAACTTGGAACTAAGTGGATTTACAATGCCTTTGCTATATAAACATTCTTTCAAGGCTTTTCAACTTATTTAAAACAAACTCTATGAACTCACCAACCATTATGTTGACACTTTTTAGCATGTTTATCTCAGGTCTTTAAGACGATAGATGTTGCATGGAACATAGAGTCACACGACATATTTTGAAGACTTATGCTTTTATCATTTACCATTCGAAACATTTTGTAAACATTTATATATTATACTTTGGGATCTCATTGTTTGTAACTCTGATTTCATTAATCGAATGGTAACTTTTCAAAATGTCTCATTTAGAGGTCGTTTTCTATAACTTGTACTTTTTATTATGAAGTAGCACCCCAATGACACAATCTTCCGCTATGGTATTTTGGGGGGTGTTACAGTATGAGTACCTGTCTACTTATTTGATGGACAATGACTTCAAAAGAGGGCTGATTGATAAGACTTTGTTCATAAGGAAGCACAAGGATGATATTTTGCTGGTGCAGGTTTATGTAGATGACATCATCTTTGGCTCAACCAATAAGGAGCTTTGCAACAATTTTGAGAAACTTATGCATGATAAGTTTTAGATGAGTTCTATGGGAGAACTCACTTTCTTTTTAGGGCTACAAGTTCAACAAAGGACAGATGGTATTTTCATTAGTCAAGACAAATATGTAGCAGATGTTTTGACGAAGTTTAGGTTTCAGGATGTGAAGAGTGCTAGTACACCTCAACTCACTGGTAGTATACCTCAAACCACTGATAGTACACCTCAACCCATTGATAGTACGCTTGCAACCACTGTTACACCCATTGTGTGGACTAGGAGGAGGAAGGGCACTCAGCTTCCTCAGGCTGGTGCTAGTGGTGTTGCTCATGAGGCTGTCACAAGTTGTAGAGGTGATATGATTGGAACGGCTTCCACTACTGATTCATGCTTAGATGCTGGTCAGGATAGTGGAAACATCATTAAGACCCAACCTTTGGCAACTCCTAATGTGGAGAGTTCCTTGGAACTCACTACAGGTGGAGGAATCCCTAGCCAACTGGCTGACTCAGGGTGCATAGATGTTCAGGAAAGGTCTAATGCTATGTTTCATATATCCAAGGATTCACCTCTCGGAGCAGTTCACACAGCTCGAAGTGATGAGGATAGTTTGGAACATCCAACTGAATTGACGGATCCTAATCTGGTACATGATGACTTTTTCAATGAACCACCTCTCGGACCAGTTAACACAGGTCGAAGTAGGGAGGATATTCTTGAACACTTAAATGAGTTGACGACTAAATGTACTAAAACGGAGGATACAATCTCAAGTCTTCAAGAGTTGGCTGTGTTTCAGGGTAAAGAAATCAGGAGACTGAAGCATAGGATGTTTGTTTTGGAGAAAGTGAGAAGACCTGGTGTTGCTATTTTGAGGAAAATGAGAAGATTGAGAAGAAAGGTAAACTCCTCTCCAGCTGTGAATATGGTGAATATGGAGAATGTATCCAAATAGAGGAGGAGTGAAGGCATGAATTCAGGGGAGGTTGTAGATGTGCATATGGAAGAGGATGTGGATAGTGGAAATCAAACAGCATAATTGTTGGTATCTGACAAAGATGGGAATGAAGCTGTTATTGAAAGTTTGAAGACTGTGGTAGAAGATGAGGTAGTGCAGGACACAACCACTGATAGTGTATCTGCAACCACAGCTAGTATTCTTGAAACCACTGCTGCAGTTTCAAATAAGGTAATTATACCCACTGCTATCATAACCACTTTTACAATTGTTTCAACCATCTCTGTATCACCACCCAAATCAAACGAAGTTGAGAATGAAGCTGCAAGCACATTGATCAATCTTAGCAAAACCTCAACTAACCCTACACCCATCATTGCACCTGTTTTATCTCTTGAACCTACTACAACCAAAACCAAAGGTAAAAGTTTAGTTATTGGTGAGCCTTTGAAGAAGAAGGTGGCTCAACCAGATATTGGTAAGGGTAAAGGTATTGCAGAACCTGTTTTAATGTTTAAAAGTGTAGAAGAACAGATTGCTTATGATGAAGAGTATACACGAAGCATACATGCTGAAGAGGAAGCAGCTGCAGAAAAAGAAAAGCAAGAAGAGGAGGAGGCTTCTCAGAAATGGTTAGCTAGATGGTATGAATCACAAAACTATCTGCAAGCTTCTAATCAAATACAGAATGAGTATACTACTCAAGAATGGGCATTGTTAGATGATGAGGAAAGAGCTAGAATCTTGGGTGAATGGGCAAGGAGGATAAGTAAGGAAAAGAAGCAAGTTAAAAGGAAGAAACCTCCTACAATTCGTGAGATGAGGAATGTACTGATGAAGATTATTAAGAATTCAGGCATACATATTCCTGATAATCTTAGTAAATGTTCATTTGAAAGAATTCATGAGCTTTATCTGATGTGTATGAGAATTAACAATGAAAATTTTACTCCAACGAATTCTGAAAAAGATGAAGAGTGGATTAAAGGTAATCTAAAGAGAAAATCTGAGTTTCAGGAGACATCTGGTTCTAAAAGATTGAATGATATTGAAGATAGTCATCAAATTATCTATTATGCATTTGAGCTTAATGGAAGTGAAAGATGTTGGAAAATTCAAAGACTCAATAATGAAGTTTCCGAGTTTAATAAATTTTCACAAATGCTTCAATACCTGGATAGAGATGATTTAATGAATCTATGGAAGCTTAACAAGAATAAGTTTGGTGATATACATCCGGATGATTATCATGAGAGACTGGTTTATCATCACTTGAAGATCTTGTTTGAACCTACTCATGATGAACCTGAATGGAAGAGACTCTACAATGGTCAAGTTACAAGATGGTTTTTATATCAAACTTGTGGACTTCATGTGTTAACTGTGTCTGGAGTAGTTATTCATATGCTTGTAGAAGGTGATTATCCAAAATTGAATAATTATCCAGGAGTTATTGCTCAGATGGTGAAGCCTGGTGGTTTGAAGATGTTGATGCCCTATGATGGTCAAGCTTACAATTTGTTGCTGAAGTATGAGACAATTTTTAAAACAAGTAAGTGTTTGGCTACATCCTCCAATTCAGATGTTTTGAGCTTAAAGGAAACTTGAGAATTCTATTTGAATGTATCAAGTTTAGGGGAGGATTGTCGGGTTTTAGGTTCCTTGGATCATGATTTATTCTAAGTATTGGAACCTCGGACAGAGTTGTTGAAACCACGGACAGAAGAATGAATCCACTGCTGATGAGAAACCGCGGCTAGTAGTATTAAGTAACCACGGATATTGTATTGTAACCACTGCTAGTCATGTATAGTCGGTTTAATATTTTGTATTAGATAAATATGGAAAAGATATTTATCTTGTAGGTTACGTATTGTATTATGTAAAGGACTCATTAGCCTATAAAAGGAGGTCCTAGGTTAGATTAGATGTACGTATGTTTTATATGTAAGGTCGATACACTTCAAGGTTGTAAAACCCTAATACTGGTTAGAGTATTCGTATTAATAATAATATTGAGGTGTTGAATGTTTATTGTTCTTCTTCTTAAGATTAAGTATTAAATTCCGCCTGATACTTAATAAGTCTTTGTTTAAGTTAGTTTCTATAAAGGATCGTTTGCTCAACTGGGATCAACACCATACCACCAACCTTGTCTCCTTAAAAACCCTTGACAACCAAAACCCTGTGGGAAAAAGATTGAACAAGGGAAAAGAGAACAACAGTTGACCCCAATCATTAGTAACAAAATAGCAAAAAATAGACATCTGCATGCTCAGATCAGACCACCAAATACTGCTATAACCCCAATGAACGGCACCAACCAAGCAAGTACAATCCACTATAAAGTAGAACCAGTCATACTGAGAAACACAACCCAAGTCCCATAGTATAGAAAAAGCCCAAGTCAAAACTAAACCAAGCACAGAACTATAAAACCAATTGTCCAGAGCCCTTCTAATACTACCAACTCCCATATACCACCAAATATTGGCCTTCCCACCATAGTTAATAGCCTTCCATCTAACATTGAACCATCCCCAATCAGACTTAACAACCCCATACCCTTTACATAACCCGGTATCCACCCAATTCCTATTGTAAGACCACTCCCAGTACAGGCCCCAAAAAGTCCTATAACTAGAAGTCCTAAAGCTATTCTTTGTCTTCATCATTTAAATCATTAATATCAACCATAAGTCTATCAAGAATACCTTTATACAAGTAAATTCTATCAATGGGGAAATTCCATACCTGAGCAGCAATGATGACATCAAGGGTAATCTTGAGCTGCAATCCCATGATTCTCAGTCTAACAGTTTAAACAAAATACACAGCTGCACCTAGAGTTAACCTTTGAATCACACTCCATATGGTATTTCTAGCAGGTCTGTTAACAATACTAGAAATAATTTGAGCCCATGAATAAGATACATTGTCCAATTTAGCCATCCCCTTCAATTTTTCCCACAGTCTTTTAGAAAAATTACAACTGAAGAAAAGATGACTATGAGAATCTTTACAGTTATAGCAAAAGGGACAGCTCATGTCTTGAATGTTTAACCATCTACAAATCCTGTCTTGAGTCTTAAGTCTTCCTTTGACAGCCATCTAAAGGATAAAAGAGTGTCTAGGAACACCTTGAGTAAACCAGACATGGTCATTCCAAATGACTTTAGGATGGTTATTCTTCATTACTTTCCAAGCCTCCTTGACACAAAAAGTTTTCTCCTTTCCTTTCTTGTTAATCCAGACAGCTTTATCCTCCAATTCATTAACCAAATTAGTAGCATGAATGTCCATAACTTCCTCAAATCTAGTATTCCAGCTATCAGGCCAATTCCAACTCCCTTGATTGACTAAATCAGCAACTTTAGTCTTCATATCAGAACTACTATGAATAAGTAATGAGTAATTAATCAAATTACACAAAGGACCTCTATGATGCCATTTATCAAACCAGAAAAAGCACTTCCTCTCATTACCAATTTTATAGTCAATAAAATTCCTGACTTTATCTCTAAGAGATAGGACTTGCCTCCAACTCCAAGAATTATCCTGATTGGGCTTTGAAACCCAAATACTATCATCTTTAAGCCATTGGGACTTTACCCAATCAACCCAAATAGATTTTTTATCTGAGATAACATTCCATAGATGTTTAGCCATTAAAGCTTCATTCCAAACGTGTAATGTTTTTAAACCTAAGCCCCCTTCATTTTTCTGCATACACACCTCCTTCCAAGAGACACTATATTTACTACTCCTTCCCCCATCAGCCTGCCACAAGAACCTGCTCATCATTTGTCAATATCATCACAAATACCCTAAGGAAGAATGAAAATAGAATCCCAATAAACATTTAAAGAATTGAGGACAATGACAATCAATTGAAGTCTCCCAGCAAAAGACAAATGCTTGTTTTGCCATCCATCAATCCTCCTCTTAACACTTTCTAAAAGTACAGTACAATCACTCCTATTAATTCTATTAGAGTCTAATGCGATTCTAAGGTATCTTACAGGCAACGTACCTTCATTGAAAGGCATCCCCAACCTGATTTCATGCTTCACATCCTCCTTAACATTGCCAAAATAAACAGTACTTTTGTTCATGTTAGGCCTAAGACCAGAGGAAAGACAGAATTCATCCAAAGCTCTTCTAAGGACAGAAGCAAAAATCTTATCTCCATGGAAAAATAACATCAGATCATCAGCAAAACATAGACTAACAATCCCCAACTTCTTACACCCCCAATGATATTTAAACTTACTCTCATTTCTAACCTGTCTCTTGATCATCAAAGTGAAGACTTCCATAACAATTGTAAACAGGTAAGGTGAAATAGGATCACCTTGCCTCAGCCCTCTTTTAGCTTTGAAAAAACCATGGGACTCACCATTAGCACAGATAGAGAAAGAAGCAGATTCCAGACAAACCATAATCCAATTAACCATCACCTTATGAAATCCAAAGCTGTTTAGACAAAATTCTAAAAATTCCCAAGACACAGTATCATAAGCCTTTTGGATGTCCACCTTAAAAGTACATCTACCCACCTTTTTCCTACTAATATATCCAGACATCAGCTCCTGGGCAAGCATGATGTTATCACTAATATGTCTGCCCTCAATAAAAGCACTCGGATTAGCATCAATTAAATCTTTCAGAACCCCCTTAATTCTATTTGTAATCACTTTACTAATACACTTATAGACCACATTGCAGCAAGCAATGGGCCTATAGTCAGTGACTTTAGAAGGAATTTAACATTTGGGAATAAGTGAGATAATAGTAGTATTGAGCTCACCTAGCATTTTCCCACTAGTAAAAAATTCTTTAACAACAGTGCACACATTTTTGCCAACAATATTCCAAGATGCTTTGAAAAACTTACTTGTGAAACCATCAGGTCCAGGAGCCTTGTTGTCATCAATATCAAACAAAGCAGCTTTAATCTCTTCATCCGTAATATCTCTAATCAATTATAATGCACTCTCACCATCCAGCTTGTTTTTGAAAATGTCTTCAGGCTCTTCAATGGCAAACACTTCCTCACAATTTCCAAGGAAATTTTGGAAATGAGACACAAAAACATTAGCAACATCTTCATCTTTATAGACATTCCCCAGTTCATCTTTAATACATAAGATCCTACTTTTACTCTTTCTTCCTTTAAGGAGATTATAGAAGTAAGCACTATTATGGTCACCTTCCCTCAGCTATTCCACCTTAGTCTTCTGCTTTAAAACTCTTTCTTCATCTAAAACAGCATCTTTATAAGCATTATTAAACACCATTTCTTCTTCTCTTAACTTAGCATTCTTAGGGTCTTTGTCAAGCTCAGATTGAACCTTCTTCAGCTCCTCCCTTAAACATTTAACCTTCTCAAAAACATTGCCATTCTTTTTATTGAGATCTCTGATATGTTTCCTCATATTCTTCAGTTTCTTAGCCAGAATAAACATAGCATACCCATTGATATTAACATTCCAATTATCCTTAACATTCACAAGGAAATCTTTCTTATCACCTAAAAACTTCATGAATCTAAACGACTTCTTTATTCTCCCAAAACTGTTAAGAATGACCAGCAAGGAAGGACAATGATCAGAAGTAACATATGGAAGGAAATTAGCATAACAAGATCCAAATTGATACAGAAAATCACTGTTACCCATCACTCTATCAAGTTATTTCAAAATACCACATTCAGGGTCATTTCTCTTTTGAATCCAAGTGAAGAAAAACACATTCATGGCTACATCTTCCATATCCAGATGCTCCATACAACTCTTAAACTCTTGAACCCCATGGTTGTTATCTACAAAACCATTAGAATGTTCATCAGCATACATGATAACATTGAAATCACCTAAAATGACCCATGGCTTATCCAAAGTAATAGCCATATGATCATTAAGATTTTCCCAAAGTTTGATTCTATTCTTAGCTTCATTATCACCATAGATAAAAGACACAAAAAACCTTCTTTTATCTTGAATAATCTTAACTTCAAAATGCATAACTTGACCTAGTCTAGAAAGAAGTGTAGCTTCAATAATGTCATTATCCTAGCCCACAACAATTCTACACCCATTTTTTTTGGGTAAAAGGGTTAATTCACCCCGGTAAAATTCATTACACCAAAAAACGTTGAAGTACATAGGATGAGGGTGACTCCCTCATCTCAGTCCCTTAGAACACTTACACGTAACACTATATAAGAATGACATTCCATTCTTTTAACTTACAAACTAAAAACTTTCAACCTACAATGACTATACAATTGAGAAATATGAAATTAAAAGCTTGCAACACAAAGGGAGCACAAAGAGCATAGTCACTATAGAACTTCCAATCAAGTTCCATGCGATCCAGCAACACCATCTTCGAAAGACATGTCGAACATCCGCAAGACAAATAGGGAGAAAAACCCTAACTTCCAACATCAAGATCATAATGAAACCCAAAATCAAATCAATAATGCTCAGCCATAGGTCACATTAGAATGAAGAAACACCCTCACACCCACAATAAAATTCCATCAGCAGCATAGCAAGGGAACTAGTATTGGGACAATAATAGAGTTAAAAAAAACTCTAAATTCCATCAACATCGAAAACAACAGACCAAAACCATGGTAAGGATCTGATCATGCTATAAATGTTTAACCAAAAACAACAATAGCAAGATTCAATGCATCATCAACGTGAAAATCAAAGCACAAACGAATCTGCCATTGACAAGAAATAGGATGTAACAACCCTAACTTACCAACAATTCTACACCCCTTAATACTCTTAGCAGAGTTAGTAACCCAAGACCATTTCCCAAAAACATTACACAAACAGAATTAACCATCTTCTTGATAATTCTAGTCTCAATGATAGCACACATATTCAACTTATTTTCAAAAATCAACAACTTAACTTCATCTTGCTTAGAGGCATTAGTTAAACCCCTAATGTTCCAGGCAGCAATTTGTATATTCATTTAAAACTAGAAAAGGGACCAACATCAGCATTACCAAATCCATTTGCCATTGCAGCATCAGCAGGGCTATATACATTGTTCTGAGCAATGAATGTAGCATGAGTAGTGAAATCATTTCCCACTTCATCCTCCATAGCACCATTTCTCTTAGATACATTATCTTCCATATTCCCAAAACCATTATCCTCCTTTAGCCTACTTTCATGGAATTCAATCATTTCATCTGTCCAACTCTCTTAAACTTCATTAGTGAAAGGTTGCTCAGAACCAATAAATAGCTCTACTTCAGCCAACTGTTTAGCCAGAATCAAACCTTGTAACCTCATAACCTTACCCCTATAAGCATTATCAAACACATTACCAAAAGCTTGAGTTCTTGAAACACCAATTGCTTCCATTTCACTAGCCACCATATCTTCAGCAATTTGATGAGATTTAGAATTGATGTTTCTATTACTAGAGCTAATTTCTTCTTCTAAACATCTGATCTTCTCTTTTAGCTTCAATTTCAATGCATTCTTTTTAACTTTAGCAAATATGCTTTCATAATATTCCTGCAAATCTTTAGGCCACTTTTCCCTTTCTTCCTTATCAATGCTGATTCCCATTTCAATAGCCACATCAATGTTAACCCTTATACCCAATAATTCATTCTGAACATTTTCCTCATCTTCGTCCGCCAAGACTGCATATCTATTCTTTGTACTGAAATTCTTTTGAGCAATATGTTTCACTTGTTTATCCTTAGCCTTTTTAACTTCCTTATCCTTTCCTTGTTTGTTCAATTCTTCTAAAACTGGAAGCTTGTCTTTCACAATATTCTTACCAAGGATGGACCTTTTGTCAGTATTAGCATTAAAGCCACCATATGCCCCTCTACCACTAAAACCTCCTCTACCTCTAATACTAGCTCCTCCTCTCCCATAATACATATTACCTCTACTACTGGTTTCACCGTAACCAGTGTTATTTACCACATTAGTACTGTCATTCTTCTGCCCTTGACCACTACTTTGACCATAAGCTACATCTGATTTAGCCCCAGGAACCTGACTTTTAACAGTCTCAGTAGTACTTCCATAACCTTTCCTATTTTGAACATTTTGCCATCCCTCATTCACTTTAGAGTTACGATTAGCCCTCTCATTCCCCTGCACTTTAATTCCAGCCCTCTCAGCTTTCTCCTCGTCTGTCACAACTCTATTATTACAGCTTCTCAAATCATGTCCAAAAACTTTACAGTGAGAGCAGATAGGAGGCTTCCATACATATTCCACTTTAAGATTCATCGATCTACCCAATTTTTTGTACCAAACCTACACAAAATCCACTAACCCCTTAGTAGCATCCACCTCTATCAGAACTCTAGCAAAGCTAGCTCTACCATAAGTTTTCTCACACATAGATGTTGTAATTCTATCCATAATAATAGGAGTTCCCACACCACTTGCAATTCTACTAATCCCTTCCACATTCCATGCTTCAAGAGGCACATTATAAATTTTAACCCATACAGGAATCCTAGATGGTTCAGGCTTACATAAACACAAACCAGCTTTTATTTATTCTAGAACTTGTACTTGTAAATCATTACAGACTGCAGTAAGATCACATTCGTATGATACATGTGTATTCGTGTGATAAAGAGGAAACCTTAGGAATAAAACCAAATGGCCTTCCACTTACATCTAATGATTTTAGCTAACCACATCGGTTAGTTAACCACCCTTATATGGACCCATTTGTTAGCGCTCATCTTTATCGCTAGATACCCATAGTACACCCTTTGAGCCATTTTTTTCTTTTTGTTAAATCAAGAAAAATACAAAAATATTTTACACTTTAAACCTTAGCCATACCCTTGTCAAAGTCTAAATGGTGGGTTGCTAATTGCTTGGTATGATTGGATTGTTTTTGATGATTATGAGTTAGCCACACTTTGCCATTCGTGTGTGCCATTCCGACAAAGATGAAGGTAGCCAACTTCTTATTTGTATTTTTGTGGTGTGTGCGAATAATGCGCCAGCGATCCAAAATATAATCTAGTGACCATCCGTTATTTGACTTAATCAAGAATTCGCGCCAGCGATCTATTATATTCTTGTACGTAATATTTCAACAAAAGCCCAATAAACCCTTTTAGCCTAACCCGAATAAAAGCCCTCTTTAGATGTTTACACTTGGTGCTTACGCCACGTCGGTAGAGTTTTGTTTATTGTACAAGCCTATGGTAATATTTAGATCATGACTGAGCAATATGAGTGTACTATTCCTTAATACTATCCATCACTAAATAAATTGAGTATTGAGTGAATTATACATTGAGGTGCTTAGCCATGTTATCAAGCAAGAGAATCCATAGGTTATTCTAAAACATCTCGGTTTTTCACCTCTTAAAGCTTAAAACGATGAATCTTATCTTGTACTTGTACTAGGTAGATTTGCATCACATTTTTGTAATCATATTTCATGCACCATGTGGGATTTATTTTTCTTAATTTCTAGATTTGTTTGAGGGCAAGAAAAACCTTACGTGTGGGGGAGTTTGCGCTCATTTTTTGCTTATTTTTATATATGTTTTAAAAAAAATACAAAAAAAAATAAAAAAATAAAAAAAAAATAAAAAAAACCCAGATATATTCTGATTTAAAAAAAAATGTCATTTAGGTATGTATTTTTGTTTTTTTTTCTTAGATTTGCTTGAGGGCAATCAAAGTTTAAGTGTGGAGGAATTTGATAACGCTCAAATTGTACATGTTTTTAGTAGAGTTATATGTACTTTTATATATGTTATTTGGTTATAATCATATGCTTTTGTTACTTAATCGCATAAAAGTGCGTATGCTAGTTCATTTGTAGCCATGTGCAGGAAAGTGGAGAAAAAAACAGAAAAAGAAGTAAAATACGAAGATTTCTCTATGTACGAAGAATTCCCAAAAAAAGCAAGACTTGTGGAGTATATTCGAGAAAATAAATTCATCAAGATTGTGGTCCAAAGACTCAAGAATAGAGTCCAAGAAGGAAAACGGGTAAGAAATGAAGAAAAGAAGCTAAAATGAAGAAATATTGGAAGCCTCGTTGTTCCCAACACACCTTCACCAGTTTGGACATATCTTTTGCATACAAACTTCGTTTGACCCCCCGGAAAGCTAAGAGAAAGATCTACAACTTTCATTTTTTCCATTTTCTGCCAAAATGCTCCAGCTGATCAGTCGGAGCCCGTGATATGTGCTAAAACGCATACCTTTTCTTTACCAAATCAGGCCCAAAATAACCAGAAAAGATCCGTTTATTGCTAATATCTGTTGGTTTCTTGAGTTTATGCATGTGCAGGTACGGATATGATAAAACACGCAAACGAAAGGCAAATTAGACAAAAACCCGAGCACGAGAGAAAGAAAGAGTGCTAAAGCTGAGCTGGAAGGTCAGAAATGAGCAATTGTGAAGACTTTTATCTTTGAGAGGTTGATTTATGAAAGATTTGTTCAACTTTAAAGAAATGGCAGAATCAGTCCCTCAAGTTTCAGCAATTGGCAAAAATTACCCCTGGAGATTCAAATTTGGAAAGTTTAGTCCTTGGTGTATTTGGAAGTGACAATATTGGCCCTTGGATTACCTTTTCAAAAATTACACAATGGGTCCCTTGAAATTCAGAAATTACATGAATGGTCCTTATGGTTGTATCCGGATTCAATTTTAGTCCTAATCCAATAATACTCCTAAGCCCAAAAATAGATAAGCCCATGTACCCATAAGCCCAAGTCAACCACCCTTTAACCTCGTCAAACCCATGGTCCATACCCGTTTACCCTTGGTCAAATGGTCAATACCCGTTTCCCCTTTTACTTCCACGGTCAATGAAAGTCAAACAGGTAATAATAAATTACAAGAAATTAAACCCTCCAAATTCACCCCTCATTTACCCAGGCTCTATGAACCCTAATATACCCTCGGTCTAATTCGCCAAAATTAAAACAATTGAAGGACAAACTTGTACTTCTTGACATGCCTGACACAATGGGATTGCCAGGTTGGCAATGCGTGTGCTATCCTTGCACCCCATTGGTCAGTGAAATGTGGAGATATTGATCCAAGGGTTGTGATGGATTTATTGTTGATGGGATTGGATCAAATGGTGGAGATAAGCTTTGAGAAAGAACACATTTGGTTTCTGGATCCTTCCCAAAGCTCCAAGCTCATCTATAAATAGCCTCGAATTCACATAGTGGATATATGTAGTTTTTTTTAGTAGCTTAGTATAGTGTAGTTTACTTTTCAATTGTTTTCTTTAATTTTTTTGAATCATTTTAAAGTGTAATCCTCATTTGTACCTCATATTTCAATTTATTAAAATTGCTTTGAATTTCAGTTTACCTATTAGTGTTTAATTTCAATTTAAGTCAATTTCAAATGTTTATTAATATTGTTGCAAATCTATTTAGCTTATCATATACATGTTTCAGCTTATTTCTCTCTTAAACCAAAAATTACAAAAAAATCAGATGATTATTTGAAAAAATATAAAAAGAATACTCTAAACAGTTTTATAGTTTCATATTAGCTTAAGCTACTGTTACATTAAGCTCATTTAAGCTTTCTATAGCTTTTAGTGAGCTTATTTCTGTTTCAATCTCAGAATTCACTCAAAATCACCACTCAGTAACAAAAGTCAACTGAGAAGCTTTTGCAAGAAGGAATGGGTTTGGAAGCTGATATTGGATCAGATTTGGGTTGAATTCAGTTGATTTGGGATTGATAATAAGAATTGGATATGGGTAGTTAATTCTCATTAGCAAGCCATTGTGGCTGGACAACTGTAAGTCCCAAGTTATGTGTTAAAATTTGAATCAGTAGTATAATTGTGGTTAATATTGCTTACTTGTGTTTAATTTAGTATAGATTAACTTGATTCAGTTGTTAGTTATTCTGTTTTTAACTCTGTAGGTTAATCTGAAGATATTACTGTTTGATCCGAGTTAATCTGCAATAGTATGTAGCTTATAATTTGAGGTTGAATTGATCTTTTATTTTGAATCATTTAAGTGTTATTTAGATATTAGAAGCTAGGATTGGTAGCAGCTAGGTTTGGATTGGAGAATTGATAGTGAAAATCTGTATATCAGTTACTAGGTGTGTTTGGGACAAAGGATCAATCTGTGTTTAAGGCTTGTTTTGTGGTTAAGTTCAGTTGAGTCAGTCTCATTTAAACTTACTACACTTATTTAGGTCTCTAGTTTTCATGTGCATTGGTTTTATAGTCAAAATTAATTTAAACTGCTTTAATCTTGCATCTAAGTTAGAATTAGGATAAGATAACTTGCATATTAGGTGTACAGTAATATAGGTTAGCATAATTTAGTTTCATTTCATCAGAAAACATCAAAAATAACCTATTTTGTTGGATCTAAGCTCATAAAAGTCAAACTTCAATTCTGTTATAGAAAGTCGAAAATAGTATTTTCAGTTCTGTATGCTTGTTTTTCTAGATTTTTAAATCAAGCATGTCTAATTAAAATTGGTTGAAACTTTGGAATTTGAAACTCTTGCTGGTGATGTTTATAAAGGTTATTTTAAAATAATTTTTCGAATTTTATGAAGCCACCAAACTAGCTTGTCAATTTGGTCCTAATTGCCCTGTGCACACACTCATTTAATACTGAGTGTGTAACATGGATTTGCAGAGTTTCTAGAGAGTTGGTTTTAGCTTCTCTTAGGATAAATTTTGGTTTATAAGTACCTTGCTAGGTCTAGTTGGGATTGCCACATCTAGAATTCAGTTTCTAGCTTATCTTGCAGCTTATTTTTAAGCTGCAAGTTAGTGGATCAGGACTGTTTGGCCAAATTGCTTTTAAGATTTGAATTATACTCTAGTGGTTGTAACTTGTGAGTAATTAGTTAGATATAATTTGCATTGAGTTGTTTTAAGTTGCCTTTAGCTAATTACATGGTCCTGTAGCTTTTGGTTGCTTGAGATAGATTGTAGCTTATTTTGATTTAATTTCTTAACATCAGTTTCAAAGCAACTTATCTTATCTGCATTCAAAGCTTCTGTTTATTAATTTTCATTGCATCATTATAGCATTTAGAACTTTTACATAATTTTTCATAATTTTCAGTAACCTCTAGCCATTTTTCTACATTTAAATTAGCTTTTAATACTTTTTAATTAGCTTTAAATACAAATAAATCAGAAAAAGCTCAAAAAAAAAATATTTTCAATTTTCCTAGATTAATAAAAATAAGAAGAGCATAAAAAGTATTTTCCCATAATTTTCCTAGCTAAAATAATAATTTTTAGCAATTTAATTAGTTTTAAATAGTTTTTAATTCATAGAAATTAGAAAACAAAGTTCAGAAAAATACAAAATCAGTTTTGAAAATTCTTTTTAGTTAATTTAGATTTTTGAAAAATATTTTCATAATTTTCCTCCTAGTTTTCATATTTTTTAGTATTTTAGATTTGTTTTAAAATTTAAAAATCAGATTTTAATTCAAATAAATTCAAGAAAATTCATAAAAATTAGTTTTAATTCTTAGATAGTTTTCAAATTGGATTTTCCACTTTAGAGTAATTTTAGATCATTTTTAGGAATTAGTTTGGTATTACTTGCATTTAATTCACGTTTCAATTAATTCGTATTTTACATTTTAGTTGTAATTTGCCTAATTAGTCATTTGCATTATAGATTTAGAACTTTTATATGCTTCCCTTTACCTTCCTTTGACCCGTAGTGTAGAAATCCTAAAAATCCCTTTTAAAACATTCAAATCCCGATAATCGCGACGTGAGTTGAAGATTTCATTTAACCCTCGTTCGGAACGATCTCGGTGCTCAAACCTAATACGTTTGAGTTACCCATATACTACACACTTTTGTCTTTAGAGACAATCAACCCAACAAGCGGTTTGGAGCCTTTGTCGAGAAGACCAAGATGGTGTGACCAAACCAATGGTGGGAAGCCACGGACGACCATTTCTTCATCACTAAAACTCCAAACTTGTTCCAAACGATTCTAGGTCCTTCCTACATGTATTATAGTCCCTTCTAAGCTCCTTGGTGACCAAGAAAGGCATTTATAACCCCTAGGCTAGGAAGGAGTATAAATAGAGGCCTTTTCAACCATTTCTAAGCACCCCCAACTTTAGAGAACACGTCCACTCTCAACCTCTTCACCCCAAAGGTGTAAAATTTGATCCTCCACCCTTAAGGATGAATTTCCACCAATTACACCATCCCTTTCCACCACCACTCCATCTCTAGGTGTGAAATTCAATCCTCCACCCTTAAGGACGAATTCCACGAATTATTCGATCCTCCACCCTTAAAGACGAATTTCCACCAACTTATCTTCACCAAAAGACCTCAAACCTCTGCCAAATTCGTGTAGTGTGCTCAAGGGCTGATGAAGGCGTTTGGATATGATTTTCCGGCTTGGTAGAACTATTGTAGTCAATTGGAGGCATGAAGGTTGCTATAATCCTTCATCTTTGCCTATTATAATTCATACTTTGGGTAAACCTTGTTACTTTTATATTTCCATATGTTTGTTATTGATATGATTGTTGAAGCTTTGTGTTTGATTGAAATAACCATGAATGTCTTGATACTTGCTTGTTATTATATTGCTTTTCTTGTTGGTTTGATACGTGACAATCATAACCATCAACTTGCTACTTGCTTAAACAAACAAACGACACTTGTAGTGAAACCAAGTCTCTTGGGATGACCTTGATTTACCAAAACCTATACTACAACTTGACTAGGGTATACTTGCCTGAATGTGTTCCTAGTTAATCGGTAATTCTAGTTTATAAATTTAAAACCTCGTGCGAACGCATCAGTATGCATGCATAGTTTGTTGGTAGCTACCCTTTTTTGGTAGTTTTGAATGGCGGTAGTGTCTAATTTCTTAGGAGATATGACTAACTGACTCTAAGTTGGTAGACTGAGTGGGAAGGGTAAGAATTGACCAACTGAAGACCCTTCTTCGCTTGTGAGATTTGACTAACTGATCACCTACCGTTTGGATGAACTTAAGAAGTTAAGGATGGGTGTTTAAGATGCTAGTGCCCGGGCACTCATTGTTACGAATCTTTCATATAGCGGAACTTAATGACTTGGCTTAGGGGACTAAAAACAACTGGACTTTCAAGGGTAGTAGCTTGATATCCGGTGGAAACCTTTCGATAGGTTAGGGCGAGCAGACAAAATCTTTGTCTAGAGACTTAAACCCCCACTTGAAGTAATTAGAAGTAATTAAACGTAAACTTAACTTGATAGGATGAGTAACTAGGTTAGCACACTTCTCCTATATGGATCACAACCTTTGCCTTTATTCGATTTCTTTTCTTGTCTTTTCAACCTTAAAATCTGTGACACCTAGACTTAATTAGAATCTGCTCACATAGCTCTTGGGACGACTTTGGTTTTACCGAATACTACACTAAACACGATTGGGTACACTGCCCGTTAGTGCATTAGGGTAGACCATAGTTATAACGAGACACTTATAAATATTAAAACATGGTCAGTAAAACCTGCATCAAGTTTTTGGCGCCGCTGCCAGGGAATTATATTAGGATTTTCATTAAGTATTTCATATTTGTTTTGTTTTAAATTTTCTCAATTTCTCACGATTTCTTTTCAAGTTTCAGGTACCATGGAAGTTATTAACATTGATTACCTCACTCTTGAGGAATATTTGGCGTTGACAATAGAAGAACAAGGGCCGAGGCTTGTAAGACCAGCAATTGGAGCTAATGTCTGTTCTGAGATTAAAGAGCAAATTATGAGGGAGCTTCGTGCTAACCCTTTTTTCAGGAAACAGGGATGAAGATGCGTATGAACACGTTGAGAATGTCTTGTACATCGCAAGCCTTTTCAACATTCATGGTGTGTCTCATGTATTTGTTATGCTCTGCGTGTTCCCCATGACTCTTCTTGGGGAGCAAGAACACGGATCGAAAGATTGCCCGTCGGGGCAGTTGAGACATGGGCTCTACTAAAAAAGCATTTTATCCAATGATATTGTCCTCCTTCGAAGATATCTAATCAGCTCATGGAGATCCATAATTTCAAGCAAAATAACGATGAAATGTTGTATCAAGCTTGGGATAGATACAACGATCTCCTCTACAAGTGTCCAACTCATGACCTAACCATCCAACAAAAGGTCAACATCTTTTACAAAGGTATTAACATAACTACAAGATAGATGTTGGACTACCAAGGACCAAATCTGAGCATGACTCCTACTCTTGCCATTGAAGCCATCCAAAAAATGGCCGATCATTCCCAAAAGTGGCACGATAGAGGAAGCAATAGAAACCTAGGCAGAAGTCTTGATGAAATTGCCGCCATCACTAGCAAAATTGAAAATCTTGGTCGGGATATGCTCAAGCTCAGAGAATGTGTTCATGAAAGTAGGTTGCAAAAGCTATGGAGGAGGACATCTCACCAAAAAGTGTCCTCACATTGACGAAGATAGCACAGTTGATAAAGCAAAATATGGAGAAAAGCGACCGTTTTATGGGGATAATCATAATAGTAATAGCTATCGTGGAGGACCTCCTGGAAATTACAACCGCGGGCCTTATGAAGGAAGAAATCCCAACATTAAAGAAACCATTAATAAATTTCTGGAAGCCTCAGCCCAATGACAAAAAGAACAAGATGAATGGCTAAAAGATTTCCAGAAAAACACAAATAGAAGCCTCTCCAATCACCACACAACCTTAAAAAACCTAGAAACAATGGTGGGGAAGCTTAGTGAGAAGGTAAACAAAAATAACACTAAACCGGAAGGGACAAAACCTATGGTGGTGTGCAAGGCCATTTTTTCTGATGAAGATGTAAAGTTACAAGTAGATTCAACAAACAATTCGGATACTGCTGAGAATTCAAGGGACAGTACGCAATTATGTCGTAACACTTCTAATGAGTGATGGCATAACCAGGGGTTAGATAGCAAACATAGAACAATAGATGAGATAGATACTGATGGTTCTGACGGAAGTGAGTTACTCCGTAACCAAACCTCAGAGTTACGGCGTAACTGGGATACATGGTCTGATAAATTTCTTGAGTTAGATGAATCAAGGACGCATGTTATTAATGGGTGGTCTAATGATACTAATTTATGCCCTCAATCTCCATCCAAAAGGAAGTATCACTGGTGCAAAAAAATACCCGTAGCTAATGGTGAATGGTACGATCTATGGACCTCGTGCAACCCTAGTAACAAAATTTGTGACAGAGGAGATGATAATGAAAGGTTCAAGGATAACAAATACATGTGTCCTACATTTACTGATGATGAAAGGTTGGCAAAGCTCTCATTCGAAGAAGAGGAGGAACCACCTATTATGCCTTTGTTGCACTCCCATAATTATCACTGATGACGAGTCCACATGAGAATGGCCTACATGCAATCCTTTCTGTGAGTATTGCAACGGTGGTGGTAATATAAAAGACGATGAATGGACATGCCCTCATGAGCTCGAAAGACATAATGTGAAGTTCGGAGATTTATCCTTTAATGATTGGTATTCGGTACAATTCGGGGATGCTAAAATTAATCCAAATCTTCTAAAAAAACTCAAGATTGATTATGAGGAGCATTGTCTCCAGAAAGAGTCCATAAATGATGATATCTACTACATGGAGGATCCCTCGAGCAACACCAATGACAAGGGAGCTCGAAGTCATTGGTGTGAGAAGATAAAAACCCTTGGCAAAGTTTTTTAGGCATCTTGAAACCCTTTTGATGATGAATGTAATGGGGGGAAGTAGTATAGAGAGAGTTGGGGAAGATGAATTCTTATGGACCTCAACCAATGATGCGGAAAGAACAAAATTACCTTGGCTAGACAATTTGGGATTTGATAATTGGGTCAAAATCAAATATGGGAAGGTAGATGCGTTGACTAAGGAAAAGATCTGGAAAGGATGTATGAGTAAAGAAGACCCGAGCGAAGATGTTCCAAATGACATAAGTGAAATAACGGATGAAGATATCCCTTTCATTTGTTTTATTTCCATTTCTGTTGGGTTTTGTGTTTTTAACCATATTTCAGGAAAACGGAGAAAGTTGTTGCAACATCTTTGAACGGGGACCTGATATGTCCATAGTTACGGCGTAACTCATTCTTATGGTTACTGTTGTAACCGTCTTTTGATAGTTCTTCCCAGAGCATTACCAATTACGGCGTAATCCCAAAATGGTTACGCCGTAGCTACACTTATCTGCCAGGTTTTGCAATAATTACGGTGTAACTCCTTATAGGAGTTACGACATAACTATCCTATGTAATAATTCTTTCTTTTTAAACACAATAACCTTGTATTTGTTTTAAATGAACTTTGTGGGTATGTTCCCTGTAAGCCCTTACGAGACTACACTTGTCCACTTGGGACACCAAGTGCTTTAAAAGGCTTGTTGCATATGCTAAATGCAACCATTACTCCTACAAAAGTGAGTTAGGTTTCTTTTCGTTTTTCATTGTTTCTTTTTCTTTTTTAGAATTATGCTTGTTGGTAGTGTGATTTCAGGGAATGAAGTTTGCTCGTGGATGCTTATCCGAAGGCACGATTCTTTTCGTGGGCCTTCTTTCTTTTTGGAGGAAATTTCAAGGAAGTTCTCGCTCTAATTCTACTTTTCTCTTCACCTTTATTTAACGTTTAGTACAAAAGGGACTTTGTACATTTTCAAGTGGAGGGACGGGAGTAGAATTATCACTTGAACTTTATTTTTCCCTCGTTTTTCTAGTTTATTTTGAAAAATTATGCCATTTTTAATTTTGACATGTTTTCTTAACCTCACTAGATTAGACCTTAGCCGAGCACATTATAACCCTTGATATTTGTTAGGTCACCATATTGTAACACAAGCATCAATATGTAAGAAACATAGATAAGATGATCGGATGAACACAAACACAATACACACGTATAAGAATGATAGAACTTTAGGCATAGGAATAAAGTAAAATGTGAACAACATACCTTCAAATGAAGGTTTACAAGACTATTTATAGGAGAAGGGACTAGGGCAACACTACAAGTCCCTTTCCTTCCTTATTGGGTTTGGGCCAAGGCTTATGGGCTTTCTACATAAGCCTTGCCATTAATACTAACATAAAAGCCTAATTAAGCAACCTATTACATATTGATTACAAACACTTGAAATATAGTTTAGGAGTGATTCCAACAATCTCCCCCTAAGTGTTGGTAATTAATTACTTAAGTAATATTGAAACGTTGTTGGTGCTGATGTAATAGTTGCTTTGACGTCTTCTGACATTCTTTTTTCTTGTAAGAAGAAGTGCCTTGATTCCAACAATTTCCCCACTGTGAGGACCTTGTTTTTCTTTGACTTTTTCAACTTTGACGTCTTCATATATCTTTGTTCTTTGTTCATGTGGATATGGTGATGATATGTTGTGGTAATCTGCATCAGGTCCCCTTCGTTGCTCAGGTATCTCCACGTTCTTCTCTAACATGCTCACACGCTCCTTGACATTGGATTTTAGTGTTGATGTAGTTCTATTTAGTCTTTAAACTTTGTAGATTCCTTGGCTTAGACTGAGAATTATTTTGACTTTTGTGTTGCCTTTCGAGAGAACTTCAATTTATGTTGTTGTTGGTATGAGCATGTGGAGAATCTGCACGATCATCTCCCAGGAGCATCCATAAGAAGAAAACATAAGAATTGGTTAGTGATAAACACCAATCGATCATTGTGGCCGTTTCTAAGAGAAATGACCACTACGATTGTTCTTCTGATGAATGTCTTGATTCCATTCACCTTGGTGAGGCGAATCGGTATGTCAGAATCCCATAAGGGGCGGTTGGCATTCGTTGAAAAAGTTCAAGTAATGACCGCATTTTGGACTCGATTCTTGAAAGGAATCTCCTTAGCGGGATTTCCAGCACTAACAAGTTCGAACTTTGAGCATGTTAACGACATAGTGTGAAAACACATCTCTAATTCTAGCAAAGGCGGTTCTGAGCGGAGTCCCTCAAGTAGGATAACACGATGTACCAAAGTACACCTCTTTGATGGGAGTGAGTCGTGAGGCACACGAGTATCACCCAGCTGGCTGTAGGCCGTTTGAGACAACATTAATCGTAACCCACAAGGAGTTACCGAAGTGACCTCTTGTCGGTACGTTTGATGTTGACCACTGGCGGTTTCCATTCAATCGAGGATCATTTGTTGTGAACCCCTCATAAAAGTTCTCGATAGATTGCTAAGATCTGTGTAGGACTCTAGAATGGTATCACTTGCGTCCTTATTGTTGAACGACAAGTGATGAAATGTCAAGTTTTCCTAAGAGATATTTTGATGAATCTCATGGCTCTAGACTCAAAAGTGCGCTTTGGTTTTCCTAAGCGGAGACTAGGGAGAGGGTCTCCTTCTTCAATACCAACAATCTCTAAGAGAAAGCCGATAGTTTACGTAGGGTTCCCTGTAAGAATGAAACAAGCTTCTGTTGAGAGAAACTTGAGTGGTTAATAAGGTTTAGTGCATGCGTCACAGGGTCCACGACGACTTTAATCTTCAATACCGGTGTCATCTAGTGACAACCAGTAGCATATGTATTGAACCCGGTGTCTGCCCTAAGTTGAGTAATTTGGAGGGCTATTTATTTTCACCCTTTTTCTTTACTTTTCTTTTTAATTCTTCAACTCCTTCTTTCTCTGATTCTCATTTTCTCCTTTTTTATAATCATACCTAAGGACTTCTAAGTTCTAACTATTTGTGGTGTCCTTGGGTAGATCCCTCCGATTCTGGCGGATCATAGGACGTTTATTCTTAACCTTAGTCACCTTATATCTCCATGATTAACCTATGTTGCCATAAAACCATTTTCTTGAAAATCTCTTAAAGTGTTTATGAGTAAAAACACTTTGTAACAATGTGAGAGTTTTATCATTTGCAGAAATACTCCCCTCCACGTGCTTAAGTGTTTTGTGAAATCTTCACGGTGAGAGAAGAGCGCGTACTTTTGAATTGATCGACTCAAGATAGAAAATTCCCCGTGAGACACGGTTACGTTGCATAGTTAAAGAGTTACATTGTCGGCTTTTAGGTGACAAGTAGCTCTAATAACTACCTTGAAGGTGTGGACAAACCTCGAAAGGTTGTCAAACCCGTCAAGGTTCATGTATATCAAGAGCTTCTCGAATAGGTACAATCTACTTGGATAAGTCTTGAAAGACAAATCTTTTTGATGTATGACAGTTCAGATCTCGTCAATTCATGGGTTAAGTTTTTAGCACAAAGATTCAATCACAATTTTCACAACATATTTGTGTCACACAATTTTTCTCCCACTCAAAAATGGCATATAAATGTTATTTTTGACAAAATTTTTATATCGAATATGTCCATTTCGAGTATTGTGGGAAGATTTCCACGAAAAACCAATTGTGAACAAAGATTTTAGCAAGTACCCCCCCTCAACAAGAAATACTAACTTTTGAGGTTTTGAAAACATAAGGGAAAGTACTTGTTCTTTTGAGCAAAACTTTGAAAAAATGAAAGTGTAGGATCGATAAAAACAATGATTTATGTGATTCGGGGGTCGGGGAAGCTCAAAGAATGAATAAGACATGGTATTGTTTAGATTGATGTAAAGGGAAGATGTGTGTGTTTCTAGAGAGAGGAAGAAGAAACCACACACACCTTATTTTACAAAGTGAACTTCCTACCCTCATAGTTGGGACTAGGAGGGGTATTTATACTTCAACAAGCCTAACTTAGCACTATTGACTAAACTAGTCCTTGTGAATGAGTAAAAGAAGAAACTAATGCAATTCCCGTAATGACTTCACTTTAGCGAGGTGACAATCTCTCCCAGTGATGTCATGCACGGAGTTGCTACAATGTTCCCTACAAGCAAAATTAAATACAAAGATAAGCATAGCTTGACCAAGAGTGTCTTCACAGTCTTCAAACTTCATGAATCTTCTCGCCATCTCTTTACTTGCGGAAGAACAATATGAGCAAATCTAATTAGGGATTAAATCGACCTTTTTGCTCTCCCTAATTAGTGCTCTCCCCAAATGACAACCTTTACGATGAATTTCACGAATTGAAGAAGTCTTTTGATAATTAAATTAGAACCGTCTTTAGTCTTCTAACACGCAGAGGAAAATGTAGAAAAGACTGTCGACTTGACCTTCTTCAAGATTGTCCATTCGGGGGAATAAGATATCAACATCTTCATCTCACCAAATGCATTCCGGTTATCTTTCATATATCAAATCAGCCCATAATGTACACATTTCTCTCCCCGATGGTTACGATTTATCGAATCGACATACAATTGTGCACATGAAGCGTGCTTTGGAAGCATTCTATCATAAATCATATCAACCCTTGAGAAGATGTCGATGAACAATACCATTTGAAATTGTCTAACTCATTTCAACCCCACAGTATCAAAATTCAGGTACTGCGTAGTAACCACATGTGAATATAACCCGATATGGCGAACTTGAGAATGAAGTCAAATCTCGGTTGATTACTTAAGCTTGTACAATCCTTGTGAAAAAGAACGGTGTACCCAATGTACAAAACCTCTTGGCGTATCCTCAACTACGTGAGACACCGAAGTGATAACTACTTTGTGGGTTAAGAGAGAAAGAATCACAAAAGTAACTAGATAGCAAGTCTTCATCACACTCAACATATTTGCCCAGACAAGTCATCTTAGCGGAAGGGAAGAAAGAAAGAAGCGAAATAAGTAAACTTCGTCCGAGTCAAACTTCACTTCAAACCCGAATAAATAATAAAAGATCATCTTCGTGGTCACAATTGAAATTCATGAAACTTTTAGCATGAACATGTATCCTCCGTGAAAATTTACCATACCAAAATACCAATATTAATATCAAAATTGTAACCAAAATTTTTATAAAAAAATTGATTAACAATTTTTATAACACCCCAATTTACGTTGGTCCAATGCATATTTAAGACTCAGCATGGTCTAGGATATGATTCGTAGCCCATCACAAATTAAAACAATGATATTATCCATCTCATTAGCACATTCGGATCAACACACAGTCCAACTCAGCCCAATAATCGGATGAAATACCCGGCCCAGTCCAACCACAATATAACCGTTTGATTCTTGAAGCCCCCAATCCAAAGTCCATTCCATTCATATGTTAGTATCCGGTTATAATAAATATATAACACTTCAACAACATTTGACCTAACCTAAAACATATTGAAACATAGAGTACCTACCACATAAGCGATTTTCACACAATCCCAACACTACTCTTCCCAAGACAGAAAACTCATCTCCAAGAACATCAAATCATATCCCAAGTCAATTAAAGCTCATCTCGATTCATCATCATCAAGTGACCGTCTTCAAGATCATACTTATGATCTCGGGTAGGATTTATTCTTTTTTGTTTGAAGCTTGAACGAACCAAGAAGAGGGTATAACATGATTGTTATAATCCTCATCTTTATATTCGGATAGAAACACAACATGGATCTATGATGATAATTAGCCTTCAATACTAAAAAATCTTTTATAAGATTGGAGACAAAGTATGAAGCAATCTGAGATCACGTTATATTTTTCATTGATGTTTGAGAGTTGAGGAGTTGATGAAAGGGTTATGAGTAGAGTCTTGGTCTAGGATTAGATGAATGGTTTAAGTTTGGAGTCGGTTTTGGTTTTGGATCCATCGGACTGATGATGGTGATATGAACATGATGTCAAGTCTTTTGGTAAATGGTAAATATGGTCGTGGTCTTTGTATATTTTACACATAACTTTTTCATATCTTACGCGTAAACATTTTGTTACGCGTAATTTCCTTTCATCTGCTTATGCGTAGGCAATTTCTTAAGCGTAAACCATTTATGCCTAACCAGGCTTAGGCGTAAGCCTTGGGTTAGGCGTAAAAGCATACGCGTAAAAATTTCTACGCATAACTTCACAGTTATGCGTAATCACACTGTAGATTCTCCTTATGCGTAGAAAAAGGGTTTTGACCCTTTGACTTTTTCCAGCGAGTTTTTCTGACCAATATATCCGACCATCTTCATACAAAAACCCAGAAAAGCATAAAAGCTTTTCATTTTTGACCATGTTTGACCATAAAAGGTGAACGATTGACCACATATTTCACGGATAATGGTGCAAAAAATCATAAGAAGGTAGTACAAAACCTGTTTGGACCATATATTTGATGCAAGACAGATTGTGTAAACATGAAACATGAAATGACTATATGATTTTTTTTTACCAAAAAAGGATACCAAAGTAATAAACTGTTTGTACCAAAATAATAGGAAAAAAAATTTCCGACCAACAAATATGGGTAAAAAACAGCCTAAACAACATTCAAAAACCACACAAATCGGTAAAAATACACAACCTGGCTCGTTATACCAATTGTAGGATCGATAAAAACAATGATTTATGTGATTCGGGGGTCGGGGAAGCTCAAAGAATGAATAAGACATGGTATTGTTTAGATTGATGTAAAGGGAAGATGTGCGTGTTTCTAGAGAGAAGAAGAAGAAACCACACACACCTTATTTTACAAAGTGAACTTCCTACCCTCCTAGTTGGGACTAGGAGGGGTATTTATACTTCAACAAGCCTAACTTAGCACAATTGACTAAACTAGTCCTTGTGAATGAGTAAAAGAAGAAACTAATGCAATTCCCGTAATGACTTCACTTTAGCGAGGCTAACAGAAAGTTTTGATAATTTTTACTCAAAAGTAAGAAGATTTCGGTCCTTTTATAGGATTGTGGCACTGATGCGTACCACAGGGTCCTTTCATTACAAGTACGGGTTGTACACTGTTATGTGTGCACAAGCCATAGCCAGTTATATCTGAGATCAAAATATCCAAATGTCAATCAAGAAAATAATCAAGGAGTACCAGGTAGTCCGTCAATAACACTGGGAGTTCTCTCTGGACGTTGATAGCCCGTAAGAGAAATACTCTATCGTCCACCCACGAAGCTCTCCAAGGTTCTTATTTGATCGCGATGAAACAACCTTTCATCAATCCTTGTGACGATTTTCTTCGCATCCCTCTTTTCCCTAGAATTCCACCGCTTCTTTTACCCGATGCCTTCATGAATCTCCTTTAACCGATATGCTAACCCATTACGAACCTTCTTCAGAGTGTGATCACCAAACTTGTGAAGCTCATTGCACGCCATGAAGCAATTATGGTGAAGTTCACTGCGGTAAACGATGCCAAACTTTGGTTTCTTAAGGATGGTGTTCTGAGCACGTAGGTTGATATCGGGAAACTTGAGTAGTGGTTTGGTGAGATTAACACAATTTTGGTATGATTCCACGGAAAGTTGAAGGTCTTCAACACGTTCCTGGATAACGATGCTTCTGATGAATATCAGCAATGAATTGATGTACTGGAGCTGGATGTTGGTGGAGAACTATCGCATTCGACCTTGTACCTTAGCAAGATACATGTCTTCAATGTCATTGAGTGACAATCTCGGAAAATCCGCTTTAGTACAGTCATATTCCTGTTCGTCTTGCCGTTTGACTTTAATTGCTTTCAGGAATGAGTAGTCCCACTTAGTGACGGTGACATGCATTATAGCAACGATCCGTTGGTCCTTTGTATACCTCTTTGTTAGATTTGAGTACACAGCGCTACGTAGTAAAGTATTCTTCGTTCAGGCCAATGATGAATTCCATACAGTGCATCGAGGTCATAATTTACCACATTATCAACAAACATCCGTGTGGCATCTTCCTCGATGGCAACATTATTGGAGAAGACTGTTGCGGGGATGGGGAAGGTGAGTGAGGTAGCATATTTCTTGCTAACATCGCTACCGTGTTGAAGAAATTCCAGATCATTGTTGAAGAAGTACCGGTAGGGAATCCGTTGTTGATTAGTGTGACAACTGGCAATTTAGGGAGTCTATTTTAGGTGACCGTATTACGTTAAACTAAACCGAGCTTTGCCTTTAACACTATTTTTATAAACCATGACTTGATTTTACATCGTCTATTGGTTTTTACGGTTTATTTCACTATTGAATGAGTTATCGTATGAGTTTTAACTCTATTTGGTAGGCACTATTCAATTCGGCACTAGAAAAGCCTAAAACGAGAAATATTGTAACTTTTAGACCGTAACTCGAAAATTGACAAATAAATAGTCAAAACTTCGTGGGAAAAGCGTAAATACGATGTTAGAAAGTCAAATGAACGTTGTGGGACACTCAGGGGACAATATATGAGCTCGGGAATGGGTAAACCAGATAGTTCTGAAAAATGGCGACCACGGCCCCTCCTTTTTCACCTTGGCCGGCCACCCCCTCCTCCCATTCCATTTATTTTTAAGTCCCTATCTCTAAATATAAATACCCCATTACAACCTCATTATCCCTCTTTGTTTCTCTCACTAAAAACACACACACGCCTCCTTTCTCTCTCTACACTCTCTCTCTAAAAACCCTAAACAAACCCTAGCCGCCACCCTTGGCTGCCGGCCACTATTCCAGCCACCACCATCACACCGTCGCGTGTGACCACCCACCTCCACCACCATATTGAAGCTCTTTTTCTCCTCTTTCCAACCATATATAATACTCTCACTAAAACCTTCATTAACACCTTCAAATTTAAAGATTAAGATTCAGATTTTTAGGGTTTCAAGTGGGTTTTGCAATTCGAGCTTGAATAAGGTAAATGGAACGTGGGTAGAGCTTGTTTAAGCCATAAAACCCCACGTATGGTAAATTAGGGTTTCGACCCTATGGTATAATTTAGGGCTTTTGGTTTAAACGTGGAATAAAGTCTAATTAACAACTAAATAAACAAGTAATTAGTGTTTGGTAAGTGTGTGGTGTATCAATTTGATGGGTTTATGCATTTTAGGTTTAGTTTCATCTTTTTTGTTAGAATAGATGATGGGTTTTGTATTTGTTTAATGATTGGAGCTTGAATGATTGGATTTGGATGTTGTGGAATTGATTTGGGCGATGTTTGGTTGGATTGGCATGGTGTACGAACCACATAGAACGCGTCTGAGCCCCATGGGTTCGCGTCACGTGACCACATGGACCAGTGCAGGTGGTCGTTTTGGTAGCTTGTTGGTTGATGTATTTGAGGTTTGGATGAGACGCGTGGAGTCGAAAAGCTTCTAGCGCTTGTTTGGTTCCGTGGTCTTAGTGAGTGTAATGACCATTAGGGTCATAACATTGGTTTTGGGTATATTTGGTTGATTGATTGGTTGGGGAGATTGTTTTGAGTTGGTTTGGGATTGAATTGCGCTATTATGACTTTTAAATTTGGACTTGATATATATATTGTTGACTTTGAGCTACGTCGGCGTTACTTTGACTTTTAAGTCAATAGTTGACTCCGACAAAGCCGTAACATGGACTTTAGTATAATTTGGACTATTGATTGATTAAAAGCCGAGAAGTCATGACTCGTGCTTGTAGACTCGAAACGAATAACGATATGAGATTAATATTGGAATTTGACAAAATATATATATAAACATGAAAATGCTAATAGACTATAAAATATAAATAATAAATGGGCTTTTGTACCATAAATATCGATAACAAGTCTCATCTTGTTATTTACTGTTTTTAAATGGAAACTAACGACTAAATTGGAAATGTTTTATAATAAATAAGTAATTAATGTTTGAGTACCGTTTATCAATAAATGTCAATTGTGGACATTTAATACTAGTTTAAGTATTTATTTACTTACGTTATGTGCATGGGTTACGGATAACCTAGCATTAATAGTGTTAATCCACGTGGGTAGCGGACTTGTGGGTTGGCGAATCTAATAAGAGCCCGCTAGATGCGTTAGGTAACCTTACTAATGGGTGAATTATCCTTATGACTCTTTAGGATACGATTGATTTATGGGATAATAAGCGGCACGAGTAAATAAATGAGTTTATCGAGTTGAAGAATTCGATAAGGTCTACTATTTATTCCGAAACTTATTGAACTATGGAGCTTATCGTTTAGAGGTCTCATTGTATTGCATTGAGTTATATACTGGTTGTTTGAGTACATTCATGGCATCATATTGAGTCGATACACCCACATGAGGAATACCAAACACTAGGATTAAATGGTGAAACGATAAATTTTTTGAAATAACGAAATGGAATACATTGAGGTAGATAACGTTGATTTCGAGGAATATCTATACTCTCTTATAAAGCATACATATCCAATGCGTAAAACCGAAGCTACCTCCAAACCTATATTTAAGATTCAGCCACCCAAACCTAAAAATATACATATCCAATGCCTAAAACCGAAGCTACCTCCAAACCTATATTTAATATTCAGCCACCCGAACTTAAAACCATATATATACCATCATTTTACATAAAAAAAACATACACACATAAAACAAAAACACACCCCCAAAAGTTTCCTTCTCTCTATAAACATCAGATCTAACAAATCTCAAATCTATAATCTCACTCTCCCTCTAACGCAACCCACGATTGGAAATGCCGCCATCGCCACAATCCCACCATAACTTGGTGTTATTGGTTGGTGTGCGGTGGTTAGGTGGTTCTGATGGTGTTGGCCGCTGTTGGTGTGGCTGAGATCTATTGTCTATGTTTTTTCGAGTATGTTTAGATCTGATTAATTGTTATGCTTTATGAAGCCACGCATGCAACCGATGTGCATACAACTTGAGGCACCCTCACAAACCGTAGATCTAAAGACTTCAAGATTTTTTACTTTATATCTCAAGTTTTCAAATTTTTGGAACAATTATGCTTTTCAAGTTTTTTTTTATGTCTAATCGTTTTTGGAACAATTATTGCAGGTTTTGACCGATGAGTTTTTGTTGATACCAGATTTGTGCTGCCATAACCGGATATTGCTTCTAACTTTTGTACAGTTTCTTTAAAAAGTTTATTTATAGTTTTTTTTATAAAGTTTGTTTAAATTTGTTATAATTTTGTTTTAAAGTTTATGTAACTTTTGTACAATTACTTTTCAAAGGTTTATTTATTTATTTACTTTTTCTTTCAGATATGTCCCCTGAATTTTTCCACCTCCGAAGGGCTACTTTTTCTTGTAGATCTGTACAGCTACTTTTGTACAGCTACTTTCAAGGTTTATTTTTTTAAAGATCATCATGTGCAAGTAAATTTTGTTAATCCTAAAATATACAAATGATTTTTGCAAAGAGTTGTATTTGGTATATGTTGATGGGAGGCCGTGAGCGAATTCATTTTCCTATATAACATGTAATAATATAAGTTTGGTTTTGATTACTTTTTCTTTTAGGCCGTGAGCGAATTCATTATCTATGAAATCTGTTTTTTTCCCCACAGATCAGTTTTCTTTTTTGTATTATCAAGATTTTTTTGTCTGAAATTGTGTAAGTTTTTATTTAAAAATCCGATTTTTTTTTTTTAAATTTGAAATCTTTAGCTTCTTTTTAAAAAACAAAAAACTGATTCGTTGTTTTTTTGTTCTTATATTAGTATAACTACATTCGTGATATTTTTTTTATAAATTGATATAATGTGAACTTTATGTAGAAATATATAAATTATGCATTATGATTATGTTAGTTGAATAATATATATTTTTTAAAGTTTTGTAGGTTTAAAAAGTTAAAATGCGAAAATGTAAACTTTTGAATTTGAATGATTTTGAAAATTTAGGAAGTTGAAATTTCTAAAACTTTTCAAATTTTTTTGAAAGTCCTCAATTTTTGAGTAGTTTCTATTTTGAAACTTTTGGTCTTTTTTAATTTGAAAAAATTAAAAAATTTGAAATTTCGTTCATGCGAAACCTCTAAAAAAAATTTGAAAATTGAACCTCAAAATTTGGAACCTTAAAATTTAACAATTTGGAACCTTAAAATTTAATAAACATTAAGAAATTCGGTGTAAATAATTGTATTTCAAAGTTTATTCAAATTTGTTTTGAACTTTTGTAGTAGTAATACTTTTGTAGTTTGGTTGGTGCCTATGAGTCCTTGATACACAATAATTCAAAATACTTTTACACATTTTAATGTTTTGAACAGATGTGTTATTGGGAAGTACGCAAAGTTGTACATATTAAATTTTTTGAAAGGATAATGTAGATGGTTACTATAAAGTTTACCACTATATTAAATTTTTTGAAAGGAATATAGATAGTGACTATAAAGTTTGCTACTACTATGTCTGCACGTCTACAAGTCTACAACACACAGAGAAAGGATACTTGATGTTTAGTATGGGATATACTATTAATACCCCTTATGATGTCAAAAACAAAAAATATAGGGGGGGTTATATCTAAAAATATATTCCCGTATGAATAACCCTGCTTTATAGATAATGTGACTATTTTAACCAAGAACTTTTGTTATAGATAATGTGACTATTTTAACCAAGAACTTTTGTTAGATGACGGTAAGTCTAAAAAGGTGTGCTTTACATAACTTTGTTAGATCACTTTGGAAATAAGAAAAAAAAAGGATTTGACGGGACAATGCATGCCTCGAGTGACTCAAGAAAAAAAAGAATATGATGTGACTATTTCAAGAAAAAAAGGATACTTGATGTTTAGTATATTTAAAAAATAACTATGGATAATGTGACTATTTTAACCAAGAACTTTTGTTAGATGACGGTAAAGTGACTCAAGAAAAAAAGAATTTGATGAGACATCACATCGAAAAGCATGGATTAAGCCATGGGATATTATACTCAAAGCTCTAAAAGTAAAATTCTAAAAGTAAAATAATGTATGATTTGCTAACATATATTCAAGAAAGATGTACAAATAAAACAAACAATACACTATTGCCGCTAGCCGCGTGTACTTGACTATTCATGTAGCTAATGAAACTTAAATAATCCACAAAGACATAGATGACGCGACCAAGTTCTTTCACAAATCATACATGACGATAAGCAATTTAGATATGACACATTTCGTATTTGAAATTATATGAGAGCAGCTGACTAATATTCTCAGTGTTATTATAACTTTTGGATGGATGAATGTTTATTAAATAAAACACTGGAATTTATTATTATTACATATGGACATAAACTTAGTCCTTGATGTGTTGTAAATAAGTGGGTCTCTGTCTGCAGATATCATGATCTTGTGACACTTATTTTTAGGTTTACAATTATGCCTAAGTCTAGGTCCATCTATCATTTCTCTTATTATTATTATAGTTTTTATTGACTATTTCAACTTAAAACGACATCATCAGAAAAACAATGAAACCATGCAATCGAAAAAACATTGCAAATTAAAACAATATCCCTTACTATACAAAAACAATCTGTTGAAAAAATTTATTCGTTGTCAAAATTTGATCGAAAAAATATACACGTGCCGGTAGCCGCTGCAGTTAGGCCTTGAATGCTTTCGGCTGAACTTTATTAGCCGCTAGAAGCGCGGTCTTCGACTAGTATATATTAAGTTTGGTCTACATTAAAGGTTGTCTTAGTCGATAGTTGTTGTGCGTGATTCTGTTATCTTACGCTGAGTGTTTATTTGTGCGTTGATTGCTTGAGGTGAGTTTCATAGATTCACTTTTATCTACGTTTTAACTACATTGGGGTGAGAATCATACTCTGTTTTTTGGGCCGTGAAAACTATTTGGATTTGCTTATATGCTTGTTGTTTAGATAGATGTGCGGTAGTTGTTGCCTTAGACTAGGGTAGCAATCCTAATTGCTATAACCGTTGCCTAGCTAAGAATAGACTTCTACCTCGACCTAGTCTGGGGTTGGCAATTGTTCTAGATTTTGCCACGCGACAGTCTTTGGACTAGAGTCATTTGGGCGAGTAGTCCACTGGATCGCGGGACATGTTTATGGATGGTGATCCGGGTAGGATCGGTATTTATCTATCTTAGGTCTTGCATAGCAAATCAACTCCTCTTGGTCCACTATGATTTTGTTGGACTTAAACCTATGAACACCAGTAAAGGTGACCTTTAACATGATTTCTCGGTATTTTAAAGATGTTTGGAATAAGTGATTGGTGGAAGCTTGGCAAGAAGCTGAGGGTTCAAGGATCATTCGACTCACGAAAACTTTGGGGACCTATTTTATTAAATCATGTTTTGGGCCTAATATTTTTACTTTTGGATTAAATGTTTTGAACACTTAAATTTGGGATTAGTTTTGAGTGTTAAATGACTATCTTTTGCTATACTTGTGTGCGATACCAATCCAATAGTAACGCCCCGAAAACTTGATTAAGTCTTCCGCTGTACCGAGATTTGGGGGTGTTACAATCAGGTCGACCAATGGTGGTTAGTGGCTTGGTCCAGTCAGTGTAGTAAGGAGCCTTGTCAGTTCTGGTGAAGTCGATGTTTGATTCAAGGTTGAGCCAATCAATATTGTTGGACATGGCTCGTGCTATGTTGTCGAGATGATATTCGAATTTAATGGCACTGTCGGAGCTGTCCTTTAGCAGTTGAAAGGCATCGTTCTTGATTCATCTTAACTCTGCTTTCGTCATCTTCTTCACTTTAAACTTTTCTTGAATGATCTTGACATGCTCCATGGTTCGACCATCTACCGGCTCTTGGCATTCTGGTAATTGATGGGTTGCATCAACAAGCTTTGAAAACCAGTCGTATTCTGCAGTGTCATCTTCATCCAACCAAGATACAACTGTCGTAGACGTCTTTTTCTACGTCTTGGAGGATGATTCTGAATGGTGCTTGGTTAATGGTGTTGATGAGGGCGGTTGTTGGGGCTCAGGAATCTCTTCGTCATCACCACCGGTGTATTCGAAATGATCACCATTTTTCTCCGTTGGTGGTGGAGACTCAGAGTCCTGAGGTTTGTCGCTAGCAGGAGGGCGTTGTGAATATCTTACGGCGGTGGTGGTCCTTTGGGGTGGTGGAGGCATAGATGAGGATTCGCCAGGTTTTTCTTTTCGCGTTTTGGCTCGAATCCTTGTCCGCATATAAATCGATCTCTTGGTAAACAGCCCTTTCAGCTAAATCTTTACACAATGTTTTGAGTCGATATTCCAGTAATGCCTCAAAGAGTTTAGCTTCGTCAGAAGTAAATGTTGCAGATCGTTGAGACATTTTCATAACCAGCTTAGAGATCAATTCCGCATTAGAGACAACCGGAGACGGGACTGGTTTGATTTCCATAACTGCAGGGATATTAGCCAGTGTATGCTTGACCAAAGACATGAGATGTGGAAAGAGTTGTCTGGCGAACATCTCTCTGGTGACTCCAGGGACAGTGTCGAGAAGGAACTTGTGAGTTTAGTCCCTTATGGTCTTGTCCATTTCCCCTTGGATATCTTGATTTGAGAAACTGCAGGATTTGTTCTCGTTCTTCCGAAAACTCGTTTATCACATTCTGAAGTAGATTGACTCTGTCCGCAAGCTGATTTAGTTTCTTGTTAACAACGTTGCATTTCCTTGCTTGTCTGACAGCTTTGACAATCTTTGTCTTGGCACGTGATGCCCAAGTATCGGTTTGTTTCTTGACCGATTTGGATGTGGATCTGGTGGTAGCATCTTTGGATGGTGGTGGTGATGAATGAGATGAAGAATCTGATGAAGATGAGTGATGAGGTGGCTCTGGGTCTTTTGGTGGCTCAGAAGTCCCTTCAAGGTTGTGATCAGGATTATCTAGGAGATAATTATCAGCTTCTTCGCGAGCTTTAGCCTCTTCTTCAGCCTTTACCCTAGCCTCTTCTTTAGCTTTAGCTCGAGCTTCCTCTTCAACTCTTTCCCGAGCAGCTTCCTCAATGTCTTCATCAGTTATCTTTTCATCCTTCTCCTTTTCTTCTTCTTCAAAGTCGAAGATGATGTCATCCTCTTGCTGTTGTTGTTTTGTAGATTCGAGAGTGGTGGTACCAGTTCCCTTATCGGGTTGATTAACCGCATCGAGAACTGGTGTGATTAGTGCACCACCACTTGAACCTCTAGGGCCACGAGTTTTTTGAAGATTAAATTCCGTAGCAGCATCTTTGTAACTTTAGATGCTTAAGTGTCTCGTGGTAGTCTTTCTCCTTATCCTTTGGTTCATCATCAGAACTCTCTTCTTCTTCCTGCACTGCAACTGGAGTTTTACCCTTGTCTGCTTTAGGACTAGGTTGTTTTTCAACTGTTATTGTATCATCCGTAATAGACTGTGAATAGTGAACCTCCTCATCAGTCTCAGTATCCTCAGATTCTTAATCTTCTAATTTAGGTTCCGGTTTATGAGTAGGAAGGGCACCCTCAGATACTTTAGGGCACTCGCAGTGCTTGCAACACTTCCAGCACTGCCTGATCTTCTGGTCTTCTTGACTGGGATGGCGGAAGACTTTTCATCCATGAATCCGACTTTGCCTTAGGCCACTGCTTCTTGGTATCGTGAATACGATTGAAGACTTTTAATGTCATCAGTGAGTAGGCAGTCAGTCAGTACTATACCTTGTTTCTTTGTTGATGAGTCTTTAAATCAAACAAAATTTAATGTAGCCACAAACAACGCAGAATGATGGGTGGGGTCATCAAGTCTCAACCGAATGTCCAGATTATTCCCGAGTATCTTCTGGATCAACAACTTTATGTATTTGATGAAAGGAACCTTTGTGCCAGGCTTCTTGAGGTGAGACATCATGTCTTCCCAGATCAGACTTGCATAGTCGATGTGCATCTTGTTGACCATGCCCATAAGATTTGTAGGTGCATTAGTTTCGGATGTTCATGACCGCTTTGTCTCTTAGGAAAGCAGACTTGGCGATCATGATGTATAAATTTCTCCATGGCTGAGGAATGTTCTTTAAATCTACTGAATAATGCTTGGTAATAATTCCCGCGGCTTCATTATAGCCAATATCGACCATGAATTGTAGTGTAGCGAGTTGGCACATACTGAGCAGGCTGGATAGCTGGGAGCAGAAGAATTGCTCGTAAATCAGCAACAGTGACGGTGACCTGCTTATCATTAAGAGTAACCGTGACAGCATCTTGACCATCCACCTTTTTCATTTTGTGCCAAAATTGGTGAATATAGATCTCCGACACAGTAGCAGAGTTTGTGAGCATGTTGTTGTAGGGATGAGACTTAAGAATATCCGTAGCAATTCGGCATGAAGACTCTGAGCATGTGAAGTTCTCAAAATCAACCTTAAGGTTGTTCTTTCCAAGCTTCATACTATAACCGATCGGGAATATGTCTTCCATCGTGAGCTCGTTTGGTGCGTTAACGTTTTCCATGGTGATGTCCATATCGTGATCTGAAAGATATTGAGCCAAAAGAACCAACATATTGAAAGACATTATGTTAGTCAAAAGTTGATTTTATTGTCCAATCATTAAATATGTTATATTAATGAATGTTACGAGTCCAATGTCACTTGTTGTCAAACAGTCCAAAGTAGTCATGATAAGTTTCGTGAGTATATTGATTTTGAATTTTAAAGTCCAAATTTTCACTCATTCACACAACATTTTAACCATTATAGCTTATTAGTGACATTTTGGTCTTGTGACATTATGAGTAACTTATTTACAAGTTTGTACGCGTAACATTTCATAAGAAGAGTGAAAATTTTGGCTTAAGCGTAAGATTGTAAGCTTATGCGTAAGCATTTTGACCATACGCGTAGAACTTAATCTTATACGTAGGAGTCCATCTTACGCGTAAGGCTTGCGCGTAAGCGTAGGTAGGAGCTTATGCGTAAGGTTTATTCGTAAGAGTGAACCTTATGTATAAAAATCCAAGTTTACGCATATCCTTCACAGGATACACGTAGTCCCAATGTAGAACCTTATACGTAAAGGTTACGCGTAAGATTTCTCTTATGCGTAACTGCTATGCATAAGGTGATCCTTTAAGCGTAAGGCCATTTTTACCCTTAATTCTGATTTTGCCTTAGCGTAAAACCTGAAAATAAATTGATCATAAACATCTTCATTAGCACTAAATTCAATCCCTTTCAAAATCACATGGCATCTTAAGTTGAATCTGGTTACGCGTAAAGTTTGCTTAAGCGTAAAGATAAACCCTAATTATTCAAATCCTACGCCTAAACAATCTAACCATGTAAACACAACCAAATGATTTCTGGGATGTATTAGGACCCATATTAGATGAATGAAACAAGTTTTAACATCTAAAAGCTCATGAATCAAAAATACCCTTTTATTCGACTACTTAAACCCTAAAGTTCAATTCCACCATTTTGTAGTATCTGGGTGAGATTCAAAAGCTTCTTAGGTTAATTAAGCATGTAACAAACATCTATCAAGCCACTAATTGTCCTAAAATGCAAGCAATAGAAAACACTCAATTTCACGCATAAACCCTAAATTTGAAAAATGATTCAAAACTGTTTTTGGGTTAAATTTCATGATGAGAATGGTTTTAAAACTTGATATTAACTTTGAAAACACAACACATTTCATCAAAATCATCCTAAATATGATTCTGAGTTCATACGCATATGCGTAGAAACTAAAATCACACCAATAGGAAAATCTAACCGTTGGATTTGCATGCAATTAAGAACCTATGTTTGAAATCACTTAGTGAAACTTATATCACTTACAGATTTGAAGTTTATAACACGGATTTGAAGTTGGATTTTTTAGCGTGGATGAGGTGGTTGGAGAATTAAATGTATGAAATAAATGTTAAGTAAAATTAGGTGGGAAGGTTTTGTAAAAATTAAGTTTAAACATTTGACATGTATGGTCCTTCCACCTCAATCATTTTCATCCACAACCCATAACTTCCATTTTGGTTAAGCAAGAAGTGAAAGTTTGGATAGAAACTTGACGACACTCCCCCTCGACTTTAAAAATATTGAAATTTTACAAATTTGAGTCCGAGGAGTGTTAAGAAACAAGAAACGTATCCACCATTATCAAAGATACATGCAAGTACAAGGTTTTATGAAACAGAAAATATTTACTTTCTCCCCCTCAACAGTTGACCGTGAAAATATTGAATTGTTTGAAGGAGTAAAGTGTTGACGAAAGATTTGTACTTGCAATGTTGAAAGAATTTTAGATAGAAGAGTATTTTTGTATTTTATAAAATTTTATATTTTTCTATTTTGTTTTTGAGAAAATATTTACAAAAGAGGTTTTGGTGTTTGACTGGTTTTAAGAATGTGTCAAAATTTCGTCCAGTTCTTCTGGAGTCAAACACCTCATGCCAATCCGGTGGATCAACTTCGTAAACCTAGCGAGGGCTAAGGATTTGGTGAGAAGGTCCGTAATTGGTGTTCGATACCCATAAAATATAGTTCAAGCGGTACCCTTTTCCACATGCTCTTTTATGAAATGGTATGAAGATCGATGTGCACGGACTTGAATGTTGGACCGAGTTGCAGATCGCAATAGCACTTCGATTGTCGCAATACATGGGATTACGTCAAATCACGTAACCATAGTCTTTAAGTTGTGTTCTCATCCAATGACTTGGCACAACACGCCGACATGGCTACATATTACGCGCGGTTGAGGGCAGAGATGTACAATCTTGCTTCTTCGATTGCCATGACACGGTTTATCACCAAGAAATTATAGGGCACTGAAGTACTTTTCGAGAATCTAAGCAACCTGCGTGATCGGTCTGAAAAAGCTATTAGTTCAACGAGAATCCCGGATACAGATTCCCAAATTAATGGTTCCCTTGATGTATCGGAGGATTCTTTTAGCCTCGAGAGAGGTGAGTTTGATTGGTCTCGGCCGATACGGGAGCAAAGATATATAGCAAAGACAATGTCAGGTCTACTGGCTGTTAGATACATGAGAGACCCAATAATACTTCGGTATTTGGTAGGGTCAACCAATTTCCCATGCAAATCGCATAGGTATCACAGTTTTGCATTCCATGTTTGTTTAAAATTTCAAGATCATATTTGGGCTGACTTAGGAAAATACCACGAGGTGATTGATGAACTTGCAGTCCTATAAAGAATGTAAGTTCACCCATCATGGACATTTCAAAATGTTTTTTCATAAGTTTTGAAAAAACGTTTGTGTATTTTAGATGTGTTGACCCAAAAATAATGTCATCCACATAAATTTGAACGATTAAAATATGTTCCCCGTGATATTGTATGAACAGTGTTGGGTCGACCGATCCTTTGACAAAATTATGAGATATGAGAAAGGATGAAAACTTATCATACCACGCCCGAGGGGCTTGTTTGAGACCGTAGAGAGCCTTGTTCAGTTTGTAGACGTGATTAGGGTACTCTAGATCAACAAATCCTTACAGGCGACTAACATAGGCTGTTTCCTTCGGTTTACCATTGAGCGGTTTTGACATCCATCTGAAAGACCGTGATGTTCATGTGAGCGCAAAATGCGAGAAAAATTGTATAGCCCCAAGTCTAGCAACCGGTGCGAATGATTCCTCGTAGTCAATCCCTTCTTCTTGTCTATAACCCTTAGCCACCAAAGCGTGACTTATTTACGATAACCGGTACCTTGACATCCAACTTGTTTTTCCAAATCCATTTCAGACCAATAACGTAGACCCCTGTTGGTTTTGCAACCAATTCCCATACTTCAAGATGTTTAAACTGATTAAGTTCTTCTTGCATGGATTCGATCCTGTTGTCATATGTCATTGCTTCTTTAATATTTTTGGGTTCAACTTGGCAGATGGTAAGTGCATATATGCAATGTTCACCGTCAGTCTGAAGGCGTTGTCTAGTTACGACTGGTTGATTCGGGTTTCCAATAATGTTCACAAGAGGATGGTCTTTAGTCCAACGATGTGTGGAGGGTTGATGTTGATATACATTATGCGATTAGGAGGATTCAAATGACTTGTGGATGATTACGCAACATCGAAGTGGCAGTTTCATTTGCAAAAGGATTGAATAGCATTTGGATCATAATCTGCGGTGTAGATACTTCATGGTTGAAAGATCATCACCGGTTCACCGTCATTGGATGCGGTTTGTTAATTTTGTTGTTGTAGAATCAATTGGAAGTGCTTCTTCAGACAGTTGTTGTTGTTTCAGTGTATCGGTATTGGATTATTATCGGGTTGAGCGTGAAAACATTTGATACAAGCGGAGCGCGTTGATCAATATCATCACTAAATAGAGGAGCAAATAGGCGTTCCATTTGACATCGAGTAAGTGTAAGCTTGGTTCGGTGATGATGGGGTTTGGGGAAGTTTAGGCTGTTATGTCCGGGTTCCAAGTGTTTTTGCTCAAGAGCCATTTACGTAAGCTCATCGAAATTTGCATGAATCATTTCCATAATCTCCCATGTCGGCGATTCCAGATCCGGTAGCCTTTAGAATTCTCACAGTATCCAACAAAGACTCCTATGTCAGCTTTAGCCTTGAGCTTACCAAAGTCATCACGATCATTATTTGGGTAACAAAGGGAGCCAAATACATGAAAGTGTTTGAGATTCGGTTTATGGTTATCGATAAGCTCATAAGGTGTTTTGTTGTGGTGTTTAGTAATCATAGAACAATTACGAGTGTAGCATGCGGTTGACCGGCTTACCCACAAGTATCTGGAAGTTTAGCATTTATTAACATCGTTCTTGCGGCTTCTCTGAAAGTGCGGTTTGTCTTTCAACAACTCCATTTTGTTACGGTGTCGTGCAATTGATGTTTGATGCTCAATTCCCACTTTCTCATAGTATGCTCGAAGAGTTTGGTTCACAAATTCAGTTCATTTGTATGCGATTACGATGCAATGTCTACGTGTTAGGGCTGAACTTGAATTTTCGTTAGAAAGGTGATGATCATCGGAGGAGCTTGATCTTTACTTCGAAGAAAATAAACCCAAGTCCATCTTGAGTAGTCATCAAAAATTACCAAAATGTAGCGTTTGCCATTAATCGTCTACACACGCATCGGGCCACACAAATCCATGTGAAGAAGATGAAGCACATCTTTGAGAGTTGTGTTCCGCCTTTGAAGGAAAGTGAGCACGAGTGCTTTTCCCTTGTTCACAAGCTGAGCATAGATGATCTTTAGAATACTGAAATCTTGGGAGACCTTCAACATGTTTGTATCGTGCAAGATCGGTTATGGTTTGAAAGTTTAAGCGTGAGAGACGATAGTGCCATAGCCAAGATTTTGTTGATGTTGCCTATGAGAGTAGACAGATGGGAGATGAAGCAATCATGTCTTGCATTGAGATTGTATAAAGACTTGATATGCGGGTGCCGGACATAAGATCGTTTCCTTGTAGATCACGAATGAAACAAGTTTTCTCCAGCAACTTCCAAATCTCCATCACAAAATTGACCGACAAAAAAAGGATTATGACTGAGACCTTCCACATAATAAACTCTGCTAATTTCGATGTTCCCATTGATGTAATCTCTGTAGCCCATGATAGCTGTGAAGTGATCATTCCCGAACCTGACAGTACCGATGAACTTTGAAACAAAGTTTGATAACAGTTTGAGATTGCCTGTCATGTGCTGGGAACATCCGCTATTTTTGGGTAAAGGGGAGTAATCCTGCACCCTGGTAAATTATATTAACCAAAAACCATTGAAGTACATCTGATGAGAGTGAGTCCCTCATCTCAGTCCCTTAGGACACATACATAACCACTATATAAGAATGACATGCCATTCTTATAACTTACAAATCCAAATACAACTAACAATGACTAAAAATAAGAATACAATAAATCGTAACTCAGATAAACACTCGAGTCTTCTTAGTCAGCATAGCGATCCAGAACTTGCACATGAAGAAACCCATAACCAAGTTTCCCCGCCTTCCAAGTAGTACTCCAATACCACACTTACCAATAGATCCAAAAGGATGATCTGCTATCAACAATCCACAGGATGATCAGTATCACCTGCATTACACACAGACGACACAGGTGGAATAGAAGTAGAGGTGGAACCCGAAAAGTTAGAGGGTTCCGTTACAGTTACAGAAAACACAAACATGTTAAGGATTTTAGGAATCCATTTAAATCCTGGTATGTTTTGTAACCATCTCTTTCAAGTCCAACTAGTCTTTGCTTTGGTCTTAGTGAATGCACTAAGTAAGAATTTCTTCCTAGAGGTGAAAGGGTTCTCTACGTTTGCATCAATGATATTTGTAAACAGAAGGAGGTTTACCTAGCTTACGGACTTAGAAGCATTAGTGGGCCTAGAGGTATTCCGTTTCTATTGTTCCACTTACAGATAAGATAGCATTAGCAACACATTTATCATGACAACGAGAAAACATGCTTTTATGACAACCAACACAAGATTCTTCAAACATAACATTCAAAAGTACTTAAAGGTTCACATTAGTTACATCACTTTTTCGATTACATTTGTCTAATGCAATGTCTAAAGTGGGTGCAACTTGAGTCTTATTCAAAGTCCTAAGGTGTTCTTCTACTTGAGAGGTCTTTATTGTTCTTTTCTTACGTCGCAACTTCCTATTCTTCCTTGATTTGCTCTTAAGCTGTGAAGTGCAAGCGTTGGGAAAAGAGGCAACTATTCCTGTTTTAGTGTAAGGAAGCACAGTAGTATCTTGTGGTTTGTAATTAGGCATTCTAGTGTCAATTTTAAACATTCCTAGGGCAAGTGCATTTGTGTTACTAATCTTATCTTGCTTAAGTTTCACCAACTCTGCTTTTAGATCACGAATAGTGTGTAACAAATCTTGATTTTCAGAGTGAGTGTTTCCATTATGTCGTAAAACATCTTTGGTGTATGCAAGATGATAATCAGTATGTTTAGACGCTTAAGCACGAGTCTTTTTGAGCAAATCAAATATGACACCATATTCCGTGTTGACTTTGGCAATTTCTTGTTCATATTTTGAAACTTGAAATTTTAAAGACACGTTTTCATCATCCAGTTGTTCTATTTTTGGATTAGAAAATTTTGAACTCAACTGGTTGATTTTGTTTTACTAGCAAAGTTCACGATTTTGACAATCTTTTTGACACCATTGAAGACGGCGTTTTGCATTGGAAAGCTCATTTAACAATCGCTCATTTTCAATTTTTAAAGACTTCGATTTGTAACCGATATCGGTATTCTTAACATTTTCAAAGAATCAACAACGATATAATCAAATCATATGCAAATGAGAATGTAATAACACAACATTTATGGTATCAGCACAGATAACATCTTCCAGAGGTCAACTTGTTTTGTAACGATTTCTTTTTTTTTATGTTTGTATTTGATCGATGTTTCGTTTGATAAAAACTTTTTCATAAGACCAATCTCTTCGAAGATCCGTTCCCAATATATTGCACACATTTTCAAATTTTGAACATGGGGCAAAAGTATTTTCTGAAAAATATCTCTTTGATTTCGTTCATGTGGCGATTGAAAATGTTCAGCTTTATTTCAGAATTAACTTCAATTTCACGTTCTAAAAGTTTGATGTCAGACATGAATCAGACAAAATATTTAAGAATTTGACATTTGTCGGGTAATGATTTAACTTCACTAAAGGACGGTAAAGGACCATTAACTTGTGCAACATTGTGTCGGGGACCATCACTAGAAGAGGACTTCGGGAGGTGTGATAACCCAAGGTGTGTTAAATTATCTGTTGTGTGAAAGTTATGGCTTTGGAATAGTTAAATAGTTTGCAATAAACAACAATTTTCATTTTTGACCGACTCTCGTCTTCTGCATCTAATTCCTCATCACGATTATATTCAACAACATTCATAATGGAATCATCAATTCGATGTTCTGCAGTATAGACTTGAGGAATTGGTTTGAATGCTCTATGTAAAAAACATGGTTTGTAATCAGCAAGAATTGGTCCATATCCATTGGATTTGGTTTAAAAGAAAATTTTTGTATTGTTGTAATTGACTCACCATGTTTGTAAACAACATGTCTAAATTCTTTGATTTTGTGTTGTAAGTCGACAATTTTCTCAAGATAGTCTCCTATTTGTTTCCTTGAATGCTTTTTGTATTCACAAAAATGTTTTTGACAAGTTAACAACTCAGACTTGGCTTTTTGAGTTTACAGTAAGAGCTTTAAGTTGTTGTTTATGATCATATTTCGGTTGTTCTATTTGAGACAACAAAGCATTCTTGGATGCAACTAGATCACATATCTTTTTTTCCAAAGATTTTTCATTTTGGTACGATTTAGCAAATCGACTTCAAAACCTTTTTCACGTTTCTCTTTAGTTTGAAAAATGTTGAGTTGAAACTTATAGCATTCATTATCCTTAGTCAGCGGTTCAATTTTGTCTTGCAATTTCTTATTGATGTCAATGCACTTTTCCATTTAAGATTGGGTGGTCTTAATTAAGTTGGTCATGAGCTCAAGATCTGGATTAGACAAAGGATCATCTTGTTCAACGTGAGTCTCAACATGATCATTGTTTAGATCCTTAAGTATAACCACGGAGTCAACTTGATTATCAATATTAACCATAAGGTCATCTTGATCGTCAAATATAACTACGGGATCTATTTAATTATCATCGGAATGAGATGTAGAAGATTCATGTTGAACACGCTGAGACTTGTCGGATGCAGATGTTGGCGGAGATATCAAATCAGTAATGAGAATGTTTTGATCCGGTACTTGAGACAAGCCATCAGTGTCATACTGCTCTTTGGCTGTGTAACTCATGTGGAGTTCTTGCATGTTTGCCATTAACATCAGGCATTTGCTGCAAGTCCTCCATGTCATCATCAGAATCTACATTTTCCATGAAGCTTTGTTCCTTGTTGGTAAGCGTTCACCAGGCTTCATCGCGAGAGCCAAGAGTAAAACCTCTTTGTGATAAGCACTGCCTCTTGTCCTCAACTTTGGGCATGCAATAGCCAGATGACCCTTCTCATTACAGTTATAGCATCGGAGACCATTAACCCTAGTCTGAGCATTTCCATGATCAACCACTTGAACCCTTTGTTGTTGTGGAGCACCCATGTTATTCCTTCAATTAGAATTAAATCCTTGACCGCTACCCATCTGACAAACATTACCACAATTCTGAACATCAACTCTTCTGTTGTTTACCACAGCTTGATTCCTTGTGTTGGATGAGAATGCAATCGATTGTTGGATTTGTTTAAATATCGGCTGAAGGCTCTAGCAATCATGACAAACCCTTGTTGCAATGCATTGAAAGCTTCTGCATCCTCATTAGATTCACTGTAAAGTGCTTGATCATTGTTGTTGTATGGAACCAGTTGATTTTCTTGTGAGGGATCATATGGTGTGATCTGAGTAGTTGGTTGTGGAGGATTTGTGAAGGTTGTTAGCAAGGTCGGGAATTAAGGATAACATGCTTGAGCCCACAAAGCTAGAGTTTGATTATCCAGGAGTGGAGGCGAAGCAGGGACTCCACGGATGATTCTTTCTTTGTCGACTTCCATTTGATGGGGCTTCAAATAGTCATAAAACAATCCGTATGTAGCTGATAAGGTTTTAAAATGTACCTTTTTGAGGGGTCGTTTAAGCCCTTATTTGATCACTTTTGTATCCGTTATTAATTAATATCGTTCCTTTTCACTTTTTAGGTATCTTGATGGCAAAATGCTGGAATGACACTTATTCGGACAAAAAGGCACGAATATACAAAGAAAATGGCCAAAGTCAAGAATCGAGACACTCAGGCTTTCTTTGGAACTGAAGGGGCAGGCGTCGAGGCACAAAATAGCGGCGCCGTCGGACAACTTTTGTGACGGCTCAGTTGCCAAATTGCTCATTTACAAGTGACGGCTTCAGGTTTTAAAAGAGTAGGGCGTTTCGCACTCACTTCGGACGGCCTAGATTTGATCCGACGACGTCGAGAAGACTGAAGGGGACGACGTCACAAGCATAAGGTGGCGCCGTCGCAAGACTAACGTGGCCAAGATGAAACCCTAATGACGGCGACCCGACGGCGCACAAATCAAGGGTAGCCGCCGTCGCATTTTGTAATCTTATATATAGAATCCAATTTTTTAGTTTTGATGTGTGTAGTATTTTGGAGTAAAACCTAAACCGAACCAAAGGCACGTCTTTATGCAGTATTTTAGGGTTATAAACCCTATCTTACACCAAGATAAGTGTTTTACTTCATTAATTCAATTATGTCTTCAATTAATTGTGTGTATGCTTGCATGTTCCCCATGTCCGGCTAATTTACTTGTGTGTTTGCTTAGGGAATATGAAACTTAATTATTGAATATTGATTGGTTGTCTCTTATCTTAATTGTTAATGATCTAGTATTGCGATAGGGCATCCGTTGTGTAGTTAATGCTTGATTAATCTTTGTGAACCTTAGCTTATAGTACCTAGAGTCATTGTAGGCTAAACCATCCAAAGAGTACCTTAACGTTAAGTTTATAAATCCTAGAGATTTTGTAGGCATTAACCTTTGGTAGTTTCAAAGAGTTAGGGATAAACGCATACCCTACGACCTTAGACACACAATGCGATTGAGAATAAGGACGTGACAATTCAACCATCAATAGGAGATAATTAAGGAGTAATAAAACCTAAGTAAACACATCTTTAAATCATCATACGAGCACACAATAATTAGACATAGACTACCCTCACCACTAGGTTAGATAATTAGATAAGTAGAGTAATCGGTAGAAATACCAACCCCCCAAATCTAAACCCCGAGATTCGTACCTTTCCATTTCCTAAAAAACATAAAAAGATAAAAAATAATCTTCCTCAACCTCAACCTTAGCATAGTAACTTCTCACTAGCATTCCTATTCCCTAGAGAGCGATATCAATACCGTAGCTTACCAAATACTACACTACAACGATTAGGTTCACTTTCTAGGGTGTTGAAAAACTTGCTCGACGAAAAGAAAGTTCCTTTGACCCCGAACGACGCGTGTAGCGTTATCAAGTTTTTGGCACCGCTGCTGAGGAATAGAATAGCTAGTTAGGAGTCCACCTCGTTTAGGTTTCCTTGCTTGATTCCTTTCAAGTAAGATTTTTTCCAATTTTTTGCTTCCTCGTAGTCTATCCCCGTTCTTCGTGACCCTTGTTAGTAACCAACCACCATTCATCAACCTGCCACCAAATGACCCGCCAAGAGGCCGTACTCTTGGTGAATACTTGAGACCAAGCCACCTAGGCTATAGGAACACCATTGAGCTTCCCAACCAAGCCCAAACTACGGCCCTGCGATCCGACACCATTCGGTTGGTGCATAACGGATGTGCATTCCATGGACTTCGTTTCGAAGATCCTAATCAACATCTTAAGGATTTCCTTAAAATTGTCGATTCCATCGACCTCGATGCTACTACTCGGGAGACCACGCATCTGCGTCTCTTCCAATTCTCTCTCTACGGGACCAAGCTAGTAATTGCCTTGAGGACTTCCCACGGCTCCATCTCAAGTGGGGATGATCTCACCTCTCGCTTCCTTGCTCAATTTTTCCCACCGGGGAGAACCACTAAGCTGAGGAATGATATTTTGATGTTCCAACAACGTCAAGGTGAATCTCTCTACGAAGCATGGACTCGATTCAAGGACTTACTCCATAAAGTTCCTCATCACGGCATTGATCTTTGGCTTCAAGTCCAACTCTTCTATGATCACGTCAGTCCCTCCCTCCAACGAACCATTGATTATGCCGCTGGTGGAAGGCTAAGTAACCTCAATGCTGAAGCATGTTGGGAAGTCATCGAAGACCTAGCTCAATATGAAGAAGAAGGTTGGGAAATTCCGGAAGTCCAGGAAAATGGGCCAACTTCCCAAGCACAAGCAATTATGAGTATGGAGGCGCAAGTGAATGCGTTAATGGAAGTAACCACCCATGCTGATAAGCATGTAAACGCGGTCAAGGAATTTTTGCCCCCAAGAAAGTCCCGGCAAGATGAATTCGAGGACATAATGTTGACATTTGTCCACAAGCAAGAAAAGGAAATAAAACGCCTCGAACCTCAAATGCGAAAAACTCACGACACTTTCATGGGACTAGCTGACAACTTCATGCTGAAAATCCGTGAAGAAATCGCAAAGAACAATATACCTAAAAAGGTAGAGAAGGTATATGCGATACCGGAACACGTTGGGATGACTCCCAAACCCTCTCCAATTTCATTAAGCAGGGCAAACCCCCTCAAGGAATCACATTCTTGTTTAAATTACTGTCTCAACACTCCTCGCTTGTTCCCTAGGAACATATTCATTGGAATGGTGCACGTGTCACTTCCCAACTTTCCCAATGTTAGGAAAAATTCTTTCGGTTTAAACCAGGGTCAAAGAACCCTCACCCCCAATACTTCGGAGTTTCTAGGATCACAATTGAAAGATAATTCGACATATGCATGACTTACCGTCGTGGAGATTATTGGTGGATTGACAAAATTGATCTTAAAATAAAAACCAAAATCTTTGTCAAAAACAGTAATCAGATTTTTGATCCGGGCGGATTAACAAAACCATTTTCTTTTGCAAAAATTTGGGCATGATGCCGTCACACATAAAGAGTGACGCCGTCGCTAAGCCAGATCAGACGGATAAATACATCACCCATCCCTTTCATTCTTTACCCTACACATTTTTTATCCGCCCTACACCACACCACCACGTTTTCTCCACATCAAATTCATTATTTTGCCACGTCAATCTCCACAAGGTAAGTAGTATACATTGATCTTTGTCTAGTAAATTGCTCGATTTCATGCTCAATTTTGATTTTCCCTTTTTCATCCGAAAACCCCCAATTGGTTTAATTTATGCTAAATGTCGCCCATGAATCTTGTTAATTAGGCTTAAGATTAGGCGAATGGTAGTATTATCATATGGGGTTAACTTTGCGAGAAGCCTTGATGGCTTAGGAACTAAAACCACCTAGCCGATATCCCATTGTTGCTGCAACAAGGGTGTTTGGGTCAAGGGTTATGGTTAAAAAACCTGGATTTTTCCCTCGCAAATGTTAGATTTGAAATTTGGTCGGGGCGACGGCGTCAGGTTTATGTTGTGACGCCGTCAGAACCTTCTGACGTCGTCCTTAGCGTCACGAATGTTACTCATTTGTTCCCCATCTATTTGATTTTCTATTTCAGATGAGCAGAAGAACGAAGAGAACTAGGGGACAGTCTTCTAGTGCCCAGGAAAACATTGTTGACATGATTTCTGGGTGGGGATTATTTATTGAGGAAGGGTGCCAAACCCGTTACAATGATTTGCTTCATCAGACTATTGACTCAGGGGCTGTTGTGGACTGGGGATTTCTTGAGGAGCATGATCTGGCTAGGAAGTTCTTGAACAGTTTTAGGAGGGACAAGTTCATTGACCCCCAGTAGGAAAGGCTGTTTAGGATGCGTGAGACCGTGTATGGCGAGTTGGTGTGTGAATTTCACGCATCTTATACGATGGATATTAATTCATGTCGGGATAACATTGAGTTTCAGGGGATCCGATTTAGGTTAGGTGGAGAGTGGAGGGCTATGTCAGTACTTGATTTTGGATGGAGATTGGGATTGTATGCTGCAGGGAATGCTGAGAGCGATGTTTTTAGGGCTAGATTGGCATATGGGATTACCCATAAGGACGACATGTTGGGTATTCATTTTTGGAACACAATAGCTAACGGGGAGTACATTACTGGGAGTACTCTCGCATCTCAGATCCGGGATCCACGGATTAGGCTCGTGCACCTTTGCCTCACTTTCTCTATCACAGGGCGCCAGAGCACGAGTCATCATGTCACTTTACCAGATCTATTCTATCTCTACTGCATGTTGGCCGAGGGTGGGTGTGCACTGTAACATCCCGTTCTGGTTGGCCGATTACTTGAGGACTGCTAGTGAGATGAGGTTTGAGGATAAGGTGTATGGAGGCATGTTTATCACCCGGTTAGCCCAGTCCTTTGGCATTTTGGCAGAGGAGGCACCCGCATACCTTAATGTGGTGGCAGCACCAAGGGTCGTCAAAGCTAAGTCCCTAAAAGCTATGGATGTCATCATGGATTATGGTAGGGGCTTTGCATGGTTCCGTGCTCAGGCCGGTGTTCAGGTTGGTGATGAGAACGATGATGACGAGCCGCAGATGCCAGCATACCAGCAGGGGGATGGAGCAGGAGGCTCCGCTGATGCCTACCGACACATGTCCAGTGGAGATTGGCAGGCCCACCAGGGAGCATGGATAGACCGTATGGACACGTGGATGGCGCAGCAGGACCAGAGGGATAGCTGGACATATGATCATACCGTCAGACAGATGCAGCATTTGTCCATGCGTGATCAGCTCGACCCACACCTGCAGATCGATCCATTTCCGGGGCGGGAGGAGGATTACCCGCCTTATGGATACTTGGGCCACCTCCCTCCTGGTTATGACTACCGTTCTGGACCCCCTCCCCAGTGACTCATGTATTTATTTATGGATTGCTTATGGATTAGAATGGTTGGTTGTTGAAACTATTTTATTTGGGCATGTAATAATCTAGGCTATCTTGACTTTGAAGTGAACTTTGAATAATTTTATGTGTATGTATATTTGCATGTGGTGCGTTTATCTATTACTTGTGTGGTTTGTTTGCTTGTTTGTGTCGTGTATCTTTTATTAATTGTTTATTCTCATGTTTAAATTTGTAAAAATGGTTTATTTTGTCTTTAACCTCGTCTTAATTGCATATAAAGGTATTTTACATAAGGGATAAGTGTAGGGATGATTACACACATTTTCAAAAGAAACGTAAACATGAGAATTTCAATTAATTAAAAGATATACATGTGTGTTTGTTCGAGTCAAATGCTTGTATCGAGTCATAATGGATGTTTTGCAGGAAATTTTTCCAGATTCTAAAGATGTAAATTTTCCAGAAAATCGCAGACCAGTTTTTGTCAGGATAACCTGACGGCGTCAGGATCGCAACCTGACGGCATCAGGAAGGAGCAGAAACAACTGATTACTTTTTCTCGTTTTCTGAGCTACTTATAAATTTTTGGAATTTTCCAGAAATTCGGTAAACATACATTCCACAAGCATTATATCCTAGTTTAGTAGAGTCTTATATATATTGTTACCGCTGATTTTACGCGAAGGTTTCGTCTGTTTTCTTCAAGTGTGCAGGTTTAATTTACCAAGAAGAAGATACATAAGATGAGAAGGAGCTTTTCACGCAAACGTTCTTCTTGAAGAAAGATGTAACCACCACTTTACACGGATCCTACCGAGCTAATCAGGGAGTACTAGTTTCTTTCATCTTTTATTACCTTCCATTATCATAACTTTGATACTTTCGGGAACATTGGGGACAATGTTCAGTTTAAGTGTAGGGAGGAAAAATAAAACGGAACTTTGAAACTATGCTTATCCTTGATTATTTGCTTTGTCCAATTGTATTTGTGTAATAAACCATGAGAAAATGTCGGTTAGGGTAATTTTGGCACCAAATTTAAAATTTTTCATGACATATAGGAGTGGGCCATTAGTCTTAATACAGCGTCTCATGGATAGGAAATTATATGACTAGCACAAAAACCCTTTACCACTTAAATTTCACCCAAAATGTGAGGATCGCCCTTAGATTAGTAGGAATTAAAGCATTCATCTTTAATGCTTAGAGTGTGAACCGGTAGTATAATAGATTCTAGAACTTGTTTTTGTGATGCATCCCGAGATCGCTAGTAAGACTACACTTGTGTAGTTAGGAATAACTAAATGATAAGAGGCATTAGGATAACCCTTGTTTGATGCCCGTAATATAATTACTTCTTCCACATCGGTTGAGTAATTCCCCCACACCTTTGCGTTGTACTCATCTTTAGTACACGATACCCTAGTTAACCCCTCAGAGCCTATCCTTTTCGCGGTTCTCGTGATGTTTCGGTTTTCGAAAATATCAATGAAGAGCATTGTTTACACCCCAAGTACACCCAATCGCCTTAGCCTACCTTGTATGCACTCACTTTTAGTGCATTATTGTTATCACACTAAACCCTTAGTTCAATTATATAGTTGCTTGCATAAGTTGCTAAGTCGAGTCATATCCTTTGTACACAGTTTAGGGACGATTGGGACTCATGGGAAAAGTTAAACTTTATGAAATGACGGGAAGGGGACGTTAAATTCAAATTCCATTTATTTGCGTAATAATGTACTCCAAGTGTTTTGATCTTTATAATTCGGGTCAAATTAGTGTTAGAATAATAAAAACTCAAGTGTAGGGATGTGCCTATAAATCCCTATCATTTTGATGTTATCGTAGAGGATGGTAGAGTAAAAGTGTATGGAAGAAAAAAAAATCGAAAAAATAGAAAAAGAGAAAGAAAAAAATAGAGTGTTGAAAAAAAAAATTACGGGCTACCATCCTACATCTATCTTTAATTCATGTTTGTTGGTTTCAGTTATCTAGAGTCTAGAGTGTCGAGTCTTGGCTTAGCAACGCCATTCTTCGCATGCTTGTAACATAAAGATTTTTGACTTGCCACCACTAAATAGCCTATCCCACCAAACCCTTTGTTTTCCTATCGTAAGCCTATCATTACAACCCTTTAAAAGACCTCTTGGATAGTCTTTCCTAGATGCTTACGCCAAAGCGATGGAGGTTTGATCTAGTATCAAGCCTATGGTAATCTATGTACTAGGACCGGTTAATGAGTGTTTATCTTCCATTTCCAACTTGTTATATTTCATATACACCCGAGAGATGTGAGTATCCAAACACCCCATGTGAGGTGCTAGTATGTAATTTTCATGCTTGTTATGACTTTTGCGGGACTTATATGTGTTGTGAATTGTTCTAAACCAATGCTTCATGACCCCTAACTTATAAATTAATTGGCTAAAAGCACATTTGCTTGAGGACAAGCAAATACCAAGTGTAGGGATATTTGATAAGGTTTTAAATGTACCTTTTTGAGGGGTCATTTAAGCCCTTATTTGATCACTTTTGTATCCGTTATTACTTAATATCGTCCTTTTCACTTTTTAGGTATCTTGAAGGCAAAATGCTGGAATGACACTTATTCGCACGAAAAGGCGCGAATATACGAAGAAAATGGCCAAAGTCAAGAATCGAGACACTCGGGCTGCTGGAACTGAAGGGGACGGCATCAGCACAAAATAGCGGCGCCGTCGGACAACTTTGTGATGGCTCGGCCAAATTGCTCATTTACAAGTGACGGCTTCGGTTTTAAAAGAGTAGGGCGTCGCAACTGACGCCTAGATTTGATCCAACGACGTCGAGATGAAGAGGCCGGCGTCACAAGCATAGGTGACGCCATCGCAAGACTAACGTGGCCAGACGAAACCCTAATGACGGCGACGGCGGTGTCACAAATCAAAGGGTGACGCCGTCGCATTTATAATCTTATATATAGAATCCGATTTTTTTAGTTTCATGTGTAGTCTTTTGGGAGTAAAAACCTAAACCGAACCAAGGCTGTCTTGTACAGTATTTTAGGATTCCATACCCTATCTTACACCAAGATAAGTGTTTTACTTCATTAATTCAATTATGTCTTCAATTAATTGTGTGTATGCTTGCATGTTCCCCATGTCCGGCTAATTTACTTGTGTGTTTGCTTAGGGAATATGAAACTTAATTATTGAATATTGATTGGTTGTCTCTTATCTTAATTTTTAATGATCTAGTATTGCGATAGGTCATTCGTTGTGTAGTTAATACTTGATTAATATTTGTGAACCTTAGCTTATAGTACCTAGAGTCATTGTAGGCTAAACCATCCGAAGAGTACCTTAGCGTTAAGTTTATAAATCCTATAGATTTTGTAGGCATTAACCTTTGGTAGTTTCAAAGAGTTAGGGATAAACGCATACCCTACGATCTTAGACACACAACGCGATTAAGAATAAGGACGTGACAATTCAACCATCAATAGGAGATAATAAAGGAGTAATAAAACCTAAGTAAACATATCTTCAAATCATCATACGAGCACACAATAATTAGACATAGACTACCCTCACCACTAGGTTAGATAATTAGATAAGTAGAGTAATCGGTAGAAATACCAACCCCCAAATCCAAACCCCGAGATTCGTACCTTTCCATTTCCTAAAAAACATAAAAAGATAAAAAATAATCTTCCTCAACCTCAACCTTAGCGTAGTAACTTCTCACTAGCATTCCTATTCCCCTAGAGAACGATATCAATACCCCGTGGCTTACCCTAATACTACACTACACCGATTAGGTTCACTACCTAGGGTGTTGAAAAACTTGCTCGACGAAAAAGAAGTTCCTTTGACCCCGAACGACGCGTGTAGCGTTATCAGTAGTGTGATGAAGATTCTTTGCTTGACGGATGAAAATAACATACTTTTCCCAATCAGGACCAAGACTGCTCAGGAACTTTGTGTTGACTGCAATTCTTGGCATAATGATGTTATGTTTTTCCATGTCATTGATGATGTTTGAGAATCGATGATGATATGACTCTAATGTATCCCTGGTTCAATCATGAAGTGTTCATATGCTAAGTAGATTTTGGATTCCATGTCTTCTTGATTGAGTTATGTTCCTTCCATTCGAAGATGAATGTGCTCCCACATTGCTTTAGCAGTCTTCTGAGCATCAGCACTACGAAGTATCGGACTGGGTAATCCTAAAAGGATATATTGCATTGCAGGTTCATCGGCTTCTAAGTGTAGAAGTTGGTCAGTAGTTAGTTGATCAAGACTAACAACGTTGGTAACATCATCTCTTGGTGGATTAGCATTCGGATCTTTGGGTACAGTGAGGGTAGGCATCTGAAAAGGACCTTCGAGGATGACCTTCTTCAAAAACTTTCCATGTGGCTTCTTTAGATCAGAAAACCTAAAGAACCTTATGACCCATTGATCGTAGTTTACAGGAGTGAGCATTGGAGGTCTGTCAAGGGATCCAGCTTCATAAATGGATTGTTGGCTACTTAAAGCTTCACACATCTTTGCAAACCAAGACGGTTCCTTTGGTGTAGTAACATTCATAGCATACTTGGCAGGATACTGATTTTGAAAGTATGTGTAATGTTGTACTTGTTGACGAGGGTTTGGTTGAACCATTTGTGGTGGAAGAGGAATTGCTCCTTGAGGAAAGTGTTGAAATTGTTTTGTAGATGGTGGAGGATATTTTTGATAGAATTGTTGTTGTTGTTGTTTTTGCTGTTGTTGAGGATACACATGAGGAAAGTAGTTAGAGTATCGTGGTTGAGACATCATGAAACTTGTGTTGATGATGGATCTTTGTAGTCGAATGAAACTTAGAGTTTGTTGATGAAGTAACCTTAAGCGTAGAAACCAGCTTATGCGTAGAAAGTACCTTATGCGTAATACCCAACTTACGCGTAGAATAGAGCTTACGCATAGGAATAGCTTACGCGCAGACTTAAGGAAAACTTAGCTTAGGCGTAAACCAAAGGCTTAGTAGTAGAATCCTTATGCGTAATATTTGCTTATGCGTAAGACAAGCTTAGGCATAAGAAATGCTTAGGAAAAGAGAATTCTACGCCTAAGATTTTAGCTTAGGCGTAAAACTAGGGTTTTGCCCAAAAAATCCTTTACACTTATACCAGTGTAAAAGATATCCAAAGTCGAAGTGTTTTCAGGCTTATCCAAGCAAGAAAACACTGAGTAAACCAACAGCAGTGAAGATCAAGTGAGGAAATCCTTACGCGTAAAGTCTTTGCTTAGTCATAGACGTTGTGCTTACGACTAAAACTAGGGTTTTGTACGAGTAGAAAGTACCAACTATCACCAAAACTGATTTTGATGCTTAAAAATGTTTAGAAACCTGATTTTAATGATGAAAGAGCTTCAATATCACCAAAATAACACAAAATTTTGAAACTTGATGAACCAAAATAACTTTAACCCTTACGCGTAGACAGAACCACAAGAACAAAATCAAGCTCAAAAACTATTCTACACACGTAAAGTTTCAAACTTTATGTTAAAAACTTAAACTTTAACACTAAATGAACCTTAAACCATAAAAATCTTGAGTTTTTAAGTGTAAAATTTGAAGCTTTTAAGCGTATGAAAAAGATATGCGCAAAACCTATGCGTATGAAACAAAACTTAAAAAACAAAAGTGTTTCACCCAACTAGATGGCGAATGATACCACTGTTAGGTCACCATATTGTAACACAAGCATCAATATGTAAGAAACATAGATAAAATGATCGGATGAACACAAACACAATATACACGTATAAGAATGATAGAACTTTAGGCATAGGAACAAAGTGAAATGTGAACAACCAACCTTCACATGAAGGTTTACAAGACTATTTATAGGAGAAGGGACTAGGGCAACACTACAAGTCCCTTTCCTTCCTTATTGGGTTTGGGCCAAGGCTTATGGGCTTTCTACATAAGCCTTGCCATTAATACTAACATAAAAGCCTAATTAAGCAACCTATTACATATTGATTACAAACACTTGAAATATAGTTTAGGAGTGATTCCAACAATATTATTTGGTGAGATTAGCATTATCTGTTTTTAATTATTTACCCCAAATCCACCAAATTATGACTGTGCCGGTAGCTTGTAAACTTTAGAACTTGGCCTTTACATCATTTCGAGACCATAGACGTGTAACACCCCCAACTTCGGGATACGCAGCGGAATTCAAACTAGGTGTTACTTCATGGCACAACAGTCATAACATTAGAAAACGAACTCTAATGGAGTTTTTTAAAATATTTATCATTCGATTTATATAAATATCAGAGTTTACAAAAATGAGGTCCCAGTAGTTTCGCGGTTTACAAAATAAATTAAATGGGTTTTCGAATGATAATAAAATTTATAGCCTTCTTGAGTGTGCTTGTAATTCAATATGGACCTGAAATACATGCTTAAAACTGTCAACACAAAGGGGAAGTGAATCCATGGGTTTATTGTTAAAACTTGAACACATAATGTGTGTGTGGGTTACGTTGTTATACACCCATAATGTTGAAAAAAAACAGTTATTATTTCACTAAGCATCATGCAATCAAGGCGTTAACTTGCTCCCAAATTAATTGGTGAAATTTTTGGTACGTGCCCTAATAGGTAAAATTTCCGTTTTACCTAATGTACTCAAATATAGTGCGTTTGTTTGCCTACCCGGTCAACACAAACATGACTCGTCAATCCTGATAGATCTATCCACAATGTTCGCGCCCACTTCACTCGTGATTAATGATTCATGATTTAGGGACTTAAGTTTGGAAAATGCGGTAACTTAGTGCTAATAAAACAATCAAATAAGCATACATTTGGAAAGTAGTGTGTTCGGCCTAAAATAAAGCATGTATCTCCCCCAAGGGTTTGTAAAACAATTAAGTAATAGAAAGTGGGGCTATGAACTCACCTCAGAGTAAATGATATCAAATGTATAATGAGAATGATGGATATGCCGTGAGAACTTCTGCGAGCAACCTAGAATAGAATGTTGCGACTTAGGTTTGAAATAATGATGCGAAAGAAATAACAAGCCTATATACGTCTTTATATTGATCATGATGTAGTACATGGTATTTGTGTATGTCGTTTATAGAAATGGTCTAGTTGTGAAAACATGTTTAGTTTATATATATCGTACTACCGTTCGGGTCATCACAATTCAGAGGTCATGTAGTAAACGTTCGAGGAGCTAGGACACTTTAATTCGTAAATCCAGCAACTCGTCGATCCGTTTACCCAAATGGAACCCCTCACATGAAGCTCCCTAGTATTGTAGCACTTAGTAGATAAGACATATGTTTTGTTTATTTATCATAAGTGTCATATGGTTATATGGTTTGTAAAGTAGGTTTAGTCGTTTTTAAGTAATGGTTCTTGCGTTTCCAAGTAAAATGAAAGTTGTGAAATCCTTAGGCTGTTTGGTTATTTGGAAATATATTGGCGGTTTATAAGTTCTCGTTATTTTGATAATGTAATTATATAAAGTTATGTCCTTTGGTTTGTGTTGGTGTTGATTTGCCAAGGTTAACACCTTAGTTAACGATCTTGGGTAAATAAGCCTTGAGGCTTTAGCCATGGCCTTGCCGTGGCTTTGGTCTTGACTACCATGGTCTTGAGACTCAGAGTTGCCCTTAGCCGTGGATGTGGTATTGGCTTAAGGCCATTAGGCCTCTTAGTTTTCCTTTAGTTGTGACAAAAGTATAGTCATGAGACTATATATAGAGCAGTTTCAGTTTTTGAAGAATAATGGCCAATATAAGCGTTTTCAGGGCCCGATCATCTAAAGTATCGAAGGAAAACGTTGTTCCGAACAACTTTTGTGCTTTAACGTTTTAATGATTCAGACCAGAAGTGTCACTTTCAAAATGGACAGCTGCTTAACATCTTGTTTTAGGCAGTTTCGGTGTTTTGGTTTTACTAACTTCTTTTGGCCGTATGTTTTGACTCGTTAGTCCGTTTTGGGTGATTCAAGTTGCTATGTTTACCTTTTTATCTTGTCTACAATAGTATGTAAATTAGAAAGTCCATATATGATTGGTTTTAATGGTTTCAAATGTGTAGAATATGACTAGTTTACTAGTTTGTTGCTTTTACGACAATATGTGAATTAAAACATGTGATTGAGTATATGTACATCATGAATCAACATAGTAACCATATATATAGCATGAAATTGTCAATATTATGAATAATAAACATGAGATGATTGTGGTTATTAGTTGCTTACAACTTTTGGCTTTCAATCAAGAAAAGAGTAACTAGTAAGGATAGGACTTTGATTGAACACTTAGGACCTTGGATTGAGCTAGCTTCCTACACCTTGGCACCCTTGTAATCTTGTAGGATTGATGATGAAGTACTAAGTGACTTGAGTGGATCTAAACTCAAGAAGATCACTTAAACTTGCTAGAGATTTGATGTAGTAACTTGCTACTTGAAAGTTCTTAGCATAAACTTGGAGTTATGGATCAAATTATGGAAGGTATGTTTGTTTTATGATATGAACGACCAAGAGAGGTGTATGAGGGTTTTTGGGATGTCTTTCACTTGCTATTTATAGGAGGGTAAGTTTGGTTAACCATATATTGGGTTAAATGTTAACCATGGTTAAGTTAGGATACATGTAACCATCAAAATGCAAGATGGTTAGGATCAAGCCAACACCAAGGTGACTCATCCCCCTTATGGGCTGTCACAAGGTGTGACTAGGCTTAGATGATAAGTCTTGGTATTATCTTGAGTTTAGAGCATGATTTGGTTCCGTTAAATGCCAACCGTAAGTTGTTAAGCCATAAAATGTAAAACCGGGTATCATAAAAATATGGAACTTGCAGGAATGATGAAACTCATCATTATACTCTATATAAAAATATTAAATGAGTGATAAGTCTCATTGGGTGCAAAAACGCAGCTTAAAGCTGAAAACACGGGTCAAAAACGCGTAATTCGCAATTTATCATAAAAGAACGAGATTTCAGGGAAATGACCGTGAATTTATTTAAAGCAGACTAAAATTAATCTATAAGTGATATGAGATGTCAAAATGTGATTTTCGTTATACGTGGGATAACTTAACATTTATACGTGAAGTCTAAAAGTTACGCGATTTAAGCAAAAATGTAGAACGTACAAGGTTAATTTCTTTATGGTCAAAGGAGGAGGGAAATATGTTTGACTTTTCCAAAAAATTTTTTTAAAGTGTCAAAAAAACTTAGAAAACACAGTGCAGGAATGGTTAAGTCTGGGTCTAAGTAGAATTGTTTAAAACGTAAGTTTAGTCTCATACGGCTGAGGGTTTATTTGGTAACATTTGAATGAAATCTTAAAAATTCTCTAATTGATTATGAGTGATCTAAAGATTAATCTGATGTGAGGAAAATTGTCAGAGTTGATTTTCGTGGATGTTTAAATGGTGCTCCGACCAAAACGAAACTTTAAGACAATGTTTTCTTAATAACTTTTGCGAAGATGATCTAACGATTGTCAAAATCTCAGGTTATTACTAAAATAAATTAACTTACGAGAATGTGAAATAAAAAATTTACAGGATGAATAGTAAATTTGAATAGTAACTTTTCAAAAAAATGAAAACTAACCCGAAAATGCGGGTTGTTACAGTCTCACCACCTTAATGGGAATTCCGTCGAATTCGGTGTGTTATCTGATGTTGAATTGTCTAGGAAAATGTGGGTATATGCGCCGAATTTTAATCTTTGCGTTTTTAAGTTTCTGGTCATAGAACGTGTTATGTAGTATTTTATGTTTTTGGTGGTAGCTTATGTTGATAATTTAAAGGTATAAGATCTTGTTGATGTGAAATGGTTTATAATGATGTGATAATGGTCGTTTGTAAGAAAGTCTTGATAGTGGCAAGTGGTTATCCAAACCATTTCCAAAGTTGATCATGTCTTAGGTGGTTTCGGGATGAAGGCTATATCGTATAGTGTTTATGTCTACTAGTGTTTGAAAGAAATGTTATACTGTGAAGTTTTACATACTGACTTATAATGGGGTTTAGATAATGAAGTTATATGTTGACTATTAGGAGAGTGTAGTGTATGTTTACCATTTATTCTTCGGTAGAGATGTCAAGTTTGCTTTAAAATCAAAAGTGAATTTTAAAGGATTATGGCGGAATGATATCCTTGAAACCTAAACAGGCTAGTACTTCTAAGAAATGACGAGAAGATTTGATGACTATCCTAAGATAGTTGTTAGGATTATTTCATAAATGAAAACTTTCAAGAATGAAATTATGTAGTATAATTAAGTATTAAGATCTCGCTGAGTGGTAAGACACTATCATGTCTCTAGATCTTTTTAATGAATTCTAGTGGTTTATCGAGTTTAAGTAGGAAATTAACCTGAATATAACCCTTGTATAACTATTCTCAGTGTTTGAAAAATTTAAGTCGAATATAGTTAATCAGACTATGTTCCACTATCCCTAGGTTAAATATAGGTGATTAGGCTATATTTAGCCGAGGTTCGATAAATTTTGCAAATACATAAATTAGGTATACTTGTGATATGTCCATAGCTTTTGAAAAATTGTCCACTAAGCAAAGGCGATATCAAACCATTCAGTTGCAAGTCCTGGCCATAAAAGACTTGTAACCTATATTTCCACATTCCATTGAATAGAAGATAGTATGGGTAGATACGTGTGGAAAGGAAATCTTAAGTAATTCTAAAATAGTCTATACTTTGCTAGAATCACGAACCTTTAACAATGAAGGTTTCAGAAGAGAATTTTGATGAATGTAGAGAAAGTTGCTAAACTTCAGCTTTTTGTAGATGATGAGTCAGTTTATCTTTTAGAAATCCTATTTCTTGTATTTCCATTAGGTAAATCGATAGATTGTGACGGGCTTCATGTAAAATAATATCATATAAGGTTTTATAAGATAATTTCTAGAGTCTATTGTATAACTTACAATGTTTGAGAAGTAAATTAGACCATTGTGTAACTCACAATGTCTGAGAAGTATTTGAGACCATTGTGCAACTCACAATGTCTGAGAAATAGTTGAGACCATTGTATAACTCACAATGTCTAGGAAATAATAGAGACCATTGTGCAACTCACAATGTCTGAGAAATAGCTGAGACCATTGTGTAACTCACAATGTCTAGGAAATAATAGAGACCATTGTGTAACTCACAATGTCTTGAGAAATGATGGAGAGATCTTTGTGTAACTCACAATGTCTTGAGAAATTATGGAGAGATTATTGTGTAACTCACAATGTATAAGGAATAAATGAGTTAATTGCTTCATTTACAGTGTGTGGGGATGTAATTGAGACCATCGTAGGGATTTCTGATTAATGTCGAGAATGTAATGCACTTTGTAGGATTTCTGATGTCCGAGAATGTAATAGAGACCCTCTGTAGGATTTACAGTTTCTGAGAGTGTAATAGAGACCACTGTATCTCACAGTGTCTTGAAAAATGAATGAGACCATTGTATCTCACAATTTCTGGGAAGTAGGAAAGACCATTGTAATCAGTTACAATATCTTGGATAAAGTTTCGTAATCCTAAAATGCACGAGTAGATGCATGATTGGGAGATTAGGAAAATATGATTGTGCCGTAATGCCTTAGAATAGGCATACGCAGGTATGTTTAGTACATTGTTTATGATTAAAATTATGTCGAGTGTATATATCAATATACTAGTATGTTTGTGTAGCTTAAAATGCTTAAAAGTCACATAATCGTCTGAGGATGGAAGACACGGAGAACGGAAGGCTATAAAATGCTTTTGTTTGTAAAAGTAGTTATAGTTTAGGTCACAATTAGACCCGTTTCTCTATAATTAAGGCTCTGATACCAATCTGTAACACCCCCAACCGGGATACTTGCATGGAATTGAAACTGGGCGTTACTTCATGGCACAAGAGTCATAACAATAGAAAACGAACTCTAATGGAGTCGTTTTAAAATATTTATCATTCGAATTATATAAATATCAGAGTTTACAAAAATGAGGTCCCAGTAGTTTCACGGTTTACAAAATACATTAAATGGGTTTTCGAATGATAATAAAATTTATAGCTTTCTTGAGTATCCGTGCTCCTCGTGCGACCTTTACAATATGGACCTAAAATACATGCTTAAAACTGTCAACACAAAGGTTGAGTAAATCCATAGGTTTATTGTTAAAATTTGAACACATAATGTTTCTGTGGGTTACGTTGTTATACACCTATAATGTTGAAAACAAAACAGTTATTATTTCACTAAGCATCATGCAATCAAGGCGTTAGCTTGCTCCAAAATTAATTGGTGAAACTGTTGGTACGTGCCCTAATAGGTAAAATTGCAGTTTTACCTAATGTACTCAAATATAGTGCGTTTGTTTGCCTACCCGGTCAACACAAACGGGACTCGTCAATCCCGATAGATCTATCCACAATATTCACGCCCACTCCACTCGTGATTAATGATTCATGATTTAGGGACTTAAGTTTGGAAAATGCGGTAACTTAGTGCTAATAAAACAATCAAATAAGCATACATTTGGAAAGTAATGTGTTCGGTCTAAAATAAAGCATGTATCTCCCCCAAGGGTTTGTAAAACAATTAAGTAATAGAAAGTGGGGCTATGAACTCACCTCAGAGTAAATGATATCAAATGTATAATGAGATTGATGGATATGCCGTGAGAACTTCTACGAGCAACCTAGAATAGGATGTTGCGACTTAGGTTTAAAATAATGATGCGAAAGAAATAACAAGCCTATATACGTCTTTATATTGATCATGATGTAGTACATGGTATTTGTGTATGTCGTTTATAGAAATGGTCTAGTTGTGAAAACATGTTTAGTTTATATATATCGTACTTCCGTTCGGGCCATCATAATTCAGAGGTCATGTAGTAAACGTTCGAGGAGCTAGGACACTTTAATTCGTAAATCCAGCAACTCGTCGATCCGTTTACCCAAATGAAACCCCTCACATGAAGCTCCCTAGTATTGTAGCACTTAGTAGATAAGACATATGTTTTGTTAATTTATCATAAGTGTCATATGGTTATACGGTTTGTAAAGTAGGTTTAGTCGTTTTTCGTAATTCTGTTCTTGCCGTTTTCAAAGTAAAATGAAAGTTGTGAAATCCTTAGGCTGTTTGGTTATTTGCAAATATATTGGCGGTTTATAAGTTCTCGTCATTTTTATAATGTAAGTATATAAAGTTATGTCCTTTGGTTTGTGTTGGTGTTGATTTGCCAAGGTTAACACCTCAGTTAACGGTCTTGGCTAAATAAGCCTTGAGGTTTTAGCCATGGCCTTGCCGTGGCTTTGGTCTTGACTACCATGGTCTTGAGACTCAGCTTTGACCTTAGCCATGGTTGTCGTCTTGGCTTAAGGCCATTAGGCCTCTTGGTTTGCCTTTAGTTGTGACAAAAGTATAGTCGTGAGACTATATATAGGGCAGTTTCAGTTTTTGAAGAATAATGGCCAATATAAGTGTTTTCAGGGCCCGATCATCTTTAATATGGAAGGAAAATGTCGTTCCAAACAACTTTTTGTCTTAACTTTTTGGTGATTCGGAATAGAAGTGCCACTATCAAAATGGACAGCTCCTTAACAGCTTGTTTTAGGAAGTTTCGGTGTTTTGGTTTCGCTAACTTCTTTTGGCCGTATCTTGACTCGTTTGTCTATTTTGGGTGATTCAAGTTGCTATGTTTACCTTTTTATCTTGTCTAAAATAGTATGTAAAATAGAAAGTCCATATGTGATTGGTTTTAATGGTCTCAAATGTATAGAATATGACTAGTTTACTAGTTTGTTGCTTTTACGACAATATGTGAATTAAAACATGTGATTAAGTATATGTACATCATGAATAAACATAGTAACCATATATATAGCATGAAATTTTCAAGATTATGAATAATAAACATGAGATGGTGGTGGTGATTAGTTGCTTACAACTTTTGGCTTTCAATCAAGAAAGGAGTAACTAGTAAGGATAGGACTTTGATTGAACACTTAGGACCTTGGATTGAGCTAGCTTTCTACACCTTGGAACCCTTGTAATCTTGAAGGATTGGTGATGAAGTACTAAGTGACTTGAGTGAATCTAAACTCAAGAAGATCACTTAAACTTGCTAGAGATTTGATGTAGTAACTTGCTACTTGAAAGTTCTTAGCATAAACTTGGAGTTATGGATAAAATTATGGATGGTATGTTTGTTTTATGATCTGAACGACCAAGAGAGGTGTATGAGGGTTTTTCGGATGTCTTTCACTTGCTATTTATAGGGGGGTAAGTTTGGTTAACCATATATTGGGTTAAATGTTAACCATAGTTAAGTTAGGACACATGTAACCATCAAAATGGAGCATGGTTAGGATCAAGCCAACGCCAAGGTGACTCATCCCCCTTATGGGCTGTCACAAGGTGTGACTAGTCTTAGATGATAAGTCTTGGTATTATCTTGAGTTTAGAGCATGATTTGGTTCCGTTAAAAGCCAACCGTAAGTTGTTAAGCCATAAAACGTAAAACCGGGTATCGTAAAAATACGAAACTTGCAGGAATGATGAAACTCATCATTATACTCTATATAAAAATATAAAACGAGTGATACGTCTCATTGGGTGAAAAAAGCTGCTTAAAGCTGGAAACATGGGTCAAAAACGCGTAATTCGCAATTTATCAGAAAAGAACGAGATTTCAAGGAAATGGCCATGAATTTATTTTAAGTAGACTAAAATTAGTCTATAAACTATATGAGATGTCAAAATGTGATTTTCGTTATACGTGGGATAACTTAACAGTTCTACGTTAAGTCTAAAAGTTACGCGATTTAAGCAAAAATGTAGAACGTACAAGGTTAATTTCTTTATGGTCAAAGGAGGAGGGAAATATGTTTGACTTTTCCAAAAAAAATGTAAAAGTGTCAAAACATCTTAGAAAACACAGTGCAAGAATGGTTAAGTCTGGGTCTAAGTAGAATTTTTTAAAACGTAAGTTTAGTCTCGTACGGCTCAAGGTTTTTTTGGTTACATTTAAATGAAATCTTAAAAATTCTCTAATTGATTATGAGTGATCTAAAGATTAATCTGATGTGAGCAAAATTGTCATAGTTGATTTTCGTTATGAGCAGGATGTTTAAATGGTGCTCCGACCAAAATAAAAGTTTAAGACATTGTTTTCTTAAAAATTTGGCGAAGAGAATCTAACGATTGTCAAACTCTCAGGTTATTACTAAAATAAATTAACTTACGAGAATGTGAAATAAAAATTTTACAGGATGAATAGTGAAAGTGAATAGTAAAAGTGAATAGTAACTTTTCAAAAAAATAAAAAGTAACCCGAAAATGCGGGTTGTTACAAGACGAGGTATGTTGAGTTAGCTCGATGTATTTGATCTTTTCAATTTAAGAAGGCAATATTATAGGATTATCACCCAAAAAGCCTATCCTTGTGTATCTATCGATTAGTCACCTCGACTTCTCGACCCCCATGTTAAACCCTTTTGTTGCACTCACCTTTAGTGCAAGATACCCCTAGATACACCCATCTGAGCCATTCCTTTCATTTTGTTCACCTATCATATTTTTTCGTTACACCCATACACCTTAGCCTACCCTGTAGTCATTATTTGTAAATGGGAAGTCATTGTTTGCCTAAGTTCAAGGTTCAAGTGGAAAGGTTTAGGAATCACGCTTTCGTCGACGAAATATTTTTAAAGATCATTGAAGACCCCCCAAATTCTCATATTGTTCATCTCAAGTGGGAGGATTTTTTGTTTAGTTGTTATATGTAAAAAAAAGAAAAAAAAAATTATAATTATTTGTTGATTGTAGTGCGAAGTTATAAGTACTATGTTTATAAGCTCATTATAGATTTAGTATCGAGGAGGCCACCTGGGTCACATTTGAAGAATGGAGTTGGTAATTGCGCCAACAGTTGAAGAAAAGGTAATGTGCCCATCATGACGTCCTCTAATGGCACATCTACCTGATATATCATGATTTGGTTTCTTAGCTTTGAGACTCGAACTTCGGATGAACGGTAAGTGGTGATGACTTGGTTATAGATTTAGACTATTTGCTTGATTTTATTTTACACCAATTATATCACATGTCTTATCCTACCCTTTAGTCATGAAGCGTGTCTAGGTGATGTAGCGAGCAATCTTTTGTGTCTTGGCCATGAATTTGGTCATGTATCATTGATTTTGTCCACTTCGTTGTGACATGTTAGTAATGACGACTCACCCTTATCATTTGTCGTGTCTACCCATATTGTCTTCAAGAATTGTTTAGTCCTTAACTCTAGTGGTGCAGATTTGTGTAACCGACAAGCTTATGATAGAATACATGCTATGACTGTGCGTTGAGTGATCACCTCTAAATTGACACTTAGAATAGTTGAGAGATTTGAGTGTTTTGTTCCCATTTCGTGAGGTGTTCGACTTTGTTTTATTCTAGCATAAGGGATTTGTAAACTTATATTTTCCAGGTAATGGGAGATATCTTTTTAGGAATCTATCTAATAAGGTCTACTTGAGGGCAAGTAGAGTTCAAGTGGGGGGTATTTGATAACATCAGATAGTCCTGAATATTAAGTGTTAATTTCCCCCGATAATGCTCGTATTTTATATCAATTATATGGATTTTGTCACACCCCCAAATTACATGTTTTGCAGTGGAATGGAATACCTGGGGGATGACTGCCATAACATCACAGTTATAGTTATATTGAACGACCTAAAGTGTCGTTTTAAAAACACATCGTTTGATATAATAAAACATTCAGAGTTTACAAAACATAGGTCCCAAATGACAATCAACATGTGCGGAAATAAGTTTGTTACAATCCAAACGATGTTTTAAAGTGCATAAAACCCATGTGAGACGCGTCGTCGCCGCGACTCTATGATAACTCCTTATGTATGCAATGAAGTATATGCTTTAGATACCTGAAAATACATTGCTAAAACGGTCAAAAATAATGTTGGTGAGAAATCATAGGTTTATGTAAATGTTTTGTACGACTACCACAAGTATAAGTGATGTATGACAAATATGCCACATGAAAATGATACAATTGCTATAAGCTCATGACACCGAAGCTAGATTGATTATGATGTTCGCCCCAACAGAGTGTTTGCCAAACAACTCTCATTCTCATATTAAATGAAATGCATCCGTTTGACCAGTTGGAACTACCAACCCGGATGGAAGAGTCACCCACAATAGATCTATTCACTCACTCTCGCTTACTCCGTAATTAACGGTTCATGATAATGAAATGGGGACATTAATATGGCAATGAGGTAACTGAAGCAACGTAAATGAATTTGATATACTTGGGCTCGTAATAAAATGATGTGCAATGTATTCTCCCCCGTAGGTTTGAAATGAAATATAAACTTGAAAAGCGGGGCTATGAAAACTCACCTGATACAATGATTATGATGATATAGTGGCAATACTGAAATGAGGTGCGATCTCTATCTGCAACCTAATATGAATGATATGATCTATTATAAATCATGAATATATATCGTACATGCAAGTTCACGTGTAATCTATACCACTTGTGCATTTTTGAAAATAGAGTTTATCGTCGAAATACATGTTTATGACATCTTGTGAAGTTACAAAATACTTTACAAGTATTTACATTGAAACAACATCCAACGATAGTCGTTTAGTGATTTATCAAGAAATTATAGCTTTTCGTCGCAAAACAATATACTTTGGCAAGTTATGAAAATGGCTAAGTAGACTCGTAAAGCTAGTTGTGACTCGATGAATATTGAGTGCTAGAAAACAAACTCAATGGTTTTGGAATGCTTGTTGCGATATCTAAAAATCTTAGACTTTAACTTTTGATCATAGAAGTCTCGATCATAGAGAAAAACATAGATGAAGTAAGGTAGTCGGACTAAAAATATTGTTTAAGGTTAGTTTTTGGCAAAGTTTGAGTGATCGTATATTATTCGTTATAACTTCATTTGATGAACGGTTGAACATTTTGGAAAATAGGATAGGTGAACTCACTTTTACTTGTAGACATAATTTTCTCAAAAGTACTCTATCGATATGAAAAACAGCTCAAAACATGGTCACTTGCGATAACCATTTTGGACTAATAAAAAATATGTAAGTGTTAATACTTGTGAAAATAATTACGATAGCCATAATTAAAACGCGTGTAACTTAGTCGTTATAGCTTGGTTTTCTATGTTCTATATATCCTCAGAATCGTGATAGTATGTATTAATATATTTTTGATAAGTCGACTCTTCTAGTTTAGGTTTACAACTCGTTTTTGACCTTTGAAAATTCCTGGACAGCATGCATATTTTCAGAAAAACAGTTTTCGTCGCTAAACTTGAAACTAACGTATCTTTTTCGTTATAAACCCGTTTTAATCCATTCAAGCGGCCACGATTTCTTTTTTAAGTCTATTTTCTGAAAATATAATCCAAAATAAATCACAACCTACTGAAATTTCCAGAATCTACAAAATGTCACAGCCCTTATATATATTTCGTCAAAAACAATTTCTCTTGTTTGAAACTTGTTCTAAACAATTCCAATCAACACCAAAGCTATTCTAAACCTACCATACACCTTCTTTGGGTGTAATGGGTTCCTAAAATTCACCAAAAATGATAGGGTTCAAAGGAATACTAATAAGATAATTTAAACTCATATTAAGTAATAAGAACAAGTAAAAGTGGTATGGATCATAGTATACTTGCATGTTTTTCTAATAGAATCATAAAAATAGATCAAGTAAATGTTTAAAAGATTAGGAAAATTATTAGTAACTTACTTGAAGTGATGAAGAGTTTTTGAGCTAGAATACTTAATTAATCTATAGGTTTTTATTTCAAAACCTTGATCTAATAAAAATACTATAGCTTAAATTTTGAGATGGTTTTCTTCTTCTTCTTGAAATGGCCGAACCACAAAGACCATGGAGAGGGTTTACTTGGCTAGTTTTCTTAAAATGGTATTTGTATGTAGAAATGATAAGATAATACTTGAACTTGTAATAAATATCTAGTAGCATGGCATTCTTGTAGTATTTTGGTCAAATTGCAAGTCAACAAGGTGACTAGATTGTATATATATCGACATACATATTTGAATAGAAGAGAAAATGAAATTTTGTATTGACTTTGGTGTACATATCTAGTTATTAGTATATATAATGTATTATATATATTGTTTTGTGTACTGAGTTAGCTAGAAATAAATCTTAATGGAACAAAATAAAATATAATGAAGTCATAAAAATTATAAAAATGCATTTCTCACAAGTATTGAGTGAATAAATAATTATCGAATAAAATTTACGAAAACCGTCGTAAATATATATATATATATATATATATATATATATATATATATATATATATATATATATATATATATATATATATATATATATAAAACAATTTATATACCAAAATAAATTCAAAACATCGGGTAAACTAATAATATAATTTTTATAGTCTTAAAATGAGTATAAAAAATATATCAGGATAATTTTCGGAAGTGTCGGATCAATTATTCAAAATAAATGATCGTGCGATAGCGTTTATTTAATAAATAAATATACGTTAATGAAATATGCAAACCCATGCATGAACTAATATGAAAATGATGTTACTGATGATATGTAGACTAACTCTAGTCTATATGTAATGTTCTCAATGATGTTCCATGAATACGCAGCTTAACCCTTACGGTTACGCGTATTTGATACTCGTAAACCTAGTTTACGAAAATGATGGATAGTAACCATGAATAGTGATTTTTCTCCGGGAATGAATAGTGTTTTTTGAATAGTAAAATTTTAAAATAACCTCTCAAAGTCACAAACTGACTTCAAAACCGATGAATAGTTAAATGATGAATAGTAATCTATGAATAGTAAATTCCCGAGATGAATAGTAAATTTAAGAAATGACCTGAAATTACGATTTGTCACATTCGCCCACCCCAAAAGGAATTCAGTCCCTGAATTCAGTTCATGTTGGTTTCTACGGTGTTATTTGTGAAAAGGTGAAGATATTTGAGTCGCATCTGGTCTTCCCACTCCCAAGTAAACTCGGGACCTCTTCGGGAATTCCAGCGAACTTTCACAATAGGAATTCTACTCTGCTTCAACTGTTTGACCTCTCGGCTCTCGGTCCATGATTTCTGGTGGTTCCTCCACGAAATTGAGTTTATCGTCGAGTTGAATTTCTTCTAATGGAATTACGAGTGATTCATCCGGAAGACACTTCTTGAGGTTTGAAACGTGAAATGTGTTATGTACACCGCTGAGCTCTGACGGAAGCTCGAGTCGATATGCTACAGGGTCAACTCTGTTCAAAATTTTAAATGGCCCAATGTACCTCGGGTTCAACTTCCCGTATTTTTCGAATCGTATAACGCCTTTCCAAGCGAGACTTTCAACATAACTTTGTTGCCAACTTGGAATTCTAATGGTTTGTGACTTGTGGAACATATTTCCAACATTTTACGTCGTATATCGACGTAGCTTTTCTATCTATTTCTTTTCGCTTGTAATTGATTCTTGATCTGTACGATTTCTTTGTTGTTTCATGAAATAAGTTATGGACTAGTGAGTTGGGCTTTCCTGACTTTGGCCCGTAAATAGGTGATTGACACCTCAACCATAGAGTGCCTCAATTGGTGCAGTCAATATGTTCATGTGATAACTATTGTTGTAAGCGAACTTGTTCGATGATGAATGATTTACCCAATCGTTTCCAGAAACAATCACATGTGCTTTGAGCATATCTTCTAATGTTTGAATCGTTCTCTCGCTATGACCATTGAGCTGAGGGTGATAGGCGGTACTCATGTCCCAGTAGGTTCCAAGGGAATCTTGAAATGATTGTCAGAAGTCTAAGGTGAATTGACTACCTTATATTAGGTATAATTGAAATTGATACCACGTGTCTCATGACAAATTACGAAATGTCAAGTCTGCTGAAAAGGGCATTATTGTAAAGAATAGATTAAGGGTAACAATTGTGATTCCTCACGTTTCTAGTTCTAGCGAATGTCATGACTTGAGTCTTCTTTGCCTAAGGCGCTTAGTCTCCATTACTAAGATGTTTATTGCTTGATTATGTCTCTCTTAATTTCCCTTATCGAAGTTTTTCCATGCTCTATGTTGTAAAGTCACGAAACCCTAAATATTTAAGTGATGTGGTGTGGTGGTTGATTTTCAAGATTTATTCCGATATTGAGTGTTTTGTTTGAAATCTTTTCTTTGAATGAATGAATTTACAATTTTGAACAAACGACTTTCTAAGTAATATTTTTCTTGATGATTCAAAATTTAGTAGTTATGCAAAATAGGACTGTTTATCAAAGATTGATGTTTATACGTTTCTTAACGTACGATGGTTTTGTTAAAGATTGACCAAAAAGAACTTACTTGTTAAAACAGGTACTTCAGAAAGAAAAAAATATTTCCTACAAGGTATATGATTTGTATAAGTACATTTTAAATAAAATCCATTTAAAATGAAAGCACTATAAAGGATGAAGTAGTCGGGTAGGTATGTCTGCATGAATGTTTAGTTTCTAATGTTGGATAATGTCTATCATTGGATGTTAGGCAAAATATACAGGCATAGGTATTCAATCTTACTCGAGTGTTTCTAAAATAGTTCATCACTGAGATTTTTATCATGCTGGCAGAAATGTAGATATCAGCTGATATTATGTCGAAGAATAAATGTTCTGATTTCACGTGTAGATGGGGAGTCATTGATTGTTTGATTTGTTCAGGCTTGTTGCCTCTCTTGATATGGAAGTGAGGTTATCTGTAATTTCTAGAGAACACAATGCCTTAGGGGAAGTTTATATCGATAACCTTAACTTAACTCAATTTTTCCTTCGAGGGAAACTTATTGTAGGGAAGTTCACATATCGCTGAGGCCATGTTTAATGGAATGTTCTGCAGTCTTGGTTAGAAGACTTAGTTTATTTCTACAATGTTACTTAGTGAGTATTTGCTGTGTACAAATTCGTATAACTCGGTCCAGCTGGTACTTTTGAAATGATAGAATTTGGCTTCTAGTCGTAAGTTAGTGGTTCAGATTGTCTCGTGATGTCTTAAGATTTCTATTGAGTTTTGAACATCTTACTACATACTTCTAGTCCTTGTTGGTAGTTCTGAAATCCTTTCATTGTTTTCTTCTATCGAGGAATCCTCCTCGTAGATGGTATGGAAAGTCTTTCCTAAAAAGGTCATTGGTAAAATTTCAACTTATCGGTTGAGTGAGTGATGAATGGCGTATGTATCTATAGAGTGTTAACAAAAGAGATGTTTATGAACAATTTATCTGATTACAAAGCTTTGTTTTTTAATGAAGATTGTTTTAGGAAGTTTGAAAAGATGCTTGTTTCTTTCATGACATAATCCTTCCTGAATTATACATAGGTGATCAGGCTATGTATAATCGAGGACAAATGATGTGATGCTTGGTTTTGTTGAAATGGTATTATATTTCTCCGAAGTTTTAGATGGTATTCAACACGTTTTTTGCAAGATAATGGGCTAAACAATTTTTCATAGTAACATGAAAATCGTTTCGCGTAATGGTAGTAAATAGTTGATAGAATGACAGAAAATCAATTTATAGGGTGGTAACAAAACAGCCTTTTTTAGAACTTTGTGAAACAATTTTCCTAAGATGGTGGTAAAATAGCTTGAAATAAAATTATGTGAAATAATTTCATAAAGTGGTAGCAAAATAACTTGAAATAAGATTTGTTGAATGGTTTGTAGGGTACATGGGAGAACCTCATAGAATGGTAATAGTCTCCTAATTGGTCAAGAATAAAGTTGGCCTAATCCCTAGTAAGATAGCGGTATATTGTTGCGAAATGATTGAAAATTGGGCAATTGGAATAGGGAATGAAATAAACAAAGTTTGTGATTATCGTGGAGATAATAAAGGATAAATATTACATTAGATAGAAAGGTACTTATTATCTGTTCCTATTGATAGTCTAATCGTGTCTCAAGTGTAGGAGCAGTAGGCTGTCTAGCAGCAGCAGCTCTGAAACTCTTACCTTCCTCAAACTTATAAGATGGTGTAGTGTTTGTAGTCTTAGTGATAGATGGTAATGGTGTGTCAAATTATGCACGCTTCCCAAGCTGCAAGTCAGATATGTGAGTATCGTCTATGAGATGTGATGGTACGGATGGTGCTCTAGATAATAATGATGATGAAAATGATGATGATGATGATGAAAATCCTAGTGGTGAGTTAGGAGATGATGGTGATGATGGTGAATGAAATACTACCCTTTTTCGTGTTGTCTTACGACGTTTTAGAGATAAAACTGGAGTATGCACTATTGGACGACTAATAGTGGTATGAGTAGCTGATGGTGGTCGTAGTACATGAGCAGCACATGATCTAAGAATGAGGGTAAGAGAATGTACTCTCTTCCTTGCAGTAAGCATCCTAATAGGTCCATTAGGAATAAGCCTATAAGTCCTACCAAATGGTATGATCTGTCCCGACAGAATGATAGGAACTGTCCTATTCCTACGACATATCGATGGTGACAGTGGTGGTGTAGGTGCTACTTCGTCCTCCTCAAAGGGTTCAGTCTTAGCATCTGATGTTATCGGTCTTTGAGTCAACTGAGGTTAAAATTGTGGTAGGGAATGTCAAGGCATTCTCCACGTTGGATTCTAAAGAAATGATGATGGAATGGGTGTTCGAAGACATCTCTGTGACAATCGATGTGAAATGGAAGTAAATAACTCACATAATGTGCGTATAAAACCGCATGTATAATGAATATGCACTTATGATGAAATGATGAGATGCTATGATGTAGTTATAGTCTAGGGTCAATGATACAACCTAGTTCTCTATAACTCTTGCTCTGATGCCAATCTGTCACACCCCCAAATTACATGTTTTGCAGCGAAATGGAATACCTGGGGGATGACTGCCATAGTATCACAGTTACAGTTATATTGAACGACCTAAAGTGTCGTTTTAAAAACACATCGTTTGATATAATAAAACATTTAGAGTTTACAAAACATAGGTCCCAAATGACAATCAACATGTGCGGAAATAAGTTTGTTACAATCCCAACGATGTTTTAAAGTGCATAAAACCCATGTGAGACACGTCGTCACCGCGACTCTATGATAACTCCTTATGTATGCAATGAAGTATATGCTTTAGATACCTGAAAATACATTGCTAAAACGGTCAACAATAATGTTGGTGAGAAATCATAGGTTTATGTAAATGTTTTGTACGACTACCACAAGTATAAGTTATGTATGACAAATATGCCACATGAAAATGATACAATTGCTATAAGCTCATGACACCGAAGCTAGACTGATTATGATGTTCGCCCCAACAGAGTGTTTGCCAAACAACTCTCATTCTGATATTAAATGAAATGCATCCGTTTGACCAGTTGGAACTACCAACCCGGATGGAGGAGTCACCCTCAATAGATCTATTCACTCACTCTCGCTTACTCCGTAATTAACGGTTCATGATAATTAAATGGGGACATTAATATGGCAATGAGGTAACTTAAGCAATGTAAATGAATTTGATATACTTGGGCTCGTAATAAAATGATGTGCAATGTATTCTCCCCCGTAGGTTTGAAATGAAATATAAACTTGAAAAGCGGGGCTATGAAAACTCACCTGATACAATGATTATGATGATATAGTGGCAATACTGAAATGAGGTGCAATCTCTATCTGCAACCTAATATGAATGATATGATCTATTATAAATCATGAATATATATCGTACATGCAAGTTCACGTGTAATCTATACCACTTGTGCATTTTTGAAAATAGAGTTTATCGTCGAAATACATGTTTATGACATCTTGTCAAGTTACAAAATACTTTACAAGTATTTACGTTGAAACAACATCCAACGATAGTCGTTTAGTGATTTATCAAGAAATTATAGCTTTTCGTCGCAAAACAATATACTTTGGCAAGTTATGAAAATGGCTAAGTAGACTCGTAAAGCTAGTTGTAACTCGATGAATATTGAGTGTTAGAAAACAAACTCAATGGTTTTGGAATGCTTGTAGCGATATCTAAAAATCTTAGACTTTAACTTTTGATCATAGAAGTCTCGATCATAGAGAAAAATATAGATTAAATAAGGTAGTCGGACTAAAAATATTGTTTAAGGTTAGTTTTCAGCAAAGTTTGAGTGATCGTATATTATTCGTTATAACTTCATTTGATGAACGGTTGAACATTTTGGAAAATAGGATAGGTGAACTCACTTTTACTTGTAGACATCATTTTCTCAAAAGTACTCTATCGATATGAAAAACGGCTCCAAACATGGTCACTTGCGATAACCATTTTGGACTAATAGAAAAACTGTAAGTGTTAATACTTGTGAAAATAATTACGATAGCCATAATTAAAACGCGTGTAACTTAGTCGTTATAGCTCGGTTTTCTACGTTCTATATATCCTCGGAATCGTGATAGTATGTATTAATATTTTTTTGATAAGTCGACTCTTCTATTTTAGGTTTACAACTCGTTTTTGACCTTTGAAAATTCCTGGACAGCATGCATATTTTCAGAAAAATAGTTTTCGTCGCTAAACTTTGAAACTAACGTATCTTTTTCGTTATAAACCCGTTTTAACCCATTCAAGCGACCACGGTTTCGTTTTTAAGTCTATTTTCTGAATATATAAACCAAAATAAATCACAACCTACTGAAATTTTCAGAATCTACAAAACGTCACAGCCCTTATATATATTTCGTCAAAAACGATTTCTCTTGTTTGAAACTTGTTTTAAACCATTCCAATGAACACCAAAGCTATTCTAAACCTACCATACACCTTATTAGTGTGTCATGGGTTCCTAAACTTCACCAAAAATGATAGGGTTCAAAGGAATACTAATAAGATAATTTAAACTCATATTAAGTAATAAAAACAAGTAAAAGTGGTATGGATCATAGTATACATGCATGTTTTTCTAATAGAATCATAAAAATAGATCAAGTAAATGTTTAAAAGATTAGGAAAATTATTAGTAACTTACTTGAAGTGATGAAGAGTTTTTGAGCTAGAATACTTAATGGGTTATCGTACAAAAAAGTTACTAAAGTTTTCTAAAAATTTGTCCTAAGGTACTAAAGTTTCATTTTATTCACTTAGGTTATTGAACTTTTGGAAGCATACACTTTGATAATTTCAGTGTTAGTCCGAGTAACCCGAATGTATATATTTTGATAAGTTTAGTAACCTGAGTGAACAAAGTTTCAAAGTTTAGTAACCTGAACGTATATTTTTATAAGTTCAGTAACCTGAATGAACAAAGTTTCAAAGTACAGTAACCTAAGTGTACAAAATGAAACTTTAGTAATTTAGGACAAATTTTTAGCAAACTTTAATAACTTTTTTGTACCATAACCCTTACTTAATTAATCTATAGGTTTTTATTTCAAAAACTTGAAATAGATTACTAGTGGATCAATAAAAATACTAGAGCTTAAATTTTGAGATGGTTTTCTTCTTCTTCTTGAAATGGCCGAACCACAAAGACCATGGAGAGGGTTTACTTTGCTAGTTTTCTTAAAATGGTATTTGTATGTAGAAATGATAAGATAATACTTGATCTTGTAATAAATATCTAGTAGCATGGCATTCTTGTAGTATTTTTGGTCAAATTGCAAGTTAACAAGGTGACTAGATTGTATATATATCGACATACATATTTGAATAGAAGAGAAAATGAACTTTTGTATTTACTTTGGCATGCATATCTTGTTATTAGTATATATAATGTATTATATATATTGTTTTGGGTACTGAGTTAGCTAGAAATATGCTTTTCTCACAAGTATTGAGTGAATAAATAATTATCGAATAGAATTTACGATACCGTCGTAAATATATATATATAACAATGTATATACCAAAATAAATTCAAAACATCGGGTAAACTAATAATATAGTTTTTATAGTCTTAAAATGAGTATAATAAATGATCGTGAGATAGCGTTTATTTAATAAATAAATATACGTTAATGAAATATGCAAACCCATGCATGAACTAATATGAAAATGATGTTACTGATGATATGTAGACTAACTCTAGTCTATATGTAATGTTCTCAATGATGTTCCATGAATACGCAGCTTAACCATTACGGTTACGCGTATTTGATACTCGTAAACCTAGTTTACGAAAATGATGAATAGTAACCATGAATAGTGATTTTTCTCCGTGAATGAATAGTGTTTCGTGAATAGTAAAATTTTAAAATAACCTATCAAAGTCGCAAACTGACTTCAAAAATGATAAATAGTAATCTATGAATAGTAAATTCCCGAGATGAATAGTAAATTTGATAAATGACCTGAAATTACGATTTGTCACAGATTTACGCTTGTTTTCCTCTATATTTCACTTTCAGGTAAATTACGAGAATTTGAGCTAATGAGACGCGGATTTAGAGAGTTTATTGAAGATATATGATAGTATGCCCATTTTGAAGTAATTACGGCGTAACTCTTCTCTCACATTACGCCGTAACAGAAGCGTGACTCAGAAAACCAACTAAACTGAAGATTACGGCGTAACTCCATCTTAGGATTACGTTGTAACTAATTAGGTCAAATGATGTTCCACGCCGCTGCAAGCTACGGCCGTAACTCTTTCCAGAAATACAGCGTAACCATGACTTATTGAAGATACGGCGTAACTCATTCCAGATGTTACGCCGTAACAAGCTTTTCTACAGCAAAATACGAAGAAATGGATGTTACGGCGTAACTCTCAACTTCAGTTATGCCGCAACCAGATCTGGCCTATAAATACCGCCCAAAATTCTGCATTTCTCATCATTCACTCCACACACAAAAGCAGAGAATGTGGGTAGGAGGCAGAAGCCAGATCTCGAGGAGCATACGGAGCCATCTCCAAGGGAGAAATCACACCCTAACGATAAGCATTAGCAATTTATCATTTCTTTTACATTCAATTCATGTATTTCATTATGTCAAACATTGAATCGATTGTTTCAGTTAATATGAGCGGCTAAGCACCTCTGGTGCTAGCCTAGTTATGATTCCTTAATTGTTTTGTTTATGTTTATTGCTTTCGTATAATTGTTTCTAGTGTATGCATGCATAGTTTGTTGGTAACCCTTGTTTCTGTAGTTTTGAATGGCGGTAGTGTCTAGTTGCTTAGGAGATATGACCAACTGACCCTAAGTAGGTAGACTGAGTGGGAAGAGTAAGAATTGACCAACTGACGACCCTTTTTCGCTTGTGTGATTTGACCAACTGATCACCTACCATTTGGATGAACTTAAGAAGTTAGGGATGCGTGTTTAAGATGCTAGCGTCCGGGAAATCATTGTTATGAATCTTGCATATAGCGGAACTTAATGACTTAGAAACAACTGGAATTTCAAGGGTAGTAGCTTGATCTCCGGTGGAAACCTTTGTTGATAGGTTAGGACGAACTGACCAAATGTTGTCCTAGCGACTTAAACCCCCACTTGAAGTAATTAGAAGTAATTAAACGTAAACTTAACTTGATAGGATGAGTAACTAGGTTAGCACACTTCTCCTATATTGATCACAACCTTTGCCTTTATTCGATTTCTTTTCTTGTCTTTAGTTATTAATTAATCATTTCAACCTTAAAATCTGTGACACATAGACTTAATTAGAATCCACTCACATAGCTCTTGAGATGACCTCGGTTTTACCGAATACTACACTACACACGATCGGGTACACTGCCCGTTAGTGCATTAGGGTAGACCATAGGTATAACGAGACACTTGTAAATATTAAAACCTGGTCAGTAAAACCTGCATCAGGGAATTCCTCTACTTGTGCTTTGTTTGTGTATGTTTGCTCTTGTTTTCAGGATTCCCGTAGATCGTGATGATTGATGCGCCTGTTTTCAATCCAGCCGCCCAATATCCGATCTTTTTGCTAACGATTATCCAGGGATATCTTTTAAAATCCTTCTTGTGAAAAATATTTCCTTCCTACACTTTGGTACTAGTATTACCTTTATACGTTCGATGGTGTCGGCATAATAGCCGGTACTTTGAATATTGAGGGCAATATTCAATTCTAAGTGTGGGGGGAATTCTAACGAATTTTGATCACATTTGTACCTCCTAGTACCCTAGTACCCCCGTTTTGACCAAAAATTTAAAATTTTTATTGTCTTAAGTCAAGTATTTACATTTAAAAGAAGTGATTTGCAAAAAAATAATGCGTTAATACTTCGGTGTTGATGGAAGTTTAGTCTTGATTAGGCTAGAACAAAGGAAACCCTGACTTGATTAGCTTTCCCCTTAACCTTTATAATTGAAAAGCTTTCGCGCAAGAGTTTGCAAGTTTCCATAGACTTTAAATATGCAAAGCTTGATATTATTCGACTAAGCATTCACGGATCTTATTACTTAAAATTTTAAATTTGCGAAGAACAAGAAATGATAGAGTTATTTGTAAGTTAGATTGCTAAGCATGGAGTAATTGGTTCTCTTTAGAGCTCATAATGGTTAATTGTGGCTTCTTGCTCCCATAAGATTAATAAACCCAAAATAAATGATTTTCAATAAATAGAGTTTCACGGTTTTTACAATTCTTAGTTTTAAATTTGTTAAACTATCTCTTATGCTAAAAGACAAATAAATATTCTCTCCCCTACTCGGGGCGATTTCTGGCCACCACTTCCCTCATTACATCTGATCTAAAAACAGCTTTTCTATTCGCCTCTCTATCATGATCTATGATATTCAATCGAATTTAGAGGTTGTTATTATCTGGAAGTGGTGCGTCGTTCTAACGGTGTTTTTATTATATATGAAATCGCTTCTCATCGCAATTTTCTGAAACCCTAACAACCTAATTATTCCAATCGGTTCCTTCTAATTCGATTCTAAAGCTGGTTCCCTTGCAACGATTTGGTTTAATTTGTGTTAAAAATCGTTTCACACTATTACTATCAGGTTTGTTGCTTGTTAATCTGATTTGGGTCGGTTTGGTGAATCGCATTTATTTAGGGTTTCTGAAAATTGCCCCTTTCATTGATCGTATCCTTGTTCCTACAATTAACTCAAATCGGTTTAAGTTTCTTGTGATCTTTATATCGGTTTATTATTACTGGGTACGGTCAGTTTGGTTTCCATGTGCTTTTATTGATCTATTTTTGATTTGGGGTTTGATTCGATTTCTTTGCTGCTACGACCCTTCTTAGGTCAATATTTTACGGATTGTAAGTAAACCCTAATTACGGTCTACGTTAATTTTGGGTTTTGTTTGCTTATTGTGAGTGGGTGTGAGAGAGATTGGTCGTTGTTGCTGGTTGTGAGGGTTTAGTTAGCCCTTGTGTTTGATTATGGCAGATTCGTGTACTTTGGCCTACATTCTAATTTGTTAATGTTACATTGAATCTTGTTTAGTGGGTACCTGTTTTGGGGTACATGTTGATGTTGGTACGCAAACATATGGGACGAGTTAGACGACTAATTCTGGGGTTTAATCAGCCTATGTGGTTTGGGTTTGGAGGTTCTTTAGATGCTATTGGTGCTTTTGACAGTAAGATGGTACGTTGATGGATTGGAAGTCGCGTTTGGTAGTTTGAGTGCTGATTTCTGGTATGAGTTAAACCCTCTTAGGGTTTGATTCGGCTTTTACGCTAGTACTACAAACACGTGTTTACAGGTTATAGATGCTTATCACACTTGCTAATATGGTCACAGACCTGTTGGTGTTTTTGGGCATCATTCCTATTAAGTGGGTCAAGTGTGAGTAAGATTTAGGACGTTAGGGTTGTTCGTAAATCCTATTTTTCGTTTTTCAGATCCGTACGGCGTTGAGTTACATTCTTATCTAGGTTATTATTTTTGATCTTTCTTGAAAACTAATAATAGCAGCTGTTGTGGATCGTGATCAGACCTGGTGTTTGGGCTACATTCTTATCAAGAGGTTCATTCGTGAGTAAGATTTTGGATGTTAGGGTGTTTGTAAACCCTATATCTCGGTTTTCAGATCCGTATTGCATTATGTTACATGACTTTTTTGGGTAAAGGGTTTTACCCCGGTAAATATATAACCAAACAATAATGTTAAGTACAAATGGAATGTGGCTGAAGAACTTGTGTTACATGACTATATAGGTTATTATTGTTCGATTTGTGAATTAATAATAGCATCTGTAGTGGTTTGATTTCTGGTTGGGGCTGATTTATATTCGTTCAGATTGTTGCGCTCCATGGTTCTGTTGGAAGTTCCTAACAATTGTTAGGATTGTTTGGTTAATATCCTAATGTTGGCGTGACTTTCCTGCTTCCTTTATGGGAAATGGCCTAGTTTCGCCGGATATTGGGTGCTCATTTGTAGTGGTGATTCATGGACATGTTGATGGGAGGGAATAAGGCTCTTTGTTCCTGAGTTTTCTGCTTTCGATACAAGTTCCAGCATATATGGCCGCCTTTGGAGTGATGAAATTAACCCCTTATGTCATGTTTTGTATCCATTCCGGAAGAATTGAACTCTACGTATGTAGGTTTGATTTTGTTTCATCACTTCTCTCATTTGGTGCGTATTTCGGTTCCTTTGATGCTACGATCTGCTGTGTTACGATCTTTGCCATATTGGTTGGATTAGGTCGTTTTTGTGTTAAGTTGGAAAGCAGTTCGGGTCCGTTATTCCATTGATGGTGGCCTGTTGATGCATGTCGTGCTTGTGATAAGCGTGTTGTTACTTTATTGTTTCATCATGGTTAGTACGAATGCGTTACTATTATTTTTGTCAACTATGATGTTAACACCTGATGCTATGGGTTATTGAGGCGTAGCTGCTGGAAATAGGTGTTTGGTTTCATTCGTTGATTGGTATGTGTTTGGTATGTGGTATGTGTTCGTTGTTTTTCTTAGACATGTGATGTTTGGGCGACATTATTCTATTTTGGGTCTAAAGAAAATGATGATTATGGAAGTTAGAGTTGTTTGTAAACTCTAGGTTGTGTTTTTATCTCATTTCTGATGGTATTGAGCTAAATTCCTATATGGGTTATTAGTTTTCATTCCCATGAAAACTAATAATGATTTTACATTGAAGTGAGATTTTGGTTGAGGCTATTTGATGCTTAGCAGATTGTTAGGGTCTCATGGCTGTTAGTGAGGTTTATTCTTGTAAGTTCTACTCTTCTATGTCGATTTCAGATGGGTAAAATGATGCTTAACTTGGTGGAGGTTTTAAGTTGGCATGGGAGATGAAGATGTGGAATACTATGATGACTATGAAGGCTCAGGTTTAATCACCTGAGTAGGGAATTATTTTTTGATCTTTATGTAGTCATTATTAGTTGTTTGTTTCGTTTGTAAGTTATAAGAATGGTTTGTCATTCTTATATAGTGGTTTTTTGTGTCGCTAGTTGTGCATGTAAGTGTCCTGTGGGACTAAGATGTGGGAAGTCACCCTCATCCTTTGTACTTCAATGTTTTTTGGTGTAATAGTATTTTACCGGGGTGATGAAACCCTTTTACCCAAAAAATAGTTTTAAATTTGTTTCTCGAGGGTCCCCGATGGTGGAACTTGGGGTACATACTTAGATCATGTTAGTGTCGTGTACTTTAGATTGTGGATAATTACGCCTTGGATCCTCGTTTCTAAAAATAGGCATTTAGGTCTTGGCTACCCTCTTACACCGGCCCTTGGACCCTTAATTCTGAAAGGCGTTAAGGTCTTGGAACTCACCGTTGTAACGGCCCTTGGATCCTTTATTCCGAAAATAGACATTTAGGTCTTGGCTACCCTCTTACACCGGCCCTTGGACCTTTAATTCTGAAAGGCGTTAAGGTCTTGGAACTCTCCGTTGTAACTGCCCTTGGATCCTTTATTCCGAAAATAGGCGGCGAGGTCTTGGATTTCCCTAGTTCCGTGAGTTCTAAAGTACATGGAGTTAGGAGTGAGGCATTAATATTAAGATTCAAAAATAATATAAATAAAGAAGCATGAAAAATGAATAATAATGAATAACCGATGTCGAAGTAAGACTCCCAGTACTATCGGTGACGCCCGATGTGCAGGTTATTTAAAGAATGGAGGATCTAATAATAAAGTTTCTTATGTTTCTAGCATAATAATAAGCCTCATTTTTAGTCCGGGAGTGTCTAAAAAGCATTTCCAAAATCGTGTTAAATCGGGATCTAAGTGTGGACCTTAATTTTTATCAAAAGGAAGTCTTTAGGAATGCTTTGAAAACTAGTTATTGTCTAAACTGGGTTTCTTCTATATAATAAAGTTCCTAAACATAATGAAATAAGAAAAATCAAAAAAATTTCATGATAAAATTATTAAAGGAATTAGGATCATGGGAGCGAGAAGTAGCTACGCATACAAAATTAGCATTTATGAGTAGCGTTAGCATCTAACTTATACTTAACAATTATTTCATTTTTAAGCTTGGTTTGGGGATCGTGAACTTCGAGAATGATGAAATTTATTTCCATGAGACACCCAGTTTGTGTGAATCCCGTTCTATAATGCCACTATTGAAAATTAAACACGTCATCTAATTTTGTTTTAATTTAAACTCCTTGCATTGAATAGAAAGTCGAAACGGGGTATCCTTGGAATTTTTTGGAAATTCTTTCATTACTTTATATGATCGTATTGCTAGGGACTAGCAATTGATAGTGTGGGGGTATGATGAGTGGCCTTTTGCTCATCATTTTACACTCATAAAACCCGCAAAAAATGACTAAAAACACCCTAATATATCAATTTATATCGCAAATATCCATGGAGTGTGTTTTTATGTGTTTCGGGTACAAAAGGATTGAAAACGGGGCAAAAACGGACAAAATCAAGCTTGGAATGGAAAAAAGTGCATTAAACACGGAGCCAGGAGTAGTTTTCTACGTTCTTTGGTCAATTTAGGACCCGAAATACGTTTTTGAGTGAGCTTGGGAAAAACGGGCACGAAACCCAACCCTAAACCAAAATTTCCTTTTTACCCTTTCACCCAAAACCAAAACTACCATTTTAAACCTAAACCATTTTTTATTTAAAACCGTTTTTCTTATAAAAACCATCCTTTTATTAAAACCCATTTTTTTATCAAAACCATTTAATATATATATATATATATATATATATATATATATATATATATATATATATATATATACTTAAACTCTTTTTTTTAAACTAAACCCTAAACAATTAATAAACCTTACCTATTAAACGCCCAATTGAACCTCTCATATCCTTTGAACCCTTTCACAATCACCCTTATGACCGCTTGTCACTTACACTTTGAACCATACCACCTATTACCCCAACCCATCACACTTGCATCCTTACCAGTTTTTCTTTTCCACCCACTTTTACCCAGAAATAGTCAAAACCCAGGAACCTAAAACCCGCCAGACACAATCCCAAGCTCATCCATTCCCCAAGTTAAGCTAGTATCACATGTTGCCATCCACCTTGGCAATCCCTGGCTTGAAGAAAATGAAGACCAATGGACATCTGTGATTAGAGGGTTTGGTCTCCAAGATTGTTTAATGGCTGTGATTGAATTCAAGAAAGCAAGATGAGGTCCAAGGCTGTTTACACTCACAAAAGAAACACAAAAGCACCTTGGCTCATTCCTACTCACAAAAGAAACACAAGAAGCAAGGATGGAACCCTAGCACATGTAGTATAAATACTTTTGGTATTTTGATATTTGTTATATATACTTTTGAATGAATCACTCACCATTTTACATTCTCAACTACTATACTTCATCTTTTTATAAAAAAAATGTCTCAAGAGAACACCCCACGAAACACCAACCGTACCCAACGAGGAAGAAATCCCCGAAGCAATCTCCCGACACCCGAAGGAACGTTCAATTTAGGAAATACTCCTTCATCAAACCAACAAATCAACTTACGACCACAATCATTCTATAACCAAGCTTACCAAAACCAAACATACCGTAACCCATACCCACAACAACAACAACAAGCTTTTAGCCAATTCTCACAATAACAACAACAAAACACGTTTACCCAATTCTCACAACAAAACGTGTTCCCATTTGATGACCCCAACTACAAGTCACAAATACAAAGGCGTGGTTCGTCATCATAAAATCATATGCAACAAACAATGTCTCCCATTTCTTCATTTCCAAATGAAGAAATGTACGAACCTTATTTTCCGGAAGATTTTTGTCAAAACACCGTTCGTGAAGAAAAGATGCCAAAAGAGGTCGGCTCAAACCGAGGAGCAACCCCGGATGATTGCATGGACCAAGAGGAAGAAATTGCATTGTGCAAAGGTTGGATTCATGTATCCGAAGATAGTTCCAAAGGTAATACGATGACGGAGAATGGATTTTGGGTTGGGTTACAGGCGTACATAGAGAGCAAAGCAAAGATGGATTGCCGAACGTACGATATGGTTTGTAAGAAATGAAAGACGGTGCGCCCGAACGTGGCTCGGTTTAGTGGAGTGTTCAATAATGTCAAGCGTATGGATACGATAAGTGGAGTCGGAGATGAAGATTACTAAAATACGGCAACTCTAAACTTTGAAGCTGAACACGGTTACAAGTTCACACTCAAACATTGTTGGGAGCAGTTAAGAAAATGTCAGAAATGGAAAGTTCCAAATTTTTAGATAAATATTTGTTGAATACGGTTACAAGTTTCAATACTAATTTTAATACTCGTATTACATAAGGCTAGTCGGCAAGATGGGTGAGCGAGTCACTTTATGCTAAGACTCACGCGCGAGTCCCTTGCCCAGCTCCTCATGTCATGCGTGAGTTGTGGATTCCAACGACACTTAAGGTGAGTCGGTCACCTAGCTATTTTGAAAAGAAAATCGGGCCCCTCTTTGAATTGTTACCATTAGTTTATAAAATAAATAAATAAATAAAAATTCCACACTACCCCCATTTTCTCCTTATAAAATACCCACCAAATCACTTTTTTAAGCGCAAGCTAACCATTTACACTCTCAACTATTATACTTCATCTTTTTAAAAAAAAATGTCTCAAGAGAACGTCCCACGGAACACCAACCGTACCCAACGAGGAAGAAATCCCCCGACACCAGAAGGAACGTTCAATTTAGGAAATACTCCTTTGTCAAACCAACAAATCAACTTACGACCACAAGCATTCTATAACCAAGCTTACCAAAACGAAACATAACGTAATCCAACAACAAGCTTTTATCCAATTCTCACAACAACAACAACAACAACAACAACAACAACAACAACAAAACACGTGTAGCCAATTCTCAAAGCAAAACGCGTCCCCATTTGATGACCCCAACTACAAGTCACAAACACAAAGGGGTGGTTCGTCATCACAACATCATACGCAAAAAACCATGTCTCTCATTTCTTCATTTCCAAATGAAGAAATTCCCATTTCTTCATTTCTAAATGAAGAAATATACGAACCTTATTTTCCTTATTTTCCAGAAGATTTTTGTCAAAACACCGCTCTTTGAAGCTGAACACGGTTACAAGTTCACACTCAAACATTGTTGGGAGCAGTTAAGAAAATGTCAGGAATGGAATGAGGCTGAAGTTCCAAATTTTTTAGCAAAAGAAGCAAAAGAAAGGTCCAAGAGATACAAGTCATCTGAGTCTAGTTCGTTCAACCAAGAAACTGGGGATGCTAGTATTAACCTGAATGATGATGCTTGAGAAAACGAGGAAGATTATGTGATAGAAGTTTGACGACCACCGGGCATGGACAAAGCAAAAGCTGCGAAGAAGAAATGTGTGCGGTCGACGGGGATCGTCGGCAACTATGAATGACGAGTCATTTGCTAAGATGATGATATCAGAGTTGGCACATCAGAATGAACGTGCCATGGAATTGAAGATGAAAGAACGGGCTTAATTTATGGCGATTTAAAAGAAGGAGGTGGAAGTGCAGGAATATGAAGCAAGGCAAAAAGACTTAATGTTCTATTTGCAACCATATGAACACTTGAGTGGGGAAGTTTATGTAATGTTCTACTTTCGTATGTTTGCATTTTAATATTTGTAGTTTATGTATTGTTTTAATTTAGAAGTTTATGTATTGTTTTAATTTTGTACTTTCGCGTTTTTTTCCGTGTATTTACGTTTTTATATTTCGTAAGTATTAAAAAAATGAGAGTTAAGGTGACCAAGGTGACCTACCTTGTCCACAAAAAAGTGAGTGGAATTGAGGTGAAGTGTGAGGAGAGAGAAAGTTGACATAGCGCCGAGGTATAAGATGAGTAAGTGTTTGCCTTGCCATCTAGCCTAAGGGACAAACGGTTCAATCACAAGCCAGCCTATTAATCCCAAACCCAAATTTTGGAATGCTATAGATCGATGTGAGCTTATTTACTTAGAATTTAGAAAAGGCATGCAATGTATGAAAGTTCCTAAATCATATTGAAACCAGGATGGGTACTACAAGTCTAATATTATAGGCAAGACCACACACAAAGCAAGAGTCTAATCGTAGCAAGTACAAATGATTATGCTAGACAACGTACAACTAGGCAAAATACGCAACAATATTTGATTATGCAGCAACGCCAGCTTCAAGAAGCATCTGATCAAAATGCCAGACCCCTGCAATTCAAATATTACAGCGATTAATACATATATAATACAATTTTTCGAATGCATGTACCACATATAATACATGCAAGTTATATGATTTACTTTATCAACTATGTTCTAACTAAATTGCAGACATATTTCTTCGATCTCGAAGATAGATTTTGATTCATATATATACAAGTTTTGTTATGAAGAAGATTTTCATAGAAACTTACCATGGCCTTTCCCAACTCTTCTCAGTTGAGAGACATAGTCTGATATTTTCTTTATTGCTTCAACCTACCATGATACAGATATTACTTTAAGATATTTGGATATATGAATATCAATACCTACATTAACATGTATTTCTAGATATGATATTCACCTGCTCAGCTAGAAATTCGCTCTCAATGAAGTCTGCCATTTGGGGATCATTGTTTCTATCAGCCACCTTTAGTTTCAAAAACAATTGGTTAAACATTGTAAGATCCCATGTACTGTTATAATATCTGTTATCATGATCGATGGAATAGTGTTACGAAAAATACAAGGAAATGGCATACGTACCGCGTGCAATGCAAGAAGTTTTTCATTGACTAGTTTCTCCAAGGACAATGCTAGCTCCATTGCTGATCAAGGTCAAAAGAATAAAGCTGAATATGGTTACTTATCGATCTGTTACTTAACTTTTATATGGCTACTGTATTTCATGGATAATATTTAAGTTGGGCTTACCATATAAAGCATCTCCCTTTTCTACATGCTCAAACTCAGAAGGGGGAGTAACAATAGTGTGCAATGTCACTCGTCCACCTCGCATATTCTGCATATTTATAAATATCATCAGACTTCAAACTTGAAATTTATTTGCTGTTGTGTACTAAAAATATTTTTGTAACGTATGTTCTTCAAAATCTTATAAATTCACATATGCGGAAATGACCTGATATTTCATTAGCTTCTCAGCATGTTCTCTTTCTTCATCACTTGATTCCTTAAAGAATCTGACATATACAAACGGAATTTTATGATAACGTATATATTCAACTGTTAGTATGAAAGGATTCGAGTTTATATGGTTTGCTTACTTGGCAAAGCCCTTCAAAGCTACGTTGTCCCTATCAAAATATGCATACAGAGCATGGTACACGTACGAGACATTATATTCCACACTGCAGCAATATTAAAATACAAAACAGTTAGAGAAAAGTTATTGACCTCCGAATGATAATTTTGCTGCTACTAGTTTATGTTCTATAAAGATATGTATAACTTTAGACCGACTAATCGTTAACATCATTGTAGTAAATACTTTTCGATCTTTTCATTTGCTTGGGTCGGTCAGTTTGAAATAATATCAGTAACACAAACGGTTAAAGCATGTCAAATTAAATGAGCATCACATAAGTTTGGGTATTGAAACTCCCTTCATCGACGATGATATCTGTGACGCTTCCCCAAATAACACATAATTTAAAAGATCAATGACCAACAAAAAGGCCTATATTATTTCAAAGTTATTCCTTTAGTTTTGTATCTGTTTATGTTTATACAATTATCAAGTCGTAAGTTTTTAGTCTTGTCGATCTTATCAATATCTGATTTTTTTGGCTTATAAAAAATCGATATGACCAGCACTGAAATTCAGATTAAAAGTCATACTTTCATGTCTATCAGTCATTTCTCTAAAGCCAAATATAACAAAATCATAAACACCATAATATCATACTTCTTCATATATATATATATATATACGTATATATATATATACGTATATATATATATATATATATATATATACGGAATATATTAGCACAATTAATTGTAGCCAATTGGTTCAATTTTACTAAAAATGTGGGTTCCTGATTATTTTTGTGGGTCCTGATTCTTTTCTGTGGGTCCCTGAATCATTGCTAGTTTAATTTTTATGAAGGATTGTATTTAATGGCTACAAAAATTGTAAGCTATCCCACATATATATATATATATATATATATATATATATATATATATATATATATATATATATATATATATATATATATACACACACACACACACACAGATCTACGATAAAACATAACTGGCCGTAAATAAATAAAAGAAAACTTACTTAATCTGCTCATTAATAGCAGCTTCACACTCATCAAAATACTTTTGTCTAGCAAGCGACATCTGAGGCGATATCGGAACAATAAACTCATCTTTCTTAACCTCATCAAAAGGCTGAAACAAAACACCGCTACTCACCACCACATTTTCTTCACCCACACTCGCACCACACCTTCCATTCAATTTAACGAAACCGATGGGTTTCCTCGGTACGTAACTGAGATCCGCATCGGTTTTGTTCAAAAGGAGATTAAATGATAAAGAAATTGATGTGTTTAGAGACATTTTTTGATGATGAAATGAGAGTGTGTGTGTGATATTTAGAAGAAGAGCTTAAGGGTTCACGAGAATGATAATAGGAGATGGGTGAATGTTGACCGTTGAATGGCGAGACATGTGGACGGTTCAGATTGATTGGAAGGTACGGGCGTGTGGTCGCCTCGTGGCTTATCTTAAAAGTCTGTGGTGGTTGCGGAAAGATCTGTTCCATGTCATTCTAGGTATCTTTACCCACCCAAGTATTTTTCGTGATTTCACACCACTACTTTTTACGTATAACAACGTCGGATGTAATGGTCACTAGATTTGGACCATGCAATGGGTATTGGATTAATTAAAAATGAAGAACCAAGTTTAGAGAAACTATTACCCAAAATTCATGTTAGAAAAATATATAGGCTCAATGTATTATCTCTGTATCTCATTGAAAAATCTACAAATTATATACCACCGTTGCTTTTTACGTATAACATCGAATGTAATGGGCACCAGATTCAACATCGCACATCAGCTTTTACTTTCAATCACTAAACCAACCACTAACGGCACATAGAGTTGCCTTGACATCCACACCGTGACAAGCCAAGTCACGAATGACCACCAAAACATATACCACAAGTCACGGCCAAATTGTATATGTTTGGTGACCGGCTCACCGAAGTGAGGTGCAAAAACGTGGGTTAATTTTCAAAAAGTAAATGTTTTTTATTTGTTATGTGAGTGTGTGTGAGATATTTAGTGTAATATATTTGTACCAAGTGGGGTATTTTAATAAAAGGTTAGAAGAAAGTGACCAAATTGGGTAAAAGGTGAGAGAGAGTGAGAGGAAGTGAGAAGAGAGAAAGCTAAGGTGGCGCTGTTAAATACCATGTTATTGCTCTCTTAAAACCATTAAGGAAGTTTTTTTAACTTCACTAAGGAAGTGTTTGGGGTCTTTTGCACTATGCAATGGGCTTTGGATTCATTAAAAACGTGGTTTCTTAAACACCTATGAAGAACCAAGTTTAGAGAAATTATTACCCAGATTCATATTAGAAAAATATATAGGCCCAATGTATTATCTCTGTATTCAATTGAAAAATCTACAAATCATGTACCCATCTGTCTCAGAATAAATGTTATTTTTTAAAAAATCTCACTGACTACATTATCACTAACCTGTGTAGTTAATGACCGAAATTTTTGTGTTTCGGTTAAGGACCGAGACACGAAATTTTTGGTATTTCGTTGGGATTTCGGTGGTATTTCGGTAATTTTATTATTCAAACATAAGTCTTATATAGCTATTAAGAGTGCAAGATACAACATAAGTCTTATATAAAATATGTGTGATTTTAATTAAGTTTGGGTCTTTTTTATTAAGCCCATTAAGTTATTTGTTGGGCCTATTTTAAAAGGTTTTTAATGGGCTATGAAACCATATACATAGTATTATATTATTAGGGTTACATTAGGTTACACATCATCAATAACCCAACCCCCACTTTTCCTCATCACCCTCCTACCATCTTCTTTCTCTTGTTTTAAAAAAAACTCCTGCTCAAATTAGAACAATATCAAGAAAAGCTGAAACCCCAAAATGTGTTCCATTTAGTGCTCATTTGAAGCTACAAGTCGCGGAGTGGTAACTTGTCTGAAAAGAGGCGGAAATATGAAAAACAAACCCTAGATCTGAAGTTAGAGGAGGTCTGACCGGATTTGTCGGTCAATTTCGGTCAATTTTCGATCATTTTCGGTCAATTTTCGGTCAATTTAGAATATTTCGAACGAAATTTGAAACGAAATTCTGGGCGAAATTTTTTTGAACCTCCGAAATCCGAGATACCACTGGTATACCAGTGGTATACCAACGAAATTAACTACACAGTCACTAACTACATTATCTTTACTCACCCAAACTCCATTTCGATTAGTTGAACACAAAATAAACATTTATTTTAAAACATCCTAAAATAATAACATATACATTTATTTTGAGACAAAAAAAATTACCGCACAATACTTTTTATTTTCAACTACTTCGTATTAGTTAGATGAGACCACTTTCATATCATAATACTACTTTTTATTTTCTTCTATTAATTGGATGGTACCACTTAAATGTGATACTTTTACCTAGTGTTTTAAAAGGAGCGTGGCGTTATTAAGGCGTGAGGCTTGACCTCCACGTTACGCATAAACTAAGGGCATCAGCTTAAGTTGTGACGTAAAATGAGGCGTCGAAAGACACGCTAAGGCTTGAGGCTTGACACCTTTTTTGAATTCAACTCTGATGAATAATGTTTTTCTGAAAGAAATGAAAAATATTACATGGAATGATAGTTTGTCGACTTTATTCTTTATGTGACACTTTTTATAAATTTGATATATATAAAATATGATATAAATTTATAAATTTATAAATATTTCCATATGTTTTGTCAATATAAGTTCACACGCCTTAGAAAATACTATGGCTTTGCCATGACTCTTAAGGCGTGATGTGTAGCGTATTTATAACCTTGCCTCTTATCTAAAAAATTATAGCAAACACAAATAAATGAATCGCAATATCTAATCCCATAGTACCTTTTAACCAGTGTCAAACCCATAGTGATTCCAAGTAGCAAACCAAACCCTAAATGATCCCTAAAGATGAGAATAAACGGTTTTTATTCTTACATTCGGGTCAATCGGGTTCAAAAATATATTCGGGTCAATCGGGTCAACCCGAATTGACCCGAGTTCTAAACAAGATCGGGTTCGGGTATGTTTTTTTAGCCTTGACCCGACCCGAACCCGACTAACCCGGCTCAACAACATTTTTACAATGTAAAATACTCAGGTTGACCCGAACCCGAATTGACCCGACCCGATTGACCCGACTCGAGTTGACCCGAGTTCTAAACAAGGTCGGGTTCGGGTATGTTTTTTTTAAGACTTGACCCGATTTGACCCGACCCGAACCCGACTGGGTCAACCAGAATAACACCCCTAGACTCACAAGGAAAAAAACACTACGTTTAAACACTTTCTACTGCAGACCACATCTTCATTTTTCACATGATCAACAATTATATCATATAAACACCGACACGCAAAAATATATAATCACCACATTCAAAACCTATACAACTTTTAGTACATCATTCGACACTTTCACATACAGAAAGAAACTTGTAACAAATCCATCACAGTTTATGGTTTTCAGTTTTCACATAACTCAACAAACATAAACGAGTATCAGAAACTTGCCACGGTTCCAACACATTTCAGAACTTATCTACCGTAATCCCATCCCTGCAAGCCTCATAAGCTTGTCTACTTCTAGTTTTCTTCAAGCCGGCTGTGAAATGCAGCTTCGATCCTTCAGAAGTGATACAAGTTACTTTGACCCAGATCATAACTTTTGTCTTAAGTCCTTCAACATCAGTTAGCTTTCCTTTTTCAAGATAACCCGTCACAGTGGTTGAAAACCTAAGAACTGATGAGTCTCTGTAACCCACTTCACAAATTGAAGGTATGAATACTGTTAGTTTTTTGGTTTGTTCATCAAACTCGTAGTTTGTGGCATCACGGGGGAAGATACCCACCGGGAAGTCGTGCTCCTTAAGTAGTTCGGTCAGTGGCTTTTGCATTTTCCCTGCAAACGCAACACCAGTGTGTGGATGAACAATTTTTGTATCGGATTATCTGGTTATGTAGGGATCAAATATATCGTTTTTAACTAGCTGCACAAAACACTAAACCCTATCTCATATACAAAACAATTTAGTACAGCTATTTAGCAGATATTTATTATTCAACTCACATGATAACTTTCAAAGCGCAAATCCAAGCAACCCTTCATTACTTATTCAGAACGATACTACCATTTCAGTAAGTGAAGTTATAATCCTCTTAACACCGAGAAAAAAAAAAAAATCTCATTTGAACTGTCCCACCAAAAAGATTGCCTAGTTAAAAAATATATTTGTATCCAGAGTCCAGACTCAATAAGTGCCAACGTTCATTATTTCAAAACTAATAAGATTGATTTCAAACTACTAAATTTTTCTTATTTCACCATTACCAAAGGGTAGCGTAGATATTTGGCTAATAATCACACTTGCTAAAGAATCTTTAATTTATAGTCATGGAAGTTTAAGGAAGGGTGTGGGTACAAAATTATCATGACTCTCTATCATGGCAAGATTGAGTTTGTATAATCCAGTAATGCATCTATGGCATGCAGTTTTTTTGTATGATAAATAGCAGCTGCAAGAATTTTTGGCGAATGTATGCTGTAAAAAATCATCCGAATTTTACAGCTACTTCATGCATGATATTAAACTTGCACAGCTCCACCATTTATTCCCTTAAACCATAATACTTTATTGGAAACAACATTATGCACCAAGATTTAGAGCTAGAGCCCTAATACTCAAAATAAAATCCAGAAATAAAAGCTCTAGATTGCCTATGATCACAGAAGAACATCGACAGTAAGATTATATTCAGTATGACGAAATTCCGATAAGCAACTTTAAAATAATTACCCTCAAATAAAAGAAATTAAAATAGAAAGTCGCACAAAGAAATTAAAGCAGCCCAAATTTAAGTTGGATATCAGAACAGAGAAGCAAAACAAACCTTTCATTTTGTTGACGAACCAGGTTGCTCCACCCGAAATACTGCTTTGCAAACTCTTAAAGATACAAAAAGAAGCAAGAATCAGATATTTTCCATACAAAGATTAGCATGTGCTGATACAGGGCAGCTATACTTAAAATATAAAGGATCAAAAGATCGTAAACGATAAATAACTTGTAGTCAACCAATTGTACTACGGGAAGAATCAAATCAACGGTACCAACATATTAACTTAAAATGCAAACTGTTTCTCCATGATTTTACACTAATTTTAGTAATGATAGTTCACTCGTATCTTGTCCTATGAATATGTAAGACCCAACAGATCGTAGTGAATATGCAAACTGATCTAAGAAACAGGTTTTTCTATACATTTTGTTGTCATTTAAGCTGCTTTAGGTAATTTTTTATTTTGTAGCTGGAATGCATTTCAAAATAGCAGATTATTTCTTATATATGTGCTTTGAATATATAAATCTTAACATATTAGACTAAAGAAGTATATATAACCAAAGCATCCCTATCATAAGTCAGAACTTTACTGATGTTTCAGTTCATGAATCCTGTGTTTAAGCCAAATTACGGGTTGGAAGGAGATAAGTCTAAAAGGGAGGGAAAGAAAAGAAAGTAAAATAAATTTAATTTTACAAATTTCCGAGTAGAAAAGAAAAGAAAAGGAATGCTCATGAGTTGGAGATAATAAATATACAATGTTTCAAGTTATAGGCATCTATGCAATTCAACAATATTATAAAACTCATACCACCTATGGAAAAAAAAGTTTAGGAGAGAATATTCATCCAATCTTCCCTCCGATTCCTTTCTCTCATTTGCCTAATATAACTCGAGAATTCAGTTTTTTAATTTTCTTTCTCCTTCCTCACCAAAATAAAACTTGGGGACATAATATTAATGGAAACCGCTCATCAAATGGCAACTAACCTCCAAAAGCTTCAATCCTTAAACTTTGAAAAAAAAAATGTAAAATGTGATTGTGATTGTGGTTGTTAGTTAATGTAAAATGTCCACAATCACCGCTTTCGGAAAATCAGTTGCAATATAAGGTTCAGGGGTATCTATGGACATTAGTTAATTAAGTTCAACTTTATCCCCAACCACCCTGCCCTCACCGCTCACCCCCACCACGCCCTGGTGTATCCTGATTCCTGCCACACACCCCTGCCCCCACATCTATATGCCCCCAGTGACCATATTTTCAAAATCCCGCTTTTTGCAAAGGAAAGAAGCAGTTCTTTTCCATGATCCCAAAAGTCCAAGGACTGGAGAATGTTGACAAACAAATACAACATGACTTTATAAAAGTTGCAGCGACCCTAAACAAAGAAGTTATGATACCCAGACGACTCTTATATGGCTGAAATCCTAGAAGCCTGAAGTCATGATGAAATTTATAAGGGAAGAAGACCAAGGGATGGAAGGGAACGAGACATGTCACTTGGTCGGGAGTCATGCAATGATAATGGTTATGGAGGCTTTGTGAGTTCTTACTGCATACAAGAAACCCCTATTCTAATAAGTGCCAGTGAAAATGGAAGTTAGAAAGCTCAAGGAGGAAAGGTATAGGTGGTAGTTAACAGGCGTATGGATGAGTTGGTTGTTGGATAGGAATAAACGCCACTGAAAACACTCCACACCAAACACATTTTCAAACGGGTATTAAAGTCATTAGAATCAGCAAAAAACATTGACGACATATTATGGATAACGAGCAAAAATATAAGAAACCAAACTAAAATATTTTGGGTTGGTTGCTGTTCCATGCTGAACGAAAAAAAGGGCTGAACTTGGATAGACAACAAAAGAAACGAAAAGAACGAAGTTCACTCTCTAACGATAACACTATATGAGTTAAATTTTGTGATAAACAAATCTTTAATTGCAATTATGAGATTGCAAGAAGAGTGAATTTATAATGATTCTTCTAAGTAATTTTCCTCTTTAAATAAAATCAAACAGTATACATGTGCAACAACAAAAAGAGTAAATCGTCAATTTTTTTAGAGCAAAAGTACATAACAATATCTGTAAGGTACCATGGTAAAGATCACTAACCAAATTTACTCGTAACAAAGGTTTGTTACGCGTTATTAAATATTGGCCAAAACCTTACGGCTCACATGTAAGTAATCCCTAATTTATTTAGCTTGCTTTTGCAAATTCAAATATGACTTTACAGGAACACTTATGGCTCGTTTGTAGTCTTAGTAATTGTGAGCCTAGTTATATTCTTGTACATTCTTGTGGGATTACATGACTGAAATTTGATGTTAAAATTTGTTTATAAAGTTAATGAACTTAAAGCAGATTGGCTCAAAACATGGTTGCAAAAAGCGCTAGGCGCTAGTCGGGCGGTTGACCACCGCCTAGCTAGTAATCGGCTGAGGCGGGGCCTAGGCGGATTGGACTTTTCTATATACAAATTTTAAAATTATATGTATAAATTTAAATATATATTGATTAATTTAAAATCTTCTCTTCTTCTCATATACAACAATTATGTCACAAAGTTTATTCTCACACCATTAAACACAAGATCCGACCAATTGAAAATAAAACCCTAATTTAAAGTTAAAAAAAGGCATTGACCGCCGCTTGCGGCGTTGACCGCCCAATTGGCCGATTTTGTGAAATCAGGGTGGCTAGTAGCCGCCTAGCGCCTAGGCCGCGTTTTACAACACTGGCTCAAAAAATAATAACAATCACACCAACTTTGAAGTCAAACATAAACTTGCATAACTTTGAAGTCAAACATAAACTTGCATATACTCGAAGGGAAAGAGTAAGTGATCCTAGAACCCAAGGGAGCATATGATCCCGTATTGGGCAAATTGTGCAAATTAGCAGTGTATTGTCACCTCATTTCGGAATCAATTTTGAAATACAAGTTACTAGAACTACTCGTGTTCAAGAATTAATTGTTTGTGGTAAATTTGACCAGAAGCCTGTATAATGTGACTGTATCAATGATAAAATGACGGTTTACGAGGGTTGGGTGGTACTTTATAGTGGATTGGGACGAGTAACGTGTTGAGTAGTGATACATTCTCCTAAACTTGTACCTACAAATCTTCCTAATAGACAACTGGATTGATCCATAGACTGATCACTAACAGCTATGCCAGGTGCTCCACACCATAACTGGATTTGTAGGCACATGTTTTTGGCTTAACTGTATTTGGCCTATGGATCATGACACAGTTATGTTCAAATTTATTCTTTTTGCTAACTCAGTTTTTATTGTCGTAATATTTCTCTTGAGAATGCAAACAAAGATTTGATCAAAGAAGTTGATGTACTATCAGTCCATTTTTCCAGCAGGTATCTGTAAGACTTGTTAGCCTAATCGATTAATATTATATCAGTGATTTAAATTCTCCCACAACAAGGATATAATCCGATTTCCATTAACATCATACCCACATAATGAATACATCATAAAAAGGGATATGACCTTTATACTTCAGTTGCATAACAAACTTATCTTTAGACATTTACTTGGCGCAAAGTAATTATAATTATAATCGCTAACTATTTGCAACATACATTAAACAGCCACCATCATACTAAATTCCCACATAAATTAGTTGTACCCATTACTTTATGACTGATAAATCAGGCAAGCATTGCTGAAATTCCTGGTAGTCATGTCGATCTTAGTTTCAACATCTATGATTATGCAATCATATTAGTGAACTTTTTGTATGTAAGCATATTATCCCCTCAATCAACAGCACAACATACATTTTCGTTCAAGATCCAATTTTTATCATAACGCCAAAATTGCAAAAGATTTTGTCATAGCTCTAAATCCGAATTTGTTTATCTATACTATTAGCTACAAACTTCATTGTAGTTACTGCAATTTAACTCTGCACAAATTCACAATCACACCATCTTTGAGTTGAAAGTTGAATTGCTTGTCCTCAGAAGCCAACAGTTTATACTTTTATTTGATTATACGCTTACATATTTGGTAAATTGAAATAAATAGGAGTTAATTTCACCTCATTCATAAATTGATCACTCGAAAATTCAAAGTCACTACAAAAAACACTACACGTTTTGGATATGAACTGTTTTTGGTAATTTGGCTGAATGATTTTCATATCAGATTCCCTAGAATCTGAAATGGAATGGTATTGAATGTCCAATTGTTTTAGTAAAGATCTCTAGATTCCACTGACCAATATATAATATCGTGAAAACGCATTGCTACCTGTTGCAATTTGTATAGGCTTCTACAATGGAAACCATAAAAATTAGCAACTTATGGTCATCTAAGTTTTAATTACATCACTTTATAAATACTGGTTACGAAAACCTCTAACACCCTTTTCAAAATGATTGTTGTTATTACGTTTGACCATACACCTGTGTTGCTGTGTAAAATGTTATTGTCCCTGATTAATTTCATAACCACATCAAGAGTTCGGTAGCTTTTATAATACTCTTTGAGAATGATTCTTTTAATATATCCCTGTAAAATCGTGCATACAAATCCTCATAACAAACAATTGGCGTTGATCATTATGCCAAATGTCCCATAAGGATAGGCACAAGTTTGGAAAATACATAATAACCCGTTTTTTAAAACTCCATAATTTTCATAACCATTCCCACCCTTTTCGCAACGATCTATAAAAAAAAATAAAAAATAAAAAAATAAAATAAAAAATCAAACTATATAACTACTTACTGCAAAAACAATTAAAACCATAATTATGTTAAATAAATCACCAAAGATCTATCTTTAAAATTAAATTATAACTTCACCATGAACCAGGGTCAACATCTAAAACCCAGAAATATGATTAATTAACAAATAAGAATACTTCAATTTTACACAGATCATAACAATTAAACATAAAGACTTACATTAATATCATCACCAACAGAATTAAGTTCTTTGCTGGCTTTGTTACCCAACCAATAACTTCCAAATTTACCCATTAGCTGATCCATATTTAGATTTAATTAATTTCTCAAGAATATGTGATTCTGATTATAAGATTTATTCAAACCCCTGAATTTTCTAGAGAGAAAAGAGTATTGAATGGGGTTGGTTTTGTTAGACTAAGGTTTATCAACTCAACATCACAACCCCAATCTCCGAGTTGTTTTTATTTTATTGGCTATTCGTTTTTTTAATACTTATATTATTTTAAATTGGGTTGTTGATAAATGGTATGGATTGATTATATATATTTTAGGTAGGTAGAAGAAAAAAAAATAATATTTTAATAAAAAATAGGGTTGGATTGGGTTGTTGATAAAGATAGTCTTACGACTTTGCAGAGGTTTTTCTTTGTCAGTTTCGGGGAACTTACACTATGCATCCTTTATTTTATGTATTTTAGTTTTTGTGCGCTAAAGGTTGACTTTTTAACACTTGTAATTGTAAGTATTTAGTGGCGGGATTTTACAATTATATTTGCGATATTTTAATTAATTATTTTGTATAATGTTTATGTATATGACGTAAAATCATCAATATAATTTTACTAAAACACATAAATATAAATTTACAAAGGATGAAAAAGTACCAAATCAGAATCTGTATGTGATTCTTACGCTGGATATCCAATATCATATAGGAGTAGTTATATAGTTGATGAAGATATTGATTATATATTGTAGGTTCCCAATAATGATAAACTAACACATAATTCCGGAGAAAGAAAGTTAGAAAGAGAGAGAATGGAAAGAATCATTCTTAAAAAGCATCGAGAAAGGTCAAGCATATATGTTTTATGAAATGATCAATGGTTTCATTAAATGATCAATGGTTTCATTTATGTTATGCCCTGCATTGTGTTCGTCTGTGTTTATTGAGCTTTCAGCGCCATGCGCTTTGCTTCGCTTTATAAAAGAGATAGAGAGAGCCTTGTCTTGAGAGTGAAAAGAAAGGGCAAGCAATAGAAAGGATAGTCCCTCGCGCATTCGCGAGAACTACTAGAAAATGGTGAGATCATTAGATCATTCGTGAGAACTACTATAAAATTTTGCATAAAATGAAACCAACGCCCTTTAAAGAAGGTTTACATATTGTTTATAATGCAAGACTAGGGCAACACCCTTATGTGGTGTTTATAGAATAATCCTAAGGCCCATGGGCTTACTACATATACCTTAAGTTAAATACATACATATAAGCCTATAATAAACAACCTATTACATAAACTAATGACCGACACTTTATATTGATTACACGTAATCCCAACAATCTCCCCCTAAGGGTTGGTCATCATGGTCTTCATTTACAGGTTTTCTGACGTCATTTGTTCTTTGACTTTCTTAGCTGATAACGTCTTCAATATTTACTTTCTTTGTTCTTTGTTTTCGTTCTTGTGATCTTATGTTGGTCTTGCCTTCACTTCATCAACGTCTTTGTCTCTGATGACTTTTCTTCCTTTGTGACATCCTCATACTTCTTGATAACTTTGAATCTTTATACTTGCGTAGTTCTCAACTTTTAACATTGATCTTTGTCTTTTAATTTTAATTCTTTGATTTTGACGTAGAATCTCCCTGATGAGAATGTCTTTATGATGTGGGTATGAGAATGTGGAAGTAGATGTTGATGATAATGGTAGTGGTAGTGGGCTCTGCTGGAACTCCGGGCCTTCATGAGTACCTGCATGAAACAGTTAACAATAAAGTTCCCGACGTAAGTGTTCAGATATTTTGTACAGGTACATCCTAGATCACTGACGCGTTCTTTGACGAATCTCAGACCGGATGGTCACTGGCATGTCCCCGTACTTAATATCTTCTCACTGTCGTTGTGAGTTGTAGCATCTTGTAAAATTCCTAGTTATCAATAAACATTAATCAATAAGTAATCTACTATTACAGTTCACTTAACCATTTTTACGTACAATTTTTTTTTTTTTTTTTTATGACAACGAAACAATATAACAATACGGGATTACATTTCTTTGGGACGAGCTCACGCACGTACCACGATGTTCCAAGTATCACCAAAACACAATATTTAACACACAACCCCCCCCCCCCCTCCTCTCACCTCTTATTCTCTTAATGGACCTATAAACCTAACCGGACCCGTAATAAATTGTAAATGGACCTAATCCAAGATTTTGTACAATAACCAAATCCAATAACATAACCAATATGGTTCACACCCATCTCGACACCCTAACACTTTGCCCCGATTACTCGAAATCTCGACACACAAGCTATGTTACAAAATACGTGACTCGTTTAAGCTCATGGCATAGAATCAGAAACACCAAAAACATAGACTTAGATCGAGAGTTTAATTACTAAACGAACTCCAAAACTAATCGAGTTCCATAAATAATCCAAACTCTTTCTAATGTGTTTCTTATTACTCAAATAAGTTTCCTAATCGTTTTACTTGATCTCACATGTTGGGCTAGACTCAAATGTTTTCTCCTAACACATTTGGTCACATTAAATTGTCATTAGGACCCTTTCGAGACCTAGTAAACCAAACGAACCATGACATGTATTTTACTTGATCACATATTCTAACTAAGACTCCCAAATATCATTTGAACCCAATTGTAACATGTATTTAATCATGATATGACTTTGCTTAAACCTAAAGTACTCGAATAAAAATCCTCAAAGTCGGTTCCTAGTTTCCACCTCACTAACCCGACTCCCAAACTCATTCACACCCTAACCAACTTGCAAACCTACTTGTAAACATACTAAAGTACCTCTAGACCTATCTTACATTCCCCATACACTTATCTTAATCCTTTTAGCATCTAATCACCCCAACTCGTATCACATTCGGTATATAGAAGTCCCCTATGCAACTCTATTCCATACGTACAACTCAAAACAATCACAATCACAAACTTTCCAAGTCACTTTCTACCGAGAGGAAGATCTAAGTTCCAAAGAGATAGAGCATGAGCACAAGTCATCCATGAGTTCCTATTGAATCCTTGCTAGGTGGTCTAACGAGCTACAAATCCTATACGTCAAGTACTAGTCTCACCATCGAGATATCCCCACCCATTTGTGGTGCAGTAAGCACTCTCACCCAACACTTAGTCAAATTTTCATGTTTTTGAATACTTTATGTTACGTACGAGCCTAGCTAGCTTTCCTTTGTTATTTCCATGTTCTCGTACTCCAATTTCCTATATTAAAAGAGCACTTGATTCTTGGTAAGGCATGGTTTGGAGTAGAATATTTGTTGGCATCGTATAACAAATCTTATACCATTTTATAACACGTTTCTAAGTCACCATGATCCATTCCCTTAAAATTATCTAAGTTGAATACCTAAACTGAAATGAATATAGCGACTAGAAATGGGTTGGTTAAACTGATCTTAGACGTGTACTAGGCCAAACAAAAGGCACTACTCATTTCCCTATAAGCCAAAAAAATAAGACATACCAAAGGGACACCATAATAAGCTCATTTAACCACTTATTACACCCCTAAGTTAAGCTACCTCGTCACAGCTTATACAAACTTAATATATAGCTAATGGGCCGTAAAGCCCATAAGCAGTTTCAATAAGCTAACTGGATAAAAAAATCCATGAACAGTTCCAATAAGTTATTTTAGGCCTATTAAGCAGATACGCAAGCCCAAACAGTCCCGAGCCCATTGGACCCTTTTAAATGTTAACGGGCCTTAAATTGGACCCTTAAGGCCCAATAAGCATAAAATAAGCTATTTTCAGAATATAAGCTGCTAGATAAGTTTAAATAAGCTGTTATAAGCTTATTTGAATAATAAAAATGTTAAACTTTGAAAACTATGAGTTTTGGACTAAAAAAACGCAAATATCATACAACTTGGGTTAAAAATGTAAATTTTATAAAAGTTAGGGTAGAAACTGTCAAATTGATAACTTAAAGCTATAAACCGAACATATGAATACCTTTGAGTATATAAATAAAATGTTTGAAAGGTTAAAGGTTTAAATTGTAAATATATTTTATTTTGGACTAGAAATGTAAAATATATAACTATGAGGTTAAAAGTGTAACTTTCCTTCAAATAGTGTCAAAAATGTCATTTTGGTAACTTGGAGGTAGATAGTGAATATTTGAAGACCATGAATGTTAAAATGTCACATTAGAAGAAATGTAAATATATTATAAATATGTGTTAAAGATGTAAATATTATACTATTAGGGTTGAAAAGGTAATTTTGATACAAATTGAAGGTTTATTCAGTAACATTGATATTATTTTGACACACTAATATCTTATCATTTATATTCTAAGAAGACACTTAGACGATACGTAAAGACTATTTAAATAACATTACGTATATAAACGATATGATAAAGCATTTTAACGAATAACATAATTCATCAACTAACTTATGTAGAAACGATACCTACGGATACTAAATACATAAAAACAAGTTAATATTACATAAAATAACATTTGAATTTGAACTTTAAGCATTTTAAGCATTTCAAGCCATCCTTGCCACAATCCAGTTCATTTCTCGATGCCATTTCGATAATTATTACTCGCACCAAGTCAAACTTGAAACTATCGGAATCTCAGACTTCCATATTATTCAGGTCATGTGTCGGAGCTGTTCCCACATTGCATTTGACATCACATACTTGGTTTGCTACCACTGAGGTGAGCTCATAGTCTCAATTTTATATGTTTTTCAAACTCGTGAGGAGATACATACTACAAATCTGAATGCAAATATTTTCTGTATGCTATGACTGATTGATATTGCCTAAGTTACCATTAATGCCAAAAAGTTCCTCATATCATGAACCATTAATCATTTGTAAGTGAACTCGAATATAGTAAATACATCTATTGGCGGTTGAGAACCCATTTTAGTTAGCCAGAATGGTGACCAAATGCACTTTATTTGAGTAAACAATAGGAATGTGGAAAATTCCTACACGAGGGACCCTTATTTACACTATATATGGTGCATATTATTTATATCATTTCTACGATATCACACACGTTAACGTTTGAGTGTCATGAGACTTAGGGCAATATACTGAACTGCAATATCGTTGATTTCTATTATGATTGTATCTCTATACGATTATACAAACTGAAGCTTGTGTTCAACTGACTATTATTTTTAAACACTATGGATTCACACAACAATTTTGTTGACTTTTTTAGCATGTTTATCTCAAGTAATTGAAGAAGCATTCAAGGCATAGAGTGGGCAATAACTATTTGTTTTTGGTGTTAAATAAACTATCATTCATTTTAAACTACTTTATATCTTCTGTGATATGCAAAACTCTGAAATCTCTTTTGTACTCGAAGTACTAAATGAATGATAATAATTTATAAAACGCCTTTTTTGAGTCATTTTTTATGATTATTGTTAGGACACCATGATATGAACATGTTAGGATTTAGTAAATCCAGGTATTAAAGTGTCGGTCACCTCAAGTATTTGTAATCGTTAGAAAGCTCGTAGTCGTAGTTATTTAATGTCAAGTAGTATTTAGTTAAGAAATACCGTGGAGGACGGACGGGTCTTTACCCACTGTATGCCTGATCCATAGCCCGTTAGGTGGCGTTTTGTGTAAAGACTATAAATACTCTCTACCTCCCAAGGTAGAGAGTTGGAGCTCATAATAAGATTTTTCTTTCTCTCACTAAAGTTCTCAAACCTCTAACTTTCTCTCTCTAGAAAATCATCTATAAGCCTACTTGTGTTTGTGTTATGATGTGTATATGAAATCCAATATGTAACAATTGGTATCAAGAGCCATGGTTAGATCATCTCTTACATATCCTTGGATTTCTAGTGGTTTTTAGGTGGTTTTTGAGTTTGAAAAAGTTTAGTGGTTTTTGCATCATTTGGTTCATTTCTAGTGTTTAAGTTTGAATTTTGATTGTACTTTTGTGTTTAGGATCATCATAAGTGTTTAGGTTTTGATTTAGAAGGCTTGAATCATCGTGGTTGGGTTGTTTTTGGATTGAAAAGTGGTGTTTTTGAGTTATTCTAGCTAGCGACTTGAGCCACGGAGTTTTTAATCTTGGTAGCGACTTGCTTTGTAAGTTGGTAGCGATTTGTAGTGGAAGTGGTAGCGACTTGGTGCTTAGCGACTTGTCTATTGAGACAAGCCGACAAACAGTACACTTAGTGGATTCTCCACTACGGGTAGCGACTTGGTGAAGGTAGCGACTTGCTTTCAATTTTGTTAGCGACTTGTACTTAAGTTTCTTAGCGACTTGGTGTTAGCGACTTGGACATTAGCGAGTTGCTATTTAGCGACTTGACTACTTAGCGACTTGGTGCTTAGCGACTTGCTGTCAAAATTCGTAGCGACTTGGTGTCTTAGCGACTTGATTCCATAATACTTAGCAAATTGGTGCATAGCGACTTGACTCAAGGTTTCTTAGCGACTTGGTTGAATTATTGTTTGTAATACGGTTTTCTCTTGATTCAGTAAAATCCCGTGAAAGAATCTATTTCCCGGTTTAATCATAGAGTTTTAAAATCCCGTGTAATCTGGTAACATGTCTACCAACGTACCTACAATCATCTCCACTGTTGTTGAGGATGTTCAAGCAGCTGGTTCAGATACTCGTCCACCTATGCTTGACAGAACTGACTACGACTCTTGGGCACAACGAATCAGATTGTACTGTCTTGGAAAGGAAAACGGAGTCAACATTCTCAGAACCATGATCTTTGGATTGGACAGACCAAAGACGTATAATGAGCTCAGTGATAAGGAGAAAAAGAGATTCGATGCTGATATCATGGCTTCAAACATCATACTTCAGGGTCTCCCAAAAGACATCTACAAGCTGATCAATCACAACACTGAAGCCAAGGCAGTTTGGGATAATGTCAAGATGCTTCTCTCAGGTTCTGAATTGACTAAAGAAGACAGAGAATCTCAACTGTATGATGAGTTTGAGCACTTTAAGATGAAACCAGAAGAGATTATCTATGAATATTACGTGAGATTCCACAAACTGGTGAATGATATGAGGAATATCAAGATGACTATGCCAAATATTCAGCTAAACTCAAAGTCTGTGAACAACATGAATCTAGAATGGCACAAGTTTGTCACCTCTGTGAAGCTAACCAAAGGATTGAAGAACACAAACTATGACCAACTATATGCCTTCCTTCTTCAGAATGAGAGACATGCCATGTTTGAAAAGAGGATTCTTGAACAATTCAAAACAAATCCAGGGGAAACAAGTTCATCAAATGATTCCACTGCCTTTTACACCAATGTTGGGATTACCACCAAAGCTTCATAAGTTATACCCATGGGTGATGGCAATCACAAACTCATTCCCGATCCACGATTCAAACAAGCTGATGCTGATGCAGCCGTGGGACACTTCATTAATCAACTAGCTCTCATGGTCAGTCAAAACATGAACTCTCTTCCACACACCAACAATAACCTCAGAACAGCATCCAATCCACACAATCAAGCAACTGTCAGAGATGGGAAGGTTATGGTGCAACCAGTTCAAGAAAGGCAGTATGAACAGGGAAGAGGTGGAGCTGGTAGAGGCTATGCTGCTAATCAAAATCGGGGAAGGATTGGGAATCAAGGTCAAGCAAAGCCAATCAAATTTTACAACTGCGGTGGTGAAGGACATATTACAAGGAACTGTACATCTCCAAAACGTCCTCAGAATGCAGAATACTTCAAAGACAAAATGCTGCTTGTGCAGGCTCAGGACAACGGAGCAACTTTGGATGAAGAGGAGTTGTTGTTTCTTGTGAAGGAATGCTAAGACATATGATGCTGATGTAGATGAGCAGCCAGTGCAGGGTATGGGTCAAAACAATCCAAATGCATTTCAAGTAGCTGGTTGTGATGCTTATGATTCGGATGTGGATGATGAACCAACTGCCCAGTCAATCTTCATGACCAGCATCTCTCCTATGGTCCCTCCTAAGGTTCCTTCACCACAACAGGCTGGTCCATCCAAAGAAATAATCATCTTAGAGGTATTAAAATTATACGATACAGTTGATGAGCAAAAGATACATAATGAAGTACAATCTCTTGAAACTTATGATTCAGACGTTGAAAATATAGGAAATAGTAATATTGTCCTATATGATCAACATGTGACTCAAAGTGAAAGTGAGATTGTACCAAGTGATGTATCTTCTGCAGTCAATAACGACTGTGATTTTGATGTATACACTGCATGTGCCCTTGATGATTCTGTTACCTCTGAACTCAATGCCTATAAGGAACAAGTTGCTATCTATGAACAACGTGCTAAGTTTGAGTTAACTACCCGTGAGTAGGAAATGGATGACCAAATGCGTGCAATAATTAGAAAAAGTAATTTTAGAGAAGAAGTATTAAAACAAGAGTTAAACTCCTTACAAGAAAAGCTTTCTAACACTGCTAAGCAAAAACAAGAACTTCAAGAAAATGTTAAAATGCTTAAGCAATAATTTAGTGCTAAGGAATCAAAACTTTCGAATGATTTTTCTAATCTAAAAACTTTGAAAAACAAGCTTGAAAATAAGCTATACGTACAAGGAAACACCATTCAGACTGCTCACATGATCACTAAGCATAGAGTTCTGAGTGATAAACATAGTGTTGCCTTAGTTGATGAACCAAACCCCGAGGCTTGTAAAAAGGCTAGAAAAGCTCATAAGGTACTGTATGATGGTAATGAGATCCTTAAGCCTAGGCAGAAACCTAGTTGCGCTGAGAACACCGAGGAAGATAGGCAGCTAGAAGAAGTCACTAGAATGAAGTTGGATGAAAAACTTAAGAGCCCTTTGTGCATAGAAAAGAAAATCAGCTATAAAACACCCAATTATGCTAAGGACAATTGGATTGCCTTTAACAAGTTTAGACCTCAAACACAGCTGACCCCGAAACAAGTGTTCTGGAAAAAGGATATGGACATGAAAAAGCTGATGAGTTTGTTGCACAGAACCCCCCCATGTAGAAGAATGCCTCCTGCCACTGACTATCCCCCCAATACTCCAATGCATTTAGTCCCTAGATCTATTCCCACTAAGAGCAAGACCTTAATCATTCAGTATGTCATTTATCAATTATTTGCTGATTTTGAGAAAACCTGTAAGAAAAGGATCACACCCACTGGGATTACTGAAGGGGAAAGGGGTTTTGAACAAACCAAAGAATGCTATTTAACTGAGGTCATGCTTTTCTTCAAACAATTAAAAGATCAATTTGAGAGTCTTAAAAAGGGGATGGACTTAGATATCAAAGAAATGGAAAAGGAATTTGATGCGATGATTGTTGAGGTTAGTGACTATGAGCGAGAATTAAAATATAATGAGATTGAGAGGAAGAACTTGCATACCTTGAATGAGAATCTTATATCTGAATGTATTGCTCAAGATGTGTTTTACACTGCTACAAATTGTTCTATTAATGCTTCTCAATTTCATGAATTATCTGTTGGTCTGAAAGTCTCCCATGATCGTGTCATTGAGCTTGAAAAAACTAACTCTAAATTGCATGATAAAGTTGAATAGGATGATCATGATAATCTGGTGAAAAAGTTTTCTAAATTGGAAGTTGAGCATCTTGCTTTGCAATTAAAATATCAACATCTGAAAGAAAATGTTAAAACCTCAAATATCAAGACATCCTTGGATGCTCCTGAATTTGATGCAGTCTTTGAAATTAGCAAACGTGATGAACAGATTCGAGCTCATTATAACACGATCAGAAAGTTGAAAGCCCAAATCTCTCAATTAAAGGGTGAAAAAAACAATGTGACCGGATCCCAAATGCCTCCTCCTTTAGATTCTTAGTATTCTCAAACTTTTCATCTTCAAAACTTAGTTAATGCCTTACAAAAGGAAAACAAGAGTTTTCTAGAAGAAAATGAAAAAGTTAAACGACACTTTAAAGAGTTATATGATTCAATGAAAGTCACTCGTGACCAAAACAACGACAAAATAACGACTTTACAAAAGGAAATTGAGAATCTGAGGAGTCAGGAAAATGGGAAACTGCCACTTGTTTTTAATGAGAATGTTGCATCAAAGTCATCCTCAGACTGCAAATACACTGTGACTGTTAAATACATTCCTCCTCATCTTAGGAATAATGAACCTGTGTTTCATGACTATTGTGCTCACCTTAAGGATAGTCTAGAATGTCTCCGTGAGATTGTATAAGAGGATTACATTAACAAACCTCTTGATAGAGAAATCATGTTTGCTTGCATTTAGGCCAAACGATCTCAAGAGTTGCTAGAATGTGTAATTGCAACATGTCCTAAATCCTTAGGTGCTAAAGGTAAAGCTGTGATGCCTTGCTCCATGCCTAGTGCCAAGCATTCAAATCATTCTATGCCCAGTTTTAAACAAGTAAACTCTAATGTGCCTTCAAGTAGTTCAGATCCCTGCACAACTAGTTCAGGAATGCAAAAAGTAGATCAATCAACTAATGTTCCCATAATTCCCTCTACAGGAGTAATCAGTGACATTAAAGCAAGCGGGTCAAAGCCTCCAGGCAATACCAAGCAAGATAGGACCTCGCAAGCTAAGAATGTGCATTGGAAGAGAGTAGAAGATCACCCTAGGAATATTAAGTTTGAGTTGAATAAAACGAATCGTGTTGATTCTAGTGTTAGCTTTAAGCGTACTGTAATTAATGCGAATTCTGCTACTTTTGGCAAAACATGTAATGATGATTGCGTGGTTTATGTTACTAATCTTGAATATGGTGTGAATGATTTGTCTAATGCTGTTAAACGCCCTGATAAAACTGATAATGTTAAAATTCAAGCTAAGAAGGCTAAAAGGCAAAGGCGAAAGAAAGTCAGAAAACAGTGGAAACCCACAGGAAGGAAATTTAATAATATAGGTTATCAATGGATACCTACTGGGCGTAAGGTTAATGAGTTGTACCCTAAAATTTCTAAGCCAATGCCCACTAGAAAATGGATGCCTACTGGTAGAACTATTCCCTTAAGAAGTGAACATACATTGAATAGGACAAATATGAACACTAGCACTGCATCTATTTCTAATGATTCCATTGTTTCTACTTCTGATGTGGGTGTTCCAATCACTGTTACTAACCAAGTGGAACCCATTCTTGCATGGGGATCACAATTATCCAGTTATCCATTCTTGTCTGTGTTCAATAGATTGTTCAAATCGTTCGTGGTACTGGACTCAGGCTGTTCCAAGCATATGACTGGAGACCGGTCGCGGCTCATGAACTTTGTGAGTAAATTCATCGAACAGTGAGATTCGGAAATGATCATTTTGGTGCTTTTATAGGTTATGGAGATTACGTGGTTGGAGATAGTGTGATTTCCAGGGTATATTATGTTGAAGGTCTTGGACATAATCTATTTTCTGTTGGACAATTTTGTCACTCTGACATAGAAGTCGCCTTCAGAAAACATACTTGCTTTGTTAGAGATCTTGATGGTGTGGAACTTCTCAGAGGAACTCGTGGCTCAAACCTATACACCACCTCTATCGAAGACATGATGAAAGCTTCACCCATCTGCCTGCTGTCAAAGGCTTCTAAAACTAAGTCATGGCTATGGCACCGTCGTCTCAATCACTTGAACTTTGGTTCCATAAACAATCTTTCCAGTAAGGACTTAGTAAAAGGACTACCTAGACTTAAGTATGAAAAAGATCATCTTTGTTCAGCATGTCAATTAGGAAAAATCAAGAAGTATGCCCATAAACCCAAACCTACAAATTCTGTTATGGAAGTTCTACATACCATTCACATGGACTTATGTAGACCCATGAGAGTGCAAACTATTAATGAGAAGAGATATGTGTTAGTTGTGATTGATGACTACTCCCGATTCACTTGGGTTAAGTTTTTGAGAACAAAGGATGAAACTCCAGATGTCATCATTAAACTTATTAAACAACTGCAGGTCCGACTTAACAAAACAGTTAGAATCATCCGATCAGACAATGGAACTGAGTTTGTTAATAAAGAACTCAATGAATTTTATGAAAGTATTGGAATCAGTCCTCAAAGAAGTACTCCACAAACTCCTCAACAGAACGGTGTAGTTGAAAGACGAAATCGAACTCTTGTAGAAGCCGCAAGAACAATGCTGATTTACTCAAAGGTTTCAATGTTTCTATGGGCTGAAGCTATTGCCACAGCCTGCTACACTCAAAATCGATCCCTAATCCACACGTCTCATGGAAAGACTCCATATGAACTTGTCCACAATCGAAAACCTGATCTATCTTACCTTCGTGTGTTTGGTGCTTTATGTTATCCAACTAATGACGGTCAAGATTTAGGTAAACTAAAAGGTAAAGCGGACATTGGAGTATTTGTAGGATATGCACCAAACAGAAAAGGTTACTGAATCTACAACAAGAGAACCCAAAATATCATGGAAACAATTCACGTTACGTTTGATGAGCTGACCGGTCAAATGGCTCCTGGACAATCCAGTTCTGGACCCGCACTTCAAAACAGTCCCATTGGTTCATCCCTTGAACCAAACTCCTCTCCAGCAACTCCATATGTACCTCCATCTGAAGATGATTTGAAGAAATTATTTGATCCAATGTTTGATGAACATTATGAGCCAAATGCCTATGATCTGTCAACTCCAACAACAGTGGCTGCTTCTAGCCCTGTCAATGAAGTTAACCCTTTAGTTTCGATGTCACTAAGTCATGAAGCGCCTGCTACTGATCACTCTGTTTCATCAACAAACCTTCAATCATCAAGTGTACATCATGGAATTGTGTCTGGCACCCAGGATGAAGTTAATCCCTTTGCTACTCCCGAAGATACTCCATTTGAAAATATCTTTGCTCCTGAATCATCATCTGAACCATCGTCATCAGGAGACATCAACTCTGCTACTTCAGTTCCACAACCACAACCACATGAACACCTCAGAAAATGGACACATGATCATCCATTGGAAAACATTATTAGAAACCCCTCTCGTCCAATATCCACTTGTAAACAACTTGCAACCGATGCCTTATGGTGCTTCTTCAATTTTGTACTCTCAAAAGTCGAACCAAAAGATGTTAAAACTGCAATGAATGATGACAGCTGGTTCAATGCCATGCAAGAAGAAATTCATGAGTTTGATCGGCTAGATGTATGGGAATTACTACCTGCTCCTGATTGTGCTATGATCATTGCTCTAAAGTGGATATTCAAAGTTAAACTTGATGAGCATTGTGATGTTTTAAAGAACAAGGCTAGATTGGTTGCAAAAGGATACCGTCAAGAGGAAGGTATTGACTTTGAAGAATCATTTGCTCCTGTTGCTCGTATCGAGGCAATCAAAATCTTCTTGGCTAATGCTGCTAGCAAGAATATGGTTGTATATCATATGGATGTGAAAACCGCCTTTCTGAATGGAGATTTAAAAGAGGTGGTTTACGTTAGCCAACCAGAGGGTTTTGTGAATCCAGAGCATCCTACTCATGTCTATCGCTTGAAAAAGGCCCTTTACGGTTTGAAGCAAGCTCCTAGAGCATGGTATGATACGCTATCAAAGTTTCTTCTATCTTCTGGATTCAACAAAGGAGCAGTTGATCCGACATTGTTCACCAGGAAGTCAGGCAAACATTTAATTCACGTTCAAATATATGTTGATGATATTATCTTTGCCTCGACTGACCCCAATGAGTGTGACCATTTTTATAAAGAAATGGGTTCTAAATTTCAAAGTCAATGATGGGACAAATGTCATTTTTCTTGGGATTACAAATTTCACAAAGTCCCGGAGGCATTTTTATTAATCAATCTAAATATGCAAATGAGATTTTAAAGAAATTTGGATTTGATTCTTGTGACCCTGTTGACACTCCCATGATTGAGCGTACTAAACTGGATGAGGACCGCTCAGGGATCATGGTAGACCAAACGAAATATCGTAGTATGATTGGATCCCTGATGTACCTCACAGCTAGTAGACCAGACATCTTGTTCGCTGTTTGCATGTGTGTTAGATACCAGGATAAGCCTACCAAAAAGCACCTTGAAGCGGTTAAACGGGTCTTTCGGTATCTCCAAGGAACCATCAACATGGGACTTTGGTACCCGAAGGACACCGGCATGTCACTAACAGCCTATGCAGATGTTGATCATGCAGGATGTCAAGATACACGTCGGCACGCCTGGAGGTGCTCAATTTCTGGGTGATAAGCTTGTGAGCTGGTCTTCAAAGAAGCAAATGAGTACTTCTATTTCCTCTACAGAGGTGGAATACATAGCCATGTCATCTGTTGTGCTCTAATCTTATGGATGAGATCTCAATTATCTGACTATGGCTTTGAATTCAACAAAATCCCTCTTTACTGTGATAATAAAAGTGCTATTGCTCTTTCATGCAACAACGTTCAACACTCAAGAGCCAAGCACATCGACATTCGACATCATTTCATCAGGGAGCAAGTAGAAAACGGTATGGTGGAACTTTATTTTGTGAGGACTGAATACCAGTTAGCAGACATCTTCACCAAAGCTCCTCCTAGAGAACGTTTTGAGTTTATCCTCCCACGACTTGGTCTAAAGAGTCTTCAACCGGAAACACTTAAACGTCTTCAAGAGGAAGAAGAGGAGTAAAGGTCTTTCTTCATCCATATCTTTGTATATATTCATTCAAAAACCAAAATACAAAATTATAAAACCAACAAAAAGCAAAGAGAAAAATATAAAACTTTCAAAAACCCATAAAAAAAAATAGAAAATCTTGAAAAATTCCAAAAATATTGTTATTTTGTCATGTTTTTCCTTGTTCGATTTCATCTACAGACTTTGTGTTGACTTTCAAAGAATGTCACGGGTCTTTAGATGTTCTTCGAATGTACATAAGTTTGCTTCTTAAAAAAAATAAAAATAAAAATAAATAAATAAATAAATAAAAAATTTTGGGAGAAAGTAAAACAATGGTTTATTGTCATTTCAGGCAGTAACCCGCTCTTCAATGAAAGAACAAAGCCATGCTTTATCTTGGTTTTCAAATCTCATGCTCTGATTCTATAACCATTTTCTTCTATCTAATAAAAACTAATTGATTTGAAAAATAACTCGGACTCTATTTTTGAAAATCATATGGACTTAATTTTTTTCAAAAACATCTATCTCTCAATCAACAACTTATGTCATTGATTGAGGGGGAGAATGATTTTTTCAATTAAATCAAAAGGTTATTTGTCATACAGTTGTTTTCAAAAGATAATCGTGCATGTTTAATCAATGGAGTTTAAAGTCTTAAAATTCGATCCTTATCAGTTAAAACGTTTTCATAATCAAGTCACAATTCTCCTTAATAGCTTTCAAAATCAATTTAAATCTACAGAGATCACAACTCTTAAATGATTTGATAATTGTGATCGGGGGAGAATTTGTGATTCAAATCGGATCTAGACTGATAATTCGGTAAATGGTTTTAGAAGGATGTACAAGCTCTCCCTCCCACATGTGCCAAACGATTTCAAATTTTCCATGCACATTTTGAGGGGGAGCATCTCTCTTAAACCACAAAGATTTGAAACGTGATCAATTTATTTCAATGTGCAGTCTTTTCCTAATATGTGCATAATCTTTTCAAATATTTATGCACATATTGAGGGGGAGCAACTATTTTGAAAACCACATTTTTATATAACTACTCTTAGATGTAAGCCAACCCCTCAAAGATGAAAGTAATTTCTACTACAAAATGATGCTTGATGCAAATGTTGAGGGGGAGCTCTATTTCTAAAATTATCAAAAACAATTCAGATACAAAATACTTTGATAATATATCACAAGTATCTAGATTGATTTTCAAATGGTTTTCAATTGGTTCCAATGGCAGATGAACAATACCAAATAGATCGACCAAATTTACTTTATGTATGGTGATATAAGGATGATAAGGTTAGGTATTTGTTCCCATGACCCGCCAGAACCGGAGGGATCTACCCAGGGACAATCCACTAGATAGTGTAGAAATCCTTAGGTGTGATGAAAAAAAGGAGAAAAATGAGAATATGGGAAGAGTGCGGACTAAGACTGAGCTAGTACTGGAATAAACCAAACAAAGTTCTAGTAATGAAGTATTGGTAAGCACTGAAGGGGTTGAAGAATGAAAAAGAAATGAATATGAAAAGGGTGAAAAGAAATAGCCCTCCAATAATTCAACCTTAGGGCAGAAACCGGGTTCAATTCATATGCTACTGGTGGTTACTAAGGTAACACTGGTATTGAAGACAAGACGCCATGGACCCAGTGACGCACTACACTAAACTTCCCAAGCTACTCAAGTTCCTCATAAAAGGACTTGTTTCATTCTCACGGGGAACCGACATAATCTATCGGCTTTCTCTTAGAGATAGTTGGTATTGAAGAAGGAGACCCTCTCCCTAGTCTCCGGCATAGGAACCAAATGTGCACTATTGAGTCTAGAGCCACGAGATCATCAATAAATCTCATTAGGACACTTTCAATGAAGACTCCCTGTTTTCACACAATGTGGAAAGAGAGATTATATCTTATGAGTCCTACACATTATCCTTGTGGTATTGCCAGAACATCTGAGTAATGTGTTTACATATTCACAATGAAGATGGAAAGCCTTCTGGAGCCAACATCAAACAAGCTCCTGGTAGGTGGCATGTGAGATCTATTCAATAGATCAACCATGTGACAACTGAACAGAAACAATGGGGCGATTCAATCTTTTGAATCAATCCTGGTTCAGGTTATGGATTGACGGATACCTTTGAAAAACTGGTCGTTGTGCTTAAAAACTCTTTTTTTTAGCACATCGACTGTGTACAAATATTTCAAAATAAAAGGTGTTTATGATTGATAATTGATTTTCATTAAAACCTTCGTTGTATTGCAAAAACAATTTCTATTGAGCGATACACGACTGTTTTTCAAATCTCTTTTTATCAATCAGTGAATCTCAATTCGCTGGTTCACTCACTCCGTGTTATCTTCTTTGAGACGTTCCGGTTTGAGAACAGCTAGAGCAGCTGCGAAACCCTGTCAAGGAAATTCTTCTGAATTATACCTGATCACAGGCAGTACTTGTACTGATCAACGGGGAACCGTGGGCCGTGCACCTCAATTCAACAAAAGTGATCAAAGACACTCTTTGTGCTTTATTGCTAACTGTTTTATGTAGGAACACCCGACGTTTGCAGCTGATCAGAACGAAGCGGTCAATCCATAGCCACATGCTCACACAATACTTTCATTCCTAAAGAAATCATGATAAGTGCATCAATGACTCTGATATTTTCACTCCATGCTTCTGCTACGCTGCTGCCAATATCATGAATCAACGAAAGCTTCCGCTACTCTGAGGAAAAGAAATCATGATACATAATGTGAGCATGTCGGTCCAAAAGTCACAACATCACATAATACCAACACCACAAAGGATGAGTCAAAGATTTATGTTTGCTGATGATCTCAAAGCTGGCTCAAAACTCAGTTTCACGTGGATTAGTTAAAGACCTCCACTCAGATTATCCAAACATGCAAAAATGAAGAATCAAAGACTACGATCTACAGAACAAAGAACATGAACAAGAATCCAAGAACAATCTCAATGTAATATCTGTTTGTATTCTATGTAATTTGAGGTGACCTCCCTTAGGGGGAGATTGTTAGGATTTAGTAAATCCAGGTATTAAAGTGTCGGTCACCTCAAGTATTTGTAATCGTTAGAAAGCTCGTAGTCATAGTTATTTAATATCAAGTAGTATTTATTTAAGAAATACCTTGGAGGACGGACGGGTCTTTACCCACTGTATGCCTGATCCACAGCCCGTTAGGTGGCGTTTTGTGTAAAGACTATAAATACTCTCTACCTCCCAAGGTAGAGAGTTGGAGCTCATAATAAGATTTTTCTTTCTCTCACTAAAGTTCCCAAACCTCTAACTTTCTCTCTCTAGAAAATTATCTATAAGCCTACTTGTGTTTGTGTTATGATGTGTATATGAAATCCAATATGTAACAGAACACAAGTATGTTTGATGTATAAAGAACGAGAAATAGAGAGGAGATGGTCAGATTCTAACACACACAAGAGTAAGGAAAATGATATGCTTAATGAAAGAACCAACAACTCTCAAATGAGAGTTTACATTGTTTATATAGGCAAGGGAGCTAGGGAAACATGTCTAGTCCCTTCCCCTGGCCTTATGGGCCTTTGTATAGGCTTATGGGTTTACTACATAAGCCTAGCATTAAATACATACTTATAAGCCATAATTAAGCAACCTATTACATATAAATGACTAACACTTGAAATACTAGTTACAAGTGATCACAACAATATCCCTTAAGTGTTGGTCATAAGTTTGCTTGACGTCTTTCTAGCATTCTTACACATCTTTTGACTTTGAATTCCAAAAGTGATGTAGTTCTCGAGTCTTTAAACTTTGAAGATTCTTTAACTTTGAGGAAGAATCATTTTGACTTTTTTGTTTCCTTTGAGTATGATAAAACTTCATGTGTGATGTTGTTGGTATGAGCATGTGGAGAATGGTGTCTTTCCACCAAGGAACAATCATCAGTACCTGCATGAATATGTTAGTGAAAAATACAAATCGATCATTGTAGACTTTTCTTAAAGAATTGACCACTACGATTGTTTTACTGATGAATGTCTTGATTCCATTCACCTTGGTCAGGCGAATTAGTCGTCCTAATCCCGTTGAGGGACAGTTGGCATTACATTGAATGTTCAAGTAATGACCCACATCTTCAGGACTAGATTCTTGAACGGAATCTCCTTAGCGGAATTTCCAGCACTTACAAGTTCGAATGTCGAGGGTGTTAACAGCATAGTGTGAAAACACATCTCTAATTCTTACAAGGGCTGTTCCTGAACTGGAGGCCCTCAAGTAGGCTAACACAATATACCAAAGTATATCTACAATTCAGGTGAGTAGCTTAGGTATACCGAAGCATCACCTCCAAACTATAGACCGTTTGAGACACACTAAGCGTAACCCACAAGGAGTTACCGAAGTGACCTGCTGTCAGGGTTGTTTGATGTTGACCCTGGCAGGAGTTTCCATTCAATCACTGAGGATCACATATGTGAATACCCTCATAAATGTTCTCGCTAGATTACTAAGATCTGCGAAGGACTCTAGAATGTGTCACTTGTGTCCTTATTGTTGAACAACAAGTGATGAAAGATCAAGTGTTCCTAAGAGATCTTTTAATGAATCTTGTGGCTCTAAACTCGATTAGTGCGCTTTGGTTTTCCTAAGCAGAGACTAGGGAGAGGGTCTCCTTTTTCAATACCAACAATCTCTAAGAGAAAGTCGATATATTACGTAGGGTTCCCTGTGAGAATGAAACAAGTTCTGTTGAGAGAACTTGAGTAGCTTAGAAGGTTTAGTGCATTGCGTCACTAGGTCCATGACGACTTTGTCTTCAATACCGGTGTCACCTTGTGAAAACCAGTAGCATGTGAGTTAAATCCGGTGTCTGCCCTATGTTGAATCATATAGAGGGCTATTTCTTTTCTCCATTTTCTTTAACTTTTCTTTTAAATTCTTCAACTCCTTCTTTCTCCATTTCTCATTTTCTCCTTTTGTTCAATCATACCTTAGGACTTCTGAATACTAACTATTTGTGGTGTCCTTGGGTAGATCCCTCCGGCTCTAGCGGACCATAGGACGTGATAAGATCGTTTATGAGCTCTAGGGGATAACAATACCAATGATTTTAATGCACAGCGGAATAAGAAAACATCGTTTGTTATTATTAACAAAGTTCTTCGTCATCATCTCTAAACTACTAATCGACTAAACATCTCTACCATACTAAACACTAATCGACTAACTAATACCCTAGGCTTTCTCCCCTAACGCCTGTACACACACACACACCTTTGGTGTTCACATCTTGACACACTAAAAACCTAATTCCCTGCCTCTCTTTATATACTAGAGAGTCTAGGGTTACAATTGACTACTAGGGACTAAATAATAAAGTCTTCTTTAACAAGTAAGTCCCTTGTCTTTCTTTCTTCATCAATTGTCTTCATAAGTCCTTCATCTTTCATATTTTGTCATAATCAACTCAAATATAATTCCCAACAATCTTCCCCTAGCTAATAATGACAAAACCAAATAAGCACGAACTTCCCCTGAAGTTAAGATGTTATGAAAGATAAGAACTTCCCCTTAAACATGCAATATCACCAAGGATCTTCAAGTTGCAAATCTTCTATGTAATGCCTTCTTCCCCTTTTTGTCATAATCCACTAGGAGACGCTAAGTAGAAGCAACTTTGATCTTCAAAACCACGAACCAATATCATACGACTAATCCATCTTTCCAATGCCTCAAGATACCCTCCATGAAGTTTTCCGCAACTAAAAATGAAATTAAGGCAATAGAAATTTGAACCAATAGTACAAATATCAACAAGTAGTAGTAAAAATCTTCCCCTCGAATGATGCATGTAAATAACCATAAGAACTTGTCGAATAACTAACCACCATGAACACCAATACGTTGTAGTTCCAGCCATGAAGAACATAGCACCACCCAAAATACTAATAAAGATGACTACAATAGCATTTGTGACCAAGCATTAGTAACATGAAGAATAGTTCAAAGGTTTACCAATTTTTCCAATTATCGTCAAAGTCCAAATAAGTATAACAATATCTGAGATCTTGAACTTTGAAATCAACCAAACTTTCGTGTATGTATAACAACCAAATCCGAAAACCAAATCAATCTCGTGTGTGTGTCACTAAAATCCCATGTGTGTGTGTTTTCTAACCATTCACAAACTCAGCTGAGATCGAATCAATACTAAAAATCATACGAGCTTCCCCTCACCTTTTGTAACTCATGCCCATAAATGTTACAAGTATCAACAAATACCATGAAGCCCAAGTCCGAATCCATATATCCATGATTCATTATTTTTCTCATCCAACAGGCTGCTCAAGTTAGGCATCAAAAATATTCAAAGCATCCATGCCATGTATAGTAACAGTACCTTGGAGCAGTACTTTGAAAACATAAGCAGTACTTTGCATAAATAAACAGCAGTACTTTCAGTAAGATTGACATATGAGAACATAGCAATTTACGCACCAATTACCTTTGATCTTTGTTGCAACACAGCACAACCCCACGACATAAATGCAGTACGAGGTGTCTTTTATCATCACAATTCAATTCATTCCAGTAACCAATACTGTGCGCTTCTTGAAGACCAGTAAAATATAGAGCCCCACGTGATCATTATAATATAGAATTGATGTGATTTCAAACATAATAAGTAGCGATGGTCCACCACAGAGACGCTGGACAATTAAATTCCACAAAAAAACTCGTGGGTCCTAGTGAAAGCAACATCAAGAATTTAAACTTGACCAGATTTAATAATTATTCAGTATCACATGATCTCCAAAAAAATATAACATGGTCCCATTCTTTGTATAAAAGCCACCGTATAACATGTGTGTATCATGATTCATGAGGACCAATTAAAATATTATGCCCACATTCTCCAATTTATGCATGTCACAAATTCGACAAATTAAATATGTCGTCCAATAATGCATGATCACCGACCCATTATGTTTTTGGAACCAATCAGAACAAAGACCAACTTCTTCAAAATAATAGTTAATGAATCAATTGCGAGAAAAGTGATACCAGACCACGTGAACCAATCATTGCTAAGAGTCATATACCCACGTTGCCAATAAAATAATCAATCCATGATAATGAATTAGTACGAGGTTTCAGTAAAGAATATTCAACTTAGCATGCACTACCTCGATACCCTTTTTAAAAAATCAAATATTAAACCCTTCAGCAGCCAACTTCGACGCCTTATATATTTTTACTGGAAGTTCAGATCGAAGATCCCTTTGATGGAAAGTTAGATTATCATATAAAGAATGTCCACCTAAAATTTCATCACAATCCAACGGTTAACGAAAAAGTTATGATCGTTTCAAAACAGTGCTGTAGTAACCTTACGAAATTTTTTCAGTTTTGCAGCAGACTTCGACACTGAATAACTTTTGATTGTGAGCTTCAATTCACAATCCCTCTGGTAAAAAGTTAGATGGATATACTGAGATACACCAGAAAAAATTTTAGCTCGATCCAACGGTTCAAGAAAAAGTTATCGCTGTTTAAAAACAGCCCTGCAGAAAGATACGAAAATTTTTAACAGGTTCGAATTTTGTATCTTTTCTTCAAAAAACCTTGTAGATCCCTATATCAAGAGCTCCCCGCTCTGATACCAATTGATATTATGGTAGAGATGTTTAGTCGATTAGTAGTTTAGAGATGATGACGAAGAACTTTGTTAATAATAACAAACGATGTTTTCTTATTCCGCTGTGCATTAAAATCATTGTTATTGTTATCCCCTAGAGCTCACAAACTGGTCAAAGGCAATTTAGTTAGAGGTTTACCTTCAAAGACTTACAAGAATGATCATTCATGCTTGGCATGCAAGAAGGATAAACAACATAAAGCTTCATGCAAGAAGCTTGAGGAGAGGACTATTAGAGAACCTTTGGAGCTGTTACATATGGATTTGTTTGGACCTGTCTCTGTGGCAAGTTTAAACAAAAAAAAGTACTGCTTAGTTGTAACAGATGATTGCAGTAGATTTAGTTGGGTATTTTTCTTGGGTTTTAAGGATGATACTTTTGATGCTATTCAGACTCTCATAATAGCACTTGAAAACCAACTGAGACTCAAGGTTAGAGGTATTAGATGTGATAATGGGACTGAATTCAAGAACAAGCTTATGGATGAATTTTGTGCAAACAAAGGCATCAAGAGGGAGTTCAGCATTGCAAGAACACCATAGCAGAATGGTGTTGCAGAAAGGAAGAATAGGACTTTGATTGAAGCAGCTAGAACAATGCTTGTAGATTCTCATCTACCTATTCAATTTTGGGCTGAAGCTGTAAGTACTGCTTGCTATGTACTTAACAGAGTCTCAGTCACCAAGCCACAAATGAAGACACCTTATGAGTTGCTGATGGGCAACAAACCCAACATTCGTTTTATGAAGCCTTTTGGATGCCCTCTTACTATTTTGAATACAATTGATAATCTGGGAAAGTTTGATGGCAAGTCAGAAGAAGGATATTTATTGGGTTATTGTACCCACAGTAAGGGATTTAGAGTGTACAATAGAGTCACTAAGAAGGTTCAAGATTGTCTTCATGTTGAGTTTTTAGAAGATCAAGTTAATGAGAAAGGTAAAGGTCCTGATTGGATGTTTGATCTTGAAGTTTTAACTCCTTCCATGAACTATGTACCTGTTAGAGAAGAAAATCAACCTGTGCATAATGGAGAAGACTTACAATATGTTGTTCATGGAGTTCATCTTAGACCTGATGCTGTCTCTGATGAAGATTCTGTTAGTCCAAAGCAAAGTACTGATGTTCCACAGCAAAGTACTGATGCTCCTAAGCAAAGTACTAATGCACCAAAATCCTCATTGTCAGCTGAGGATCAATCTATTCAAGAAGAACTTAATCAGATGCTTCTTCAAGATGTTTTAGCACATTCTTACACTGATGAACAAAGAAGAGCTTATGAAGAGGCAAAGAAGAAGAACAAGACTGCAGAGTACTCTCACAAGTACTTTGGACAAGACTTTCGAACAAAGTACTTCACGCACCGCTTGACAGTACTTTAGATGATTTGGATGATCCTACCATGCCTGGATTAGAGGAAACTGATGATGAGTTTGAAGATGAAGGTATTTTCTCAAATTCCAATAGAGATGCTGATGTTACCAATTTGGAGGATACTTATGGAGTTCCACAGTCTCCAGGCTTAAGAATTCATAAGAATCATCCTTCTGATCAAATCATTGGTCCTTCTACTTTTGGAGTGATGACTAGACACAGAGCTAAGACTTTTTCAACACCTCACAATGCTTTACTTAGCTTTTTGTATAAACAAAACAGGCTGAATCATAAGGACCATCAAACCTGCCTATTTACTTGTTTTATCTCTCAAGAGGAACCCAAGAATATTGCTCAAGCTTTGACTAAAGAAAGCTGGGTTGAAGCTATGCAGGAAGAACTTCTTCAATTTAAACTTCAAGAAGTTTGGGTTTTATGTGATCTTCCAGATGGGAAGAGAGTTATTGGAACCAGATGGGTTTTCAGAGTCAAAAGAGATGAAAGAGGTAATGTTATCAAGAACAAAGCAAGGTTAGTAGCACAAGGCTACAGACAAGAGGAAGGAGTAGACTATGATGAAGTGTTTGCTCCTGTAGCAAGGATAGAAGCTATTGGGATATTTCTTGCTTTTGCTTCTTATATGGGATTTCAGGTTTACCAGATGGATGTCAAAAGTGCCTTTTTATATGGCAAGATTACAGAGGAAGTTTATGTCAAACAGCCTCCTGGTTTTGAAGATCCTAAACATCCAAACAAAGTCTACAAGGTGGTTAAGGCTCTTTATGGCCTTCATCAGGCACCTAGAGCTTGGTATGAGAGACTCTCTACATTCTTATTGCTACATGGCTCTGAGAAGGGAGCTATTGACAAGACTTTGTTTGTCAAGAGAGACAAGAAGGATATCATGTTAGTTCAAGTCTATGTTGATGATATTATCTTTGGAGCTACCAAACAGTCCATGGTCAAGGAGTTTGAGCAGCTGAGGCAGAAGGAATTTCAAATGAGTTCAATGGGAGAGTTAACATTCTTTTTAGGACTTCAAGTTAAACAGTCAAAGGAAGGAATTTTTATAAGTCAAGACAAGTATGTTACAAACATACTTAAGAAGTTCAATTTTGATGATATGAAGACTGTTACTACACCTATTAAATCTATCAATTCATTGGGCAAAGATGAAGATGGACAACCTGTTGAAGTCAAGTTATACAAATCCATGATTGGCTCTCTTATGTATCTTACTGCATCAAGGCCTGATATCATGTTTGCTGTTTGTTTCTATGCAAGATATCAAGTCTCACCAAAGATCTCTCACATGAATGCAGTGAAGCGAATTTTTTGTTATTTGAAACAACAACCTAAGTTGGGGTTGTGGTATCCAAAAGAGTCACCTTTTCACTTAGAAGCTTTTTCAGATAGTGATTATGCAGGTGATAACTATGATAGAAGATCAACAACTGGTGGATGCCAATGTGGACAAGTTTTGTGGATGCAGAATCAACTCTTGGACTATGGGTTCAATTTCAAGAATACTCCTATCAATATTGATAATGAGAGTACCATTTGTATTGTGAAGAATCCAGTTTATCATTCCAAGACCAAGCACATATAGATTAGGCATCACTTTATTAGATATTGCTATGAGCACAGGCTCATTAATGTGGTTAAGGTTCACACAGATGATAATGTAGCTGATTTACTCACCAAAGGCTTTGATGTTTCAAGATTCAATCACTTGGTGGTGAGCATTGGCATGATTAACTACTGAGCTATATTTAAGGGGAGGACTATTTAGTATTAGTATAGTCCTGTGCATTGCTTGAGGGGAGGATATTTATGTATACTTAGCTTATACAGAGGAGTTTGGAAAAGTACTGTTATTTATGAAAGTACTGCTTGGAAAGTACTGCTTAGGAAAGTACTGCATATGTGGAAAGTACTGTTTGTCTTATTAAAGTACTGTTCCAATAGTAATATTGAGGGGTAATTAATTCTAACGGTCACTTTGTTATTATGGGTTGTGATTTTTTGAATCTCACCTATAAATAACTACTCTCCGCTTTTCCCTCTCATATTGATACATTAGAATCTTTTCCATATTTCTCTCATCTCCTCTATATTATTCGATTCTATCTCTTATTGTGCTCACATATTCAATGGCGAATCGTCCAACAGTTTCAAAGCACAATATGGTGGCTAATTTAGATAAGACTGAAGCGAATGCACTTTTTCATGATATCATTGATTATCTTACTGGATCGCCAATCAGTTATGCTCTTTTAGTAGAGCCAGATATAATTGAGCCCTGGATTCAAGATTTATGGGCTACTGCTATGGAAAATATGGAGAATGATGGATTTTATATTAGAGCTATAGTTGCTGGAAGAACTGTGAAGATTACTGAAGCCTCTATTAGAGAAGGCTTGTTGTTTAATGATGAAGATGGGGCTATTCGATTTGATAAACAGTTGATTTAGGATACTTTTGGACATATTGGTTATGAAGGGTCTTTAAATGAACAAACATTTAGAAAACAACTCTTTTGCCCTCAATGGAAGTTTTTAGTACATGTGTTGCTTCACTGTATTAGTGCAAAAAGTACTTCATGGGAGCAATTTGGATTAAATATAGCATCTGCTATTGTGGGTTTGGCTACAGATCGTGTTTTTAATTTCTCAAGGCTCATTCTTGATGGAATGCTTTCCCACATCACTCATGGTTCAAAGTGGCTAATGTATCCAAGATTTGTTCAAGTATTTCTCAACAAACAACTTTCTGATGTTCCTAAGCCAACAGATCTTTTACCTGTTGTGGTTCAACAAGCCAAAATTTTCACCTTTATGGCTAGGAAGAGTGATCAATTCATTGGAAGGGATACTCCATTAACTACTTCTATGATGGAAGTTGTTCAGGCTGTTAGAGCTGATGCTGAAGAAGATGAAGCTACTGAAGGTACTGCATCTGCAAGTACTGCACCTGCAAGTACTGCATCTGCAAGTACTGCTTCTCAACGTGCTGCATCTTAAGAAGGTACTGCATCTCCACAAGGTACTGCTTCTCCAAGTACTGAAGTTCAAGAAGATGTTGCAGTTTCACCTTCTCCATCTCCACAACGATTTGTTCCTTCTTCTCAATCAGAGGAACATTCACCAATTCAAGGAGATGATTCACATACCATACCCCCTGAAGAATTAACATTGGATAATTATGTTTTGACAAGGGAGTTGGTTAAGTTGAAAAAGACTACTGAAGCTCAAGCTAAGCAGATAAAGAAATTGAAGCTCAAGTTTAGACGGCTAAAGAATTTTGTTTGGCCTTTGGTTCAACATCATCGTATATGGGTCAAATCAAAGAAGAAAGAGCAAAGGCAGTCTAAGAACAGCAAACGCCAAAAGGTTCACCAACAATCTTCTGTCCAATTGGGGAGGAATTTAGAAGAAGAGAATTTGAAAGAAGATGTTAAGGAGAATGAACCTGAAGGTACTGAAGAACATGAAAAGACTGAAGAACAGATCATTCAAGATACTGAAGAGCAAGTTCAAGTTCAAGTTCAAAGTACTGATGATCAAGGTACTGAAGATCAAAGTACTGCTTTTCAACAAGGATCCTACAGGCAAGAATTGTTAACACCAAGGTTTTTGGACTTTGAAGAGGAAGCTGGTCCTTCAACAACTATACATGAAGAAGTTGTTGGTCCCTCAACTGTTATACAAGAGGAGGAAGCTACACTCAAACCCATCCATACTGCAAGTGATGATGAGTTCATTACTGTAATTTTGCAAGATTTATCACAACCAAGGGGTGGTGTTACTATTTCTGAAGTTACAGAGGAACAACCAAGAGCTTCTCAACCTACAATTGATCCTAAAGATAAAGGAAAGGGTGTTGTGGTAGAAACTAAGAAGAAAAAGTTAACTTTGGCAGAGCTTAGAGCAATTGAAGTTGCTAGGAATGAAGCTGCAGCTAGAAAAGTACAAGAAGAACTTAATGCTGAAGTAGTGGCTGAAGTTACTAATGAAGAGGCAATTAATGAAGAAGCAGCTAGGAAAATACAAGAAGAATTGGATGCTGAAGCTGCTGAACCATTACAGTCACCTACTCCTGTTAGATTTATGCCAAGAAGACCTAATAAAGCTAAAGACAGAAATGCTATGATGGCTTATCTTAAAAGTCAAGGGTATAAAGGATTGCAAAGGTTTAATTATTTTGAGATGAAAAGATTGTATGATGCTGCTAGGGAAGCTTATAAGAAACATGTTGAAAGCATCAAAGATTTTAGAGATGAAGCTACTTAGACTGAAGCAGAAAGGAAGAAGAGTTTAAAAAGAAAAAGGAAAACTGAAGTTAAAGATGTTCCGTTCTCAAAGAAAGAAAAAGTTAAGTTAAGATCTGAGACTAGGGATGAACTAAGAAATTATCTCAGAATAGTAGATTTTGAATATTCCAAAGAAGATGCTGACATGAAGATGAACAGATCTCAGATTAGTGCTTTTGAAGTTGTGAAATCCAAAGAAGGAGATTATCTGATATTTCATAAAGAAGATGAAAGTTTCAGAGTATTCAACAGATTATGGGATTTATTGCACATTATAGATAGAGTGGATCTATTCTATTTATATCATGTGGTGAAAGCTTACTTTGAACATAATCCATTAGAAGGAATTGGTTTAGTTCTACTTAGAGATCTCACAACTGCATGGGAAACTGAAGAACAGAGCACTGATGATATTTGGAAGAATCAAGAGAATTGGGAAATTGTTAGCTGGAGATTCTTTGAAGAGTCTGGTGTTCATGTTTTAGAGCTGGAAAATGGTACAATGATACACATGTTTGCAAATAGAAGATACCCTCTTACAGTTGAGCTTATGAGAAGGATGCTAGAGCATGGAATGGAAGTAGAAGAGGATAATGAAATTGCTTGCATGGTTATCAATCTGTTTATCAACTGGACTACTATTGCTGATGAGGATGAATGACTGGTATGAATCTTATTTGAATAAATTATTTTTGATAAAATAGTACTTTATTCAAAGTACTGCTGATCAAACAGTACTTTCATCAAAGTACTGCTTGCAGCTTTTTAACAAGTTAAGTGATTTTTGGAAGAAACTTTTTGTTAAGTAACAAATATTTTGAAACAAAGGTTGAATAAAATAAATGGTTTTTGAGATGGAAATATCAATAGGTCATCAATCCACCATGGTTACAAAAGGATTGACTAATCCATGAGCAAACGGCTCTGGTAAAGATATTTCAAATCCGTTTTTAGTTGACAACTTGCTAATAAGTTGTATGGTAATCAACTCACCATATCAGTTAATGTGAAGAGTTGGCTAGCCCACAAGAAAATGGCTTGTGGTAAAGGCTGTGGAAAAACCATTATTGGTAATTAGTTCACCATTAGATAAAAGAACTAACTAGTCCAGAAGGGTACAGCTTTTGGTAAAGACAACTCAAATCTGTTGATAGCTGATGATTTGCTAAAAATCATATGGTTATCAATGTACCATGGTCTTACACACCAAAACATTTGGCTACTCCAGAGTTAATGGCTTTGGTAAAGAGATCTAAATCCATTAAAATTTCAATGATTCACCTCTCACAGGAGTTAAAACACCTGGAAGTGATGAGAATAGTATGCAACTTAAACTTAATTAATGTACAAATTGTCATATGTTGCTGTGTTGCTGAAAAGATGGAACTTGATGGATGATGCTGTAAAAGAATAATTCTAGAGATACTTTGACAAGCACAAACACTACAGAGATACAATCCAAAGACTAAGAAATAATCTGTCCTTAAAGATGAAGCTGTTAAAGATAAATTCACAAAGGAACTTGAAGTCAAGCTAGTAGAATTCAAGTTAGGGGAGGATTGTTGAGATATGAAAGTGCTGAAGATTGACAAAGTACTGAAGATTGATAAAGTACTGGAAAAAGTCAAAGAGTCAAAGTACTGCTAAAGATAAAGTCAAAGTACTGCACATGAAAGTCAAAGTACTGCAAGAACAAAGAACTGTTATATTCGTTTATAGAAAGTATTGTAACTCTAGAATATTTTGTATTAGATTACTTGTCGTACAAGGATACAATTTGTAAACCGACTAGGGTTATCCTTGAGCCTATAAAAGGACCCCTAGATTGGCATTAGACGTACGAGTTCATAAGTCTTAGAGAACGATTGCTTACAAGTTATTATTTAGAGTTTTAGAGAAGTTCGATAATCTTAGAGTTGTTAAAGTATCTGCATAATAAGCAGATTTAGAGTTAATAATAAAAGTTATTCTTCTTAACTTTGTTAAGTAAATTCCGCATACTTAATAGAGTTTGTTCAGTGTTTCTTTGTTAATAACTTAGGATTTATCCGAGGTTGTTAAACCTTAAACAAGCTATTTAAGTTAGTTTGGTTAGAGTACATCGATCCAACAAGTCCAAACAAATTGATAAGATCGTTTATATGTAACAGCTCATCATACCAATTGATATGATCGTTTATAAGCTCAGTTAGGGATCAATAACAAAGACTAATAACATGCACAGCGGAATAAACTAATCAATTCTTTGTTATTGAACAAGGTTTTCATTCATCATCTCTAACTAAACAATAATCAAAGTCTTCTTTGATCAACTAACTAACTAATAACCTAGGCATTTACAAGACTATACGCCTAGGACACACACACACCTTTAAGTCGACTACATCTTGGAAGACTAAAAACCTAATTCCCTGCCTCTCTTTATATACTAGAGAGTCTAGGGTTACAATTGACTACTAGGGACTAAATAATAAAGTCTTCTTTAACAAGTAAGTCCCTTGTCTTTCTTTCTTCATCAATTGTCTTCATAAGCCCTTCATCTTTCATATTTTGTCATAATCAACTCAAATATAATTCCCAACAGGACGTTTATTCCTAAACTTAGTCACCTTATAGCTCCATGACTATCCTATGTTGCCATAAAACCATTTGCTTGAAAATCTCTCAAAGTGTTTATGAATGAAAACATGGTTAAAAAACTTCGAGAGTTTTGTGTTTTCATAAATACTCCCCCTTCACATGTGCTTATGAGTTTTGACAGAAATATGCACATTGAGGGTAGAGCGCGCACTTTTGAATTGATCGACTCATGATAGACAATTCCCCGCAAGACACGGTTACGTTGTATAGTTAAAGAGATACATTGTCAGCTTTTAGGTGACAACTAGCTCTAATAACTACCTTGAAGATGTGAACAAACCTTGAAAAGGTTGTCAAACCCGTCAAAGTTCATGTCTATCAAGAGTTTCTTGAATTGGTACGATCTACTAAGACAAGTCTTTTTGATTTGTGACATTTTAGAGACTCGTCAATTCGTGGTTTAAGTCTTTACACACTGAGATTTCATTTATTTTCCAACATTTATTAATCACGTATTTTTCTCCCCCTCAAAAATACCATATTGATGTTATTTTTGATGAAATATTGATTTAAAATATGACCATTTCGAGTTTTACGGGAAGATTTCCATAAAGAACTTTTGTTTGAACAATTACATTTTCAAATACTCCCCCTCAACTAGTAATGTTAACTTTTGAGGTTCTGGAAAAAACACGAGAGGGAATACTTGTTCTTTTGAGCAAGATTGTGAAAATATTGAAAGATTTGATTATTTTTACTCAAAAGTAAGAAGCTTTCGCTCTTTTTATAAGGATTGTGGCACTGAAGCGTACCACAAGGTCCTTTCTAGACAAGTTCGGGTTCTACACTGCTATGTATGCACAAGCCATAATGAATATAAATTAATAAATCAAACAATCAAAATCATAGTCAAGAATTTTAAGAGCAAGGTTGTCAGGATCGGGATCCTACCTAGGATCGTTTTCGGCTTTGCAAGATTGTAATCGTAGGATTGGATCGGGATCATAAGATCCTATGAATATATATATATATATATATATATATATTTTTGTATAGGGGTTGTAGTTTTATATTTCTATATAATATTTCATATGATAAACGAATTTAAATGGATGATAAATGAAAAAGTTATATGTTCAAGTACCGTAGTAGTAGAATATTAGATATATTGCAATGTATACTTGCACAAAGTTACTACATACGTGCATGGTGCACCTACTTCTTATTTTAATGTTTTTTTATTATATGATTTTCGTGATAACATTTATGCAAAAAGATAATGTTAATTTATTAGCACGTGATTCTGTAACTTTTTTGTTACAATATATAGATTAATGCAAAAAGATAAAAGGATTGTATCTGAAAATGAAACAACATAATTTATAATAGAGGGCAACACAATTTTTTTTCTTGATGACCAAATAAATTAAATTTGAATATTATGATAATATTACTAATTTTTTTATGACCAAATAAATTAAATTAGAATATTCATGCTTTTATAAGTAACATAAAATAAAATATGAACAAAATTGGGTCAAGTGTGTAGATAGTTTACTTCAAAAACAAGCTTATGACATTTTACAAAGAACGAAATCGTTTTTCATAATAAACCCAAAAAGACACAGCTAAACTATTTCTAAATAGTCCATAAAAACATAATGATTTTACATCCATTAATCTTGCAAGAGACAATTAATTAACAGCACCAAAATAATATTTTTTTTGAAAAATTCTTAGTGATTGGGCTTTAACACATGAGCTTATACTTAATAAGTTAATATACAAAAAAAAATAATAAAAGAAAAAAAAGAAAAAAGTTAATAATAAGCGATCCTATACGATCCGATCCGATCCTACGATCCTACGCGCGATCCTACCTGGATTACGATCTTGTTAAGATCCTGATCGTTTTTTGTGTTTAGGATCGTAGGATCGTACGATCCTACGAGCAGGATCGCGATTTTGACAACCTTGGTTAAGAGTACCGAATGATTACAAACGACCAGCAACTTTCTGTGGACGTTGGTATGTCAGAATTGAGAAGCTTGGTCTTCCTCCCACATAGCTTTCCAACCTTCGCATCTGGTCCCGATGATACAACCTTTCATTAATCCTAGTTATAAACCGATGAACCTCCTTGCGATCCTTAGAATTCCATCTCTTCGGTTGTACCATACCATCTCAATGTCCTTCAAACGATACGCCAATCCATCTCGAACCATCTTCAGTGTGGCGTCACAGAACTTGTGAATTTCATCGAATGCCATGAAACACGTATGATGATTTTCACTTCGGTAGACGATCCCAAACTTTGGTTTATGCAAGATTTTGTACTAAGTTTCTTGATTGAGTTCGTTGAAGTGTAGAAGTGGTGCGGTGAGATTGAGTTGTTTCTGGTAAGATTCGACTCCGAGTTGTAAATCTTCAACATGCTCTTGAATAATTTTGCTGCGGATGAAAACGAGAAGTGCAGTGATGTACTTGATCTGAATCTCTGTCGAGAACTGACGCATCGTTCCTTGTACCTTTAGGAGATACATATCTTCAATGTCGTTGAGCGACAGATCTGGAAAGTCAGCTTTGGAGAAATCATACTCTTTTTCATCTTGTCTTTTGACGACTATCTTGGACAAGAACGAGTAATCCCACTTGGTAGCCAATTTAATCGACATGACAACAACTATTCTCTGGTCATGCTTCACGTCCTTGTTCGACTTGCCAAATCTGTAGCTCATGTAGTAAAGCCTTCTCCTTTCCGGCCAGTGATGAATTCCAAACTTTGCATCGATGTCGTACTCCACAACCTTGTCGACGAACAAGTTTGTGGCATCTTCTTCAATGGCTTTTTTGTTGGAGAACGAGGAAGCTGGTATGTTGAACGTGAGAGATGTAGCATACTTTTTACTGACACTGCTTCTGTGTTGAAGAAATTCCAAGTCGTTGTTAAAGAAGAAACGGGATAGGATCCTTGGTTGTTCTGGTTTTCCGATCCTCGGTAGTGGTTTGGTCCAATATGTGTAGTAGGGTTCATTGTCCTTTCTCGTGTAGTCGATGTTGGACTCCGGGTTGAGCTAGTCTATATTGTTGGACATTACACGGGCAATGTTGTCCAAATGATATTCTAGCTCAATTGCATTGTCGGATATTTCTTTGAGTAGGTGGAATGCATCGTTCTTGATCCGGCGGAGTTCTCTTTTAGTCATCTTCTTTATCTTGAATTCATCTTTAAGGATTTGAACCTGCTCCAGAGTTCGACCATTGATATGTGCTAAAACACTATCTCTTCTTTACCAAAATAGACCCAAAATAACCAAGAAAGAGCCGTTTATTTCTAATATCTCTTGGTTTCTTGAGTTTATGCATGTGCAGGTACGGATATGGCAAAACACGCGAAAGGAAGCTAAATCAGACAAAAACCCGAGCACGAGAGAGAAAGAGTGCTAAAGCTGAGCCGGAAGGTCAGAAGTGAGCATTTGTGAAGATTTCTATGTTGAGAGGATGACTTATGAAAGATTTGTTCTAGTTTAAAGAAATGTCCGAATCAGTCTCTCAAGTTTTAGCATTTGGCAGAATTCACCTTTGAGATTCAGAATTGGCAAATTTAGCCCTTGGATTATTTGAGATTGACAAGAAAGGCCTTTGGAAAACATTTTCAAAAAGTACACATTTGGTCCTTGGAAAATCAGTTTGTCCAAGTTTAGCCCTTGTAAGCTTATACGGATTACATCCAAAGTCCTTATCCAATCCATTAAACCATGGTCCAAATATATTACCTAGGCCCATAAATAAGCCAAGCCCACCCCACTTACCCAACTTATACCCGGTTTACCACTCATACCCGTCAATACACAACCCGGTCAAAGAGTCAAAAAGTTAAAAAATATTAATTTATCTAAAACCTTTTTACCAGCGCGTTCTTTTCCCCCAAATAAAAAATTACCAGAAATGCTAGAACGCTAGAATACCCCTCCACTCAATTGGCACAATTAACTTCAATTAAGGACAAAATGGTACTTAAAAAAAGTTTTTTTCTCTCTAGGTGGCGTATTCCACCCATCCCAACCCAAACAAATCTGGTCTTAATCTTCCTATCTCAATTTGTTTTGTCTTTAATCTTTCTTGGATTATTGATATAACGTTTGTGTTAAAGATTTGTTTGGGTTGTGGATCGGGTTTTATCTTCCTATCAATTGCCGCCGTTCTTGGGTTATTCTATTAAACCCTAACAAGTTAGCTTGATCTGTTCTCACGATCGGTTCTATATCTGGTTTTCTTGCAACGTTTGTCGCTTGATTATTAGATCTAGGGCGATTTAATGAGATCGTTATTTTGAGGATTTGTAGAATCATCTTGTTGCACATGATCTGCTGGTCTTAATTGCTATATCTTTCACTTTTTTTGGTGTTGATTGATTATTCTTAAACGCTATAACAAAACCTTACTGGGTTTTGATATTATCGATCTGCAAGTACCCTTTTTTTAGGGTTTTCATTGCTGGTAAGTTCCTGTACGGATTATATGTTATCTACAAGTGGGTTTCTGAGAGAGATGGATATGGGTGTTCGTTTTGGGTTGGAAAAGGTCTTGGATGTGCGCTGGAGTTGGGTTGTACAAGACCGAGCTTCATGTGGTGTTTGTCGTAATATGGTATGGGATCGGAAACCATATGGAGCCTTCCGATCGTACCTATGTGATGTTGTTTCTTACTATAAGTTCTCTTCTTCGATGTCGGTTTCAGATGGGTGTAATAAGATAATATTCGTGCTGGTTTTTACCGGGTGGAAGCTTTCTGAATGGCATTAAAGATGGATTTGGATTACTATGATGATTGTGGTTATTTATGTTACAGATGGAAGTTAAGTTTGAAGGGTCTTGTTCAAAACCCTTTGTATCATCATGTTGGTTTGATCAAATTCGATTTGCTATGGTTTCCACTCTTATCAGGTTATTAGATTATGCTTCATGCATAATACTAATAGAAGTCGCAAATGGATTTGGTTTGGAATATGCACTTGGAAGTTGGGGAAACTTGGTTATGGGTTTCTTCATGTACAAGATCTGGATCGCTAAGATGACGAAGAAGACTCAAGTGTTTATTTGAGTTGTGATGCATTGTATTTTTAGTTTTAGTCATTGTCAGTTATTTGGATTTGTAAGTTATAAGAATGGCCTGTCAATCATATATAGTGGTTTGGTCGTGTCCTAAGGGACTGAGATGAGGGACTCACTCTCATCCATTGTACTCATTGTTTTTTGGTTAATATACTTTACCAGGGTGCAGGATTACTCCCTTTACCCAAGGACAAAATGGTACTTTATCCTGACATGCCTGACACACGGAATGCCACGCTGGCAATCCGTGTGTCATTCTCTTCTCTGATTGGTCAGTGATACGTGGGAGACTTGATCTAATGGCTTGGATTGATTGAATGATTGATGGGATTGATCAAAGGGCTAAGAATCGTCAAGAGAAAGCACACATTGGAGCTTCCAGATCCTTCTCATGCTCAAGGCTGCCTATAAATACCTCTTCATTTTCATTGTAATGGCATGTATTAGTTTTCTGAGTAATTGTAGTTTATTTAGTTTTCAGTAATATTAGTTTTTACTCTTGTATTTGAAATCCAATTGTGTACTCAGTTTTCATTTAATAAAAGTATTTTCAGCTTTAATTTTCATTAGTTCTAAATTGTCACTAATAGCTTATTATTACTAAGTTATGCTCAATATAGCTTTTAATTCATAATTTTCAGTTTCACAATCTTCTAAAACAAAAATCACAAAAAAATCAGAAAAATAGTGAAAAAATAAAAAAACATCTCAATTATGTTTTAAATTTGTACTCAGCTTAGAAACTTTGTTTCTATAAGCTTTTATAAGCTTACTTAAAGCTTGTTAATTGCTTAAAACATTGACTACTCAGAATCTAATCTCAATTCACTTCAGTCAAATAAAGTCAAACTTCAGATTCAAAGGTGAAATTGCTCTGGTTTACTAACATGGCATTGGATTTGGGGTGATTATATTGATTTGGGGTTGAGATCAGAGTTAGTTTAGTGTTTTATTGAATTCAAGAGCATGCCATAGTGGCAGGACCTTTGTAAGTCCTAATTTCTATCTATGATCTTATTGCAGTAGTCTAATTGATATTCAGCTTGATTAATTGTGTTTACATTAGCTGAATATAGCTATTAGTAATAGATTTTAGTTGTAGTTAATCTCTGCAACTAGATTGTGTTAGTTTGTGTTCATATAAGTCATAATTTGCATAGAATAGTAGAGTTAGTATTTGAAGGTTTGGATAGTATCTAATTCTGCATTCAGTTCTATTTCATTATATTAGACTTAGAATCAGTAGCTCATAGGGATGGCAATGGGTGAAAAAACCCACAACCCGCGGGTACCCGCACATAAATGGGTGAGTAAAATCATTAATTTTCACCCACGGGGTGGGTCGTGGGTGAAAATATGTACCCATCAGTGGGTGGCGGGTGGGTGACGGGTGAGGCATACCCATCGCGGGTAAACCCATGACACCCATTTAAAATACCCACGGGGTATACCCTTCAAAATACCCGTGGGTGCACCCATAAACCCATGTTAAAATTAATTATTCTAGTTAAAATGTATGATATTGCATTATATACATTTAATAGTTACCAAATCTCAAGAAAACACATTAACCTAAAAGTTTGTTTGAGTTTCCAGACTAAAAAGAGAGTATGAAAAATCAGATAATCAAAGTTGTATACATGTGATTTGGTGCAATGATATTTAAATTCTGCTTTCAAACATGTGTTTAAGTATTTTGTGAACTTGGTATTTGGCAAATTTATTGGTGTCTTGTTATGCAATTTCATATCATGGTTTTGTAGTTTTGTTGCATTACACTAAACCATGGGTTTACCCGTGGGCAATAAATACCCGCGGGCATGGGTATGGGTAGAAAATTATACCCATTGGCGGGTGATGGGTGAGAAAAAAACTATGTGGGCGAGTGACGGGTTAGAGATACCCGTGCCCATTACCCACGGGTGCCATCCCTAGTAGCTCATTAGGTGAAATAGGCTGTTAACTGTGTTAATTTTGCAAAACAGATTTATAAGGAGTGTTTGGATAATTGTTCAAATCTGTGTTAGATGTAAGAGTAGTTAGAGTTTAGTACTGCATTAGTCCAACCTAGCTTAATAAAGGTCATTCAAGTCATAATTTGCATTTACTCTCATTGAAAGTCAAAATTCGTTAATAACTGATCTCATAAGCTTATCAGTAAGTATAGTGGTGTTAGATTTAGCATTTTAGTATTATAATCAGTAGTACTAGCTTGTTTAGGTCTTATTGCATCATAATTCATCATTATAAATCTGTTTTTGAAGATCAAATATTCACAAAAGTTAAATTTCAAAATCTGTCAAAAAGTCAAAAATGGGTTTTCATGTCCCGAATGCTTAACTTTCTGAATTTACAACTAACTCATTACTGGTTCAAACCTAGTGAAAATTTGGGTTTTATAACTTCAGTTGGTCATCTTTTCAAAAGTAATTTTGTTATAATTTTAAGAATTTTTCTCAGTGGTTAAAATCAAGTTTCAAAAAGGTGGAAAATCCCCTGTTCACACAATCAAGTGTGTGAACAGGTTTGTGCAGATCTTATAACAAGTTCATTAGAGCTTGTCTAAAGCTCATTTTTGGTCTAAACCTTCTATTCTAGGTGCGCTTTAGGTTCCATTTTCTGGAATTAAATTTGAGCTTATTAATAAGCTTGTGCTTAAGCTAGAAGTTAGGGGGTTAGGACTGTTTTGCATTAAGTGGATCTGATTCATATTGCTTGTAGCTTGTAGTTTAGAGGTGTAGATTAGTTGAATTTATTTGTTTTCAAGTAGTTATAGCTTAATTCTAGTTCTGGTAGCTTCTGGTGTATTAAGGTAGCTTTTAGCTTATCCAAAATAGCTTATATCATTGCAGTTTCAAAGGAACTTGCATAACCAGTTATCCAAAATAGTTTTTATCATTTTTCCTAGCTTCCTTATTATATTTTAGCTTTTTCCTGAATTTTTCATAATTTTCTGAAGCTGTTTACTATTTTTCTTATCTAAAATTAGTTTTTGATACTTTTTAATTAGTTTTAAATACAAATTAATCAGAAAAGGTTCAAAAAAATATGTTTTCAATTTTCTTAGATTAAGAAAAATATAAAAATCCAAAAAAATATTTTTCCATAATTTTCTTAGTTCAAATAGTAATTTTTAGAAATTTAATTAGTTTAAAATAGTTTTTAAATCATAGAAATTAGAAAATAAATCAGACAAATACAAATCCAATTTTGGAAAGTGTTTTTAGATAATTTAGATTTTTTAAAAATAGTTTCATAATTTTCCCCTACTTTTCATAATTTTTAGTATTTTAGATTTGTTTTAAAAAATTAGAAATTAGTTTTTAATTCAAATAAATTCAAGAAAATTCAAAAAAGTTAGTTTTAAATCTTAGTTAATTTTCAAATATCATTTTCAATTTTAAAATAATTTTAGATCATTTTTAGGACTTAGTTTAGAGTAGCTTGCATTTAATTCGCGTTTCATTTAATTCGTATTTTACATTTTAGTTATAATTTGCGTAATTTGTCATTTTCATTATAGATTTAGTGGTTTTATATGCTTTCCTTTACTTTCCCTTGCCCCGTAGTGTAGAAATCCCAAATATCCCTTTTTCGCATTCAAATCCCGATAATCGCGACGTGAGTTGAAAATTCCATTCAACCCTCGTTCGGAATGATCTCGGTGCTCAAACCTAAAACATTTGAGTTACCCAAATACTACAAACTTCTATAATTTGTTTTCCTAAATCAACTATCTACCGGCTCTTGACCTTCTTCTAGGCGTGGTTGCGCCTCAACCATGTTGTTAAACCATTCAAACTCCTCTGAAGTATCGTCATCTAACCAGGAGACGACTGAAGGTTTCTTCTTCTTCTGTCTGGAGGATGATTCTGGTCTTGTTGATGATTGTGGCGTTGGTTGATGTTGGGGCTCAGGAATATCATGGTCCTCACCACCAGTGTATGAGAAGTAATCTCCGGTTTTCTGCTGAGGTGGTGTGGATTCTGTATCCTTTGGTTGTTCAGATGGTGGTTGTTGTGCAGCTTGTTGTGAGGGGCTGGTGGTGGCATGGATGATGACGACTCACCGGTCTTCTTTTGTCTTTTGGCATTTGGATCCTCATCCTTGTCTTCATCATTTCTTGGTCGTTTGTCTTGCCTCGTGTCTTCTTTACAAGATGTCTTGAGTTGTCGCTCGAGAAGAATATCATCAAGTTTTACATCGTCATGGGTGAAAGATGGAGCTCTAGCAGCCATTTTCATCACCAATTCTGCAATTAATCCATCTTCAAAGACAAATGGGGGCTTGACTGGTTTTATTTGCATGACCACCGGTGTTGTAGTTATGACCTGCTGAACCATGGTTTTAACCATTGGTTGGAGTTGCTTCTTGAACATTTCTCTGGTGACTCCAGGAACTGTGTTAAGGAGAAATGTGTGAGTGTAGTTCCTGATTTGTTCATTGATTTCACCTTGAATGTCCTGAGAGAGGAACTCCTGAATCTGTTCTCTTTGGCCTTGAAACGTGTCCATCTGTGTCGTAAGATCTGTAACCACGTCGGCCAGTAAATTCATTCGTGATTCAAGTAGGTTTTGTTTTCTTGTTCGTGAATGGTGCACATGTTTTTGAATCTTAGCTTTCACACGAGACGTCCACGTGTCAGCTTTCTTCTTGACTAATTTCGATGTTGATTTAGTTGTTTCTTTAGTTGGTGGTGGTGATGAATGAGAAGATGATTCTGGTTTGGATGTGTCAAGAGGTGTTTCCGAAGACTTCTGAGGCTTGTGTGTAGGATTATCAACTATGTAGTTGTCCGTTTCCTTCTTTAACTTTTCCTCCTCGGCTCTAGCAGCTTCTTCTTTGGCCTTGGCCGTTTCCTCTTCGACTTTCTTTCTTTTCATTTCCTCCTCGGCTTCCAAAACATCATCATCTGTGACTCTTTCATCCTTGTCATGTTCATCATTTCCAGTGTCTAACATCTCTTCATCATCACCTTGCTCTTCTTCTTCTACTGGTTGATCTTCCTGAATGGCAGGTTTGGTGATGTCTCACATGCCCTTACTGGATTGATTAACCGGATCGGTATAGAGTTGAGTGACATTAATGGGTTCTATTGAGAGTGGAGCACCACCGCTAGAACCACCTAGTCCTTCGGGTTGATTAACCAAGAAGGAAGCTGCTCCTTGTTCCATTCGTTGTTGTTTAAGAGACTTTTGAAGTTTTTTTTCTTCTTTCTTCGGTTCATACTCCTAGTCCGAGTCTTCTTGTTCTTCTATTTCAAGAGGTTTCTTCCCTTTGTCAGATTTGTTTCCTTCATCAGGAGATTCGTAAGCATCAATGTCTTGGTCAAGTTGTTCATAAGTAAGACTTTCAGGCTTGTCCTCTTTCTCCTTCTTAATAGTTGAGTCATCAGCACGAGCCTCACTGTGGACTACAACTTCATCTGATTCTATTTCTAAATCTTTATCATGTAGTGATGTAGGTTCAGGTGCAGGTTCAGGCTTGACGATATTGGCGGGAATTCTCCTCTTGATTTCTGCTGGTTTTCTTAGACTTAGTCTTTGTTGAGCTTGCAAGACTTCCAGCTTTCTTGGCCCTGGTCTTAACAGCTGGAGTAAATTTACATCCATGAATCCAACACGCCTAGCAATCAGTGCTTCCCTGTAGAGTCTGTATGATGGAAGATCTTTGATTGTAGCAGTCAATAGGCATGCAGGGAGTTCCACTCCTTGTTTGCGAGTGGTTGTCCTTTTGAACTTGACTGAGTTGAAAGTAGGCTCATCTAGCATTGTGTGCTTGTTGGGGTCATTCAGTCTCTTGGGAATATTCTCGTGCTTCCCGAGAAGGTTGTGAATGTTAGGTCACCATTCTATCACATCAATATGTATTTCTAGAGAGAGAAAGTTTTAGTGAGAGAAAGTGGAAGGAACTAATGAAATGATAATTGCAATTAGAACCAACAAACCTCTCCCTTCTAGGGAGGGGGTATTTATAGTGTTTACATAAGTAGGGGTGTTTCCCCTTGGTTCTAGAAGAACCTTCTATCACAGCTCATGGGCTTACTACATGAGCTGTGAATCTAATTACAAACATTTATAAACCATAATTATTAACGACCTATTAAAAATGAAATGACCTACACTTGATAATAAAACATGTTCCTAACAATCTCCCCCTAAGGGTTGGTCATCATTTGTTGTCTTGCTTAGGTCGTTCGACGTCTTGAACTTCTTTGGCTTTTATAGCTTGTGACGTCTTTGATTCTTTGCATCTTTGTTCTTTGTTCTTGTTGTTGTAATCAGTTGTGAAATCTTCCTTTTATCAACATCTTTGTTTATGGTGCTTTTATGTCCTTTTCCAATCATGCTCATACTTCCTGTGAAGTTTGTGATCCATACATGTGAAGTTTACATTCTTTATCTCTAATCTTTGACTTGTGACTTTTCTGATTTTCTGACTTTGAAGTGAAATTTTGCTGAACTTTTCTTTGCTTAGATCTTTGATGAGAATGTCTTTCTGATGTATGTATGAGCATGTGGAAATGAGCTGTTGATAGTAATGATGGTGGTTATGGTCTGTGACACGTACCTGCAATAAAACAGTTAGCAATAAAGTTTCCAACGTAAGAGTTTGGATATTTTGTACAAGTACATCCCAGTTCGCTGGCACGATCTTTGACAAATCTCAGATCGGATACTTGCTAGAACTTCCCTGTACTTAATATCTTCACTCTGTCGTTGTGAGCCGCTGGAGTATACCAAGGTATCACTCCACGACTGTAGACCGTTTGAGACCACCGCGAACACTAAGTGTAACCTACAAGGGATTACCGAAGTGACCTGCTGTCAGGACTGTTTGATGTTGACCCTGGCAGGAATTTCTATTCAATCACTGAGGATCACAATTGTGAATCCCCTCATAAATGTTCTGGCGGATTGCTAAGATCTGCGTAGGACTCTGGAATATGTCACTTGTGTCCTTATTGTTTGAATAATCAAGTGATGAGATATTATGTGTTCCTAAGAGATCTTTTGATAAATCTCATGGCTCTAGACTCGATTAGTGCGCTTTGATTTTTCTAAGCGGAGACTAGGGAGAGGGTCTCCTTCTTCAATACCAAAAATCTTTAAGAGAGAGTCGATAGATTACGCAGGGTTCCCTGTGAGAATGAAACAAGCTCTTTTGAGAGAACTTGAGTGGCTTAGAAGGTTTAGTGCATTGCGTCACTGGGTCCATGACGACTTTATCTTCAATACCGGTGTCATCTTGTGACAACCAGTAGCATATGAATTGAACCCGGTGTCTGCCCTAAGTTGAATAATTTGGAGGGCTATTTCTTTTAACCCTTTTCTTTAACTTTTCTTTTTAATTCTTCAACTCCTTCTTTCTCCGATTCTCATTTTCTCCTTTTTCAATCATACCTAAGGACTTCTAAATACTAACTATTTGTGGTGTCCTTGGGTAGATCCCTCCGGCTCTGGCGGATCATAGGACATTTATTCCTAAACTTAGTCACCTTTTAACTCCATGACTATCCTATTTTGCCACAAAAACCTTTTCTTGAAAATCTCTCAAGATGTTTATGATGAAAAAACATGTTTTCGTAACACCTTGAGAGTTTTTGGTTTTTCAGAAATACTCCCCCTCCACATGTGCTTATGAGTTTTGACTGAAATTTGCACAGTGAGGGTAGAGCTCGCACTTTTGAATTGATCGACTCTTGATAGACAATTCCCCGCGAGACACGGTTACGTTGTATAGTTAGAGAGTTCCATTATCAGCTTTTAGGTGACAACTAGCTCTAATAACTACCTTGAAGATGTAAACTCTCCTTGAAAAGGAGGTTAGACCCGTCAAAGTTCATGTCAATCAAGAGTGTCTCGGATTGGTACATTCTACTAAGATAAGTCTTGAAAGACAAATCTTTTCGATTACTGACATTCAAAGATCGTCAATTCATTGGTGATATCTGAGTCGAGCACGTTATGAGATTTCATAACTTCCTGATCAACAATTTTAATCACATTTCTCCCCCTCAAAAATAGCATATGTATGATGTTTTTGAAAACATGTTGATTAAAATATGCTTTTTGAGGTGTTTGAAATTCATTTGGGAAGAAATGGATTTCAAGAACATTTGATTTCTAACAAAGATTTTTTGTTTCAAACAGTTAAGAAGCTTTCGCTCCTTTAATTAGGATTGAGGCACTGAAGCGTACCACAGGGTCCTTTCGTGGAATCAGATTTTGTTTTCGTTGAACAAAAGTACTCCCCCTCAAATATGGAAATATATTCGAGAGATAGCTTTCTTGAGTCGAATTTGAAACAGTTTATTACAATTTGTAAAAAACATATTATCATATTTGTTGTGCTTGTGAAAATTCGAGCTCAAAGTTTAACTGAAAAAACATAATCAATTCACATAAGCATACGAATGAAAGTAAAGAGTTAGAGTTATTACAGACAGATGTTTAAATGTTCCAGTAATGTTCCAAAAACTATCTAACTGGAGTACTTCATTCAGGACGACGAAACGTCAAGATATTTGGAACCCTTGCTCTTCCTCCAACATAGCCTTCAAGTCGTCTCATTTGAACTCGGAACTTAAGTCGTGAATCAATTTTCTTGACAAACTTTTCAGCTTGCTAAACATCGCTTCTCTTCCATGTCATGTTCCGCAACCAACGTTGTTTTCTGCCCGCTTTCAGATCTTCAAGAATGTTGACAAGCTCAGCCTTTACCTGTGTCAACGTGTCATCACTGAACTTGTGAATTTCTTCGTATCCCATGAATTTGACGATGTTGTTCCTGATGAAATGTAATCCAAATGGTGTTGTTGTGAATGTATACGGTTTCTGGTCATAAATGTCGGGTGGTTGGAGATCAGGTTTGGTAAGATTCAGAAGTTTTTGATAACTTTCAACGCCAAGATGAAGATCTTCAACTCTTGACTTAATGACAAGACTGCGGATGAAAATGAGAATTGAGTTGAAGATATCATATTGTAAGCTACCAGGAAGATGCTCAAGCTTTCCTTGAACTTTGAGAAGATACATATCTTCAATATCGTTGAGATTGAGAAACTTGTAGTCAGCCTTGTTGAAGGTGTATTCTTTGTCGTCAGCTCTGCGAACCGTGATGTTAGTCAGAAAATTGTACCCGTATTTATCCATAATCTCTGCACTTTTAATGGACAAGATCCGGTGGTTATAACACACTTTGTGTTTAGAGGTGAATGTGAGCCGCCATTTGTAAAACCATTTACGCATATTAGGCCAGTGGAAGATGCCAAGTTCTGCCTCATCATTATATGTAACAACCGAAGAACTAAACAATTTAGCAACTTCTTCCTCCATTCCCTCTTGAGTGTAAACCGCAGCATGGAACTTAGACAATGATGTTGCATACCTTTTCTCTGGATCTGTGTTGCCATACATCAGGTATTCTAAATCATGATTAAAGAAATATGGTGTGGGTACCTTTGGATTATGAGTATGACCCATGAGTGGTAAAGGTTGAGAATAGTCTTGAAACTTGAACGTTTTGGGAGCACTGGAGGGCAGCGAAACATCCCAAGTAATGTTCTCAGACATTGCTCTTGCAACTTCCTCAAGATTGTATTCAAATTGAAGCCTTGAAGTGGTGGAAGTCTTAAATCGTGTAAACCCTGCTCGGCGAATGGTGGCAATGTTAGACAATTGAAGTTTTTGCACCTTCATGATCTTTTTCAACTTCTTTGTGAAATCCACAATGGAAGCTTCATTAGGAAGTTCATCTTCTGGATGAGCATCAACCATATCTTCAAACCAGTCAAACTGAGTCGTGGAAGAGTCAATCCATTCTGGGGCTTCTTCTTGTTGCATGTTAGATGGTGGCTGGGATATGACTTGAGAGACAGTCTGTTGTGGAGGTTGATTGGAAGATTGTGGTTGAATTTCATCTTCAGGTGGAATATCATGAGAGGTGGTTTGAAAAACTGAAGATGACGGTGCAATGAATTTGGTACGTTTGTCGCTTGGACGTGACTCATCATCTTTATCATCAGGTCTGCCTTTACGAGGCGGGATATCTTTGCACGATGTAGATGCAATCTTCTTATCAGCTCTCTTTATGGATTTGAGTAGAGCTTCTCGAAGTTCAACTTCTTCATCATCATCAAGTATCTTTTCAAGAAGTTGACTTTTGAGATCAACGACAAGCAACTTTGAAGGTTTTGTTTCAAGGGTTATCGGGTGTATTTGAAGATGAGTGGCTACAACACCTTGAAGCTTGTTTCTAACATATGTGCGTAATGCCGATGGTAGAACTTCATTAATGCAACTCTTTGCCTCTGTAGGAAGAACCTTTTTAATGATTTCCTCAATCTGCTCGGATAATGGATACTTCTGAAGTGTTTGAATCTGTTGATGTTGATCTTGAAGTTGCTTTTGTTGTGTCTGAACTTGGGTTTGAAGAGAAGTAAGCTGTTCTTGAATGACTTGAAATTTATCTTTTTCAGTTGCTTCAGATGTTTGTCGAGAAGGGAGCCTGATCTTAAAGGTGGTTTTGGAAGGAACATTCGTCTTTGACTGTTGATCTGAGGATGCTGGAGGTGGTTGTGGTAGTGATGTTGGAAGACGAGCGTCACTTTCCAGATGTGGTTTAGCAACGAAAACATCATCAGAATCATCATTCTCAGAGTCATCATTGTTGACAGATTCTTCATTATCAGAACGAATGAATTGATCAGATTCATCTTTGGATGAAGAGAGGGTGGCAGAAACTGAGTTATCCGATTCGGAAAATTCTGATTCATTCATAGGTTGTTGAAGTTGTTCAGAAATCACCTTAGAACCTGATCCTTCACCCTTCTTCTGCAACCTTTCAAGATCAGCTTGGTGATGACGTTTGGTGATAACCAAGGTTTTCTTCAGGATTGCTTGTTCTTCTTTGTGAGTGCGAGGAGATTGAAGTAGTTGAGTTTGACTACTGATGGTTTTACCACTTTGTCTGGCAGCTGTATCTTGTTTCACCTGGATAAGTCTTTGAGTTTCTGCAGGGTTATCATCTTCGTCGTGATGACTAACTTGTTCTTCTTCAGCAACATGTTCTGTATTGGATAAATCTTCATCAAGCAGCGAGGTTTTCTTATGTTTTGCAGTGGATCTCCTTCCTCTACCTTTAGGTTTTTCAGAAATAATCCCAACTGTTCCTGCTTTTTCTGCTTGATCATAGTCCATGTAAGCAGTCGTCTGCTTGATGCCATCATTCAAGAGACGGTCAGGAATTCTTAAGCCTTTGTTTGTGGTGCTAGTTCTTTGAACTTTAACAGTTTTAAGCACATGATCCAATTGACTAGTATGATACTTATCACCATTTGCCATTCGTTTGTAGATGGTTGGATCTGCTTTCATGAAGTATTTAATAAGAAGCTTGGTGTAACGAGCAAACGGAATTTTATACCCTTTCTTATTGCTAAACTGCCGTGCTTGATAGAGCATATCATTCCAAATTAGCTGTGCATAATCAAGATGTTGTGTATTAATGACACCCCAAAAGATTTGAAGAAGTTCCAAGCGAGGGTGTTCATGGCCGGTAGCCTTTCCTGTAACACGATGACTGAGTATGGTATACAAAGATAACCATGGTTGAGGAATGAATTTTCGGTTTACATCAGAACTCTTTGACAACGGTTGAGAAGACTCATCATAACCCATTTTTCTAAGAGATGCTGCAATTTGTGAGAACGATGGAGTTGGTATGAACGAAGTGTGAGTCTTTGTTTCTTCAAGAGGAAGATGAAGAACATGACGAAGAATGCTGACATCAAATTCGATTGGTGTTCCGTCAATCTGGACTGTCATGAGGTTGGAATCGGTACTTATCTTGAGTGAATGCCAGAATTGGTTTAAGTAGATCTAAGGGACACTTGCAGATAAAGTCAGAAGATGCCGACAAAAGTGCTTCTTAAGAATTTCCACTATTATCTGACATGTGGGATGACATAGAAGTTGTTCGAGATCAATACGAGAGTTTGAAAGCCCAATATTGCGTTCATCTTCAATGGGATACATGTCTCTTCTTGTGAGAGATCCTTGAGACATATTAAGACCTGAAACAAATCATTTACCAAAATAGCCAAGAATTTGTAATGACATGTTAGATGAATGACACATATGATCTATGCAAACTCACAAAAGTATTTAGATGTGAAATTCACAATCACAAACGAAGTCATATGCACATAGATACAATAGATACTCACAATGAAATTCAAACTCTCAACATGTTAAAGTATTAGCAACCTTGCAAATAATGTAAAAAACTCGCAATGCCTCTATACTCACAAAAGATGCAGAAACTCGCAAATGATCATAGGATACGTAGAAACTCGCCATTATTCAACAAACAACAAGAAACTCGCAAACGTATGTAGACATTGTACAAACTCGCAAACATGCATAAGTTGAACTGAATAGTTAGAAACTTGCAAACAACCAAAAGAAAATTCGCATTCTACAAACTCGCCAAAATTCATGTAATAGTGGCAAACTCGCCAATTAAATCTGAAACTTGCAAAGATTCAATAAACCTAATAACAAACTCGCCAAGATTCTTGTGTGGTAATCAAACTCGCCAAAAAACAAACTTGCAAATATTCAAAAAACCTAATAACAAACTCGCCAAGATTCTTGTGTGGTAATCAAACTCGCCAAACTCTAAACTAAGAGAAACTCGCCAAAAAAACAAACTTGCAAAGATTCAAAGAACCCTGGCAAACTCGCCAATCTTTATTCCTAAAGAAAAAAAAACTCGCCAAAATTCATAACTTGACAACACTAGCAAACTCGCCAATATTCATAAAATGACAACACTAGCAAACTCGCCAACATTCATAAAAAACCCATGGCAGACTCGCCAAAATGCATGATTCCATATGAAACTTGCAAATACTCGCCAAAATTCAAGTGAAAAACTCGCAAGTATTCAATAAGTATGGCAAACTCGCCAAAATTCAAACAAATCAAGAATCCTAAATTCGAAAAAATTTTCTTGATTAATTGAATCCACAAACTGAAACAACGCACCCATCCTAAACATCTATATTAATCTCAACAACCTTAAGGTTTTAAACTAACAAAGCATATGAATCGATACTATTAGCAGTCAATTTTAGCGAAAGGGAAAAGAGAAAAAAAATCAAAATCCTAAAACCAAGATATAAAGATTACTTACAATCGATTGGGAGTAGAAAAAAAAATGATATAGATCGAAGAAAGATATAGCAGCAGTTTGGGATATTTTGAGAATAATGAGTTTTTTGAAAAGTGAATAAAATCAAAGTATATATAGGGAGAAGAATGAAAAAGTGACACATTTAGTCCCTAGTGTATTAAAAAACGTTTATTATTATTATTATTATTATTATTATTATTATTATTATTATAT
>OU343223.1:164606524-164653180 GCA_910596185.1 Chrysanthemum makinoi | reverse complement strand
AACTATATGCTAAAAAATAAAATACAAAAAATTAAAACCTAAACAAACCAAGCCCAACCCAAATTTTGTAAACCCATATTAGACAACAAAAAAAGAATCGGTCCATCCCTCTCCCGCCAAAAACATTTTACAAGGATAAAAAATGAGAGAAGGAGAAAACCCTAGCCTCCATTGTTGTTTTTCAAGAAAATTCAAGGAATCAAAAATCAAGTCTTATTTTGACAAAGTAAAAGGGTAGCAATATTTTCTCCTCATTTCCTATGATTAATTATGTAACTCACAAGATGAATTAGGGTTTATCAAACTCGATATTAAGTATGTTTGATCATTAAAACATAATTAGGGATGTGTTAGAGGTTTAATCTTGCGTTGGTTAGGGTTAGATGTTCTTAAAATTGGAATTATGATGCTGTGCAGAATTTAGGTTGAATTCAAAGGGGTCTAAATTGATGATTCTTGCATGTTTTTGAGTGATTCTTTAGCCTAAATTTAAGTACTTTTCGTTTAGATTCTGAATATGTAAGACTTGTTGCAATTGAAGACATGTAGCTATGAATTTTATATTTTACAATTTAAGGTGTCAAATCTGGGAAAGCTGAGTAAAATTTTAGGTTGGGTATTTGATTTTTAGTATTAAATCCATGAGGTTATGGAACTTTTCCTTTGGTGGTTATGATGCATATATATTGTGTGACACCTGTAATTTTTGGTTTGATGTATGGAGTAGGGTGAGTGTGTTTTTCGGGGCTATACATTTGTGATGTGTAATTACAGGTAAGTTACGGGCAGTGCGGACTTATGATTTTATAGGCCAGCCGGGAAATAAAACCCCCAATTTGTTTAGAGTCTCTTAACTCATATGGGAACCCCTGAGAATTTCCTTGATTTATTTGATCTAATTAAGTATTTTATAAAAATCGCAAAAATCTGGTCTAGATTTGAAATACTAAAAGACATAAATTTATGAACTTGAAACTAAGTATAAATGGGAGATAAGTTAAACATGATTTATAAATGGAACAAATATGTGATTTATGATATGTATTAATGTAGATTTAGTGAAGCGGGAACGTTGAGATTGCTTGTGGGCCTTACTCTTACGCACACACATTTGAGGTACAGATATTGTTAGGAATTAGAAATTCCCGGTATTAAAGAGTCGGTCACCTCAAGTATATGTAATCGTTAGAATGCTCGTAGTCATAGTTATATTTAGTTAAGTAGTATTTAGATAAGTAACACCGTGAGGACGGACGCAGGTCTTTACCACTTGTATGCACGATCCACGGCCCGTTGTGTGGCGTTTTATGTAAGACTATAAATACTCTCTACCTCCCAAGGTAGAGAGTTGGAGCTCATAATAATATCTTTCACTTTCTCTCACTAAGTTCCCTAAACCTCTAACTTTCTCTCTCTAGAATTCCACTTATACGCCTACTTGTGTTAATGGTTTGATGTGTATGTGAAATCCAATATCTTACAATTGGTATCAAGAGCCATGGTTAGATCATATCTTACACATCTTTGGATTTCTAGTGGTTTTTAGGTGGTTTTGAGTTTGAAAAAGTTTAGTGGTTTGTGCATCATTTGGTTGATTTCTTGTGTTAAAGCTTGGATTTTGTTAGTACTTTTATGTTTAGAATCATCACAAGTGTTTAGGTTTTCATTTGGTAAGCTTGAATCATCTTGGTTGGGTTGTTTTGGATTGAAAAGTGATGTTTATGTGATTTTTCTTGCTAGCGACTTGACATACGGACTTCTTTCTTCGTAGCGACTTGCTTCACAATTTTGTAGCGATTTACAGTTTTGGAGCTAGCGACTTAGACCTAGCGATTAACAGTACAAGTAGTGGACTCTCCACTACGGGTAGCGACTTGATGGTAGCGACTTGGTGCATAGCGAGTTGCCTTTAGCGACTTGAAGTTTTAGCGACTTGAGTAGCAATTGCTTTGCCAAAATTTTGCTAGCGACTTGAAGGTTAGCGAGTTACTACTTAGTCACTACTTAGCGACTTGCATTTGTATAGCGACTTGGATCTTTAGCGACTTGGGGTGTTAGCGAATTAGGTGTTAGCGACTTGGTGCATTATCTTCTAGCGACTTGGGTGATTGTTTACGGTTTTCTCTTGATTTAGTAAAATCCCGTGAAAGAATCTATTTCTCGGTTTAATCATTGAGTTATAAAATCCCGTATAATCTGTTAACATGTCTACCAATGTTCCTACTATCATCTCCCGCGTGTTCGAGGATGTTCAAGCGGTTGGTTGAGATACTACGCCCACCCATGCTTGACGAAGCTGACTACGATTCTTGGGCTCAACGAATCAGATTGTACTGCCTTGGAAAGGAAAATGGTGTCAACATTCTCAAATCCATTGATGAAGGACCATATCGAGTTGAGACGACTAGAGATGTACTTGATTCTGCTGAAGATGGAACTCGATTTCACGGAATGGACCGGACCAAAGATGTATGATGAGCTTGATGATAAGGAGAAAAAGAGATTCGATCTTGATATCAGGGCTTCTAACATTGTTCTTCAAGGTCTTCCTAAAGACATCTACAAGCTGATCAATCACAACACTGAAGCAAAGGCGGTTTGGGATAATGTCAAGATGCTTCTCTCAGGGTTCGAAATTAACTATGGAAGATAGAGAATCACAACTCTATGGCAATTTGAACACTTCAAGATGAAACGAGATGAGAGTGTCTATGAGTACTATGTGAGATTTCATAAGTTGGTGAATGACATGAGGAACATCAGAATGACTATGCCTAACATTCATTTGAACTCAAAATTTGTGAACAACATGAATCCCGAATGGCACAAGTTTGTCACCTCTGTGAAGCTCACTAAAGGATTGAAGAATACAAACTATGAGCAACTCTATGCCTTCCTCCTTGAGAATGAGAGACATGCTATGTTTGAAAAATTGGTTCTTAATCGGTTCAAAACCAACCAGGGAGAGACAAGCTCGTCTAATGACTCAGCTGCCTTCTATTCAAACATCGGAATCACAACCAAAGCCTCACAAGTCATACCCATGGGAAATGGTAATCACAAACTAATTCATGATCCTATGTTCAAACAAGGCGATCTTTGATACACTGCGTGGGTAATTTCATTAATCAACTAGCTCTTATGATCAGTCAAAACATGAATTCTCTCCCACAAACCAACAACAACCTCAGAGCAGCATCTAACCCACACAATCAAGCCACTGTTAAAGATGGAAGGATCGTGGTGCAACCAGTTCAGGAAAGACGGTATGATCGGGGAAGAGGTGGAGCTGGTAGAGGTTATGTTGTTAATCGAGAATCGAGGAAGGAATGGTAATCAAGGTCAAGCTAAGCTGATCAAATGTTATAATTGTGGTGGTGAGGGACACATTGCAAGGAACTGTACATCTCCAAAGCGTCCACGAGAATGCTGACTACCGAGAGATAAGATCTTTGCTTGTGCAAGCTTCGGGATAATGGTGCTACTTTGGATGAAGAGGAATTGTTGTTTCTTCTTTGAGGGCAATGCCAAGACCTATGATGCAGATGTGGATGAGCAGCCTATTCAGGAGATAGGTCACAATCATCAGAATGCCTTTCAAGTCGGTGATTGTGATGCATACACGATTCGATGTGGATGATGGACCTCTGCACACACAATCTTTATGGCTAGCATTTCTCCAATGGTTTCTCCCAAGGTCTCCTCTTCAACACAGACTGGCCCATCTAAAGACACAATCATCTCAGGGGTACTAAAACTATCACGATGATCTGATGTGCATAAGATGCATGACAAAGTACTATCAACTGAAACTTTTGAATCAAATATTGAAAATATGGGTAATATCAATGTTGTCCCATATGATCAATATGTGAAACAAAGTGAAAGTGAAATTGTATCAAGTGATGCATCTCTGCAGATCAACAATGACTATATTTTTGATGAATACACCTTTGCATGTGCTTGATGATTCTGTAATATCTGAATTAAATGCCTATAAAGAGCGTGTTGCTATTTATGAACAACGTGCTAAATTTGAGTTGACCACTGTGGCGAGGAAATGGATGACCAAGTGCGTACAATTATTAGAAAAAGTAATTTTAGAGAAGAAGTATTAAAACAAGAGTTAAATTCCTTGCAAGAAAAACTTTCTAAAACTGCTAAGCAAAAACAAGAACTTCAAGAAAATGTGAAAATGCTTAAGCAAGAATTTAATGCAAAGGAATCAAAACTCTTGAAAGATTTTTCTAATCTGAAAACTTTGAAAAACAAACTTGAAAACAAGTTGTACATACAAGGGAACACCATTCAGACTGCTCACATGATCACTAAGCATAGGGTCCTAAGCGATAAGCATAGCATTCCCCTTGTTGAGGAACCAAATCAGAGGTCATTAAAAGGGCTAGAAATGCTCATAAGGTTCTTTATGATGGCAATGAAATCCTTAAACCTAGACAGAAACCTAGTTGCGTTGAGTGCACTGAGGAAGATAAGAAATCAGATGAAGTCACTAGGGAAAAGATGAAGAAGAAATTAGATGATCCTAAATGTAGAGAGAAGAAAATAAAGATCACACCCCATGATTACAAGAAGGAAAGCTGGATTTCCTTGAACATGTTTAAGCCTCAGACATTGTTGACTCCCGAACAAGTTTTCTAGAAAATGGATTTAGATAAGGAAAGTGAAAATATTGTTGAAACAAACCTCCTCTGGAAAATGCCTAGAGCGAGTGTGTATCCTCCTAATACACCAATGCATCTTGTTCCTAGAACAATTGCCACTAAAAGCAAGACCTTAATTAGCCAATATGTTATATTTCAACTATTTGTTGATTTTGAGAAAACTTGCAAGAAAAGGATCACACCCACTGGTATAACTGAAGGAGAAAGAGGTTTTGAGCAAATGAAAGAATGTTATTTAACTGAGGTCATGCCTTTCTTTAAACTTCTAAAAGATCACTTTGAGAGTCTTAAAAAGGGGATAGAAACTGATATTAAGGAATGGAAAAGGAATTTGATGCAATGATAGTTGAAGTTAGTGACTATGAGCGAGCACTAAAATATAATGAGATTGAGAGGAAGAACTTGCATACACTAAATGAGAACCTTATTTCTGAATGTATTACTCAAGGATGTGTTTTCAACTGCTACAAATTGTTCCATTAATGCTTCCAAATTTCATGAATTATCGGTTGCACTGAAAGTCTCCCATGATCGTGTCATTGAGCTTGAAAAGACTAATTCTAACTAAACGAGAAAATTGAACTGGATGATCACGACAATTTGGTTAAACATTTTTCTAAACTGGAAGTTGAGCATTTTAATTTACAACTAAAATATCAACATCTTAAAGAAAATGTCAAAACTTCAAATATCAAGACATCCTCCGATGCTCCAGAGTTTGATGCAGTTTTTCAAATTAACAAACGTGATGAACAGATTCAAGCTCAGTGCAACACGATCAGAAAGTTGAAAGCCTAAATCTCTCAATTAAAGGGTCAAACGAACAATATGACAGCTCCCAAATGCCCTCCTTTAGATTCTCAGAATTCTCAAACTTTTCATCTTCAAAACTTAGTTGATGCCTTACAAAAGGAAAACAAGAGTTTTCTAGAAGAAAATGAAAAGTTAAACGACATTTTAAAGAGTTATATGATTCAATAAAAGTCACCCGTGACCAAAACAACGAAAAAATAACGTCTTTACAAAAGGAAATTGAGAATCTGAGAAGTCAGGGAAATGGGAAACTGCCACTTGTTTTCAATAAGAATGTTGTCTCAAAGTCACCCTTAGACTGCAAATACACTGTGACAGTTAAATATATTCCTCCTCATCTTAGGAATAATGAACATGCTTTTCATGAATACTGTGCTCACCTTAAGGATAGTCTAGAATGTCTCCGTGAGATTGTCGAAGAGGATTTCATTAACAAACCTCTTGATAGTGAAATTAGGTTTGCTTGCCTCCAGGCCAAACGATCTCAAGAGTTGCTAGAATGTGTAATTGCAACATGTCCCAAATCTTTAACCTTAGGTGCAAAAGGCAAAGCTGTGATGCCTTGTTCTATGCCTAGTGCCAAGCAGGAAATCCGTTCTATGCCCAGTCTTAAGAAAGGAAACACTAATGTGCCTTCAAGTAGTTCAGATTCCAGATATGTTAGTGCTAAGAAAGTGAACTTTAGTGTGCCTGCCAAAAGCTCAAATCACAGTCTTAAGAAAGTATACACTAATGTGCCTTCTAGTACTTCATATCCTTGCACATCAAGTTCAGGAATGCAAAAACTAGATCAACCAACTAATGTTTCCATTCCCTCTACAGGAGTAATCAGTGACTTTAAAGCGAGCAAGTCAAAGTCTCAAGACAATACAAGGAATGATAGGACCTTGCAAGCTAAGAATGTGCATTGGAAGAGAGTAGAAGACCAATCTAGGAACTTTAAGCTTGAGTTGAATAAAACGAATCGTGTTGATTCTAGTATTAGCCTTAGGCGTACAGTAATTAATTCGAATTCTGATACTATTTGCAAACCTTGTAATGATGTCTGCTTGAATTCGGTTGCTAATCATGAATGTGGTGTGAATGCTTTGTCTAATTATGTCAAATGCCCAGTTAAAATTGTTAATGCTAATAAGGCAAAAAGGCAAAACAAAAGATTGTTAGAAAACATTGGAAACCCACAAGAAGAACTTTTATAAAGATAGGTTATTATTGGATACCTTTTGGCCATAAGAATAATCAGTTTTGCTCTCAAACTGCTAAGATTATGCCCACTAGAAAATGGATGCCTACTGGTAGAACTATTCCCTTAAGAAGTGAACATACTTTGAATAGGTCAAATACAGACACCAGGATTGCATCTATTCCCAATGATTCCATTGCTTCTACTTCTGATATGGATGTTTCTATTTCTGATGTGGTGTTCCAATTACTGTGACTAACCAAGTGGAACCCATTCTTGCATGGAGATCCCAATTATCCAGTTATCCATTCTTGTCTGTGTTCAACTGCAGATCGTTCAAATCGCTCTGTGGTACCGGACTCAGGTTCCAAGCATATGATGGAGACCGGTCGCATGCTCATGAACTTCGTGAGCAAATTCATCTGGACAGTTAGATTCGGTAATGATCATTTCGGTGCAATTAAGGGTTATGGTGATTATGTTGTTGGTGATAGTGTTATCTCTAGAGTATACTATGTGGAAGGTCTTGGTCATAATCTGTTCTCTGTCAGTCAATTTTGTGACTCGATCTAGAAGTAGCCTTCAGAAAACATACTTGTTTTGTTAGAGAACTTGATGGTAAGGAACTTTAAGAGGAACTCGTGGTTCAAATCTTTACACCATCTCTATAGATGATAGGATGAAGTCTTCTCCAATTTGCTTCTGTCAAAGGCTCTAAAACAAAGTCATGGTTATGGCATCGTCGTCTCAATCACTTGAACTTCGGCACCATCAATGATCTCTCCCGAAAGGACTTAGTTGTAGGTTTACCTCGACTAAAGTATGAAAAGGATCATCTTTGTTCAGCATGTCAATTGGGAAAAAGCAAGAAGTATGCCCATAAACCCAAACCTACTAACTCTGTCATAGAAGTTCTTCATACAATTCATATGGATTTATGTGGACCAATGAGAGTGCAGAATATCTTTGGGAAGAAATATGTGTTAGTTATAGTTGATGATTACTCTAGATTCACCTGGGTCAAGTTCTTAAGGACAAAGGATGAAACTCCTGATATCATCATCAAACTCATCAAACAGCTGCAGGTTCGACTTAACAAAACCGTCAGAATTATCCGGACAGACAATGGAACTGAGTTTGTTAACAAACAACTTAGTGAATTTTTTGAAAGCATTGGAATCAGCCATCAAAGAAGTGTTCCACGAACTCCTCAACGAACGTGTAGTTGAAAGGCGAAATCGAACTCTTGTAGAAGCGCTAGAACAATGCTGATTTACTCAAAAGTTCCAATGTTTCTCTGGGCTGAAGCTATTGCCACCTGCATGCTACACACAAAATCGTTCCCTGATTCACACTGTTCATGGAAAGACACCATATGAACTTGTCCACAACAGAAAACCTAATCTCTCTTTCCTTCGTGTGTTTGGAGCATTGTGCTATCCAACTAATGAGGGTCAAGACTTAGGCAAACTTAGAGCTAAAGCAGACATTGGAGTATTTGTAGGGTATGCACCAAACAAAAAGGGATACCGAATCTACAACAAAAGAACCCGAAACATCATGGAAACAATTCCAGTTACGTTTGATGAGTGACCGTCAAACGGCTCTGAACAATTCAGTTCGGACCCGCACTTCAAATCAGTCCAATTGGTTCATCCCTTGTTCCAAACTCTTCTCAAGAAACTCCATATGTACCTCCATCCGAAGATGATTTAAGGAAATTGTTTGATCCTATGTTTGATGAACTTTATGATCCGAGTACTAATGAGGTGTTGATCCCTACAACAGAGGATGCTCATATTCCAGTGAATGAAGTCAATCCCTCAGTCTCAATATCTTTAAGTCAAGAGTGCCCCTGCTGATCCTTGTCTCATCAACAAATCATCATTCTTCAAATGTACATCATGGAATGTTTCGGCATCAATGATGAAGTTAATCCCTTTGCTAATCCTGAAGATGCTCCATTTGAAAACATATTTGCTCCTGAATCTTCTTCAGAACCATCCTCTTCTGGAGACATCGACTCTGCTACTTCAGTCCCTCAACAACTACCACATGAACACCTCAGAAAATGGACTCATGATCATCCATTAGACAACATCATTGGAAATCCCGCTCGTCCACTATCCACACGGAAACAACTTGCAACCGATGCCTTATGGTGCTTCTTCAACTCCGTACTCTCTAAGATCGAACCAAAAGATGTTAAAACCGCAATGAATGAAAATAGCTGGTTCAATGCTATGCAAGATGAAATTCATGAGTTCGATCGACTAGATGTATGGGAATTAGTACCTGCTCCAGATTGTGCTATGATTATTGCTTTAAAATGGATCTTCAAAGTGAAACTTGATGAGCATGGTGATGTGTTGAAGAACAAGGCTCGATTAGTTGCTAAAGGATACCGTCAAGAGGAGGGTATAGACTTTGAAGAATCTTTTGCTCCTGTGGCTCGAATCGAGGCAATTAGAATCTTTTTTGGCTAATGCTGCAGCAAGTAAGAACATGGTAGTCTATCAAATGGACGTAAAGACGGCATTCCTGAACGGAGATCTTAAAGAAGTCGTCTACGTCAGCCAACCTGAAGGATTTGTAAATCAAGAGCATCCTACTCACGTTTATCGTTTGAAGAAGGCCCTTTATGGTTTAAAGCAAGCTCCAAGGGCATGGTATGATACGCTGTCAAAGTTTCTTCTATCAACCGGATTTAGCAAAGGAGCAATTGATCCAACATTGTTCACCAGGAAGTCAGGCAAACATTTAACTCATGTTCAAATTTATGTTGATGATATTATTTTTGCCTCGACAGACCCAATGGAATGTGATCGTTTTCTAATGAAATGAGTTCAAAATTTCAAATGTCAATGATGGGACAAATGTCATTTTTCTTAGGATTACAAATTTCTGTAAAGTCCCAGGAGGCATTTTCATAAATCAATCTAAATATGCAACTGAGATCTTAAAGAAATTTGGATTTGATTCAAGTGACCCTGTTGACACTCCCATGATTGATCGAACCAAACTAGATGAGGACCACTCAGGGATCATGATTGACCAAACAAAATATCGTAGTATGATTGGATCTCTGATGTACCTCACAGCTAGTAGACTAGACATCTTGTTCGCTGTTTGCATGTGCGCTAGATATCAGGCTAAGCCTACTAAAAAGCACCTTGAAGCGGTTAAACGGGTCTTTCGGTATCTCCAAGGAACCATCAATATGGGTCTTTGGTACCCGAAGGACAACGGTATGTCACTAACACCTATGCAGATTGATCATGCAGGATGTCAAGATACTCGTCGAAGTACATCTGGAGGTGCTCAGTTTTGGGTGATAAGCTTGTGAGCTGGTCTTCAAAGAAGCAAATGAGTACTTCTATTTCCTCTACAGAGGCTGAATACATAGCCATGTCATCTTGTTGTGCTCAAGTCTTATGGATGAGATCTCAATTATCTGGCTATGGCTTTGAATTCAACAAAATCCCCTGTCTTGTGATGGCAATAAAAGTGCTATTGCTCTCTCTTGCAACAACGTTCAACACTCAAGAGCAAAGCATATAGACATTCGACATCATTTCATCAAGGAACAAGTGGAAAAATGTGTGGTGGAACTCTATTTTGTGAGATCTGAATATCAGTTAGCAGACATCTTCACCAAAGCTCTTCCAAGAGAACGTTTTGAGTTCATACTTCCTCGACTAGGCTTGAAAAGCTTTCAACCAGAAACACTCAAACGTCTTCAGGAGGAAGACGAGGAGTAAAGGTCTATCTTCATCTATCTCTTGTATATATCTATTCGAAAATCAAAATACAAAATTATAAAACCTTCAAAAACCATAAAAATCTGAAAAATTCAAAAAATCTTCAAAAATATTGTCATTTTGTCATGCGTTTTCTCGGTTCGATAATATCTACGGTCTTTGTGCTGTCATTCAAAGAATGACACGGGACTTTAGATGTTGTTCGAATTAAAAAAAAAAAAAAAAATATATATATATATATATATAAATAATAATATAATATATATATCAAAAATTATTTTTGGGAGAAGGAGAAACAATGGTTTATTGTCATTTCAGGCAGTAACCCGCTTTTCAAAGAAAGAACAGAGCCATACTTTATCATGTTTTCAAAATTCCATGCTCCGATTCTTTAATCATTTATCTGCTGAAAACTAACTGCTTTGAAAAATAACCCAGTCTCTATTTTTGATAATCATCTGGACTTATTTGTCAAAATATCAATCTCTCAATCAACAACCTATGTCATTGATTGAGGGGGAGAATGATTTCAATTAAATTAAAAAGTTATTTGGCATTCAATTGTTTTCAAAAGATATTCAGGCATGTTTTATCAATGGAGTTTAAAGTCTTAAAATCCGATCATTATCAGTTAAAACGCTTTCATAATCAAGTCACAATTCTCCTTAAAAGCTTTCAAAATCAATTTAAATCTATAAGAGATCACAAATCTCAAATGATTTGATAATTGTGATCGGGGGAGAATGTGTGATTTAAATTGGATTTAAACTGATAATTCGGTAAATGGTTTTATAAGGATGTACAAGCTCCCCTTCCCACATATGACAAATGATTTCAAATTTTCCATGCACATGTTGAGGGGGAGCATCTATCTTAAACCTATGATTTGAAACGTGATAACTTATCTCAAGGTGCAGGTTCCCTCTAGTATGTGCAAAACTCTTTTCAATCTCGAGGCACATATTGAGGGGGAGCAAAATCATGAAAACCTCATCCTTCCCCAAAATGCTTTATCTACTTGATTCGATTAGGGAAGTGATGTTGATATTTTTAAAATGGTAATCAAAGAAGTTAATTCTTTCTCTTGCCTCCGTGTGGAAAACTATTTCAAATACTTGATTCACATGTTGAAGGAGAGTTCTTCTTCTAAAATATCAAAACAATTCAGTACAAAATGCTCTGATAAATATCATAAGTATCTGGATTGATTTTCAAATGGTTTTCAATTGGTTCCTATGGCAGATGAACAATACCAAAAAGACCGACCAACTTTACATTATGTATGGTGATATAAGGACGATAAGGTTAGGTATGTGTTCCCATGATCCGCCAGAACCGGAGGGATCTACCAGGGACTATCCACTAGTTAGTGTAGAGTTCTTAGGTATGATGATAAAAGGAGAAAAATGAGATATGGGAAGAGTGCGGACTAAGACTGAGCTAGTACTGGAATAAACCCAACAAGGTTCTTGCTATGAAGTCTCGGTAAGCACTGAAGGGGTTGAAGAATGAAAAAGAATTGAATGAGAAAGGGTGAAAACAAATAGCCCTCCATATATTCAACCTTAGGGCAGAAACCGGGTTCAATTCAAATGCTACAGATGGTAACATCGGTATTGAAGACAAGACGTCATGGACCCAGTGACGCACTGCACTTCAACTTTCCAAACCACTCAAGTTCCTCTTAAAAGGACTTGTTTCATTCTCACGGGGAACCGACATTATCTATCAACTTTCTCTTAGAGATTGTTGATATTGAAGGAGGAGACCCTCTCCCTAGTCTCCGATATAGGATCCAAATATGCACAAATTGAGTCTAGTGCCACGAGATCATCAATAAATCTCATTAGGACACTTTCAATGAAGACTCTCTGTTTCACACAATGTGGAAAGAGAGATTATATCTTGAGTCCTACACATCATCCTTGTGGTATTGCCGTAACATCTGATATGCAACATACTCACAATGAAGATGGAAAGCCTTCCGGAGCCAACATCTAACAAGCTCCTGGTAGGTGGCATGTGAGATCTATTATACAGATCAACCATGTGACAACTGAACCGAAACAATGGGGCGATTCATTCTTTTGAATCAATCCTGGTTCAGGTTATGGATTGACGGATACCTTTGAAAACCGGTCTTTGTGCTTTAAAACTCTTTTCATTAGCACGTCGACCGTGTACTAATTTTTCAAATCAAAAGGTGTTTTATGATTGATAATTGATTTTCATTAAACCTTCGTTATATTGCAAAAACAATTTCTATTGAGCAATACACGATTGTTTTTCAAATCTCTTTTCATCAATCAGTGGACGTAAAATTCGCTGGTTCACTCACTCCGTGTTGTCTTCTTTGAGACGTTCCGGTTTGAGAACAGCTAGAGCAGCTGCGAAACCCTGTCAAGGAAATTCTTCGGATTATACCTGATCACAGGCAGTACTTGTACTGATCAACGAGGAACCGTGGGCCGTGTACCTCAATTCAACGAAAGTGATCAAAGACACTTTCGTGCGATTTATTGCTAACTGTTGTATGCAGGTACGCCCGACGTTTGCATCTGTCGAGAATGGAGCGGTCAATCCATAGCCGCATGCTCACACAACACATTCATATCAAAAGATATCATGATTGGTGCATCAATGACTCTGATATTCTAACTCCATGCTTCTGCTACCCTGCTGCCAATATCATGAATCAACTAAAGCTTCCGCTACTCTGATGAGAAGATATCATGATCCCGAATGTGAGCATGTCGGTCCGAAAGTCACAACATCACATAATACCAACACCACAATGGATGTATCAGAGATTTTCTATTAGCTGATGATCTCAAAATCTGGCCCAACATTATTATCACGTGGATCAGTAAAGACCTCCACTTGGATTAACCAAACATGCAATGAGTGGAATCAATGACTACGAGCTTCGGAGCAAAGTACTACATCAAGAATGCAAGATCAATTGTTAATGTAATATCTGATTGTATTCAATGTCATTTTAGTATATGGTTGAGGTGACCTCCTTTAGGGGGAGATTGTTAGGAATTAGAAATTCCCGGTATTAAAGAGTCGGTCACCTCAAGTATATGTAATCGTTAGAATGCTCGTAGTCATAGTTATATTTAGTTAAGTAGTATTTTGTTAAGTAACACCGTGGAGGACGGACGGGTCTTTACCCACTGTATGCCGATCCACACGGCCGTTGTGGCGTTTTATGTAAGACTATAAATACTCTCTACCTCCCAAGGTAGAGAGTTGGAGCTCATAATAATATCTTTCACTTTCTCTCACTAAGTTCCCTAAACCTCTAACTTTCTCTCTCTAGAATTCCACTTATACGCCCACTTGTGTTAATGGTTTGATGTGTTTGTGAAATCCAATATCCAACAGATATTCCGTCATTTCAGTAATGACACATCTTTTCTCTCATGACTCTTGTCTATTTTGATATCCGATTCATATCCTCCTTACCTTGATTTGATATGATCCTTTTGATATGATTCATTTTGGTATGATCCTCTGATTTAATATTCGATTAGTTATTCGTTGGATATGTTATCCGTTTGAGATCCCTTATTGATATAATTCCATTATATGATCAGTTCGATATGATATGATTTGTTTTATTTGGTTGCCTGAGCTAACTAGCCATGGAGGTACCATGGCCATGTCATTAATGCACCAATGGCATGACACTATCTGGGGCGGTGTGATTAGTCCCCGGCATTCCCTTTATGATATGATATGATATGATATATGTGATCACTTGGCCATTATCAATACGTATGTACAGTCTTGAACTGGCATATGTATATATGATTTGTTTTACAGGGAGCGTATGGATGCATCCTAGGTACTCAGTTCAGTTTTGGTGATGTGGTATGTGTGTGCAATACACCCCCTTACGTTTAGGAGCTAGCTACTCTATTTGGTACTTGAGAGGTCTCCCTTCCTTGTGCACTTATGATTTGACGAATTTGATATGATTTGGCAGATATGGGTTATGATATGTGATTTGTTAGATTTGGCTATTGCAGTATCTCCTTTAGTATTAGGTGCTTGTGGCAACATTCTGGTTCTAGTTATTATGTGACTATCTGATATTCTGATTCATTTAGGTGACCACTTATTCACTCAGTATTCTTATGTGATTCGTTTGACTATCGGACTCATGCTTCAGTTCATTTGGTTATTTTACTCAGTCTTCAGCTCATTTGATTTACTATGCCTTTACTCTATTTCGGTTGGTTGCCAAGCTTATACTTCAGATTAGAACTTTACCCGTTTACCGAGCTATTATACGATTATTGGATTCAAGTGTTATGCTATTATATGGTTATTTGGTCTATCTGTTTACCATGATAAATATGATTACATGATTTCTCTGTATACTATGTTAGTATGTGGTTACCTGATTCACCTATTAGCATGCTAATATCAGATTATCCGCTTACCATGCTATTATGTGACTATTTGATTCGTCTGGTTGCAATGCTAGTATGTAATCCTTTGATTTATCCATTTATCATGTTATACTTCGTTCAGTTATTTCATGAGCTATGATTATCATTTAGTAATCCTACCTGCTATTTGTGACTACCATTTTTACACTTCTATTCATGTTACCGGTTAATGAAGGAATATGGTTCAACTTATGTTATATGTCTAGTTGACTTGCTTAGTTGCCATGCTATATTCTTGTTCGGTTGCTTCATTTGATTATGATGTTCGTTCAGTATTTCCTACCTATATTTGTGACTGACATGCTTATACTTCTATTAGTATCTCAGGTTGTTATAATAATTATTATGTTTATTAATTGTTGATTTTCTGACTTGTGTGATTGCCATGCTTACATTCTATTCGGTTGATTTCGCCTGATTATAGAATTCTGCTTAGCTTATGTATATCTGATTATTTAATTTGTTTGTTTTGCCATATTCATGTTTAGTTGATCTGCTGACTGATATGCTTTTACACTGTTGGTCATTTGATTTGATTAGGATATTGTTCATCAACTCCTATGTGATTATGTTCCGATACTTGTATGTTTGGTTATTTACATGTGCTTATATTTGATCAATGATTCACTGCTTTGCTTTGCTTTGGTCTTCTTTGATTTCTGTTCCTTCTGGATATCTGTTAATATTGTGTTATGTAGGTTCCTCATTGACTCATAGACTCATTGTGCTCATTCGTTACAATTTTGTTATTAGTCTCCTTTGATTCGTTTTTGTATTTTTGATTATGTTTAGCTTTTGTTTTGTTATATCTGTTCACTGGGATTTTTAAGCTCAGCCGCATTTCTTTTCCATGCGGCAGGTACCAAGTGGGATGATGGGCTTTGATGGGCTGAGTGTAGGAGCTTTTGAGTGAACCGACCCTAGTTTCCCCTTATTATTTTGGACTCATTGGTAGAGCACCTGTTTTGATATTTCGTATCTTTTAGACATGTTGGATTGTGTTTTTTTTTCTTTGTAAGTCATTCGTTTATATGACTTGGTATTTTATTTAATAAGACTTCCGCTTGCATTTGTATTAGTATGTTCTGATACGACTCCATAATGTGACATTCAGACCCTTGTCGGGTTAGGGTGTTACAATTATGGTATCAGAGCCTGTGTTTTGAGACCCTTAGAGCTTAGGCTATGACGTGTGAGGATTTTGGTAAATATTAGGCTTCCGTTTGTTTTGACCTATTCTGTTTGGTTGGACCTTTTCATTCAGATTTGATTTTGATATCCGTTTAGCTTCGCTGATTTGATCATCATCCTCCCACATTTGATTTTGTCTATTTGTCTTCGCAAATTAGTTTGTCAATCGTTTAGATGGTGACTACTCGTAGAATCGAAGATGATGATTCGGATCCAGAGTTGCTACAATAGTTGCTGAGATAGAGAGGTTTGTGTAGAAGCCACATCCGTTTAGTATAGCTGCCACTCCAGTTAAGCTGAAGACAGGATTGCTCGTGTCGAGAAGATCATTGAAGTATTGCGATGCTGCAGAAAACATCAAGATGCTGCAGGAAAGAGCTGGACAGAACAACAAGAGGAGGAAAGACGGAGGTAAAAATTCAAAAAGCAGGCACACAGAAGGCGTACGAGCAGAAGAACTATGACCGGCGTATTGCAGATAGACGGAGAAACTACTACCAGGATTTTGGGCGTATAGATGGCTAGCAGTTTCAGCAGAACTACTAGGACGTCGTATCAGAGAAGAGATGCTGAGAAGATTTCATCCGCTCCGTGTGGTTTGTGGGGCATCAGGCCATGATTATCTTGTGAATGGTGGAAGATAGAACTATCGCGATTCGTCGTCCCTCTCATTTGTTTGTCGCGCGTTTTGAGACAGTTTGATATTTTGTTATGTGACTTTGATCGATATTACTTTTCTTTGATTTGTTCATAACTCGGTTTGAATTGTGAAGTTTTATGATTTGGCATTTTTGGTAATATTTCAGCTTTGTATCATATCTCATATCTCTTTGAGAGATTTCGATTATCATCTATTTTGTTTATGTGATTCGTATTGTGCGCCTGAGATTGTTTTGGAACATCAGAAATGAGTCATGAGGAACCTTCTCAAGTAAGACGGCCACCTTCCTTCTTCTCGTGGATTGGTAAGTTTTTGTTCAGTCTTCTAAATTTTTCTGGAGTTTGGGTTGATGATATGCTTGTCCCCTGTATGTGAATCTGATTTGATTTGGCATTAGTAGATTATTTGTCACGACTCAGAATAGAATATGATGGTAATAAGGACATGTTCATATGATGCAAGTATTATGACGCCTGATCAACGTGATAATACTGAGATCATATGGATCATACGATGTCTTGAGAAGTCCCTGAGTTTGGTACTTGTGATGAATTAGAATTATATTCGTGATTCGTCAGCCTTGATGATATTCTCAACCGTGCGGGTATGCTATCCATTCAATTTCACATTCTTGATATGTTTGATAATTCGGTATCTGATTCTCTGATGATTAGCAAGTTCCTTGATCCATTCGGAATCTGGTTTGATTTGATGAAGTTTTCCTACCGTTAACACTACCTCAGTAATTGTCTCATGTGTATACGTGCTTATGTATCTCTTTGAGGAACTTCAAATATCATCTGTCACCTATTTGTTTCATATTCGTTGGATCATATTTATTAAGATTTGTATTCTGTGAAGAGCCTGCGGCTATCCTAGTTGTCGAAATCGAGTTGGGTTGATAGTGATTCAAAGGCTATGGGATAGTGTCATTACTAACGTGTCATGGCAAAGTGGACAAAATCAATGATACATGGCCAAGACATCAAGGATTGCTCGCTGCATCACCTAGACACGCTTCACGATAAAAAGGGTTAGGTAATTCATGGGATATTTTAATGGGTGAAAAGTAAAAGAAAACAAATAGTTTTAGCATAAAACCAAGTCGCCATCGCCCCACCGTTCATTCAAGGTTCAAGATACGGAAACAAGATCATTATGCGTCAGGGGGGAATGCACCATTTGAATATATTTCCATTTCCGAGAACCAATGGTGCCTTGACTAACTTCCAATCTTCGAATGTGATCGAGGTGTTTCTCGATGCTAATATCTTTTAATCACATAGTGCTACAATATTTTGAACTTTTATCAACAAGGACTAATATGCACTCTTATTATAGTGCGCTTTTTTTTTAATTTTATTTTATTTTATTTATTTATTTTTTAACATATCCCCCACTTGAGATGAACATTGGGGGATCTTCAAAGATCTTCAATAGGATGTCTTCAATTTGGTACGTTTTCTGAAACTTTCACTCAAACCTCGAACTAGGGCGAACAATGACTTCAAGATCATAAGATAAGACTGCACGGTAGGCTAAGGTGTAAAAGTGTAACGAAAATAAGGGTTAGAAAATGAAAGGATAGGCTCAATTAGGTGTAACTAGGGGTATCTTGCACTAAGGGTGAGTGCAACAAAAAGGGTTATCACAGAGGTCGAAAAGTCAATGCGACTAATCGATAAACGCACACAAGTAAACACATATGGCTATTTGGGTTTAATCCTAAAACATTTGCCTCTTCAAATAGCCTTTTCCAAATGCACCAAGATAACTTGATACACTACTCATTTATGGTCTCGAAGTGATGTAAAATCCAAGTTCTAAAGTCTACAATACTCTCGGCACACTCAATATTTGGTAGATTTTGGTATAATAGAGGAAACGGAAAGGCTAAATCTCACCAATGACATTAAGGGTTATAGTGTGCTCGGCTAGATGTAATTTTAGATTGGTTAAAAACATGACAAAATTTTTCAAAAGAGCTTAAAATTTTTAAAACCAACTAGAAAATTAGGGAAAGTAGGCTAAGTAATCATACAGTTCATTTCTATTCCTATCCCCCCACTTGAAGTGTACAAAGTCCCATTTGTACGAAAATAAAAAGGAAAAGAAAATAGAAATGAAAAATAACCGAGAAAGAAATAAACTTCCCTCTCAAATGCTTGCCCAAGATGTCTCACTAAAGGTGGGTCAGAAGGTTGCTAAATCTTATCCGGTGACTACGCCTTAACTATAATGCCCTCAATCAATTCTTTCTGGCCACTGGTTACGGCGTAACTAACCTACATGGTTACGCCGTAACTGCATCACAGTTCCAAAACCTGCACAGAAACACTAGGAAAATTTGTACCTATTGGTACTATTGATTACGGGCCACACAAATATCCTAGTTTTAAAGTTATTACAGACATAAATTCTTTTGAAATTGTTTTAAAGATTGTTCGAATTACAGGGGAATCACACATCCTTGTCTTGGTCGTTCTCAATTAATTGGTACTGAGTTGGGTCATACGGGGTGCTGGTGGTGCTATCAGGAGTCGGCTGTACCTGCATATACGCCACTCCTTGCTGGATGCCAATGTCTGGAATGTCAGGCTGGTACACATAGGGAGTCCCATGCCAACGGGGATGGCTCAGGTGCATCTCCTGAAGCATTTGGCTTGTCCAGTCCGCGCTCCAGCTGAAAAAGTCTTGTTGAAGCTGTTGCACTTGATCAAGAGCACCTGAAAAACCTTCAAATTGGTTACTTAGTCCATATAAGCCTTCAATGAGGCCATCAATTTCTTCATTGAAGTGGGTCTCCATCCCTTCAAGCCTCTCATCAATCAACTTTAACCTATCCCCAACATTCACATGTGCCCTACGTCGACCTCAAGGGACTTGCTCCTCAACCTCCACTTGGCTCCCACTTGGTCCAGCACCACTAGCACTAGCTTCCCCCACTTCTCTCACTGGGGCTGTTCGCATAAACTCAACTCCACCTAGCACATTGAGGGTACAAATCCCGAACTCCACCAGCTTATTATGCCCAATCAAACTGGTTTCCCTACCACGGGTTACCCAAGCTAATGCCTCGTCAGTCATCAATCCATAGCTTCTAGCCAACCTGCCAATGAAATGAGCTCCTTGAATCGGACTCTTTCCGGAGAAACCCTTTGCCCCATTAGCCTTAAACCTCGCCAAGTAATGGGGACATCAATGTGATTACCACTGTCCATCCTATGCAAGAGGTAAAGGTCATCCATGGTCATCTTTTCCTTTGCCGAATTCCTTGCTTTTAAAGAACAAGCAATCAATTTGTGAACAAGACGACGAATCGGGCTCCTAACCAAGGTGTAGGAAGGAGGGTGCCTCGAGTTATACCCCGACACCGCAGAAATGCTGTTGAAATAGTCAGTGGGGTCGTAGTTATCAGGCATGTGCCTCCAACAAGTCCTATAAAACTTATAAAAAACGTTGGTGTTCAACTCCTCCTCCGTATACAAACCCATTCTCACCATGAGCTGATTTAACGTCAACTCCCTTTTAACCCCTGCTAGCTGAAAATACAATGCAACCCTATCATCGTTGTTAATTTCATTCTTGAACTCGACCGTTGCCAGAAACTCTCGAACATACTCGGGGATAATTGGCTCATTGATCCTAAAAAGCCTCAGTCATGCATTGCAGGTAAATGAATGCCTGGAGTTGGTGAACTTGATCTTGTAGAACTTTCTAAGCTTCCTACCAGCAGAGCCATTATCAATTTCACCAAATGCTTCAAAGTTAAGGGCTTCAGGTTGATCGATTTCTTTTCTGGAAAGCATCACATAGTCATCCCTGCATAATTGCCTTATTTCCAAATCCTCATAAGACAAGAACCTGACCCATTCAGCAGGATTTTTATTGTTACCTGAAAAGAAGACAAACTTAAGTCAGTATTCATGTAGAATGCAAACCAGTTACGGCATAACCAACACTACAGGTTATGCCGTAATTACACTACAGACGTGGTTATGGTGTAACATCACCCACTGATTAAGCCGTAACACTCCCTAGAAACTCAGCACAGAACACGCTCACGTCCATCAATAGATTACGCCGTAACCATCAATTTTATCCCTAGGGTAAAAAGAATTAATAACTTTTGACCTATTTAGTGCTGAGGGACCGCGCCTAAACCATTAGGTTCATGTTTGACCAAAACCCACTTAAACTAGATCAAAACATCCCAAATAACCAATAATGATATGACACAATCAAAAGAACATGGGGAATCATTTTTAATCAAAGATTAACCAAGTCAATAGCAACAATTATAGAGAAAGAAGCAAGATCCCCAATTATGAACACATAAACCCTAATTGAAAAATTGATTGAAAAGAATCGAAAAGTGTAGTGATAGATCTTACCAGCCATTGCTCGATTGTAGGAACGAAAAAACCTCAAGAAAAATTTTTGAAAAAAGTTTACTATAGATGTGGTCAGTGAAAAGATTGTGTATTTGGTAAAAACCTAGCTTTTCATCCGTATCAGGGTTTTATACCGCCCGATTGTTACGGCGTAATTAGAAGGAAATATTTATGCCGTAACTAATTTTTAATTATTAAAATTTTTATTATTATTAAATGGTTACGTCGTAACTCTTAATAGAGGTTACGCCGTAACTAATAGCTTCAAAGAGTAAATGTGGGAAATTGCAATACGAGAGATTGGGATACGTACCTTATACGGTTTTGGAAGTACTCACGTCTCTTACTTAGGTCAATATTATAGTTCATAACTTAAATCTTTCATTAACTACTGCCTGGCAGCGGTGCCAAAAAGCTGACGTGCTATTTCATCTTGCTTTTAATATTTATAAAACTTAGATAGAATTAGGATAAACACATACTAACGGGCAGAGAACCCGATCAGATGAAGTAAAGCCTTAGGTAAATCCGAGTGTCGTCCCAAGAGAGCTGTGACCTTGAAAGAACTAAGATGATTAGAAATGATATGATATTGATATGATAAGATAGATTTAATTATTCCAATCACACAGACATAAGAATTTAGGATAAAGAGATAGAAAAGCAAATCATAATAAAGATTACAAATAAGAACTGATTCTGGATATAAAGGTTCAATATAGTGGTTAATTATCGTCAAACTCCTTTGGTCAATTTTTCATGGCCTGCGGTTCTTAGATTCCTGATGCGCGTACGAAGCGTGTTCGGGGTCAAAGGAAACTTCCTTTTCTTCGAGCAAGTTTTTCAACCACCTACGCTTGATGAACCTAATCGTTGTAGTGTGGTATTGGGTAAGCCTCGGGGATTGATATCTTTCTCTAGGGGAATAGGAATGCAAGTAAGAAGCTTACTACGCTAAGGTTGAGGTTGAGGAAGATTCTTTTTTATCTTTTTTTTATATTTTTTTAGAAAGCTAAGGGTAAAATCTCGGGGCTTAGATTTAGGGGGTGGTACTTCTACCGATTACTCTACTATCTAATTATCTAATTATCTAATTCTACGGGTAGTCTTATGTCTATTGGTGTGTGCTCGTATGATGATTAAAAATGTGTTTACCTAAATACTATTACTCCCTAGTTATCTTTTATTGTAGGTTGAATTGTCACGTCCTTATTCTTAACGCGTTGTGTTTCCTAAAATCGTAGGGTGTGCATATGCCCTAACTCTTTGAAGTCACCCTTGATGTAGTAAACGAAATCCACTAAATCATTCATAAACTATCAAAGATTCATCAAGCATTAAACACAAAGATAGCCTAGTCGCACTCCTAAGCCAATTACAATTAAGATAAGAGACAACCTAACAATAATTAACAACTAGGTTTCATTGATCTAAGCAAACACACAAGAAATTTAGCTGGACATGTCAAACAAGCAAGCATACATACATTCAATGGAAGACATAATGAAATTAATGGAATAAAACACTTATCTTGAAGTGTAAAATAGGGTTTGGATCCAAGTCGGACTAGAAACGTTTAGGGTTTTGACTCCACAAGTCTACCTCCTTAAAATACTGAGAATTTGATTTCTATATATAATTTTACACTTGCGACGGCGTCGCCTTATAGGTGGGACGCCGTCAGATCGCCGTCATTAGGGTTTTCGTCTTGGCCAAGTTATCGTTGGGACAACGTCACCTTGTAGTTGTGACGCCGTCGGGCTTCAACAGGGATGTCGTCTGATTCTAGATCTGGGCCGTCTGAGATGAGAAGTCTTAGTGACGCCCTTCCTATTCAAAGCCTGACGCCATCAGGTGTATTTGAGCAAAAATTAAACTAAGCTGTCAGGTGTATTTTAATTAAATCCGTAGATAGGGACGGTGTTGCCCTTTAGTTGGGACACCGTCAGCTTCAGTTTCAGCAGCTTGAGTGTCTTCGATCTTGACTTAGCCATTTTCTTCATGTTTTCACTCCTTTTCATCCAAATATGCATCATTCCAGCATTTTGCTTCTAAGAGACCTAAAAAGTGAAAAGGAACGAAATTAAGTAGTAACGGATATAAAAGTGAGCGATTAAGGGCTTAAATGACCCCTTAAAAGTGTACGTTTTAAATCCTTATCAAATATCCCTACACTTTATATACTAGCACCTCACAAGGGGTGTTTGGATTCTCTCATCTCTCGGGTGTATATGAAATATAGTAAATGGAAATGAAAGATAAACACTCATTACTTGGTCATAGTACATAGATTAGCATAGGCTTGAGAATAGATCAAACCTCCACCGCTTTGGCGTAAGCACCTAGGAACAACTATCTAAGAGGTCTTTTCAAGGGTTGTAATGTTAGGCTTAGAATAGGGAAACAAAGGGTTTGGTTGGATAGGCGATTTAGTGGTGGCAAGTCAAAAATCTTATGTTACAAGCATGAAAAGAATGGCGTTTCTAAGCCAAGACTCGACTCACTAAACTCTAGATAACTTGAAGCAAACATACATAAATTGAAAAACATAAACATAAAGATAGATGTAGGATGGTAGCCCGTATGTTTTTCTTCTTCTTTTTCTTTATTTATTTATTTTTTCCATACACTTTTACTCTACCATCCTACACTTGAGTTTTAGTGAGAAGATCAAAATATAACACTAATTTGTAGTGAGAAGATCAAAAGATAACATCAAAATATAAGGGATTTATAGGAGCATCCCTACACTTGAGTTTTTATTTCTATAACACTAATTTGTCCCGATTTGAAAAGATCAAAACACTTGGAGTATTTAATTACGTAGATAAAGGGAATTTGAATTTGACGTTCCTTCCCGTTACTCCATAAAATATCACTTTTGCCCATGAGTCCCAATCATCCCAAAACTATGTACAAAATATATGACTCGACTTAGCATCCATGCAAGTAACTAGATAATTGAGCTAAGGGTTAAGTAATGATAACAATAATGCACTAAAAGTGAGTGCATACAAGGCAGGCTAAGGCGATTTGGGTGTACATTTGGGGGTGGGTTGTAAACAATGCTCTTCATTGATATTATAGAAAACCGAAACATCACGAGAACCACGAAAAGGATAGGCTCTGAGGGGTTAACTAGGGGTATCATGTACTAAAGATGAGTACATCGCAAGGGTGTGGGGTAATTATTCGACCGATGTGGAAAAAGTAATTATAATACGGGTTTCAAACAAGGGTTATCCTAATGCCTCTTATCATTTAGTTATTCCTAACTACACAAGTGTAGTCTCACTAGCGATCTCGGAATGCATCACAAAACAAGTTCTAGAATCTATTATACTACCGGTACAATCTCGAAGCATTAAAGTTGAATGCTTTAATTCCAATAGATCTAGGGGCGAACCTCACATTTTTGGGGTGGAATTCGAGTGGCAAACGGTTTTTTGTGCTAGTCATATAACTCCTATCTATAAGATGCTTTATTAAGACTAAAGTCCCACTCGTACATGTCATAAAAAAAATTAAATTTGGCCTTAAAATTGCCCTAACGAATATTTCTCATAGCTTGTTACACAAATGAACTAGGACAAGACAAATAATCAAGGATAAGCATAGTTTTAAAGTTTCCGTTTTATTCTCCCTCCCTACACTTAAACTAAACATTGTCCCCAATGTTCCCCGAAAGTATCAAAGTTATGATAAAGGGAGGTAATTAAAAGAGAGAGAAACTAGTACTCCCCTGATTAGCTCGGTAGGTGTAACACCCCTAATTTCGTGATGCGCAGCGGAATTCAAGCTGGGTGTTACTTCATGGCTCAACAGTTATAATAATAGAAAACGAACTCGAATAGTGTCATTTTAAAAGATTTATCATTCGATTTGTATAAATATCAGAGTTAACAAAATTAGGTCCCAGTAGTTTCGTAGTTTATAAAATAAGTTTTCAAATGATAAAATATGTATAGCCTTCTTGAGTATCCGTGCCCTTCCGTGCCATCCTTGTATATTAGGAACCTGAGATAAACATGCTAAAAATGTCAACACAAAGGTTGAGTGAATCCATAGTGTTTGCATAATAATCAGTTGAAAACAAGGTAAACAGTAGTAAAATCAGTAATATTGCAGTACAATATATTGCCCTAAGTCTCATGAACGCAAACCTTAACACGAACGCGTCATAATAATGACATAAGTTACAGACATCATAGTAATGGTGTGAGCAACAATGCCCTCTGGTAGGAGTTTGCCATTCTCCTAGTATTCTCAAATAAAGTTCATTTGGTTACCTATCCAGCTAACACAAATGGGGCGTCAACTGCCAATAGATCTATTCACTATATTCGCGTTCACTCGCAAGTGATTAATGGTTCATGATATGAGGGACTTTTAGTGGCAACAGTAGGTACTTAGGCAATATCATTCAGGATAGCATACAAAAAAATACTTGTTTTCGAGTTTGTAGTGTGTATCTCCCCACGAGTTTGAAAAAAATATGTAAGAGTGGGACTATGAACTCACCTCGATGATACCGTAGTCTGGATGGAAAACACATTAAGTAATGTGAATAAACTGCTCCGACTCACGACCTGATTTGGTATGTCATGTTTTTAGTATTCAAATTTGAGTATATGTGATGATAATGCTTTATCGATGGTTGGGTGAACATGAAGTCTCTTCAAAATTTAGTAATACTTATCATACTTATTTTTATAGCTCGGTTGATCGTTTATAAGTCTTATCGAAATCCAACTTGTTAAATATGTTTCAAAAATGTAATATTTTACAATTTTGAGTATTCACGGTTTTTACCCTTGCACTTTCAAAAATGACACTTTATACCCTCAACTATGGGTTATTGACAAAATCAACCCTTGTATTATTAACTTTGAAGAATTTACATTTTTAGCCCAAGAAAACTTTATCTTTCAAAAATTACAATCTCTACCCTTGTAGTTTACTAAGAAAAGTTTACTTGTTTTAGGCCTAAGTCGACAAAAGTAAGGGTAAATATAAGCGAGGCCTTAAGAGGTTTTTACTACATTCTTGATCCTTTCAAGAGTTTGCCGGGTGGCCTTTCTAATGGTTTAAACTATAAGTCTTAAGCTCTTATGGTTTGGTCGCAATAATTTCCCAAAGTAGGGGGGTTAGGTTAAAGAGTGTTGGTTTTGGTGACAACAAGCCCAAATGAGGACAAATTTTACACGATGCAAGCGAATATCTTTACGAAGCAATTGATCCTTTAAACACTTTTCTATAAGCTCTTCAAGATGATATAGGTACCATATTTTAGTTATCTTTGGTTAGGGAGAAACAAACCCGTGAACATGGTCACTTGGCTACGTCGCGTTTAAAGAAAAGTTCATTTTTGACCCATTAAAATTTACGGTGTAACCTAGGGACATCGTAATATGTTAATTAACTCATTTTAAGTCATTCTCTAACATCCTATAGCTCATAAGACTCAAATTTGAAAAGTGCACGCAAGGGTTATTTGTGAAAATCTTTACGAGTCACCTTCTTTTTGATTCATTATAAAAGAGACCATAAGGGTTTTTAAAGACGTTCTTGGGGTTTTAAAATCCTTGTAGCGATCTCTTTAAAACGGTGTAACTCTCATATTTTACAATCCTTTAATTAGCGAGAAATTAATTATTGAAAATGGCTACTTAGGCTATTTTTGACAAATTGAAAATCTCGTTTTTAAACTTTAAAACTTTATAACTCTAGCATGAAACCTTGTGAAATGACATTTAACTTATTTTTAATGTTTCTAGAGTAGCTCAGGGTCAAATTTACTAAAAATAATGAAATTCTCAAAATCAATTATATAAGGGTGTGTTTGGTTTTGTGACATGCGACCAAAAAGAAGAGCAGAATTAAAGCGAGATATAAGGGCTTCTTAACCAGGTTATGGGGGCGTTTTGTAGTATCCTAGGATCTTGTTGAAAGGGATTAATGGCTGGGCTTAAGGGTTGCGGCTACTAGCTTAAAAGTTGGGCTTAGGAGAGGTGCTTGGCTTGATTTTATAAAATATATATAACAGCTGTTAAGATTTTGATTAAAATTAGCGTTCGTTTTGCGTTTTCAGGACCCGTGCCCCTGAGTTTTTGAAGAAAACGTCGTTCCGGACAACTTTCATGCTTTAACTTTTTCATGAAACAGACCAGAAAGGCGTCGAATTGTGTGCCTGATTTGTCTGTCCACAGAAAGTTTTGGACAGGTTTTTGTAAACTTTGTTAAACCATATATTTTGACTCGTGTGACCGTTTTATGTGATTCAAATTGCTACGTTCGTCCTTATAAAATCCTTTTTAACAGTAGGCACTTGATATTAAAAATGATAACGAAATTGAATGAGTTTAATACACTTACAACTCTTGGAATCGACTAGAAAGGGATTTCGACCATAGGGGCTTCTAAAGTGGAACCAAGCTCTTTCCTTCCTCCTAGGCTTTAAACTATCCTTCCTTGGCTTCTTCTAGGACCCTTAGATCAATGAGTATATAAGTGAGAGCTGTTTAGTGAGTTTTGAGTGAATGATGAGTGCAAGAGTGGGGTGTTTGGTTGCTATTTATAGGAGGGAAAATGCTAGGGTTTCATAAATGAAGATGGACACTCGGAAGGTTTGTTGAGGTAGTAAAGGACATGGTGAGGTGGAGTTTTGAAGGTTGTGTGGTGCATGTAATGGTGATGAGGGTGGCGTGAGGTGGTGGTGTTCTTGGCCAAGAAAACTTCCTACAATATTTGACCAAGGTACACTTCTCAAGGGACAAGGTGAGGTGGTTTAAGGAGGATCTAGGAAGGTTTAGTAGTTATTGTTTTACCATGTAATTAGCTTAGTCTAGTTGGTTTGGATTTTGTTTAAGTTTAGTTCTAATTGAACAAAAGAGTTGATGTTGGATCGACCTAGGCTTTAGGGTGGGTGTACATGGGCTTTTTGTTGTTGTACCTAAGGTTTAGAGGTGTAGGATACTTAGTTAGGGTTTCTAGTTAGGTTTAGATAATTTCTAGTTGATTTAATTTAAGTTTAAATAAATAAAAGTATAGGTTTTAGGTTTGTGCATTAACACTTGTACATTGGCATTAGATTGTTGTACTTACATAAAAGAAAGACATTTTTAGGGCTTGTGCTTGAAAGGTTTGTGTAATGTGTTTTAAAATAAATACACCAAGGTTTATAATGAGATTTATGTTATTAGTATGCTCCTATGCATCAATGACTTGTACATTAGCTTGTAAGACTTGTACATGTGCATGATAGACTTGTACTTTGGTGATTTATAAAAGTTCCATGTGTATTTTTAATTATAGTTTGTGATTTTATTCACATAAAGTCATAGAGTTTGTAAATTAGGGTTTGAACCGAGAAATACTTTAAAGTTAGGGTTTTATGCTTTGTGAGTTTGTACATTAAGTTTAAGGGTTTGTACTTTAGGGTTTATGACATAATATCGAAATTATTATAAATTAAAGCTTTAGGAAAAACCCTAAGATATATAGTAAGCATTCTGCTGGAAATAACGCTAGTTGTATAGGGATAATATATGCGAGATACCACGTGTCTCGTGGCATAATTATTATAGCAAGCTATAGTTAAGCGTGCTCGTGTGAGGACACAACTGGCATGGGTGACCATGCCGGGAAGTTTCAAGTAAGACATAGAAGTGATGTTGATCGTCACATAAGAGTGTGTATATCAAAAGACATCGACTATGCAAATGAGCAGTTTGTGAGTACAGGATATTATCTAGTCGTTGTAATAAAAAAAAATATATACGTAGGAAAAAAAATATAAAGGCGGATTTTTACCGGTGGTTACAGTAGGATCCGTGTGAAGTAGTGGTTAAATTCTTTTCCAAGAAGAATGTATGCATGATAAGCTTCATCCAATGTCTTTGTTAGTGCAAATATTACTATATTTAATCTATACATTCTCATTTGTTTTGTTGATGACAAACATGTAACTTGTAATACATAACGTAAAATGTATAAGTTACTTGTAATTATATCTTGTCTCAACATACTCTCAACACCTCTCGACGACTCAAGTCCTTGTATGCTACAACACAGGTTCGTACATGTTTGTTATGTTGCGTTATGATCAAACCCCTAACAAACCATTAAACATGTTTAGTTAAATGGTTTATAAAACACTTAAGTAAACATAAGTAAATGTGTTGGGTAAAACCCATGATCCGTGACCCAAGACCCATACCCAATGTCTAGATACATTATACCTTGGTGGGCACTCAGTTTTAACCCATAAACCATGGGTAAACAGGAGCGTGCACGGATCCCTTGGAATTACAAAGGCCGGATCCCTCCAGAAGGGATCCTTGGGGCAGAAAATGGTTTTGGTCTTTTTGCTTATAAATAGCAAGCCACTTCTTACCATTTCTTCACACCTTCACACATAGTTTCTCTCCACCATTTCTAGGATAGTTAGATCATTAGGAAACATGTAAACCACCCTCATCTCTTATGATCATAATGCTTCTAACTCTCATTTGTTGTAAGCATACTCCCGAAGTGATCCTCCAAAGCAAGCTTAGAGATCTTGTTTCCTTACCTACTGAAGTGATCACCCATCACAAGATACAAGCACATGAAGATCTTCTACAACAAGCTTGGGAAACTTGTCATCTTCATTCATAGAAAACTAACTACATCATGCTTTGGGTTCTTGATGTTTAGTTTTGGATTTCATATCCATTAGACACATTGTCTTGGATATTGTCTAGTATCATATTCTTGTATCTATGACTAGACTAGATGGTTTATGTGTTTGTGCCATAAAACAAAAGGTTTGTTATGTTGGGCCACAAAACATAACGGGTATCATATATGTGTCAAAGGCATTAGTGAAGAGTGCCGAAGATCCGTGCTGAAGACATTAGTGAAAGGTGCTGAAGGATCGAGTAAATGGCATTAGTGAAGAATGTCTAGGTCGTATAATCGATGAGGTGCATCGTTATACATATAATATTTGTTTAGATCCAAGGATGGTGATATCCTTGATGGTGTTGTAACAAGGAGTGGATCTCCTTGAGATTAGCTGATGTGTTGTGATGGGTAGTAGTTCCTCCATAATGGAACTAGGTGCTTAGCCTAGTACCTAATAAAGGGTAGGCGATGTTGTGATAGGTGTGGTTCACCTTGGTGTGAAAGAACCCGGTGGTTAGCCTAGCACCGAATAAAGGGTAGGCGACGTTGTGTAGGTGTGGTTCACCTTGGATTGAAAGAACCCGGTGGTTAGCCTAGTACCGGAAAAAGAGTAGGCAACGTTGTGAAGGCTTCTCCGCCATAAGGAGTTGGTGTAGTGATTACGAACTCTCGAGTAGGTGACTCGGGGAGTGGAATAGGGCAAGGAAGGTGTCCTTGTAGCCGAACCACTATAAATCCTCGTGTTGGTTTGTCTATCCTTTTAGTTATCGCTTTACTTTTATTCTTGCATTACTTTGTTTATTTTCTATGTGGTTGATGTCTATGTTTGTGATGCATACTTCGTCTTTCATATAGTCACAAACTATAATCAACACTTTACGTATTATGACACGCTTGATCAAGAAAAAGCAATCGGACTAATAATGGTGGAACTTGATTTATAATGAACCATTAATCTTGCGGAATCTTATGTGATGTCAAGGGGTTGGCCTTACATGCCGTAATGCGTTAAATGCATCCTCACGTCGAGATTAGCAAATGCAATGGTTTATACTATATTTGATACAAAAGTTTTGAGTTTGAAATGGAAACGTATTCACCCCCCTCCCCCTCTACGTTTTCACAATTGGTATCAGAGCGGGTTGGCTCTAGTTTTTAAAACAAATGGTTTTCAAAACGAGTAAGGTCCTCGTATCAAATTTTTGGTGAAGTCAAGCATAATGTGAAAAGTGTTTTGTTATTTTTTTTTCTCTTTGAAGTTTTGTTGTTAGATATCTTGTTAATCAAGCTTGAATAAAGGTAAAAATGGATAATATAACTTCACTAAAAAGTATACAAAGGCTAACCCTTTTTGTCGGGTCAAAACGTGCATTTGTGTAATTCTATGTCAGATCCGCGGATCCCTCAAGTTACACTGGATGGATCCCTCAAGCAAGGGATCCGTGGGATCCGTGCTACAGAAGACAGTTTTTGTCTGAATTTCAAAAATTCATAACTAATTAACCATAAGTCGTTAGAAGTCGTGCCACCTATCATTTTAAAGGTATTTGAGTCTAATTTCATTTCAAAATGATTTCATAAACTGATTCAAAACAAAAATTTATAGAATCATTGATTTATAATAGAAAGTCATTTTTCGGTCATAACTTTTGCACAAACTTTTGATCTAATTGGAGACGGATGTTTTCGTTTTTGAATAACAATGTGTCCTCTTTTGAAATTAAGGTTTTGATCATATTTATAAATATAAAAGAAACTAATCAAGCTTGGTATACATGTTTATATCTAATACAAAGCGATGAAAAGAACTTTCGTATGCTATGCTATATGATAAATTGTCTTCCTTGCATTACTTGATTGTTTGCTTATCTCAAATAGCTTTTGTGCTTGTTTGATTGAATAACATATGTGGTTTCCTTACCTTGCTATTCATTCTCTTGTTTTTCGATTTAGTAATAGTCTACTAATCAATGTGTTATTTGAAAAAGTGTTTGGGATAACATCTAGTTGTGTCGAAAATGTTAGTTTTATAAGTTGAAAAATGTTTAAAACATATAACACACTAAATGGCCTTTTGATTGAGTTTGTCATGTGTGCAACATAAATGTTTTATGTTCTTATATGATTTCTTGATTTCATATTTTCTTGTATCGTTTTCTAAAAACAACAAGAATGTACATCGGATCATAACCTACACTTGTGTTAATGATGTACTCTCCCGTTTTCCTTTTCATGGTCGTTCTCTGAGCTTCATAGTAGGATTGACAACTTGATTATTTCATCCGATATACTCAAGTAAATTATTTTTCAACACAAATATAATTGTTCATATCCGAAAGTCCAAACTCAAGCTTTCCAACAACATATGTTAAACTAGCTCATCCAACTATCTTTTTGTTCACCATATGGACAAGTTTTAATTTTTTTGACACCTTCGTCACCGTAGTTGTTTCAAGTATAATATTAATAAAAACGAAACAAATTATCATCATTGTTACTCTTCGATAGGCCATTGTAGGAATATAAATTTTCCTAACTTGAGAATGAATACTAGAGAACTTATTGCACTAGAAACTCAATTTGACCTAACGGTTGAATTGCTTCCTTGATAAAAGTTGGGTATGTGGAATCGCCCGTAAAAATGGTCGTGTTTAGCCATAATTGAGCACCGCTAGTAATAGTATCATATTCATTCTCTCACTTGAGAAATTTATACTCCTATGTTTTCCTAAAGTAAGTTTACAATGGAAATACTTTGCATTGTCTTAGGATTACTAATCAAACAAGTTGTAAAATTAATTTTTCTTTTAGCTAATCACAACCACTTGCCTCATCAAGCGATTATCTCGCTTTGATCGAGAAGAGCTACATGACTTCATGGACGAAGCTCATTGCATCCTAACCACCATCCGTAATGACTATATTGTCCTAAACTAGCACCTCAGAACTCTTTTGTCTTGAACACCATCATGTGCTCTTTTCTTTCTAGACACATACCTTTCATGTCATTGTTAGTGTAAATGATTTACTAATCTAGACCGTAAATCTGTTTTGGGCTTCTTGAATAGTGCTTGTTAAGTTTGCTAAACCTTTGTGTTATTTGTGAGCTCGATCTCATTTGATTGCCTATATGTGATCTCTACATGCTCTCCTTGCTTTTCTTAACGTGTATACATGTATACTTGCTGTAGAAATCATTAGTTTCATAATTCGAAACATAGAGCAAAATTTTGCAACTATTCTGTTAAGAAAATCTGTCTCTGACGCCGGATCCCTTAGATGTAACTAGACGGATCCCTCAAGTGAAGGATCCGTGGGATCCGGGTGGACAGAAGTTCCTTTTTAGCCTCCTTGCATCAATCCAACATTCCAGACCTTATTGGACTAGTTAAACATCCTACATTAGGATCACTTAGACTTTCCGTAGGCTCAGTTGATCTCACATGGATGATTTAGTATCACATTCAAAGTATTTTTTTATCATTACTTCAAAACTCACCATCTTTCCGCTCCAATGTTTACACATTGTTCCTCTCATCTCAAAACACTTAGTTTGATATTTCTCTCAATTTTAGCAAATTGATTTTAGTCATCTTTGCCTCAAAATAGGCCAAAAACTAGTTTTTAATTTCTTAAGATTTTTAAGGAATTTTCCAAATCTCTCTTAAGTCATCATCTGATCTCTAGGATCATTTAACACCACTTAACACTCTCAAATTTCTTAGTGTCATCTTTGATCATCCACTGGTGCTCATAAAACCTCATTTCTTTCCATAAAAGGCATATATTAGCTACCATCACTCATTGCTCTTGATCATTTAAGTACTCTTTCATTTAAGACACTTAGGAAGACTGAAACACTCAAGGAGGTATAGGCGTTAGACCTTACAAACATCATTTTTATTCTTTCCTAGCTGCTGAGAGCCGGATCCCTAGGATTAGCTTAGACGGATCCCTCATTGGAGGGAACCGTGGGATCCGGGTGACAGATTCATGTCAACTCTAGCTAAAATGATCATTTAAGTCCATCTTCATATAAGACACTTAATAGACTCAGTAACTTAGGATATGTAGGTGCTAGACCTTGCTAGAACCTAATCACCTCATTTTCACCTCATCTGTTAACCGGATCCCTAGACTTAAGCTAGCCGGATCCCTCTAATGAGGGAACCGGAGGAACCGTGGAACAGTATGTACATTATCTCTTTAGATAATCATTTCAAATTTCCTTTTTCCACACAAGCACTTGTTCAACACTTAGGATTATCATTTTCGTACATGTTTATAAATAAGTTGCATTTATATGATTCTATACATGTTCTTTCTTTTCGTTTCATGATTTTATGTGAACAATTTATCCATTTTTATAAATGTTTTCCTTTTGTACTAACTCTTTTGGATTCTTGTAGGATGACAATGGTCGATTTCACCATCAAGTCAAGTTGTGCTCATTCGCACATTTCCTTTATATATTCCTAATCTTACATCATCCTAACCATCTTACTCCACTTTTATCACCACTCACAAAGTCATCATGTCTACCACCTCTATTGAGTCATCAACCAAGTCAAAGATTCACCTTGATACCTTTCATCACCTCTACCACAACTTCCATACCGCTAAGTCATAATGATGATTTCTATCACTATCACCGTGTCCAAGGTCTAGGTCATGAACTACGTGATGAAGTACGTCTCATGTTCTACCACATCCTACTTGTGTCAACCACAAGCTACTTGTGTCAACCACATCCTACAAGTGTGTCACTACCACTACAATTCATGGTCGCTCAACCATCCTTCACAAACATCTATGTTGTCAAAAGCCAAGTGAATTTTGTAATGAAATGCGTCTCATCCCTAAGCACATTTTTTTTAAACTTGAACAAACCTTACAACCTCTAAACCAACCATGATGATGAAAGTAGTAGGATCATTTTTTTAACACTAATCCTTTCTTTGTAGGTTCATATATATACACTTTGATTTGTATGGGATTCTCGTCTATTTATGGACGAAATTTTACACTGTTTTTTTTTAGGTTCTTTTTTATGCCCTCAAGCTAGGGGGAGCTTCCGTCGAGCATTTATAAAGTGCATCACATGACTTACTCGTCCAAGGACGAATATACTTTTGCACTAACTTTTTGTTTTGTAGATTTTCAAAACACACTAGGAGTACTTGACGCTCTCAATAAAGGGGAGTTTTTTGTCAAAGCTAAAACATTGCAAATTTTGCAATAACTTCATCTTAGCCATCCTAAAATACTTGACGCCTTTAACAAGGGGAGCAACCGTCAAGGGGGAGCATACACACATTCATTCTTCAAAATTCCTTTATATTTCAACAAAAGGGAGATTTCTTTCTCATCATATATTTTTCCTTTTTCTTTTCTTCTTAACACTAACCTTGATGTAGGTTAAGCCTCAAAAATTTGATCCATTGAGCCGTTGGCAATAATTGTTATAATTCAAAGGATCTTTCTATTTTTTTGTGTGTGTGATTCTCTAGGTTCCTTTTAAAGGCGAGATCACCACCTTTTTAAGACGTGCAAGCTCAAATTCATGAGTTGCTAAGCTTCATCATTAGTGTTTCGTGTTAAAGGTATTGGCGTGGTATGCCAATTGGAGCAATAAGGTGTTTTTATTTTAACTTCACTAGGGATGATGCAAACTCGCCATTCTTGGGAGAAAGGACACACCCTTTTTGTTTCGACAAAAGGGGGAGAAGAGTGTTAACGAAGAAGGTAATGTAGGGAAGTACGGACACAAGTAACTTTGACATTTTACCAATCTATTACGTTTACATATATTTTGTCATCATCAAAAAGGGGGAGATTGTTAGTGCAAATATTACGATATTTAATCTATACATTCTCATTTGTTTTGTTGATGACAAACATGTACCTTGTAATACATAACATAAAATGTATAAGTTACTTGTAATTATATCTTGTCTCAACATACTCTCAACACCTCTCAATGACTCAAGTCCTTGTATGCTACAACACAAGTTCGTACATGTTTGTTATGTTGCGTTATGATCAAACCCCTAACAAACCATTAAACATGTTTAGTTAAATAGTTTATAAAACACTTAAGTAAACATAAGTAAATGTGTTGAGTAAAACCCATGACCCATGACCCAAGACCCATACCCAATGTCTAGATACATTGTACCTTGGTGGGCACTCAAATCCTTGACCCATAGCCCATAGTTTTAACCCATAAACCATGGGTAAACAGGAGCGTGCACGGATCCCTCAAGTATCCCACGGATCCCTTGGAATTACAAAGGCCGGATCCCTCCAGAAGGGATCCTTGGGGAAGAACATGATTTTGGTCTTTTTGCCTATAAATTGCAAGCCACTTCTTACCATTTCTTCACACCTTCAAACATAGTTTCTCTCCATCATTTCTAGGATAGTTAGATCATTAGGAAACATGTAAACCACCCTCATCTCATATGATCATAATGCTTCTAACTCTCATTTGTTGTAAGCATACTCCCGAAGTGATCCTCCAAAGCAAGCTTAGAGATCTTGCTTCCTTACCTACTGAAGTGATCACCCATCACAAGATACAAGCACATGAAGATCTTCTACAACAAGCTTGGGAAACTTGTCATCTTCATTCATAGAAGACTAACTACATCATGCTTTGGGTTCTTGATGTTTAGTTTAGGATTTCATATCCATTAGACACATTGTCTTGGATATTGTCTAGTATCATATTCTTGTATCTATGACTAGACTAGATGGTTTATGTGTTTGTGCCATAAAACACAAGGTTTGTTATGTTGGGCCACAAAACATAACGGGTATCATATATGTGTCAAAGGCATTAGTGAAGAGTGCCGAAGATCCGTGTTGAAGACATTAGTGAAAGGTGCTGAAGGATCGTGTAAATGGCATTAGTGAAGAATTCCTAGGTCGTATAATCGATGAGGTGCATCATTATACATATAGTATTTGTTTAGATCCAAGGATGGTAATATCCTTGATGGTGTTGTAACAAGGAGTGGATCTCCTTGAGATTAGGTGATGTGTTATGATGGGTAGTAGTTCCTCCATAATGGAACTAGGTGCTTAGCCTAGTACCTAATAAAGGGTAGGCGACGTTATGATAGGTGTGGTTCACCTTGTTGTGAAAGAACCCGGTGGTTAGCCTAGCACCGAATAAAGGGTAGGCGGCGTTGTGTAGGTGTGGTTCTCCTTGGAGTGAAAGAACCCGGTGGTTAGCCTAGTACCAGAAAAAGAGTAGGCGACGTTGTGAAGGCTTCTCTGCCATAAGGAGTTGGTGTAGTGATTACGAACTCTCGAGTAGGTGACTCGGGGAGTGGAGTAGGGTAAGGAAGGTGTCCTTGTAGCCGAACCACTATAAATCCTCGTGTTGGTTTGTCTATCCTTTTACTTATCGCTTTACTTTTATTCTTGCATTACTTTGTTTATTTTCTATGTGGGCTTGCATTACTTTGTTTATTTTCTATGTGGTTGATGTCTATGTTTGTGATGCATACTTGGTCTTTCATATAGTCACAAACTATAATCAACACTTTACGTATTATGACACGCTTGATCAAGAAAAAGCAATCGGACTAATAATGGTGAAACTTGATTTATAATGAACCATTAATCTTGCGGAATCTTATGTGATGTCAAGGGGTTGGCCTTACATGCCGTAATGCGTTAAATGCATCCTCGCGTCGAGATTAGCAAATGCAATGATTTATACTATATTTGATATAAAAGTTTTAAGTTTGAAACGGAAACGTATTCCCCCCCCCCCCCCTCTACGTTTTCACAGTTGTGTTTCTTCTTCTTGCCAAATATAACCTGCAAACTCTAAGAAAATAGATGAAACCTTTGCATAAAATCGGCTGTAAAACTATATATGACTCAACTACACTAGGATATAATGCTTGTGAAATGGATGTTTGCAGATTTTCTACAAAATTAAGACCTAAGAATTTCCAAAATTTTATACTTAGCACAGAAAACGAAATTTTTTTGATAAGCCGTTCTAGCTCGACCTGACATCGTCAGGTTCTAATCCTGACGCCGTCAGGTTATCCTGACAGAAACCGGTCTGCTGCGTTTTCCAGGAAAAATTCTGGAAAAATTACATCTTTAGAATCTGTAAAAATTCCTGCAAAACATCCATTATGACTCGATACAAGCATTTGACTCTAACAAACACACATATATATCAATTTCATTAGTTGTAATTCTCATGTTCACGTTTTTGAAAAACGTATGTAATCCTCCCTACACTTATCTTTTTGTAAAATACCTTTATATATAATTAAGACGAGGTTAAAGACAAAATAAAACATTTTCACAAATTCAAACATGAGAACAAACAATAATGAAACGATATATGACACACAAACAAGCAAACATTAAAGCATGGGTTGCCTCCCACGAAGCGCTTTTCTTTATTTATGAGTCTTGTAGCTAGACTCGAAGTCGTGCTCCTACGTGACTTCATTTCCGTTATCTTCTTCCAAAACAATATCTCCATCATTGATTAGTTCATTATTGCCCAACTGATAATGTTTCACACGTTGTCCATTCACGGTAAATTCTGTTCCATCATTGTCTAATAATACCACGACTCCATTGCTCATTTTTCTCTTTACAGAAAAGGGCCCATACCATCTTGATTTGAGTTTTCCCAGAAATAGTCTCAACCTTGAATTATACAAGAGCACCTTATCTTCTTCCACAAATTCTTTAGGATTCTTTATTCGTTGATCATGCCATCTTTTAGCCCTGTCTTTATAAGTGATTGAGGACTCATAGGCTTCAAGCCTTAGTTCATCCAGCTCTTGAAGCTGCAAGAACCTATTTGACCCTGCCTCAAAATAATCCATATTACAAGCCTTAAGTGCCCAGTATGCCTTTTGCTCAAGCTCAATAGGGAGATGGCATGCTTTCTCGTACACTAAGCGAAACGGGGTTGTTCCGATGGGCGTTTTATAAGCCGTTCTGAAGGCCCAGAGTTCCTCATCTAGTTTGAATGCCCAATCCTTTCTATTCTGGTGGACCATTTTTTCAAGTATTCGTTTTAATGCTCTATTTGTGTTCTCTACTTGTCCATTAGTTTGGGGATGATATGCCGTAGAGAACCTGTGTGGAACACCATACTTCTTCATTATCTTTTCCATTTGGGCATTGCCAAAATGGGTGCCTCTATCACTAATCAACGCCTTGGGAATCCCGAATCGTGCGAAGAGCTTCTTAAGAAAATGAATGACTACCCTTGCATCATTAGTCCTAAGGGCTTGCGCCTCCACCTATTTGGACACATAATAAATGGCAACTAGAATGTATTCATTTCCTCGGGATGATGGAAAGGTCCCATGAAATCGATACCCCAAACATCGAATATTTCGCAGACTTGATTATAGTTTTGAGGTGCTTCATCCCTTCTCGAGATGTTTCCCGATCGTTGGCATGCATCGCACGTTTGAACTAACCTCTTAACATCACGGAAAATAATAGGCTAACAGAATTCGAGATCGAAAACTTTCCATGCCGTGACATTTATACCGTGATGCCCCCCAGATGGTCCTGCGTGACGCTCTTTCATAATCCAATCAATCTCCCTTCCAGCAACACAATGTCGAATGATCTGATCGGGACATATGCGGAATAGGAAGGGCTCGTCTCAAAAATAGTACTTTAGCGCAGTGAAGAATTTCTTTTTATCTTGCCTAGTCATGTAATTTGGTAAGACCCTACTGGAAAGATAGTTAACATAATCCGCATACCATGGCTCCACATCCTTAATGGCCATCAGCCATTCCTTAGGAAAGAAGTCACGAATCTCTTCACAGTCTAATTCCTCTAAGTCAGGGTTTTCCAATCGTGATAGATGATCGGCAGCAAGATTTTCAGCCCCCCTTTTTATCCCGAATTTCAATGTCGAATTATTGAAGCAATATAATCCACCTAATAAGTCAAGGTTTTGCGTCTTGTTTGGAGAATAAATATCGTAAGGTAGAATGATCGGTGAAGACGACAGTGTTGGAAAGGACGAGATATTGCATGAATTTATCGAAGGCAAAAACCACAGCCAGAAGCTCTTTTTCGATGGTTGTGTAATTCTCTTGCGCCACATTCATGGTTTTGCTAGCGTAGTAAATTGGTTGAAAATTCTTCTCTTTTCTTTGGCCCAAAATGGCGCCTACCGCATAATCGCTAGCATCGCACATGATCTCGAATGGTTGGGACCAATCAGGAGTAACCATTATAGGAGATTGGGTAAGATCCCTCTTTAGGCAATTGAATGCTTCCTTACATTCCTTTGAAAATTCGAAAGGAGCGTCCTTGACGAGAAGTTGTGTCATTGGTCGGGCAATTTTTGAGAAGTCCTTAATAAACCTCCTCTAAAAGCCTGCATGACCAAGATTCGAAAGCTTTAACGGTGGTAGGATATGGTAGCTTAGATATCGCTTCTATTTTGGCCCTGTCGACCTCGATCCCATTTCCGAAGACTTTATGTCCTAAGATAATTCCTTATCTTACCATGAAATGGCATTTCTCCCAATTCAGGACTAGGTTGGTTTCTTCACACTATTTTAGCATCTTCCTAAGGCTGGATAAGAAGAGGTCGAAGGAATTCCCAAACACCGAAAAGTCATCCATGAAGACTTCCATGCTATCTTCAATCAATTCATGGAATATGGCCATCATACATCGTTGAAAGGTAGCGGGGGCATTACATAATTCGAAGGGCATTCGCTTTTATGCAAAAGTTCCGTAGGGGCATGTGAAAGTAGTCTTTTCTTAGTCTTCAGGAGCAATGGGGATTTGGAAGTATCCTGAAAAACCGTCAAGAAAACAGTAGTATTCATGCCCAGCTAACCTTTCAATCATTTGATCAATGAATGGCAGAGGGAAGTAATCTTTTCATGTGGCATCATTAAATTTTCTATAGGCGATGCAAACACGCCAGCCGGTGACCATTCTTTGAGGTACCAAATCGCCTTTCTCATTCTTCACAACAGTCATTCCTCCCTTTTTTGGAACCACTTGGATTGGGCTGACCCAGGGGCTGTCCGAGATGGGGTAAATTAGGCCAACATCGAGAAGCTTGACGACCTCCTTCTTTACTACCTCTTTGATATTGGGGTTAACTCTTCTTTGAGGTTGAACGGTGGGTTTGTAATCCTCCTCCATAAGTATTTTATGAGTGCAAAAAGTAGAGTCAATTCCCTTAATATCAGCAACACTCCATGAGCTTACTCCCTTGTATTCTCTTAGAACTTCTAAGAGCTTCCATTTTTGTTCAGTGGTTAGTGAGGAGCTTATGATAACAGGGAGTTGATCCTCTCCTTGAAGGAAGGCATATTCTAAATGGCTTGGGAGATCTTTCAATTCTAAGGTAGGAGGTTCCTTGATCGATGTTTTCAGCTTATTTTCCAGCTTTCGAAGGTCAAGAGGTTCAATCTCTGCCCTTCGTGGGTAAAAGGAAATGACTCCAACCATCTCAGTCTCTTCATCATCGTACATCATGATGTTGTCATCATTCATGAATTCGTTTACCAGATACTCATCAATACAGCTAACTATATCATTAACAAACTCATCAACCTCTTTAACAAAATAAATGGGATGATCGTAAGAGGAAGGACGACTCATAGAATCCTTGATGTCAAAGGTTAAGCTCTCGGACCCCACTCGTAAAGTGAGCTTGCCATCATGAACATCGATGATGGCGCGAGCTGTGACCAAGGAAGGCCTCCCAAGGATTATCGAAACTGAGTTGTCTTCCTCCATTTCTAAGATCACGAAATCAACCGAAAACTTGAACTTTCCTACCCTTACTAGAACATTTTCACAAAATCCAACAGGATATTTGATTGATCGATCAGCTAGCTGAATACTCATTCAGGTTGGTTTCAGCCCTGAATAACCGAGATTGAGGAATAAGGAATGAGGCATTAAGTTAATAATTGCCCCAAGATCTGCCAAGGCATTTTTCATTGAAAGTGCCCCTATAGAGCAAGGGATGGTGAAACTACTCGGATCTTCTTTCTTTTCAGATAGGTTTTTTTGGATGATAGCTGAACATTCTTCTCCTAATGTTACCAACCCTTCAAGCTTCTTCCGATTTGAGAGTAGTCTTTTGAAATATGTGCTATGTTTAGGGAGCTGATAGAATACATCGAGAAGTGGAATGTTAACGACAGCCTCTTTAAGTAAGACAACAACCTCTCATTGTCTTCTTCAGCCTTTCGATTCTTTAAACACGAGGGATAAGGAATCCGTGTGAGAGTCGAACATTGGACGGGTGTTGGTGCTTGCGGAGGAGGGTCATGAGAGGTCGGAGGGGGTTCAGGTGCTCCCTCCTTGTCCAACTCAGGCTCATTGGTAGTGGGATCTTGAACCGGGTATGGTGGATCCTTGGTGGTGGTTCCAGATCGAGTAGTAATGGTACAAGTTGGATCATGTTGGATTGGACCAGGTTTACGTATTGTTCTGTGGAGTTCGGCGAACTGGTTTTCTAATTCAGCTTGTTGCTCTTGAATGAATCCTTCAAGGCCCTTTAAAAGCATCCCCATTTCCATGGCGAATTGCCCGAGTTCTTCTTCAAAGGCATCGCGGATGACGTATTTGGAACCCCCCCCTCATGTTTCCATTTTAGATTACCCCAAAGAGTGTAATCATTATTCTGATAAAATACAAGGAGGGAAGGGTCATCATAGATGTCAGGGCTGGAAAGGAGAGCTTTGCTCATGGTGTGTATCGTCACACTCATCGCTCTCATGTGACCCTCCACAGATGTCGCATATAAGGTATGGGTTAAACAACCTCTTAGGCTCTTGCGACTTTGTGAAGTATGTGAGCTTCTCTTGTGCCCTCTTCATCCGATCGTTGAGAGATTATGGGCTATTATTCGAGGTAGCAGAGATACTCATTACAGTCATCGGCTCGTTCCAAGTATTGTCTTGGTCTTGGACATACTCCTTAATGCGGTCCCATCCTTCTTCCGCACTAAGATTAGAAATTTTTTGGCCAGCCGAGAAGTCAATCCCTTTTTTATCATCACGAGATACATTGTCGTAAAATATTTGGACAAGCAACCAAAGGTTGATACCATGGTGTGGGGCCTGTTGAATGAGATCTTTGAAACGAGTCCAGGAGTTAGCGATAGATTCTCCATCTGTTTGACGGAAGTGAAGGATTTCGCTCCTGATGGTTGCAGTTCGCCCAGGAGGAAATAACTTTTTGGTGAACTTGGTAGTGAGTTGTTCCCAAGTAAAGATGGACCTTGGAGGTAGCTTATCAAGCCACTCTTTGTCCTTTCCTTGAAGAGAAAATGGGAAAAACCGGAGTTTAGATGTCTCCTTGGATGCTCCGTCAGCATAGATAGTATCCACAATTTTTAAAAATTGTTTGATGTGTTGAATTGGGTTTTCGCTGTAGGATCCGTGAAATTGACACGCATTTTGGATAAGCTAAATGTCGGTGGCATGCAACACCTCATTGATATGTTTGGAAGGGTAGACGATGGCGCCGGTAAATCCAGATGAGGTGGGAGAGGAGTAATCTCTAAGGACTTTTACTTTTGGTTCATTGATGGGTTCATTGACAGGAGTAGCAGGGATTTCCTGGCTATGTTGGCTCAGATTGTCATTGTTGATAGTTTCAGGAGACTTGGGGGAATGTGTGGACTCTTCGTCAGTTACGGCTTCATCAAAATCGATGGTGGTGCCTTGTGGTCCCGACTCATGGAGAGCTCTTCTTCGCTTATATAGCTCTTTATCGGGTTCGACAAAGGGCTCAAGAAGGGTTTTGGTGGAACTACATGTCCTAAGCTGTCTAAGAGAGTTGGTGGGGGAAATGGTTGGTGTGGTGGCAGGTTATCACCTTCCATGACGAAAAGTGATAGGGCTATGAAAAAATTCACGAAGAAGGGGGATAGACTACGAGGAAGCTAAAAATGAGAAAAACTCTTACTTGATAGGAATCAAGCAAGGGAACCTAAACGAGATAAAAATCTAACTAGCTATTCTATACCCCGGCAGCGGCGCCAAAAACTTGATGCCCGTACGAAGCGCGTTCGGGGTCAAAGGAAACTTCCTTTTCTTCGAGCAAGTTTTTCAACCACCTAGGCAGTGAACCTAATCGTTGTAGTGTAGTATTGGGCAAGCCTCGAGGATTGATATCGTTTTCTAGGGGAATAGGAATGCTAGTAAGAAGTGTACTACGCTAAGGTTGGGTTGAGGAAGATTTTTTTTATCTTTTTATATATTTTTTTAGAAAGCTAAGGGTAAAATCTCGGGGCTTAGATTTGGGGGGTGGTACTTCTACCGATTACTCTACTATCTAATTATCTAATTATCTAATTCTACGAGTAGTCTTATGTCTATTGGTGTGTGCTCGTATGATGATTAAAAATGTGTTTACCTAGATACTATTACTCCCTAGTTATCTTTTATTGTAGGTTGAATTGTCACGTCCTTATTCTTAACGCGTTGTGTTTCCTAAAGTCGTAGGGTGTGCCTATGCCCTAACTCTTTGAAGTCACCCTTGAGTGTAGTAAACGAAATCCACTAAGTCATTTATAAACTATCAAAGATTTCTCAATCATTAAACACAACGATAGCCTAGTCAACTCCTAAGCCAATTACAATTAAGATAAGAGACAACCTAACAATAATTAACAACTAGGTTTCATAGATCTAAGAAAACACACAAGAAATTTAGCCGGACATGTTAAACAAGCAAGCATACACACATTCAATGGAAGACATAATGAAATTAATGGAATAAAACACTTATCTTGAAGTGTAAAATAGGGTTTGGGACCCTAAGATATTGTCCAAGTCGGACTACAAACGTTTAGGGTTTTTACTCTAGAATTCTACCTCTTTAAAATACTGAAAATTCGATTTATATATATAATTTTACAATTGCGACGGCGTCGCCTTATAGGTGGGACGCCGTCAGATCGCCGTCATTAGGGTTTTTGTCTTAGCCAAGTTATCGTTAGGACGGCGTTACCTTGTAGTTGTGACGCCGTCGGGCTTCAGCAGGGATGTCATCTGATTCTGGATCTGGGCCGTCTGAGATAAAAAGTCTTAGTGACGCCCTTCCTTTTCAAAGCCTGACGCCGTCAGGTGTATTTGAGCAAAAAGTCTACTGAGCCGTCAAGTGTATTTTAATTAAATCCGTAGAGAGGGACGGTGACGCCCTTTAGTTGGGACGCCATCAGCTTCAGTTTCAGCAGCTTGAGTGTCTTCGATCTTGACTAAGCCATTTTCTTCATGTTTTCACTCCTTTTCGTCCAAATATGCATCATTCCAGCATTTTGCTTCCAAGAGACCTAAAAAGTGAAAAGGAACGAAATTAAGCAGTAGCGGATATAAAAGTGGGCGATTAAGGGTTTAAATGACCCCTTAAAAGTGTACGTTTTAAATCCTTATCAATTCCTCACCAAGATGAACAGGTCACCCGTGATCGTTCGGTAACCTAATAGCAGTCATTAAGAGCCAAATCTACTAGATCTAGTCTATGGAAACCTGGCCGTTAGGAACTTAGATTTCCCCTAGCTTCTTAAATACCTCCACTTGATAGGTGATCATTTGGTCATTTCGCACACGAAGAGTGGTTGTACTATGGCCAATTCCTTCCATACTTCGCAACCTATTAGACTGAGGTCAGTTAGTCAATTCTCCCAGCCTTTTAGATACTAAAAAGCTTATAATATTACCGAGACTAGCGATCTATGACAAGACTAGTAAATGTCTATAAAGAAATAAAGAGAAGATCAATAACATAAATGCAAACTTAAATTAATAACATGAATCCATAATATAAACCCTAGAAAGATATAAAAGGAATCCAAACTCGAATACAACGAAAATGGTAGACGAGAACTTCGTTTTTCATACTCCTAAACCATGATTCTTCTTCTGTGTTTGATCTCCCCATACCCTAGAAAGGTTTGGGAAAGGAGAGATGCCTAAAACTGATGAAAACTTCGTCTAGTTATAGGCTTGGATACTAGTTACGGCGTAACATTTATTAACTAGTTACGCCGTAACTCTTCATAATCTTGTACTTATCCATGGTTACGACGTAACCTGAGCAGAGGGTTACGCCGTAGTCTTTGTAAATCTGATGTTTATCTTCTGTTACTGCGTAACCTGGGCTGAGGGTTACGCCGTAGTCTTTGTAAAGTTGATGCTTCATGTTCTGTAGTCACATTACGGCGTAACTCCACTCCATTGTTACGACGTATTCTTCATAAATTGTTCCGAGGCCTTGTTACGGCGTAACTCCACCATAATGTTACGCCGTTTTCTTTATGAACTTGATTACGGCGTAACTTCATCACTTGGTTACGCCGTGATCTTCAGAAAATGTGAGAGAAAATCATCCTCGGGCTTAGAAATGTCAAAATACCGCTTCCTTGCATGAAATAGTTCCTGAAATGAAATAATAAGGAATAAGGATGTTTCTAATAGCATTTTAATCATAATGCGATGATAAAGGGGGAAATTAACGCTTAGAATATCAGGATTATTTGATGTTATCAATCCTCCACTCTCTTGTTGGTTATACTGTTGTTGATTGGGCAGGTTGCCCTTGTATACGACGGTCTACTTCCGGTTACTGTTTCTTTTTGGGGGATAATGTACAATCTTGGTCCTCCAAGCGTCAGCACACCCTCGTCCGATCTAGTGCCGAAGCAAAATACCGGGTTGTTGCTAACGTTGTAGCCGAGACTAGATGGCTTCACAATCTGCTGCGTGAGTTATGTTCTTCTTTATGGACTGTCACCCTTGTTTACTATGACAACGTCAGTGCTATTTATATGTTTGTCA
>OU343223.1:164461524-164601524 GCA_910596185.1 Chrysanthemum makinoi | reverse complement strand
CAGCGTATTCAAAAAATGTAACACTACAACGATCAGGGCTTTCGCAGATATCAGGACTTTCGCCGGGGACATTTCCCCTGCGAAACCATTCCCCGGGGACATGTCCCCGGCGAAAGTCCCCCGGCAATACCTTCCCGGGGACATCTAGCAGGTGCAAACCAGACAGGCATGTCTTTCTCAAACCCACGAGTAATAAAGTCCAAAAATCAATACGAATCATGTTAAACGACCATTATGGTTGAACTGGTCATTTTAACATCTGAATGAACCACAATATAATTAAGTTCATATTTTTAACATTTAATCGGGGTTTTAGTTGTGTATTAAAAGGTGTGTATTTTTAACATATAATTAAGTGTATTTTTGTAAATACCATTTTTGCCGGGGACATATCCCCGGGGAAAGTTTTGACGGGATTTAAGGCGGGCACACGAGCTTAGTTTGCTATATCATTGATATTTATAGCCAAGTGGCTCCATTTGCTAAGTTATCACCTCTAGTACACCAACCAAGCTTTTAGTGCATGTTCATGGAATTATTTTCTTCTTATTGCTTCTTCACAAACTCCTCTTCAATTATGCATTCATCTATCTATTTCTTATGTGTCTTTTGTTTTATTGTTAAATACGTCTACTAATGAATATCATTACATATATGTGAGGTATCACAAGTTCAACAAGTGAAGGCATAACTTTCTAACAAAATATAAATTAAAAAAAAAAAAGTACAAAAATAAGCCAAAATCTTTTTTGAAGTCCTCTTTGTGGTCACTTTTTAACTCAATGTCTAAAATGGTCATGCGCAACCACTCGACTCCGCAGCTTCACCCAAAATTCACCAATGCGCAACCACTCGACTCCGCAGCTCCACCTAAATTTTGCCACGTGTCCAAATGAAAGTACAAAAAGTACAAATAATAAAAAAAAGTACAAAAAGTGTACTTTCATTTGGACACGTGGCGAATTTTGGGTGGAGCTGCGGAGTCGAGTGGTTGCGCATGACCATTTTGGACATTGAGTTAAAACTTGACCACAAAGGGGACTTCAAAAAAGATTTTGGCTTATTTTTGTACTTTTCTCATTAAAAAAATCAGCAAATGTGCAATAGGCTGCCGAAATTTGAAAGTGTTTGTTGGCCTACTTGGCATGGCAAAAGTTCAATATAGATCTTAAATTTACCATAGATCCAATGGACCAATAATAGCCATTCATTTTTTTATTATGATAAACTTTCACCCTTTTTTAAAAAATTAAATATCTCGCAAACCGTTAATCGTTACGAGATAAAAATTATACCATCGCGACGAGAATTAAATTATCTTTCTATAGATATGCACTACTATATATTTTTAACAACTTTTTATTTGAAAATATCGGTCAACAAAAATCATATATGATTTGTGAAAATCATATATGATTCGATTTTTTCGAATCATATATGATTCGTAAAAATCGAATCATACATGATTTTTGAAAATCATATATGATTCGTAAATATCATATATGGTTTTTTCGGACGGAATTTTTGAAAAAAAATGTTAGTCGAAAATATATAAAAGTGCATATCTGTAGAAAGATAATTTAATTTCGCAATCGCATGTATATTTTATAGTTTGAAGAATTACCGTTTGTAAGATACGTTGTTTTAAAAAAAAGTGGAAAATGATTTTTTATTAATTTAGATAAAAAATAGAGGGCTATAATTGGTTCATTTGTTCTATGACAAATATGAGTTCTATATTGATGTCAACTCACTTGGCATTCGTTTAATCCTGGTGACAACATTAGTTTATTTGTGTTCTAAATTATTGCTTTTAGGTGTTTAAACTTTGTTCTAGATCCTTAAATTTCGCTTGGTAAGATTATGTATTGTTCTGAATAATACTATTTGGACATGTCTTGGTGTACAGTTGTTTTCTTTCGTGTCGGATTAAATTATGAGGCTATGCACAATGGCGACCTAGTTCGTCGCCGCCACATCAGCTTTCTCTCTCCGACGACCTAGTTGCCATAGTGGTGACCTGGGATTTTTTTTTTTTTTTTTTTTTTTTTTTTTTAATTCAAATATTTTTAAAAACAAAATTAAACTTCATTAATAAAAATACTTAACATTACAACAATAATTAAAAACCTAAACTAATAAAACGTAGACGTTACAATACTTATTAAAAACTGAAAACATCACAAAAAAGCTTCATCGTACATACGTCTTCGTCATTTTCGTCTTCGCCTTCAATCTCTTGATTGCCTGCATTTCCACGGTTTCTCCAAATGTGTTCGACCAAATCAGATTTTATGTTTAGATGAGTTGATCGATCCGTTAACTCCTGAGTAACTACTAAGGATTCTGCATGGGATCTTACCGGATCATGATCACGGTGGCCCTCTTGTGAAAACCATGTAGGACAAATCGCCCGCCGCTGTTTGATGATCATATTATGTAATATGATGCATGTATACACAATATCTTCGAGATCCTGTTTACGCAGCCCTCGGGGAACTTTAAGCATTTTCCACTTCTTCTTCAACACCGAAAGCTCGTTCCACATCTTTCCTTGCTGCTTCGTGCTTCCTCTTGTACATCATTCTTTTTCATCACCAGTAGGAGGATTTGAAATGGACTTAATAAGAACAGACAATTCCGGATATATCCCGTCGAAGATAATATCCCCTTTGTAAGCAACATCGTTAGCCTCAATTCAAGTTCACGCTGCTCTCCCAGATTTGATATCATTGAAAACAAGGGAACGATATAAAACGTTTATATCGTTATTCATCCCGGAGACACCAAAGAACGCATGCCAAATCCATAAATCTTGGGAGGCGACCGCTTCCAATAAAATGAATGGATGTGGCCCGTGATCACCCCTAGCATGTTGACCTCTCAAACTATTTGGGCAATTCTCCCAAGGCCAACCTGTACAATCAATGCTTCCCATCATCCCAGGAAACCCATGCTTATGCTCGTGATGAGCATATAATCTTTCAAGGTCCGAATACGTGGGCTTTCGCAAATACTCAGCACCATATATCTCCATTATAACCGTGCAAAAGTTACGGAGACAAGCGCGTGCTGTTGTTGCAGCCACTTGCAGATACTCGTCAAGAGAATCAGGAACTGCCGCGTATCCCAATTGACGAATTGCCGCAGTACACTTGACCAATGGAGAAATACCAAGTACCCCTCTACAATCAGGAGTTTGTTGAAAATAAGGAGAATGATTGGTTACCTCTTGCACAATTGGAGTGAATAGGTCTCGGGGCATCCGGAACCGCTGACGAAATGTTTTTTCGTCATACAACGGTTCTTCGGAGAAGTAAGCGACAACTAAACGATTATGAGCACCTACATGATCCCTAGCCGTGTGGTTTCGTCGAGCCTTCGGCAGTGACGCTTGGTAAGTGTCCCAAGCATACTCCATGAACTCCGTAAACTCGCTCATAACTTCTTCCTCGTCGGAAGACGAAGAATTAAAAAATAACTCGTAAGACATAATTATCAAAATGTGTTTGAAAGTGTTTATGAGAAGTTGTTTGAAATTGTGTGTTTAAAAATGTGTTTGAGTTTGGTATTTATAATGTTGTAAAAGTGGTAAAGTTAAAATTTTTTTTTTTTTAATATGAAAGGTAGGATTTTTTTTTGGATATATGTGGCTTTCCACTCGGTTGAGGAAGCAACCTTCTTCCTCCCTTTTCTTCCCCCAACCGACGACAACCTTCACAGCCACAATGGCTCGACCGAGCTCAACCGAAGCCCCCAACCGACGCCAACCGGATCCACCGCGCATAGCCTGATGGGTGTATCATGCCCTATTTAATGTACTTTAATCCAATCGGATAACCCATATACCATAGTACCAAATAAAAACCAAAGTCACTCTATCACTCTAATAATTTTCACAACATATAAGCAAATTATATATACTTGAAGAATTCAGTGAATAGTTACCCAAGAAATTAAAAACATGCAAAGGCCCATGTCACCGTGAGCTGAGCGGGTAAAATCTGTGGTAGTTGGCTCATGCAAAATTTTGGTCAGATATGAGATCAAATTATTGAGATGTGTTTCAAGTTTTGATTGACTACAGGTTTGTGTCTCGGTGAATGACTGAATGTCGGTGAATCTGCATTGTTTGACTTGAAAGCATGCATTTATGGCCTGAAAGTTGCAGTTGAGATGCAATGTGTGCAGGTCAAATAATGGATCCATTGGGACATGGGAAGTAAATGTGGGGTTGGTGGATTATGTATATACCTACAGTGATGGTTCTAATGCATGGTTATATCAGTAATGTTTTTGAAAAAAAGATAGTAAGGTCAATGCGAGAATATGTGATAACTTTCTTATACGAAGTATAATCTTTACAATACAATATATAAGGATCAGATGAAAAATAAAATTAAAATGAGAAGAGTGAGAAAAAATCACAGTCGCACATTTCAGATGCACCTGAAAATATATATGCATCTCCTCTTATATTTCTCTCCCTCATTTGAAATGTGTGGCTAATATTTTTTTCTCAAGGAATGGATCTAGTGAGAAGAGTTATTGAAATGAGAAAAATGAAAAAAAAAAATACTAGCAACATATTTTAAATAAAGAATGAGAAATAATAAGGAGATGCATCTATTTTTGTAATTGTTTTTCGGGCACAAGTTAAGCATGCCAAAAGTACATCGGGACCCACCAAAAAGTACATAGGGATTCACATAAAAGTACAGGCATGTGTAATTTTATGTGGGTCCTAATATACTTTCGTTGTACTTTTGGTGAGCTTAACTTGTGCCCTTAAAAAACCTTTTTTGTAAATGCATTTCAAATATGTGATTGTATTTTCTTCTCATCCTTCTCATCTTAATTATATTTCTCATTTGATCCTTACCTACAATATAATGCCAAGTTTATTAAGTCTCATTTAGTTCTTTCTTTCAACTTTCATATACCATGCTGAGAGCCTATAGGAATGAGAGTTATGATCAAATGAGAAGAAAAATTAAGATGATAAGGTGAGAAAAAACCACAACACACATTTCAGGTGCAGCTACAAAAATGGGAGATGATTTGCACACTCCCAAATATGATTGGGACACTCAAAATATGAGTGGTTGGACATTTATACCCTTACATAAACATAACTAAAAATAATATAAGGGTATAAATGTCCAAACACTCATATTTTGAGTGTCCCAATCAATATTGGGAGTGTACAAATCACCTCCCTACAAAAATAGGTGCATCTCCCTTAAAATTCTCCCTCCTATTTGAAATATATGGCTAGAAATACTTCTTATACTTCTCAATTTAGTTTTTCTTTTCTCCTGATCCCTTCCCATAGGAATGAACCAAAAAAGAACATGCATTTATGACTCCTTAAACTTAATCAGAGGAGGAAACGGGTAGCTCGGGGTAGTTTGTGTGTTTACTGAGATCGAGCATGTAGTGTTAATGTTTTAGAAAATGTTAGTGTTAATGTTTAAAAATATTGTGAAAATTGTAGCTGTATTAGCACCTATCTGTTTTCTATTAAACAAATGTGTTAGAAAACTAAATGGGAAAATCTAAAATATCTTGTAATCAAAAAATTTGTGATGATGCTCGAAAAATATTGTGCTAAAAACTAAGCCTGATGAGAATAGCTAAAGAATCAATCCAGTTTTAGTAGTTCATGATTAAACTGAAACGACCCATTTTAGCACCTCATCTGTTTTTCTATTAAACAAATAGTCTATTTACTCTAACGTTTAATGAAAAACCTATGAATGGGACTATGGAAGTGGTTCTAGTTCTTTTAATATCATTGGGGTGTTGTAATCCGACTTTTCAATTGCAGATTTGTTTACTCTTTTTGCGATTACATGATCATGGAGTTATTTATGTATTTGTTGGGTTTTCTTTTGGTTTTCGCTTTGCAATTTTGAGTGTTTCCGGTCTTTGGGTTTGCTTACTTATGAAAATTGGAAGTCTATTACTAAAAGTTTTATTGTTTTATATTGTGCATAAAATTAAAAACAGTGGCAAAAAGTTTTATTCATATCCTTAAAACTGTTTTTCTGATGAAAAATAATCACATATAAAGCGGCCGTGTAGGTCTCTACTAAATCGAATATGTTCAGCTACTTCATTTAGGTCGATGCTATATTACTGTTCGTAACATTTTAGAATACATCACTAACTTACTTCCTGTAAATAATGTCTATGGCTATATATCCACTCAATAAGATATCCCAATTTGAAATAAATCCTCAAGGTTATAACTCTAAATATCAAGATCTTTGTGTTCTTTCATATACATCAGTGATGACTTGCACAGTAAAAAAATATCAGCGATGAGTTGCTCCTATCTCAACTCCCAGAAAAATAAACAAAGTAAGGAATTGACAAAAAGATCCAGCAAGCATTACGATTTTTGTTTGCAGGTAGTTTGAGGATGTGTTTGCTAAATGAATAGATTTGTTTGCTCCAATCCTTCTAATGACTCCTATTTCAACATTACTAACTGTATATATTTTTGGTTTTCGTCTATGTTTAGCACCCAATCCTTTTATGTACATAAATATATTGGTGTCATTGGAAAAAAGCAAATAAAATCTTAGCAAACATTGAAATTAAATTAGTTTGTGCATAAATTTAAGTCATACCAATGTATATTACTTGAATGACATGAAGAAAGAGCAATGAATAACTCACAAATGCCTTAAACGTGAACAAGGATGCATCGGCAACTTTGTGCATCTTCTTCAGACCAAGAGGGATGGCTGATTGAAGCAAACAAACCATTGACAACCATTGGTTTCTATTCACTGAATCCCCAACAAATATTACCCTTTTGCCCCTCAGTTTCTCAAGAACTTCTTTAGCATCAAACCTACACATGCAGATAATTAATTAACAAACAATGAATCCTAATATAGCTTTTGACTACAAATATATTAAGTGATTCTTGATTAAAAGTTAACTTGATTAATGACATTGTCTATCATATTACCCAAGGTAGTTACCAGAAATTAATAGCTCACAACAAAATACTAAGATTCGCTACAAGAAAAACTACAATTATCATCGTGTGTTGGTGATTTTGCTTCACCGATATGATTTAAGTGTAATAGATTGACTTAGTTGACCAATATGTAATTATGATAAATGTTCAACAAGTCGGGATTGTGCGGAGTGCACACTTGTATGACGTTATTATGATTATGATACGGGGGCGAAGCCCCGAATGACGGGGGCCCGGGGGCAGCCCTGGTAGCAGGGTCCAAGGGGCAGCGCCCCTGGCTGGGGTCGGTTGGGAATATAACTGATTCGGTTGGGAATATAACTGCTTTGGCAGTATAACCGAAAGTCAGTTTTGTTGGTCATATGTTGGTTATTCTTTCTGGTTCTGTTCATAACATACAAAACATATTCTCGTTTCCAAATATGAGTTTTATCCGGTTTAAGATTTCGATAGAACCATCGTAATACTTCAATCTGAAAATGTTTACACGACTCTCAGATCACTGTGATCCTAATTTCTAACATCGTGTAACTTACCAACGACCATAAATCCGTTGCTAAAGTTGCATATTACCATTGGAATTAGTCACGAAATGTTTTGAACTTATTTTTTACACTTTTCAACGGTTTGTAGTGAATATGATTTCTAAAATTACCTATGAAAAATATTCTAATAAAAGCCTCTTTTTATGTTGCTAATTTTGCAACAAAAACTGATGTTAAAAGTGATTAGCATTGGGACTTTTTGCAACGCCCTTAATGTTACTCAGAACGGAAGTATAGCTTGCTTAGTACTGACTTTTAACGGTTGCTACTCCCCGGATTTCTAGTAGTGGTTAACTTATTTAAAAATTTGATCAATATATCACTCTTCCAAAGACCAAAGAATCAAAATATCGATTCATCATGACAATGGTGTACCAATTTTTGTAGAACCGTACCTTAATGGAGACTTTGTTACAAAACAAAATTTTGCAGCAAAGTGTAAATGCAACAACATAATCAAATCAATAACAAATTCATTTGTATTATGTTCCACTTCGTAGTCTAAAACCTCTAATTATTTCAAGTACTCAATGATTTTTGTTTAATAGATGTTCTATTTTGACAGAATGTAATAAGCATTGTAATTAAGTTCGATTTTATTGTTTTGGCATTCATAGCAATTCATATATTTTGCCAAAATACCCTGCAAAGATATCGATTCGTGTGAAGCATGTGAGCCTTGCCGGTTATTTACATTTCGGAGAATATGTAAGACACACACATATAGAGAGAGAGAGAGAGATGTGACCTTGGAAGGTTGCAACCATGAGGTTTCCATCTCCATTGTTGATACATTGAATCCATTCTACCATGTTGTCCACAAGCAAACTCACCAGGAATATATGGACATTCAAGTTCTTTATACAAAGGATAAGAATTATTGTCATGAACCCATTTGCCAGAGAACAAATCACATCCATGAACTGCTGGCTCACGACTTGTTTCTTGTCCGTCCGAGTTCACATAATAAACGGCTGTCGTAGCCAATGCTCCTATTATAAAAAATATAACGAGGCTGCTTTCAAACATATGCTTCACATCCCATATTCCTACCATTCGTTTCAACTTCTCCATCGTTTTTTAACAAGACAAAAAAGTTTATAGAATTGTAAACATATATTTTATTTGTTTACGCATCAGCATCAGGTGCTTCTTCTTCACACAACCACCCACGATGTGAGAGCTGTAAACGTATGATTTACGGAGATGTACTATTGCATGGAACTTTGGGCCTGCAAAATTTGTTTAGAAAAAGATTCTCACGTGAGTGTTTGAATTTTTATCTTGAAATCGGTGAGCAGAATTGAAATCTGAGATATTTTATTGTCACCACTACAATAACTCTGTCGTTGTCTCCCTCGTTTTTACTATCTCTCTTAACTAGTTTTCTTTCACGCTTCTATTCTCTTTAGCACACCTGATAAGCAAAGTAAGGGGTTAAAGGACAATGTGTCTTACATTTATATGGGCCACGGGTTAATATTTTTTGCTTTTAAGATATAAACCAACTAAAAGAAATAGTGAATCCCACTTAAAAACAATAATATTAAATGAGTTTGTGGACTCAATCCTTTAGCTAAGGAGAAAAAGAAACACACCATAACTTTTGTTGCTAAAGGAAAACAATTGTCGCGTAGTTGATAAATAAAAAGTAAAAAAAAGAATAAATGTTTTGGAATTCGTATTAGTTTTGGCCAATGACTATGTTTGTTTTTCATTGAAACAATGAATAGAATTTACTCGAGTTAACTCTATATATATTCCACTCACATGAAAGTTAACATTTAATAACCACATTAAAATAATTTTTCAGACAAAAAACACACCGTTTAAGAAAAAATCATCATTACAATTTTTTTTTCTTACTTTTTGAATATAAGACAGTTTTACCTTTAACTAATTAACTTATAACTTTTTTAAATAATAACTTCAAGTAAGGTTAATATAGTAAACTTAATCGATATTTTCTGTTTATTTTTGGAAGTGGACAATTAAATTTGGACAATCTAAAAAGAAAATGTGGACAATAAATATGGGACGGGGGGAGTATTATTCTTTTTCGTTAAAAAAAGCCATTAAAGCTATGTGACACAAGACGCGCGGAAGCGTATTTAGATAAACCCTAATTCAAGTTGATAAAAACAGGCGCACCTTGCGGGAATAAAAACTAAGCAAGAGAATAACTCTTAAAACACAAAGTTTATTAATAATCAAGGATCAAAAGATGCATTATAATGAAACCTAAACCCTACATTTATAGTCTATTAAAACTTGTAGAACAAGATAACCTAATTATACTAAAACAAACAAAATAAGGGAACTTAAAATAAAAGTCACGATCAAACCAGTAACTTTAGTTTGTTATACTTATGTTTATAGTAGGATTTCCTGGAAGTAACAAAAATACAAGTAACCTCAGTATGTTTACTAGCACCCTTACTCCTACTACCAGTAACGTCCTCATCATTCCCTCTCACTTTAGAAAGAACTCACCCTCGAGTTCTCACTGTCAAGGGTTTCATTTACCTCGAACACCTTCTCACAACGAGCCTTATCTTCAGTAGATTTGCGTTTCACATTAACTCGAGAACCTTCATATTTTTAACACCACTACCACACTCCCATTAATCCACATGTGAATTAAAACATCGACTTACGAACTCCTTATCAATGATCACCAAGTCTTCAATTGCAATAAAATCAACTTCTTTGTTTACTATTGAAACCTTCATTGGATTTGTGATAATCATATTTAAATTTAACTCATAATCAAAATCACAAACCTTTAAATCTTTGATGCCTTCGGAATCCATGCTTAGCTCACCATCAAGAACATTCACGTCATCAACATCATTAAAATCCATAACTTTGTTTTCACAAGTCTTCAAAACTAAAAATTCCTTTGTCGATGCTAAAGTTGCAATCTTTTCTGCTTGTAGCTTACGAACTTGAAGTTCTTTGATGTTCTTAATGTTAGCCTTAATAATAATTAATAGAAAGTGATGGGCATTGACGTTTAGAAACTTTGTAACGTGTGTTAGATATTGTAATAGAATAGTCAATGGGCTCGTGGATTGGGCTAATGTAAGTGGTTATTAGTTATGTTAAGCTAGCCTTTTATCATTTGTAATCCAATCCAACCCAATCTAAGCCCATACAAGGCACATGGCTAAGCCTTTAGGGCATCATGTATCCAACTATAAATACCCCTCAAGTGTGTCATTTGAGGGGTGTGCTTGAGTGTGTAAGTGTGTGTTTTCTTTATGATATAACAAGTTCTTTCTTTTCATCTTTCTCTCTTGTTCATACGATTTACACTTCAAGTCACCACCTTTCTTAATTTTTCTTTACGCTTTATATTGTGTGTTAAGGTTATTATTCATAATAAGGTTGTTAAAAACAAGGTCGTACAATTGGTATTAATCGCCTAACAATGGTTTAGGAGTGTTTGTGTTGCGTTTTTTGTTAAAACTTTACAAAAAGGTTTCATTTTTTCTATAAAAACGAGAGCTTTCTTCATAAAGTTTTGACTTTTACGTGTTTTTCAGGCTAAAGTTGTAGTTTTATTGATCTTTAAGTGTTTTGGAAGAACTTTGTGCAAAAGAAATCGTTTGGAATTGTGTTCTTACGTGTTTTGCAAAAATCTGGGCACTTTACGAGTAAAAAAAAGTCAAAACCCTCTTTTTACGCATAAGAAAAGTAAAAACCCTTTTCTTACGCCTAAGCTTTACGAGTAAGAAGTGAAGTTTATGCATAAGGTTTACGCATAAGCAAGTGGTGAAGATTCTTCGTGCAACAACGATTACTCAGTACTTCCCTCACTTGGATAAGTTTGTGGAATACTTTGACTTCTGAAATCTCGCTAGCTTGGACAAGTTAGTAAGATACGATCCATTCTTACGCGTAAGACAGTTTTTTACGAATAAGATCATTTCTTACACGTAAAGACAGTGTTTACGAATAAGAATTAAATCTTACGAGTAAGATATTTTTTACGAATAAGAGTAAAATCTTATGCGTAAGGGAATTGATACTTACACCACTTTTTTTTATGCATGCACCACAAATACTGTAATGCGCAGAATGTGGTGCATGCATAAAAAAAGTGGTGTGAGTATCACCTCCCTATGCGTAAGGATATTGTTTACGCATAAGAGTTAATTGTTACGAGTAAGGACATTTTTTACGTATAATCGGTCTTGTTCATTGAAAGTCGGTCAATTCAAAAAGTGCAAACTCTACCCTCAATGTGCAGATTTAAGTTAAAACGATATAAGCACATGTGAAGGGGGAGTGTTTCTGAAAATATAAAACTCTCAAGGTGTTAACAAAATATGTTTTATAATCATAAACACTTTGAGAGATTTTCAAGAAAAAGGTTTTATGGCAACATAGGAATAGTCATGGAGTTATAAGGTGACTAAGGATAGGAAAATCCGTTCTATGATCCGCCAGAGCCGGAGTGATCTACCCAAGGACAATACCCATAGTTAGTATTAGAATTCCTTAGGTATGATTGAAAAAAGGAGTAATGTGAGAAAAGAGAAAGAAGGTATTGAAGAATTAAAAAGAAAAGTAAAGAAAAGGGTGAAAAGAAATAGCCCTCCATAATTCAACTTAAGGCATAAAACCAGGTTCAATTCATATGCTACTGGTTGTCACAAAGATGACACCGGCATTGAAGACAAAGACGTCATGGACCCTGTGACGCACTGCACTTAACTTTCTAGCCACTCAATTCCTCTTAAAAGGATTTGTTTCATTCTCACAGGGAACCCTACGTAATCTATCGACTTTCTGTTAGAGATTGTTGGTATTGAAGAAGGAGACCCTCTCCCTAAACTCCGCTTAGGAAAACCACATTGCACTAATCGAGTCTAGAGCCACGAGATTCATTAAAATATCTCAGAGGAAAACTTAATAGTTGATCACTTGTTATTCAACAATAAGGACACAAGTGATACATTCTAGAGTCCTACGTAGATCTTAGCAATCTTTCAGAACATTTATGAGAGGATTTACAAATGTGATCCTCAGTGATTGAATGGAAATTCCTGCCAGGGCCAATATCAAACAGCCCTGACAGCAGGTCACTTCGGTAATCCCTTGTGGGTTACGCGTAGTGTGTCTCAAACGGTCTACAGTCGTGAGGTGATGCTTCGGTGTACCTCAGCGACTCACCAGAATTGTAGATATACTTTGGTATATCGTGTTAGCCTTCTTGAGGGCCTCTTGTTCAGGAACAACCTTTGTAAGAATTAGAGATGTGTTTTCACACTATGCTGTTAACACCCTCGACATTCGAACTTATAAGTGTTGGAAATCCCGCTAAGGAGATTCCTTTCACGAATCGAATCCTGAAGATGTGGGTCCTTACTTGAATTTATTCAATGCAATGCCAACTGTCCCTCAACGAGATTCGAACGACTGATTCGCCCGACCAAGGTGAATGGAATCAAGACATTCATCCGTAAAACAATCGTAGTGGTCAATTCTTTAAGAAAAGTCCACAATGATCTATTGGTATTTTTCACTAACATATTCATGCAGGTACTGATGATTGTTCCTTGGAGGAAAGACTGTACCAACTCCCCATGCTCATACTAGGAAAATCACACATGAACGTTCTCATCAAAATCAATGGCAACACAAAGTTAAAGATAATTCTTCGTCAATGTCTAAGAATCTACAAAGTTTAATGGCTAGAGAACTTCACAACATTGGACACTCAAAGTCAAAAGAAGTGTGAGCATGGTGGGGAACGACGTGGAGACACCTATCCCAAAGAAGTTGAAAAATGGCAGATAACACCATCAAGTGATCACAAAGCATGAAGGAACAAAGAATCAAGACTATTCTGCAACACACAAAGTTCAAGCTCAAGAAGACTAAAGACCTTATCAAGTGGAGCATCTTTTGAATCACCACCCCTTAGGGGATATTGTTAGCCTTAATAATAAGTAATAGAAAGTGATGGTCATTTACGTTTAGGAACTTTGTAAGGTGTGTTAGATATTGTAATAGAATAGTCAATGGGCTCGTGGATTGGGCTAAGCTTAGTGGTTATTAGTTATGTTAAGCTAGCCTTTTATCATTTGTAATCCAATCCAACCCAATCCAAGCCCATACAAGGCCCATGGCCAAGCCTTTAGGGCATCATGTATCCAACTATAAATAACCCTCAAATGTGTCATTTGAGGGGTGTGCTTGAGTGTGTAAGTGTGTGTGTTTTCTTTATGATATAACAAGTTATGTCTCTTCATCTTTCTCTCCTGTTCATACTATTTACACTTCAAGTCACCACCTTTCTTGCTTCATCTTTACGTTTTATATTGTATGTTAAGGTTATTATTCGTGATAAGGTTGATAAAAACAAGGTCCAACACTTAATGTGTTCTTTAACAACTTCGGACTTCAATATATTTTCTTCAATATTAACCTTGGCCATTGGCACACGTGGTTGGTCTTACGATGGAATCATCGCAATTCTCTTTCCTTCCCATGAGAAAAAGTAGAGATCACGCTTAAAAAAAAAAAAAAAAAAAAAAAAAACCTTGAACTTCTTATCACCATGATTTTTCCAACCGAATATGACAATCCTCTATTTCATCCAATTCACAAAACACTTCACGTTTATAAGCGCAACCAATAAAAATTGGAACCCAACAAACTTGTGTTTTTCAAATCGGACAAAACTCAGTTGGTAAATTAAAATAACTAACCGATTTTCTCGCCACCCTATTCTTGACTCCATAATTGTCAATAATTAAGGAAATATCTTATTGTTGATCAAAACTTTTGAATGAAACAATTTGATTGTTGGTAGTTGAATCTCCATCTTCATCTTCTCTCCCCATTAATCAACCCTCCTATTGTCGAACACGAAATGGTTGCGCCTACGGTTGTTAATAGATTCGCCTATAGTTGGATGATTTCTTGAATATCCATAATTTTTACCCTCGTATTTTTCATGGTTGTTACATCCACCTACGAACACGGAACTTAGATTTCGATGGATAATGGATTTTCTGTCATGTTTGGATATGATTTTGATAAAATCATAATCCATGTGCTCTTCAAACCATACCCCACCAACAATATGGGTTTTGAATATGCTACACTATTCATCATCTAGGATGCTAACAAGTTCTAGACATTAATTGAAGCAGAACCTTCTACACGCATTACCACCAGGATACTAAGAAGCTCAGATACCAACTGACGCAGGACGCGTAAAAGTGTATTTAGATAAACCCTAATCAAAGGGTGATGCACCTTGCGGGAATAAAACCCAAACAAGAGAATAACTCTTAAAACAAAAAGTTTATTAATAATCAATTATCAAAAGATGCATTACAATGAATCCTAAACCCTACATTTATAGGCTATGAAAACTTGTAGAACAAGATAACCTAATTATTCTTGAACAAACAAAATAAGGGAACTTAATATAAAAGTCACAAACAAACCAATAACTTTAGTTTGATATTATTATGCTTAGTAATATGATTACTTGAAATTAACCCAAACACAATTAACCTCAGTATGTTTCGCAGTACCCTCACTCCTACTACCAGTAATGTCCTTATCACTATGCCATATATTAAAAAAAAATTACATGTTTTTATATAAACCAGCTTGCATAACCACTTTAAGACAATATGAGAGGTAAAATAACCTAAATTACTATATTGAAATTTAAAGAAATCTCTTCTAAAGTAGCTTGAGTTTTGCATTCTGGACATCATCACTCATTCTTACTATCATGATAGCGTAGCGCGTGTACGATACTGGTTATGAATAAAAAGCAATAAAATTCATGTTAGGCTTTTATGTTTGTATATTAAACTATTAAAAAGATGTTACTACTCATAATATGGTTATTCTTTATAAGAAAAAAAGAATTAAAAAAAATTCTCCCCGCGCTCGCCGTTTTTTTCTTAGCCTGTTTCTCCACCAAACTAGCTTCCCACTTAATCTTTGAGGTTGATTGCATGCTTAACACATATTTCCCATTATCAAGGTGATTAACCAAATACATTACACTATTGAGCTTTGTTAAGAATTGGAAATTCCATGTTAAAGTGTCGGTCACCCCAATTATAGTCTAGCATATGTTAGCTTGTAGACTTGTAGTTATTTACGTTGTTTTGTAGTTAATTAGTTATTTAGTAGCGTAGATTAGTTTAGTGTAACACAGTGGAGGAAGGACGGGTCTTTACCCACTGTATACCTGATCCACAAGCCGATAGGAGGTCGTGTATTTTGTAACTATAAATACCCCTTCTATCCTTGGAAGGGGTGGTGCTTTCTAATCTAACCTTTCACATTTTGTTCATCAAGTCTCTACCAAGAAACTCCCTCTCTCTACTTTCTCTCTCTAAAATGTCTAACATGTATTTTGTTCATCCAAGACCACCCGAATCATCAAACACAATAATATAACGATCCTACAAATGGTACCAGAGCCCAGGTTATTGTGTTATCTTTGATTTGTGTGGTCCGTACCATGGTTGTTGTTTGTGGTTGGTTTTAGTTCATGTTGATAACTGTTTTCGTTCTATTTTGTGGTCGGAAAAATTTTACATTATTTTGCTAAAACAGTTTTACATGTTTTTGTTTTAACTGGTTTTAACAATCTTATTAATGTTATTTGGTCCAAATATCTCATGGTCCATCAAAGCGTTCAAAATCTGTCTTTTCTCATGTCCATGGCCAAGTCAGTATTTTTGTCCAAATATGTATTGAACCTGTTTGTGTAAGCTTTGTCCAAATGCCTACTCTTTGTTTATCTGGTTTTTCATGTGGTCAAACTGGTAAATTACATGGTCAAACTGGGCAAACTTGTATACTAATATGCTGCTTTTTGGAAAAATATGATGATGGTCGGAACTTTGTCAGAAAAATCATCGGAAAGATCACAATTTCTACATAGCGACTTGTTACAATCACTGGTGGCGACTTGTCTTTACAAGTCGTCTAGGTTCAATGTTTTCACTGTGTAGCGAGTTGAATATTTGATAGCGAGTTGTAGTTTTTGACTTTTGAGTCAAAAATTCTTAGCGACTTGACTCATAATTTTGCTAGCGACTTGTGTCTATTCTGATGTAGCGACTTATATTTATAAGTTTGCAACTTGTGTCTAAATCTGAAATAGCTTCTTATGACTCAAAATGGCTAGCGACTTGCTTATGAAAAATATAGCGACTTGGACAGAAAGGAGATGAAAAAGAGTGTGACTTATGACCAAATAACATGAACCAAGATATTCATCAAGACCACAGTTGGATCTATCAACTTTCAACCATACAACAAGACTCATATCACAAATCTCAGCCTATCTTTCTTGTGGTACAATCACATATCTAACCTCAAGAGCTCAAACATATCTAACCTCAAGAGTTCAACACAAGAAAGAATTCATCATAGATCATATATCTTTGAAAATATTCGAATATCTAGTAAGTGAACTCAACAACTATGTTAGCTCAAGACCTGGTTTCAATTCTTCACTATAAGGAGAGGTCCAATCTCAGTTTCACTTCTATTCTGTGTGCGGTTCTCAAACAAAACCTATACACATAAGAAGTATACATCACAGATCGTACTTTCTTATTTGTTTTCGAACATCAAATCGAGTTATAACATAGGTGTGTTATACTCTTTTATTTGATTCGTTTATGACACTTATTGTTCATCATTAAGCTAACCAATTGATAACATACGAAATTTAAAGAAATGATAATAACAAGAGTGTTATCCCATTTGTTTTCAATTCGTGATCAAGAAAAAAAATTAAATAATCATACGTCACTGTTTGAAAACCTACCCGTGTTCATAGTGTTGAATACCGAATCAAAACCATCTAGCCATCCCAGTGCCGTGGTTCACTTGATTGCATACAACGAAGGTTCTCAAGGGTTGGGGATTAATGGAAAAACTTCTCAGTTCTATGATTTGATAATGATATAATTTTGTTGTGTGTTTTGACTGAGAAGGAGGCGGTATTAAGATGGTGGAGATTTAGGGTTTGGAGAGATTTTGGGTGGCGAATTGTCTGAGAAGAAAAAAGAGGCGGATGCAGTTTAGGATTAGGGTTTGATAAGGTGAGAGTTTTTAGGTATTTTTGTGGTTATGTGGTGTTATATACCCGTGGGAATATTTCGTGTATATGTCTTTTTAATGGGCCTCGCTACTTCGTTTATTCAATGGATCTTATATGGGCTTTGGTTGGATGGAATTTGGCATATAATTGTTTGAAACGTGCATGATTATGGGCTGTGGTGATTATTTCTTTCATGGGCCGTGTGATGTTTTGTAAGATTTGGATCAGAATTGTTATTTTATGAGAACGGGCTTAAGATTGGTGATATGTACTAATATGGGCTCGAGTGACTTTGGGATACAATGCATTGGTGGTAATATACATTTGTGTTATCTAAATTTCGTTGTCACTAATTAAATTTTGGATACACAAGTTTCAATACTTTTCGAAAATGAGTAATTGTGTGGTCATAATCTTTCACGGATGGTATATTTGTCTAAAGTATAATGTGAGCATATCTTTTGACTATCACATCTCATTGTATTTGAACTAATGTGTTGGATCAAAAGTGTTGTTATGAAGGTGAGCTAAGATTTTATCATTATGGGATGAGAGTTGATGATGAGATTTGTTGAGATGCAAGGTTGGATGATGTGATTTGTTGTGAGTAATACCTTGGTTTTATAAATTTTCACAATTGGTTACTATTTCACGGCTTGAATTGATGGTTGAACAAAGTTGACTACGGGGTTGTTTGGACGGTATTTCTTATTTGGATTTGCAGTAAGATTCTCCGGGCGCGTTTACTTATTTCGTCTTCTTTCTTTCTTCCCTTCCGCGAAGATGACTTGTTTGGGCATTTACAGAGTGTGATAAAGACTTGGCTATTTAATTACGGTTGTGATTCTTTCTCGCTTAACCCACAACGTAGCTATCACTTAGGTGTCTCACGCAGTTGAGGATACGTCAAGAGGTTTTGTACATTTGGTACACCGTTTCTTTTCACAAGGATTAGTACAAGCTTAAGTGACAAATCTGGGGAATTCTACTTCATGTTCAAGTTTGGTATATTGGATTTACTTCACCATGTGGTCACAGCAATAGCTGGCAGAATTTGTGGATGATGTGTTTACCAAAGTGTTTATTGGATGGTTGATGATGTTGATGATGTTGGATAATGAACCGTTGATGAACCACTGCATGTTCCCCTAAAACAGATATTCACTGAAACCAAAGCTGTCATTACACATTCAAGCTGACATTGTTTACGGTTTTGTCTTGATTTTGTAAAATCCCGCGAAAGAATCTATTTATCGGTTTAAATCATAGACTTGTAAAATCCCGTGATAATGGAAACATCCTGGTAATTGTGAAGTGCATTTCCGGATCTATCTTACGGTTTATTCTTGGTTTTGTAAAATCCCGCGAAAGAAACTATTTCTCGGGTTAAACTATAGAATTGTAAAATCCCGTGATGATGGAACCATCCTGGAGAAAGGGAAAGTGTAATTCTGAATCTTATATGATGCTGGTGCTACGGTTTCTACCTCGAAGAAGGGATAAAAGGGTGTACTTCATGAATTGGGTGATTGTTTGGATACTCTTAATGGCAGTTTGGTTATTACATGGTTTTACGGGGCTATGTGCTTTTAACCATGGTCGGGATGAAAACCATTATCGTAGTTCACTTAAAACGTCAAAAGGAGGCTAGATTTGAGCTTTTAACCAGAAGATGTGACAACGGGGTTAAGTCAGTATTATTTATTTGAGGTTGAAGTGAAATATCACGGGCAAGTGTACTTAGTATCTGAAGGTATCGGGGATGGTTGGATGAAGATTCTTCATGATCCTTGTTCAAGCTTATTATCAAAAACGAAGACTTGGAAATCTAGTTATTGTTGGGTGTCTTTTACCTTTTCTTTTACCACTTGGGGGAATTGGGCTCTTACCACCACAAAATAACTATCACTTTAAGGAGTTACATTGTAGTGCTCAGTGTCACATTCAATTGTGGATTTTCAAGAGGTAATGTACGTCTTATACTTGATGGTTGGTTGGTTGAAGAGTAGAGAGTACATAGAGAGTACTTAGAGATGCTAATGGAAATCGGCACCGCTCTTTGTTACATATGTGCAAGTTTAAGTCACGATTTCGGGTTAGTTTACTGTGGTCAAATTCATTATATCGGGTTTTCTCCATCAGCTATCACTTCAAAGAGCCTACTGAATGATAATGGGGTTGATTACATGTTTTGCCAAGAGATGATGAAAAGAGAGAGATTATGACGTCTGTTCACATCAGTTCAGGCCTCGTACTTCAACATTATGACGTATGAACACAACAATTCATGCCTCGTACTCTAAAGAAAAGAAAAGTGTACGTTTCAGTGCGCTTTATCTTCAAAAGAAGAGAAATCTTCTTATGACGTTTGAACACAAAAGTTCAAGCCTCGTACTCTAAAGAAAAGAAAAGTGTACGCTTCAGTGCGCTTTATCTTCTGAAGAAGAGAAATCTTCTTATTATGACCATTCTCATCAACATGCTTCATGCTTTTTCCATGCGCTTTCATACAACAAGTGAACCGGACTACCATTGATTGTTTCTTTATTCCACTTGCTCAATTACAAAGATGATGGCGACATCTTGTGCTACCTTGAAGGGGAGAAGTGTGAATAGACTACAGTTGGATGATTTCACTTATTTAATCAAGAATGGCAACTCCGTTTGCAATTCTTGAGGGGGAGAAGAAGTATGAATTTACTGCATGGTTGATTGATTTCTGAGAATATATGGTCATACGGCTCCTAACTCATGTAAGAACCGATCTTCTTCTTATCGGGTCATCGTTACATGGATTTTCTTCTATGAGCCATTGGTTGACATCTTCACACGGGCTGATATGATTATCAACAAAGTGTTTCCGGTTAATGCTTCAGGGGCACATCAACATGATGATTCCGAACAATCTCTCTGTTCTTGGTTGATGTGATTGGTAGTTTGGTGTTACCATTTAGTGTGTTCGGTGCGGGCTGATTGCAGATTTCCTTGATGAACATCTTTCTGTTCTTGTTTGATTGGGAGGGATTTCAGTTAAGGGGATTTGCAAGATGTAAGTTAATTGGGATGCTTTTTGGTGAGTTGAAGATGTTAACTATTTAATCCCCAACTGGACAATCTTGAAGAAGGTCGAGTCTACAGTCGGTTCTACATTTTCTGCTACACGTTAGAAGACTAAAGATGAGTTGCATTTAACGATCTAAAGACTTCTTCTTAATCTGGGCTGTTATCAAACAGATTGTCGGTCTAGGGGAGAGCACTAATTGGGGGAGAGTGAAAAGTCAGATTTAATCCCCAATTAGACTTGCTCACTTACTTCAGCAAGTTGATTCTCACAGACATATTTGTGCTTATAGTGTTCTTCTCAAAAGATTTCAAGTACTTGGGCTTATAATATGATTGTTGATTCTGAAGTGTCAAAACCAGCAAGGGGGAAGGAGACACGTATCTAAACGCGAGTAATCTTGACGAGCTTAATACTTCTAAGTGATTGAAGATATCCCGGGAAGACTATTGTCATTACCGCACAGAAACTCAAGGTTTGACTCATGGCGTTTAGTGTTCTTATTCCAACTATGTGGGGGAAGAGATGGAAGAGTTAGTTTATGAAGTTGAAAGAGGTACACAAGTGTGTGATGATTTTGATGTTATCACAATCATCAAGGGAGAGAGATTGTGTGCATTGGGGATGCTCAGCTGTTTCACTTGAGTGCTTAATCAGTGATTCAGAGATAGAATCACTTATTCAGGAGTTGACATCCGAAGAGATAGTCATCCGCAGAGATAATCAGTGATTCGGCCTGCTTCTTCAATGTTATCGGTTATTCCCTCTTTGGGCATTCGGGTACTTCGGGTTCTTGAGCTTCATACACTTTCTTCAGGGGGAGAGAAAAGTATACATCGGGGTTATTCTTTGGCTATTGGACTTAATCTGCTACTTCGATGGTGTAAGTTTCTTTGTCTTTGGGTATATGTGTATTCGGGTTCGTGAGCACTAGTCTAAGAGACTGACTGCATCAATTCGTCGACTTGGGGAAACTGGTCTATTGACAACTTTTTGGTATGGATCGCTTCAGACTTCAGTTAAAAAGGAATTTGAGAAGATTATTTAAATGTGGGATGATAAGTTGCTGTTGTTATATTGGATGATATAATCTCGAACGAAGAATCACGGTGATTATTCTTAAAAGGAGCAGCAAGATCGATGATAATGGTGTGCTTCTTTGTGCACCTGGCTAATGAAAGCTTGAAAGAAAGCTTTGAATCGCTTTCCTAATGGATTTTCGGTTTGGGGAAGCTGCCAAAGTCTCTCATTCTTAAAGGCTCAATTTCTTCTTTTCAAGAGCCTCAGAAGCTTTGGTGGTGGATGTTTAAGAGATGACGATTTCTATCTTCTACAACGAGGCTGTTCGATATCCTTATCTCGGTACTCGTATCATCATCTTCTTAAACTATATCATCTACTCTATCTGTGTATATATTTATGAAAAAAAGAAAATAGAAAAATAAAAAATCATCAAAAATCCATAAAAATCAGAAAATTTCAAAAATACCAAAAATATGTTTTCTCTAGACATGTCTTCTGGTATCGATAATATCTGCGGTCTTAGAAATGTCATTCAATAATGGCACGGGACCATAGATGAAGTTCGAGTAGGAGGTGTAAATATTCTTTTCCAAAACATGTCTCAAAAAATGGCTTACATTTATTTCAGACTGTAAACCGTGCTTAAACCATGGCTTGCAGTTATTTCAGACTGTGACCCGTGCTTAAAACTATGGTTTGCTGTTATTTCAGATAGCAACCCGCTCTTCAAGAAAAGGAAAGTGCTGCGCTAAACCAATTTTCAAAATATTTCGTGCACTTATCCTAAAACAAAAAAAGGAAAGTATGTCGAAGGACTGCTGTTCCTACACAAATGTTTTTCCTTCTAAAATTCTTCGGAAAAATATTTGGTGTTTTACAAAATGGTGGAAAATGAGTTGCTTACAAATCAATCAGTTTCAGAGTTTTCGTAATAATTGAAAACTCAATCAATGACTTCAGCGCTTTTAAACTTTTTAGAAAATGAGTCATTGATTGAGGGGGAGAATGTTTTCAAATCTATATCATCTAACGAGATTATCTAATTATCATGTATGCTTAATTGAAAATGAAGTTAACCTACGTTGAAGGACTAGGTGCCTAGGATATGATTATTAGGATTAGATGATTAGAGTTTGATAAACACATTATTCCCATATATTTATATGATCTGATTGACATGTTGCATTGACTTTTATTAGTCGATTGTTGTTTGGGTGATGTCGACCACCATATATCTGTATGTGTGTTCACTAACGTATGCAAGTATATTGGTATATAAGAATGTTCCCGATCCGGATCCCACAATTGATGATGATTGGATGCCGAAAGGAAAGGGTAACTATATCTTGGGTTGACAAATGAAGAAACGGAGCTTAATTTGACTTCAATGGAAAGTTGGCATAAATGCAACATAAGAGGTCTCACTGCGCATCAGCCAGATGGTTTTCTTCTAAGTGATTGAAGAAACGGAGCTTAATTTGACCTCCGTTGGCATTAAAATGCAACGTAAGAAGTCTCACTGCATTAGCAGACGGTTTTTCTTCCAAGCCTTACAGCAACAACAACAAAAGCGGCTCAACCACCTAACGTATCTTTGTGCAGGATACCATTATTAAACGATTTTGAAAAAAATTGAGTAAATTGTTTTGAAAATGGAAAATATTGTTTTGAAAATTAATTGGACAAAATTTTGAAAATCACCGGACTTCATTTTATCAAAACTAAAGTCACTCAATCAACGACTACAGTCATCGATTGAGGGGGAGAGTGATTTAAAATAAAATATTTTCAAACGATATTTCTTCATAAAAGTCCATTTGTACGAACATAAGTGGTGATCTAAAGATTTAATGTTATGTCATGGTATGATTTTTCTAAAGAATCAAGATCTTTCAAAATGAAATTTTTCTGTTCTTGTTTGATTGTGAAATTGTTTTATTTTACTTAAAGGTCTCTTAAAACAATCATACCTGACACTAACAATCTTTAATGTCTAAAACTGTTCCGTATCTGTCATGTTTCAAAATTAAATCGTGCCACGTCTTTCCCCAAATTTTTCTAAATGATTTAAATCAGTTGGGATCACAAATCTCAAATGGTTTGATATTTTTGATCGGGGGAGAGATCGTGATTTAAATCTCAAATTGGTTTTAGTCCTTTAAAGGCACTCCTGCCTCCATGTGCCAAACAATTTCAAATACACAATGCACATGTTGAGAAGGAGGATTTATCCAAAAACAAGATGAGTATTTAAACCTGACCACATATTCTCCCATATTTTTCCAAACCTTATTAAATCACTTGGGATCCAAAATCTCAAAGGGTTTGATATTTTTGATCGGGGGAGAATTTGTGATTTAATAATGAAATGTGATTAAAGGTGATTGTTTGATTCAATTGTGCAGGCTGCTCTCTCATATGTGCTAAACGCTTTCGAATCTCAAAGCACATATTGAGGGGGAGCATTTCAAAAGAAAACAAACTTTCAAGGTACAAATATTTCTATGTTTCAACATAAAGTACCTTGATTGATTTTCTAATGGTTTCTTAATGGCTTTGATGATCGTGGATGTACTTCAAAAGAACTCTTTCCTCTATGTGATAAAATGATTTCAAATATCCTATGCACATATTGAGGGGGAGAATTTACCAAAAAAATCAAATGACTTTTTTCTAAGAAAATTGTGATCAAAGAAAATATTTCAATGTCCTCTTGCCTCCATGCGCTAAACAATTTATAAATCATATGCACATGTTGAGGGGGAGCATTTCTAAATGATCAAAACTATTAAGGTACAAAATGCTTTGATCTCGTATCACAAGTACCTTGATTGATTTTCCAAATGATTTTTCAATTGGTTTCAAGGAAGAATGAATTGTACCAAAAGACCGACCATTTTACTTTATGCATGAAGTTAAAAGGATGGTGAGGTTAGGTATTAGTTCCCACGATCCGCCAGAGCCGGAGGGATCTACCCAGGGATAATCCACTAGATAGTGTAGAAGTCCTTAGGTATGATGAAAAAAGAAGAAAAGTGAGATATGGGAAGAGTGCGGACTGAGACTGAGCTAGTACTGGAGTAAACCCAAAAAGGTTCTAGTTATGATGTCTCGATAAGCACCGAAGGGGTTGAAGAATGAAAAAGAATTGAATGTGAAAAGGGTGAAAAGAAATAGCCCTCCATCAATTCAACCTTAGGCGAAACCGGTTCAATACATATGCTACTGGTTGTTACCAAGGTAACACTGGTATTGAAGACTAGACGTCATGGACCCGGGACGCACATGCACTAAACTTCCCAAGCTACTCAAGTTCCTCTTAAAAGGGCTTGTTTCATTCTCACGGGAACCGACATAATCTATCGACTTTCTCTTAGAGATTGTTGATATTGAAGAAGGAGACCCTCTCCCTAGTCTCCGGCACAGGAACCAAATGTGCACAATTGAGTCTAGAGCCACGAGATCATCATATAAATCTCATTAGGACACTAAATTAATGAAGACTTGCTGTTTCACACAATGTGGAAAGTAAGAATATATTAAGAGTCCTACGCATTATCCTTGTGGTATTGCCAGAACATCTGAGTGATATGTAAAAGTATTCACAATGAAGATGGAAATCCTTCTAGAGCCAACATCAAACAAGCTCTTGGTGGGTGACATGTGAGATCCTCTCGTAAGATCAAGCTTGTGACAACTGGATAGAAACGATGGGGAGATTCAATCTTGAATCAACCTTGGTCCAGGAATGGATTGACGGATACATTCGAAAAACCGGTCGTTGTGCTTAAAAACTCTTTACTTTAGCACATCGACTGTGTACAAATATTTCAAAATAAAAGGTGTTTATGATTGATAATTGATTTTCATTAAAACCTTCGTTGTATTGCAAAAACAATTTCTATTGAGCGGTACACGATTGTTTTTCAAATCAATTTTTCATTAATCAGTGAATCTCAATTCGCTGGTTCACTCACTCTGTGTTGTCTTCTTTGAGACGTTATGGTTTGAGAACGGCTAGAATCACATTTGCGAAACCCTGTCAAGGAGATTCTTCGAATTATACCGATCACAGCAAGTACTTGTAACTCGATCAACGGGGGAACCGTGGGCCGTGTACCTCAATTCATTGAAAGTGATCAAAGACACTTTCGTGCGTTTTATTGCTAATCGTGTATGCGGTACACCCCGACGATTGCAACCGATCGAATTGAGGAGTCAATCCAAAGCCGCATGCTCACAAGATCCACACTTAATTGAAGAAATCATGACTTGTGCATATCTACATAACCTGGCTCAGATATTTCTTATACTATGTTCTCGCCTACGCTGCAAATATCTTGAACCGGTAAAGCTTCGGCTACTCTGATTAAAAGATGTCATGATCCAGAAATTGTGAGCATGTCGGTCCGAAAGTCACAACAACACATGATGGCAACACAATAAAGGGTGATCCAGAGATTTACTGTGGCAGATTATCTCAAAGAAAGCTCAAAGATCATCAAAGATGTGGATCCGTTAAAGGCCTCCACTTAAAGTACAACTCAATGCAGACTTTGAAGAATCGCTACTAAAGCACAAAGATTGCTGAATTGAAGAATTGAAGTCTACGAGCTCAAGAACAAAGTCAAAGATAGAATGCTAGGATGCAAAATGTATTTCATGGGGTGACCTCCCTTAGGGGGAGATTGTTAGGAATTGGAAATTCCATGTTAAAGTGTCGGTCACCTCAATTATAGTCTAGCATATGTTAGCTCGTAGACTTGTAGTTATTTACGTTGTTTTGTAGCTAATTAGTTATTTAGTAGCGTAGATTAGTTTAGTGTAACACCGTGGAGGAAGGACGGGTCTTTACCCACTGTATACCTGATCCACAGGCTGATAGGAGGTCGTGTATTTTGTAACTATAAATACCCCTTCCATCCTTGGAAGGGGTGGTGCTTTCTAATCTAACCTTTCACATTTTGTTCATCAAGTCTATACCAAGAAACTCCCTCTCTCTACTTTCTCTCTCTAAAATGTCTAACATGTATTTTGATCATCCAAGACCACCTGAATCATCAAACACAATAATATAACGATCCTACAAGCTTGGGTGACAAATTTAGAGAACCTTCACTTCAAGCATCTTCTTCATTTTTAAAAAATAGGAATCGGGATTTGAAGGCGTTTGAGGTTACAGGTATGTAGGATGTGTTATGTCATTGTGTTGTATGCACCCACATTGTTTGCAATGGGGAATTACATATATATACCCAATGAAATTTGAAAAATTACATATTTTCTCAATACACAAGTTTTCAATGCATGATGTACAATGCTATTAAAGCATGCTTTGAGAAAATATGCAAATATTGAAGTTTCCTTAGGGATATATGTAAATTCCACACAAATGTATTGATTTAAAAAAATTACATACAATCTCCTATGATTTTGTTGATGAGGCATAAGAGATATGACTGGGTAAAGTAATGCTTCAGGCTTGTTTTATGTTTCTTGGAGAGTTTATGGTATTTTGTTTTTTTGCCTATATGTGTTCTAAAAGGAGTAAATATGTAATGTAGTCCAAATGTTTGATGTTTTTTCTCTTGGAACTTTGAATTTGTCGGTGGATTATTTGTGTCCTGCATATTACATAAGGATGTTCATGCATTAGAGGCATGGTTGCAAAAATCGTGAAACCGTAGTCGGGCGGTCGACCCCCTTGTAGCTTGTAATCGGTCTAGGCTGGATTAATTGGGTGATTAATCGGATTGACATTTTTAGAAAGTTTTTGATATTTTTGATGAGTTTTTGGTATTCTCAACAAGACATTCCATTACAAAAATCTTGTAATAGATATAAACAACGACTATAAGTGATTACAACTAGTTTAAAGTGAGTTTTTGGTTGGCTGCTGACCACCGTTAACCATCGTTGACCGCCGTTAACCATGGTGGCCTTTTTGTTTGATCGATTTTCACAAATCGGAAAGTTTGGTGGCCCAGTAGCGCCTAGACGGTGATTAATCGGCCTTGTAGGCCTTTTTTGCAATACTGATTAAAGGTATGCTTATTTTAGGCTGTTTAGTTACTCATTAGAAATATTGAAACTTAAGTTTTTTTTGTTTTAAGAGACTTTGAATTTGAATCTTGTTCGCACATCTAAATTTAAATATGTGGCTGAAATGTCTGAATCTGATTGCATTTTAATGTGAATAAGAGGCTGGGAAATCTTAATCTAACTCGTATAAAGTGTTATTTTTTTTTGTAAAAAGTTCTCATAATTTTTTAGATTATTATGAAAAGTTTTTACTCATCACAAAAAACGACTTAATATCGACAAAACAATAAAAAAATATTATTTTTGTGGTTACATGAGTGGTTGACATGGGGTAACTCGTTTAGTAGGGGGTCATGTTTGGGTTGATGTTCTCAACCCGTCAAAATGTGTTTGGATTATCTTATAATGTTTCAATACGAATTGTCACCTATAACTATTATCATCTTGTACATTTTTTATTTAGCAAAAAATATGCGGTATTTTCTTTAAAGGTAATTTCAATACAAATCGAAAAGTCAAAACAAGAACAAAAAATACATAATGAATAAAAAAGAAAAAAAAAAAAAATTTGTGAGGCATTAAGAGGTGTTAGATCACCCATTCAATATCTAGTTCAATAAGAGTTTTTAGCCTCTTACTGGCTCTTAATGAGCTGAAAAAAACAAACACTCTAAATCTTAATCGCCTCTTAAAGAGAAAGAAAAAACAAACGCACTTTTTGGTTCAAACCTCATACTACGTATAACTAAGTTAGATTAAGAGGCTATTAAGAGGTTTTCTGGAAAAACAAACACAACCTTAGTTGTATTTGAGGTTATGAAGTATGTTGTGTTTATATAAAATAGTTCATAATAGCTTCATAACAATGCTTTTTTGGCTTTTCTTGCATTCGATCGAAGATGTTTAAGGCTGCAAATGCACAACACAAACCCAATATGTTTTTTTGGTGTAACAGTAAAGGACAATGCTATATGAAACTACCATTAGTGCAACTGCAGCTAGCCCTGGCGCGTCTATGTTATGCATTGGCATTTATTCGTAGCCAATAACTGTTACAAATTCTCTATAAATTGATTGAAATTTTGAGTAAAGTTTGTGTTTGAAGTTGTCAAAATGTTTGAAATAACACTGAATAAACTAAAGCTTTGGGTCAAATGACTGTTTTAGTTGGTGGTGTGATTATGCAGGATGTGTTGGACAAATTTATGTATATACAGTTTGGTGCTTTATGATGTTAGTGTTAAATGCAAGCTCGATTCAGGATTCAGATGTGCTGGAATCACATAATTGGGCAAAGATATTCGTACTTTAGGTGATCTTATATTCCTTTTTGGGATTTTGTTTCTTTTAAACTACTTTCTAGTTAATCTCAGGTTTGTTTAGTAAATTGATGATTCACAATGTTCTTGCAATGTTAAGTTGCCAACAATATGATAAGATCCATCACCAGAACATACATTAAACAAACAATGCAGGGGAAGAACACGATTAAAGACTTCAATGAAAGCACCTTATTCGCTCCGTACAGTAACTAAATCTCTCCTTTGCATACACAAACACACATACGCACATATGTTTTATCACTGTATAATGTATATCTTTGTTGATTTTTAGGAGATAAGTTTAGATGGATTCACTATGAAAATATTTGTCAATAAACCCTTGCAGGTCTTAACCCTTTGAGTATTATGTTGATGACGATATGCTTTACATGAAAAATTTCAAATATATACTTACAACTACCTTTTGTTAAAATGAAGATGAATTCCAGCTAGCTAGATATTAATTCTACAACTAATTATGAATGTTTGATATTCTATTAAAAGACTTTATAAAAGTAGATAAAACCTTAAATATGTGCAGGAATGACTGATAACAAGTAAACACGAATTTGAGGTGTATGTGTGGAAAACTAGAAGGGGGGTTGAATAGTTTTACCAATTAAAACTTCGTTTTAAACTATTTAGATCGACTTATGTCAATCTATTTGGATGTGCGTTAGATATTGATAAACAAACATATAGGAAGATAAATATGTAATGAAAAGATAAAAAGTAAGAAGCACAAAACCACAACGCGAGTATTTATAGTGGTTCGGCTACAAGGACACCTTCCTTTCCCTACTCCACTCCCCGAGTCACCTACTCGAGAGTTCGTAATCACTAAAAAACACCGACTCCTTATGGTGGAGAAACCTTCACAACGTTGCCTACTCTTTATCCGGTACAAGGCTAGATACCGGGTTCTTTCACCAAGGAGAACCAAACCTATCACAACGTTGCCTACCCTTTATCCGGTACTAGGCTAGATACCGAGTTCCATTACAATGGAGGAACTACTACCCAACACTACACCAACACCTAACCCCAAAGGAGATCTACTCCTTATAATAACATCAACAAGGATAACAATATCCTTTGACCCAATACTAATCTATCTTGTATAGCGAATCACACCATATCGAATGTACACCTTAGGCACCTTTCACTAATTCCTTTGACTCGATATTCAAGACACCCTTCACTAATGTCTTGTGACTTGACTTCTAGGCACCCTTCACTAATGCATCTAGTCTTGACTTCTAAGCACCCTTCACTAGTGCTTTCAATACGGATGATCGACACCCTTCACTAATATCTTCGTCTTGACACTTGAGACATCTTTCATTAATGTTTTCAACACTACACTTCTTATGATAAAGAAGAAAACTATCAACAAGAGAACCTCAGTAGTCTTGATGATAACGAAGCATGGCAACTCATGGACTTGAGCTTGCTTGACTTCAAAAGGTGGTGATCTCGCCTTTAAGAGGAACCTAGAGGATCACACAAAAACAAAACTACATACATAGATCACTTGGATCTGGGGTTAGAGAGTTTTTAACTCAAAGAGAAAGTATGTGAGAAAGCGGTGAGCAACAATGAAGAAATGGCTCACTATTTATAGAGAGAAAATAGCTACAGTTCCACGGATCCCACGGATCCCACACTTGAGGGATCCCTCCAGTGCAATACTGGGGATCCGTGGGACGCTCCACTTTGCCCATGGGTTTTGTGTCATGGGTCATGGGTTAAGGATCATGGTATCAAAGTAGATACAATGTATCTCTAAGATGCAATGCATCTAGCCCATGGTTCATGGATTAAAACTATGGGCCGTGGATAAAAACCATGTATGACTTAAGCATGATGTCATGCAATGGGTTATGGGTCAAGCTCCATGGGTATGGGTCATGGACTTTGGGTTGTACCCAACTATATTCAATGTATTTGGTCAATGGGTCAAATACTTAAGTTTCTACCCATTTATATTACCCATTATAATACATACTAGTTATGTATATATTTGCCCAATATGTAAACATTAGTTGTTGTACATATGTATTATTAAATCATAAAACGACTTATACTCTTTTTAGTGTTTTTATGTGAAAACGTAAGTGTGTTAGAAAACTATTGGCTCAAACCATTTATGTATTTTATTTGTTTTGTTAAAATGATTTTACGTTTGTTATCGACAATACATTAGAAGATCGTAAAATATAAATAAACGTTTTTACGGCTTATTTGTATTAACAATCTCCCCCATTTTGTTGATGACAAAACATAAAATTATTTTAAGGAAAAACTAAAATTCGTAAAGTTTAAATTTGTAGTTTTTACTTTCTTCTCCCCCTTTTTGTCGAAACAAAAAGAGCTTCGAAAATAAACTAACATATTCTTTTAAGAAAAACATGTGAAAAGAAAAAATAGAGAGCAAGTGACGGGAAGAGTTCTCGTCTTGGCTCCCCCTTGACGAGTCCATCCCTTTGTGAGGGCGTCAAGTAAATGAACACTACTAAGCTAATGTATTGCACCTATGGTTGCAAATGGTTTCGTTCTAATTTAAATTTGAGACTAGGACACCGTTTTAATCCTTAGGCTCATGGTTGTTTAGTTTTGTTGACCTCATCGAAACGATTGAGGAGATGATAAAACATGAAATGTTGATCTTCCCGTACTTCATGTATCAAACTTTCAACATGTTGAGAATGATAACAATCTTTTTCATGGCTAGGTAGTGGTGATGGAAGAAATGAAATTTCTTGATGTGAAGGATCAAGTGAAGCGGGTTGAGGAGCCTCAAACGATGGAGGAATTGGTGGAGGCGCATTTGAAGATGGCTCGACCAAGAATGATGGTGGTGGTGGAGAGGTGTCAACTTCCATGTGGTCGGGTGGTTGACTTTGATAATTACACATAATCCAAATGGGATTATTTGATGGTGACGGGGAAAAGGAAGTCGAAGCTAGTGTTGACTCAACACCTTGATTTTGTTTCATTATTCCTCCTAATGAGGAGAATGTTGCCGGTGGTGGAGGATGAGACGGCCTAGGAGGCAAATGCTCTAGATTGTAGAGGTGTGGTGATGAGAGTGGAGTGGTGAAAGAAAGGGCTCTAGGCACCAATGGTGATTGTTTAGTGGAAATGGGATTGTTTGGTTTAGGAGGTATAGTGGTGTTTGGCATAGGTAGTTTTGTGGGAACTAACCTTTTAGGGATTGGTTTGATTGGTTGAGTTGGTGGAGGAGAAATCCTTGCATTTGTGGATTTGACCGGAGATGATTCAGTTGAAGAAATTTCGTGTATAATACTAGCAATTTTCTTGGGTGGTCCTTTGGTGGATGCGTTACCACTTGGAGCTTTCCTCATGATGGGATGATTCAAAGAGGTTTGTAAAGGTTTCTAAGTGCTGAAAATGAGGATGAAGATGATGACTTTAAGAGTCTTAACAATGTGGTTTATAAAGCAAGGGATTTGGCAAGTGCATTCAAGACTTAAGCCACTAAAATTCATTGGAATGTGATGATTAGCATGCATAAGAGTCAACTTCAGAGTTGTACTGATCTAGGAACTTATTTAAGATGAGATGGAATGTTCAAGTTAGCAAGATGAGCTTTAAATGATTGTTTTAGCTAGAGTTGACATGAATCTGTCATACGGATCCCACAATTCCCTCCAATGAGGGATCCGTCTAGGCTAATCCTAGGGATCCATCTCTCAGCTAATAGGAAAGAGTAACAATGATGTTTGTAAGGTCTAAAACCTATACCTTCTTGAGTGTTTCAATCCATCTAAGTGTTTTAAATGAAAGGGTACTTAAATGCTTAAGGGCAATTAGTGATGTAGCTAATGATTGCCTTTTATGGAAGAAATTGGAACTTTTATGAGTACCAAGAAGTGACCAAGGATGAAACTAAAGATTTGAGAGTGTCAAATGGAGCTAAATGATCCTAGACACCAGATAGTAACTTAAGATAATGTCTTGGAAGATATCCTAAAAGCTTAAGATGAAAAAGCTAGAATTTGACCCATTTCAATCCTATTTTAAGGTAAGGATAACTACAATCCATTTGCTATAGTTGAAAGATTTCTAAAACTAAATGTTTTAATATGTGAAGGATTAAGTGTGAGTATAAGGGCGGAAGAGCAATGAGTTTTGGTGAGAAGATAGATCTTTTGAGTGTGATCTAAATGAGTTATGCGTGAGTACGAAAAATTTACTCAACTTTGATAAGGACTCAATTTGCCTTAAGATACAATGCCTAGCTTAGTGTGAATTGATCTAAAGACATGTCTTGAAATACAATGATTGCAATTGCATTTCTGTTTGCCGGATCCCACGGTTCCCTAAGAGTAGGGATCTGTCTAGCACAAGCTTAGGGATCCGTCTCTCTGCTAAGCAGAACCTTTACAAAAGGTATGCAAGAGTTTGGACAATGCATCATATTTCAAAGTTAGTGTTTTTCTAAGAGGTTCTAACACTAATGTAGTAGAGATATCAAATGTAAGATATTTTATTTCATGAAAGAAATTGGATTACATTGATAAAGCATGGATACTAAGGATTGACCCTATTTTGGAAGAAAGCTAAGTTCCTTGAGCGTTTTCGCTAGATGGATCATCAAATGGTTGATGAGCGTTCGTCGATTCGGGAATGAAGAAAGTCTTCATGAGAGATTCATTTAGAGGTTCATCATCTTGTTCACAAATACGTACAACGGACTTTGAAATTGAGGATGGAAGTACATGATTTTATGATAAAGGCGTGTCAAGAACACTCCATAAGGGATTAGTTTATTCTTAGAGCCTTGGAGATTTACAATTCGTCTTGCGAAGAAGTAAGCGAGATTGTATGATTGTTGTGTTAGCAAACAATATATTATGTGAGCATAACAAGCGGGAAGGATTTCTCGATTTCCCCTAAGACTCCAAATATTTTCACGTAGGATGAGAGCGAGATCCTTGTACTCTTCTCGGATATCCCGTGTAATGATAATGTTTGGATCGGAGTGATAGGGTCGAGGTTCACATAATATGCGAGTCAAATCTTCCGGGGAAGGTATGTGTGAACAATATGGACTATTTTCTTCACGAAAATTGAAGAGAGAATCAAGGGACCAATCTTCGGTGAAGGCACATTGTCCATGATTTGTAATTCGGAGGATGTGAGCAAATTGCCCAAGGGTTAAAATAAACATTTGGTTTTTGATCCAAAACCAAAGAGATAGAGAGCGATCCTCGTTACGAACTAGTTCAACTTGAAGGAAGAATTACAAAACAAACCTTGGACATATTTTCTTGTTAATTTTGCGAAGACATTCCAGTCCAATGGCTCGGAAGGAGGTATTAATACCTTCGTATTGTAGAGAAGTGTCGACAATACGTCCTTCATGGAAGTGACGGGTTTCGAGATTATTGAACCCACGGACATGATTGCCAGGTGTGTTGGACTCAAGAGAGATGTTAGGAGTGTAGACGCCAGTGAGTGAAAAATCGAACTCATACTCATGCGACATACCGAAACCTATAGAAAAGAAGAGTTAATAGGATGTGACATATTAAGGGCAAAACAATGATTACCTAACGTTTTTACTAGATTTTTATTAACAATGACAATTAACTCACTTAATGTTTGACATTCTAGTTGAACATTTCTTTTAGGAAGAAAATGGTTTTTATTTTGCATTGAAAAACTGTTATCTAGAAGGACGGTTCCCTTCCATTAGGGATTCGGCTAGTATACTTATAGGGATCCGTGGATCTGTAGTAATAGAAACAGATTTTTGATAAAAAAACATAGGTTTTTAGATCTTATAGTTTTATACCAAGATATGTGTATTAGCCTACTTTTTCTTTTAGCATGCATTAATGGTTTCTAATGTATCAGGAAAGAATACGAAAGATATAAATCAAAAGAAATGACAAACATATTATGATAATAAATTAGATAAACTAGAATATTAGTAATATTTCATTTCAATGCTAAGAATGATACAAATGATTGGGTATATAACACCAATTTAGATTAACAACACAAAGTATATGTCTCCGTATGTGAACTTCATCATAGGGAAAACGAGAGCGATGAGTGTTATGGCGATGAGTACGAGGGCGATGTAAACCATGTTGATGACGAACCTTGTTGGTTTTGGTTTGAGATGAGATGAGATGAAGAGGAAGATGAAGTTTTGAATGAGAGGTAATTTTTGAAAATGGAAGATTTAAAAAAGTGGGGATTTGGTGAAGAAGCGATCGGAAGGGATATTTATGGGGAAGGAGGAATTTTTGAGATTTGTGTTTTGTTTTATTATTAGAAAGATATGATTTTTGGATTAAATGAAATAAAACACAAATTTTATAAACCTCGACTTTGGACGAAGGAGTAACACGTTTGCGAGAAAAACTTCCTAATGAAGTTATATGTAATATGTGAATATGCACAAAAGATAATCATATAAATACTTATGTAAGCACACTTATTTATCAAGCTAATGTTATTTAGAGATAAGTGGAAAGTCATACCTCTAATGCACTTAGGAATGTCTTTACAAATGACACAACAATTGTCAGTAAACAATTCCGGCTCTTTTGTGTTTAAGATACCTTCTTAGGGAAGGTATTCTTGTTACCAAGCAATTCCTATGGCTTGGTAGGTATGAGCTTTAACTAAGCAACATGACAAAGAAGATTAGTGCAATTAAATAAATAATAAGTAAAAAATATGGTGTTATCTAATCAACATCCAAACAAAGAGTTTTAAAAAAAACATGGTATTTATTTTCATAAAAGACCTTCTTTGTAGTTTTCAATTAACCATGGATCGTATCAAGTTTTTAAAATACAATATACTTTAAGGAACTTGGTAACGAAGCTCTGATGCCAATTGTGGAAAACTAGAGGGGGGGGGGGTTGAATAGATTTACCAATTAAAACTTCGTTTTAAACTATTTAGATCAACTTATGTCAATCTATTTGGATGTGTGTTGGATGTTGATAAACAAACATATAGGAAGATAAATATGTAATGAAAAGATAAAGAGTAAGAAGCACAAAACCACAACGCGAGTATTTATAGTGGTTCGGCTACAAGGACACCTTCCTTGCCCTACTCCACTCCCCGAGTCACCTACTCGAGAGTTCGTAATCACTACACAACACCGACTCCTTATGGTGGAGAAACCTTCACAACGTTGCCTACTTTTTATCCGGTACAAGGCTAGATACCGGGTTCTTTAACCAAGGAGAACCAAACCTATCAGAACGTCGCCTACCCTTTATCTAGTACTAGGCTAGATGCCGAGTTCTATTACAATGGAGGAACTACTACCCAACACTACACCAACACCTAACCCCAAAGAAGATCTACTCCTTATAATAACATCAACAAGGATAACAATATCCTTTGACCCAATACTAATCTATCTTGTACATCGAATCACATCATATCGAATGTACACCTAAGGTACCTTTCACTAATGCCTTTGACTCGATCTTCGAGACACCCTTCACTAATGTCTTATGACTTGACTTCTAGGCACCCTTCACTAATGCCTCTAGTCTTGACTTCTAAGCACCCTTCACTAGTGCTTTCATTACAGGCGATCAACACCCTTCACTAATATCTTCGTCTTGACACTTGAGACATCTTTCACTAATGTCTTCAACACTACACTTCATATGAGAAAAAAGAAAACTATCAACAAGAGAACCTCAGTAGTCTTGATGATAATGAAGCATGGCAACTCATGGACTTGAGCTTGCTTGACTTCAAAAGGTGGTGATCTCGCCTTTAAGAGGAACCTAGAGGATCACACAAAAAACAAAACTACATAGATAGATCACTTGGATCTAGTGTTAGAGAGTTTTTAACTCAAAGAGAAAGTATGTGAGAAAATAGCTACTGTTCCACGAATCCCACGGATCCCTCACTTGAGGGATCCATCCAGTGCAATAATGGGGATCTGTGGGACGGTCCCCTTTGTCCATGGGTTTGGGTCATGGGTCATGGGTTAAGGATCATGGTATCAAAGTAGATACAATGTATCTCCAAGATGCAATGCATCTAGTCCATGGTTCATGGATTAAAACTATGGGCCATGGATAAAAACCATGTATGACTTAAGCATGATGTCATGCAATGGGTTATGGGTAAAGCTCCATGGGTATGGGTCAGGGACTTTGGGTTGTACCCAACTATATTCAATGTATTTGGTCAATGGGTCAAATATTTAAGTTTTTACCCATTTATATTACCCATTATAATACATACTAGTTATGTATATATTTTCCCAATATGTAAACACTAGTTGTTGTACATATGTATTATTAAATTATAAAATCACTTATACTTGTTATAGTGTTTTTATTAGAAAACGTATGTGTGTTAGAAAACTATTGGCTCAAACCATTTATGTATTTTATTTTTTTCGTTAAAATGATTTTACGTTTGTTATTGACAAAACATTAGAAGGTCGTAAAATATAAATAAACGTTTTCACGGCTTATTTGTATTAACAGTATGGTCTGCTTGAATCGGAAATAACCAAAGAGATCATTGACAGACAAATAAGAGGCTATTGTATGCTTGAAGAGGTATGAGTAAGAGGTGTTTGCGACTGCTTATAATAAAATGGTCATTTCTTTTTTGACACTACACGTAAATAGTTATAAAGGTGTTTCAATTTGCTTGTCCATGATGGCTTTTTGGAGAGCAAATGATGAAATGGCAGTTGGCCTTTTTTTGGAAAAGGAGCAATTGGCTTTTGATGGACCTGAAAGATTCTTTGGCTTTTCATTTGTCTGATTCATCACTCCAATTTTGCGTCGATAAAAGGCAAATACCAATAGCCTTGTTAAGCATCCCATTTCCAACAAAACAAGAAAACACATAGTGTATTCTTGTTAGAACGTTTTGACACGTTGCACACTCTCAGACCTTGAAAGATCTAGCACTCGTGGATCGTTAGTGTTGCCTATGTAATCATAAGCAAACTAATAGAAAATCTCTACAACTCGTGTTCTAAAGCGGAATGTAAACACAAGTTGTTATTACTAAGAACACTTAGATCCTCTATGGATCTTTTTATTCACTGAAACTCTATGTTTCAGATGTCTCTATTACAAGCTATCTGGTTTCTTTTATAAACAAGGAACCCTAATCTCTTACTACCCAATCGACTAAACATGCAAGCATGCATTTAATGACTAATACACTAGACTATATTGAGCAGTACAATAAAACCCATGCTAACCTCGGGCCGTTCAAAGATAATAAAGAGTTAGCATTTAATACAGTAAGCGCATGCTGATCCTAGTCAGCTTTTACCCTTCAGCAGTAACACGGTAATGCTTGTACTCTTCTGTAGAATCACTTCTTCACAGATTCTCGCTTCTACTTCGCAGAAACCTTCGGCAGTAATGACAGCAGAAATCCTACTTCACATAATTCCCAACAATCCTCCCCTAAACTGAAATTTGACTTGGTTAAGTTCCAGTTTCCTGACCTTGAAAGATCTTTGAGACTTCAGATACTAGAGGATTGTTATCACACATCAAGAAAGAACCAATAACAAACTCATCTCTATGATGATCAACCTTTGAGACCTGTGTCTTTGCAAAGCAACACATGACATAATGTACATCAATACTTATCAGTTGCATACTATTCTCATCACATCCGGGTGTGTTAACATCCGAGAGAGGTGAATCATTGAAAATAATGGATTTGATGTCTCTTTACCAATAGCCATTACTACTGGAGTAGCCAAATGTTTAAGTTCGTAAACTATGGTACATTGATAACCATCTGATTTATGAGCAAATCAGCAACTATATTAACGGATTTGAGGTGTCTTTACCTGTAGCCGTTTGCTCAAGACTAGTCAATTCTTAGAATTGGTGAATTGATAACCAAATATGGAGATAGTTGCCTTTACCACAATCCATATACGTGTGGGCTTGCCAATTCTTGGATTCCAAAAGGAATAGACCATGGTGAATTGAGGACCATACAACTCTCAGCAATTAAGCATGGGTGGTTGCACCCTATGATTTTGAGCAAACCATTACACCTATCAACAGATTTGACATGTCTTTACCAAAGCTGTACCCTTTGGACTAGCCAACTTTTTGACATACACAAGGTATATCCGTGAGTTAAAACCATCAACAAAATACAACAAATCTGCAAAAGAGAGTTTTTTTTATTTTTTTATTTTTTTAGGAATAAACAATACAAGGAATAGAAACATTATTAAGTAAAATAAAACAAATAATGCAAAGGACCATAAAAGATACCATTATGAAGATGAAGACGCAGCTTGAGCTTGAAGGAGTTGTGTCTTTATCAAGCTAATCAGTTGTTCAACCTGTGGTCTTTCATTTCCAATTGGATCTGGAGGAATTTCCAAGCTTCTGAGTCGAAAGATCCTCTCCATAAGTCTTTTGGACAATGGGTACGTTCTTTCAGCCAACATGCAGACTGTGATCCCACCCTTCGTCTCAACTACATGCACACAAGGCAGAGGATAGAATCTCCAAGATTCAACCCTCCATAAATGTGAGTTCTCCCAAATGAAATGTCCTTTATCATTGGGAGATTGAGAGCTGAACATAACATGAAGATCTCCCAATAGGAACATCCCAGAGCCTTGTGGTGCATTGGTGCAGAATGGGTGGTGACGAGAGTGTACAGAGTAAGCAAGTCCGCCTGTCTACCAAATGGAGTATTTCCTTCAAAAAGGTGAACTCCATTGAGGATTTGTCCAAACGATGTATAGCATTTAGCTCTTTATTAGTCAAAGTCCAATTGACCAAAGACATTTTGATAGCCATCCGAAAATCATAGGAAGACCCTTCTTTAATAAAGGTTGACTCATCAGCCTCAAGATCTAACTTAGTGATTTTGGCCATCCTCTTCTTCCTCCTTCCAGGCTTATAGATTCCTAAAGATGGTGCATCTTCACGAATGGCATTCATGCTCACTAGCAAATTTCTAGCCTTCCTAGTTTTTAAACTTGCTATATCAGCATCTGAGCCAACAGATGCCACAGATGGAGTCTTGTTAGGAGAGCTAGCAATCTCTGTAGGAGGTTCAGCAGAAACCATAGATGGTTCAGCAGAAGGAACCTTGTTATCGTTATTATCCAAAATATCTTCTTCTTGCAACAGATGCTACAGTTGGGGTAGAAGAGAGCATGACTATTTCTTCAGTGGAAACACCATGTGGTTCAGTAGATTGATCTGTTTCAGCAGAGTGTGTAAACTCCATGGTAGCTTCAGCAGAGACTTTGGAAGAGCATGACATATCATCAAAATTTTCCACAATCTCATTGTCTTTGTCCTCTTCGTCTTAGGAGCACCTGAAACACCAGCAATCCTTTTCAAGCTTGAAGTGTGCGAAGATGAATACTTCATGATTTGATTATATTTGAGAATCAAAACATGATCGGGGAAAGCCTTTACTTGCTTCATTGACAACCCAGTGTTATACAGAGATGAGCTCTGGTTTTTCACCACAATCCTCATTTCAGCTATAGTAGGAGGTCTATCTTTATTCCTTTGAGTGTGATGGCTCTCCTCTTTTCACCGCTTCTTGCTTCCTTTGTTGACCACGAGCCATCATCTGTTCCATAAAACTTTCACTGTTGAAGTCTGCACCTAAGATACTCGAGCCGTGAAGGGTTTGATATGACTTGCTGAGTGTAGGCATCCCAATGAGAGTCAGGGAGCTGAGTACGTATTTCATCGATTTCCCTTTGTCTTTCAGGAGGCAGAGAAGAAGTAGACTGATCTTCCAACTGTTTAGCCATTTCCTCATCTTTCTTTCTCTCCTTATACTCAGCAATCATTCTGTCTTGTTCTCTCCTTTCCTCTTCACTTACCAAGTCTGGACCAAGCTCATCTTCTACCATTAAACCTTTCCCTTTAACAGCAGGCTCCTTAGCACACTCATCATCGCATATTGATAACAGGAATTTCAGAGGAAACCCCAAGTCTTCTTCAAGAAACATGTTTTGAGGGTGCTTCAGAAGTGGACATATCACAGATGCAGCTTTGATGACTCTGGTTCCTTGGATACCTCAGTAGTTGTTTTATTCAAGTACGATCTCTTTCTCCTTTTGTAAAGAACAGGTTCCTTCTCCTTTTAAGATTCTGCAATTATACGATGAAGGATCATTAAGAGATACATCAGCTAACATATCAAGAGACCCATACTGAGGTACATCTTCTTCCTCCTCAGAAGAAAGCACAAACTTCCTTTTGGTTTCCTTTTCAAGTCTGTTCTCTAGGTCCTTAACTTTACCCTGTAGATCTTTAATCTTATTACCAAGTGAAAACTTGGTTTCTGCAAGTTCCTTTTTCAGTCTAGATACCTCAGTTGCATTCCTGTTCACAAGAGCATACACAGATGAGAGAGTAATGGGGTCCTCAGTTCCACCAGCCGATTGCTCTGTGGTAATGGGAGCTTCATTGGACCTTTTAGTGGAAACATGGTCATGCTCAACATGAGGAGGTACTTCAACAACCGTTTCCCTTGGAGGACTTAGGTGTGGTCATCCTGCTCGATCAGACTCAAAATTATCAAGAGGATCATGTGCTGGTGGTGGACTAGGACAATGTGCTAGAGTTGGTGTTGGTGGAGGCTGCTCTGTAGCAACATGAGAAGCTTCAGCAGAAAAGGAGGGGCCCTCAACAAAATTAACTGATGGATTGCCATCAGCAGCAACATGTGAAGAGGGTGGGATGCTAGCAACATTCTCCTCTTCAGCAGCCACATTACCTTGAGGTAACATAGCTTCTGTCAAGGGATAATGTGCCCCTTCAAAGTTAGTTCTCATAGAGGCAAATAGTTTAGCTGAAAGGGCACCTATGGGATGAAAGGCTTCTACTTGGGTAGAGGTGTCTATGATAATTTGTAAGAATCTAGGGTACATCAAAAACTTATTCTTTTTCCTTTGAATATTCTCAACCAAGTTATCAAAAATAAACTTAGACCAATTATAAGTTACCCCTTGGGAAAGACACACAATACCACATCCCAGTTGGGAAGAGAACTGATCCCATCCACCTGACTTGTTGCTAATGCACTGAAGCAACGTGTGAGACAAGAACCTCCACTTAGGGCAAAGATGCTTCTTCAGCCAAATGTCAGTCCTCGTACCTCGATAGCCAATCGCCCTCAGTCAAGTAAGTACCGCCTCCTGATTAGAGTGGTATACTCCATCAGCATCTTCCAAGCGAAGCTTCCTCCTTATTAGCTCTTCCTAACCACGTGCTCGCTTCGCCAATCGTAGCCACAATCTCTGTTTCACTTCGATTTGAAGCAGATGCCCAAAACTGAGTGACTAGCGATTCATATATTGTATTCGGAGAATGTGTTAGAGCAAAGCAAAGCTTGGATCTTTTCAAGAATTTCATCATCGGTTCATACAGCTCATCATCTTTAGCTTTTCCCAGAAAAGCAACTTTGTTGTGATCCTTCTTAAATTCAAGTGCCATTTGATGAATTGAGATTTTAGGGTTATGTTTCTCGTAATGAAGTGTTTTGGATGAAGGAGAGGGAATCGTTTTGTTTTGAAGTGGAATAATGTGAGTGGTGGAGTGGTAGTTGTTGCCCAAGTTATAGTCAAAAGAATTAGACCGTTTGGTTGACCGTAGCTTACGTGTATTTCAACGTGACCCAAGAAAGTGTAACGCTTCAGCAGAAACAGATAACCAGTCTGCTGAAGTTATACACTTCAAGAGAAACCAACCCAAGACTAGGAAATCTTTGGTAAGTTTCTAGAATTAATGTGCCAACCACTCGCATTAATTCCCATTGACCCCCGAACCCGTCTATAAAATGATCCCAATGCACACATAACTCTTCATCAAAGATCCCCAAAAATCACTATAAACCCTAGCTTCTTTAAAGCCCCAAAATTAATCACAAATAACCATGAGTAGTTCCAACCCTTCGTTCTTTCATCGATGACAATGCAACCTCTATAAGCAGTCTTGAGAGGTGGAAGAAAAGTTATTTGTCAAGCAATCCATGCGGTGGAGAAGACAACTCATCGTTAAGTTCTTATGCATCACCTTATGAAGACTCAGATGAGGAAGCCACTTCCAAGAGAGTGAAAGAGCCTCCCCTTGCTGATGTGAAAGAGCCTTCCCTTCCCGTTGAAGATTCTGATGACTCCTGTAAGGAGAGAACATCATACTCCCAATCTCCAGCACCACAGCCTCTACAAAGGCCACAAGCCAGAAATCCGCCACTCCCTAAGGATAGAGAGGTGGTCCAAGGTCTTTCTGCACCAGGTTTTGGTGCATCAACACACATCGTATAAAGGAAGGGCTTAAGGAGGGTGGATGGATTGCATTTTGGTTGAAATGAATAGATGAAGCACAAAGGACATATTATTTTTCTCCATCATCATGTGTGGTCATCGTCATCATCAACGTTTTCATCACCATCCTCCATTTTGATCCTTAGCATCTTCGTCGTATTGGTCATGCATATCCAGCCATCTAGAAAGACGGAATTGATGGTTATGCAAGTCCTACAACGCATATCCAAAGATCTAGTGTGAAAGTTGTGAGCGATCATGCATATCCAACATTCACTAAGATGTTTGAATAGATGATATGTACTAGATTAGGATTAGCGTAAGTGTATAGCTCGTATCTTGAAGATGCATATGAAAGCTGTAAGTTGTAAACTGTTTCTTGAATGAATGAAAGAACAAAGTGACTTCAAACTCTTCTCTTTAGAATATTGGCTTCAGTGGAATCAAATTGTTTGCTTCAGTACTTTAAATTTCAGAAGAAACAAGCAATAAGCTTTTAGCTAACTTGACCAGATATTTAAGAACCACACTAGATGAATGTTAACGGAACAAGGCATTCTGCAAAACAAACTCAGAGACAAAACAGAGACATACCATACAAAAACTACAAACAGGAGTTAACAAACAACATAAACACAAAGTTTACTATAAAATCCTCCCCTGAGGCATATGCCTCCCCTTAAACTTTGCAGTTGAGGGAAGAAAAAGATCCTCCATTATTCTTGGGTTTCCATTGATAGTTAGGTCTTTTATAATTCCAAGAACAACCTGCTGAAGTTTTGACAGATTTGACAGTAGTGCCCCAACATTGTTTCCCATTTTTCATAGAGTCAACATATGCAGGCCAATAACCATGTTTAAAGTATGGGCTAGTGGGTCGCACATAAAGTCTATTAGGAGATTTCCTCCAAGAAGGGTCAGTTCTAGCTTGTGGGACATAAGGTGGAATATTGTTAACATTGGTCCACACAGTCTTGGTTTTCACTGATTCGCACAAACACCCAATCTTTGCTCATAAAAATCACAATCCTTAATCAAATGAATTTTACTTCCACAAACAAAACATGTCTTCCTTTTGGAAGATTTATTCAACAAAGAAGATGTTCTATTACAGGAAGAAGTACTTAAACCAGAAACATTAAAGGAATTGTTTGTAACAGAATGATTATGCAAAGATTTAAAAGACAAGTCTTCAGGGGAAACAGGCTTGGAAGTAGATTCCTCAGCAGCTATCCTAGAGGGCTTGTAGATAGTCTTGGGTGCAGGCTTGGGTGTAGGCTCAGGTGAGGGCTTGGGAAGGTCTGACTTATCACTTGAATCACAGCTGTAAGTTGATCCTTGATCCGATGAATTGTCACTGTCAGAGAAAGAGACAAAATCACAAGATGAAGCATCATTGTCTGGCAAGTCTTTTGACTTTTGCCATACGATGGTGTGATCCATCAAAGTCAACAGAATAGACAGTGTCAGTGGGCATGAATTCACCTCTAATAGGTCCACAGCATGCAAATCACCTTCCTTTCTAAAATGTTCTAAGCCTGCAGTGTAGATTTACCCATCATTCCTAGCTTCCAATCCTACATACTTTTGAAAACCTAAACCTATTCCAGAGTTCACCGACCGACTACTATAGATTTCTTTAGCTAGATTGTCACCGATATCACCATTGTTTATGTCTAGCTATTTCCTCAGAAGTTTCTCTTTAAGTTCTAGATTCTCAGAAGAGTTTCACTTTTTCTTTTTCATGCGCTTAAAGTTAATATTAGCAATTTTAGATCCAACTAAGCACCTTAATCTTTTCTTCATAAGCTATCTGATTATTTTGAAACCAAACCTTTTGTCTTTCTAATGTTTTTAACGAAAGTTTATGAGCTTCATTATCAACATAGCATGCATTGTACTTAGGTTTCATAGTATCATAGGCTTCTTTCGTTCAGATATCTTTCACTACAACCAAATATACTTGTGTACCTGAAAGACCCATGAAGGCAAACTGATCATGCCTATCTGCTGAAGTGCACCTAGCCAGCAATCCTAGCTTCTCTGTATTAGCATCTTCCTCATTCACAGGTTCATGTGCAGCCCAGTTGACCTATTCATCCATGGTGACCAGAGTTGCTGAAGTTAGTTCCCTTCGATTCTGGCGATAGGAATTGTAGCTAGTACTCTCTCCACTCTTCCTGTCTTTGCATTCCCTAGAGAAATGACCCATCTGGTGGCAAGAGAAGCACTTGACCTTGCTTCTGTCAAATCGAGCCGATCCTTCCCTTGAAACCAAACTTCCTTCCCCGCTTCTTCAAACCTCTTGATATCCACTGAAAGCATGGCCACCTGCCATTTCAGCTTCATCTCCTCCATCTCAAGTGGGTCCACTTGATCAAATTCTTCATATACCAGATGTCTGCCGAGTGTCATAATCAAGCAACAAAGGAGTGAAGGACATCCTCCAATATACTTCCAGACTTAGCTTGAGGATGAGAAGGAGTGGGACGATAGGATGATGATGGTAAATAGGATGGACTTGAAGCATGCATCATCATATTTGAGTGGGATGTCCCAACAAAGGCTGAATGACCAGAGGAGGTTGCACGGTAGGGAGATCTACATCAGTTCAAGAGATCTGAGTTTGTTGTATAGCTCGTCAAAAGTGAGCATGTCCATCCCACCTTTAGCTTTCAGGGGCTATACTCACATGCAACCAAGATGGAGGCAAAGATCGAAGGAACTTAGAGTTGCTATCATCATTTTCAGGCTTTGCATTCACCGGTTTAGCGACCGTAATCTTGTGAAACCTGTCAGATCCCTTGTGGATACCCTCTTCTTCATAAATATTGAACTCTTGGAAGTGTTGTCTAAGCATGGACTTCCTCATTCTTCTTGACTCTTCATTACCACCAAACCTAGCTTTAAGAGCCATCCAGATGTCCTTTGCATCAACCATGTGGTGAAAATCACCTAAGTGATCTTCAGGAATTGATTGGAGGAGGATGGTTCTTACCTTGTGCTCTCTTTGCACAGCCAAAACCTCTTCAGCAGTTGTGGGAGGAGCAATGGAAAACTTACCATCAAGATCCGGGATGGTCTTTAGACTGTTACCATTCTTCACTATCTCCCATAGATTCCAATCAATACTGGAGATCCAGTTCTGCATCTTCATGGTCCACAGATCATATTCTTCCTTCTTCAGATAAGGAAACTTGCCATTACTGTTGGAGAGACTAACTTGCTGCATAGAAGTGGTGTTTTGATGATGTTGTTGTTGTTGGTGTTTGTGACATCTGATTCATCATCAGTTCCAGGCATTGTGAATAAGTTTTTGGTTGTATGTGGGTGAGAAAAATAAGGTTCTCAGTATCGTAGAGACTCTCCCGAGGCTCTGATACCACTTGTTAGAACGTTTTGACACGTTGCACACTCTCAGACCTTGAAAGATCTAGCACTCGTGGATCGTTAGTGTTGCCTATGTAATCATAAGCAAACTAATAGAAAATCTCTACAACTCGTGTTCTAAAGCGGAATGTAAACACAAGTTGTTATTACTAAGAACACTTAGATCCTCTATGGATCTTTTTATTCACTGAAACTCTATGTTTCAGATGTCTCTATTACAAGCTATCTGGTTTCTTTTATAAACAAGGAACCCTAATCTCTTACTACCCAATCGACTAAACATGCAAGCATGCATTTAATGACTAATACACTAGACTATATTGAGCAATACAATAAAACCCATGCTAACCTCGGGCCGTTCAAAGATAATAATGAGTTAGCATTTAATACAAGTAGCGCATCGATCCTAGTCAGCCTTTTACCCTTCAGAAGTAACACGGTAATGCTTGTACTCTTCAATAGAATCACTTCTTCAGCAGATTCTGCTTCTACTTCAGCAGAAACCTTCGGCAGTAATGACAGCAGAAATCCTACTTCACATAATTCCCAACAATTCTCTCCTAGTAGTCTTTGAGTTAATTAGAGAATTGGTGTGTACTCCTATTTATAAGAGATAAGTGTATATTCTTGTAATTAAAGAGAAGGTATACTTCCTAATTTTCTTCATAGTTGTTGGGTTTGTTATTTTGAGTTGATAATACAAAACTATTGTGCAACAATGAAAAAGAATGAAACTTGAGGGACTTAAGAAGACAAAGGGATATTCTACAAAAAGATGGAGATTACAGGAAATATTTTATATGTTAGAAAGATTTCTTTGTAACCCTAGTATCTTTATTATATAAAGAGATACAGCGAATTGGTTTTATTGTACGTACAAGATGTAAAACCAGGACAGGTGTGTGTGTGTAAACTTAGGCGTAGGTCATTTGTAAACTCCTAGTGTTTGTGTTGGTTAGCCCCAAGGTAATCAAGGTCTCCTTGATCCCTGTTATAGGATACATAACCGTACTACCACTGATCAGGTAGTATTGGGGCTGTGATGATTGTTAGTAGTTGTTAGAGATGATGATGAAGAAACCTCAATAATACCAATGATAGTTTGATTATTCCGTTGCGTTCTATTTATGTTTATCATTGTTATTGTGCTTTATTGATAATCCTAGATAAGGTCTAAACAACCTCGAGCATCGATTCTATCAAGTGATATTAGAGCCAGGTTACTCTTGATATCTGGGATTTCGCAAGGTTTCTGGAAGAAGGAAGAAAATTTTCAAATCTAAAAATTTTCTTTGTGTCTCTGCAACACTGTTTTCAAAAGGCGATAACTTTTTCGTGAACCGTTTGATCGGGCTACAACTTTTGCTGGAGCTTCTCTATATACCCATCTAACTTTTCACTGGAGGGATCGTTGATCTGAGCATCTGACAGGAAGTTATGGGGGCTCAAAAACTGCTGCTGAAATGGTTTTGTATCGAATTTTTAGGGTTTATTCCTAATTCCTTTTGTCAATTTGGTGTTATAAATTGTCTAGGTTGTTGATATTCAACGTAAAATCCCTAGAACGATCTTCTTTGATGGTGAAAAAGCTGATTGACATTCACAAGAACCCTAATCTGCTTGTAACTCTTCTTATTCTTACTACTGATTGGTTATTGAATTTCTTGGCCGAGGTAATCTGTGATAATAAATTGGAACTATTATTATCAATGGGTATTATTTTAAGTATTATCATTCAATTGATCTAATTGGAAATTGGTCGAAGGTTTTCAGAAGACAATGGCATGATATATTTTGGATGTGAATGCATTGACCACATATTTGGGTTTGAATGATATTACTGGTTCTTTTATTTGTATTCAAACTGTTCTTATTAATTTACATATTGGTTTTGTGAGTGCTTTATTTAGTAGCACATTCGAGAGTTATTGAAAAATAGTTTTTACGTGAGTACTGATGTGTTACTGCTGCTCGACTACGTTTGAAGGTTAGTACTGGTGTACTCGTTTGGTACGGGTGGTTCCAACATTAATCATGGTTCTTATTGGTTTCATATATTCTGTTCGTATTATCGGTCAAATGGTTTGTACTGGTTGGTACATGTGCAAGTACTGGTTGCTTTATATTTTGGTACCTACTATCACGTATATTAGGTTTGCACACTGGTCCCAAATATAAACTTTGGTTGGCGATGGTGACAACACAACATGGGGCAGTTATTGTTTCAATCTTATGAACTGGTTTATATTGGTCGATGGTGCCAAGGAAAGAATACGAAGGAGAATACATGGCTTCATGATAACTGGTATTGGCTATGGGGTGTGAAGATATTGCATGATATGATAACTGGATTGCATGGTATAAAGTGTGCATGATATTATTGACCACAGGGGGTGCGAAGTTCAATGACATGTTACACTTTATTTTATAGATTGGTTATTCATTGGTTTCTTTGGTTCCTAACAGATTGATTGTGATTTGTTCATCGTTAAGGATCAAGTTAACAAGGAAACGACGGGTTAATACTTCTAGCTTTGAAAAGTTAATACTCCTAGCTTTGGAAGTTACTACTTTTAGCTTTCGAAGTTAATACTGTTAGTGGAAGTTAATACTCTTAGTACATTTTTAGTACTCCTGGTTTTGGAACTTTGTACTGTTAGCTATATCCGAGATGCGAGTTAATACTCTTAGTATTGTACGATATAGGACAGAACTGGATTTTGGATCTTGGACGGTACATTGGGTTAGATCTCGGGTGACACACACAGGTTTGCAGTTTTTGGTTTTACATGTTCTTAACGGTTTAATGGCTCGTTCTTTTTGCATAATTGATTACGAAGAAAGGCGTTTATCACCTATTTGGAGTTAAAGTAGAATTATTTAGGTTTGTGTTTTCTCATATCTTAAAGTGGGTGTTACACTTTTAAGATAACTTGTTCGTGCGTTCATGTGCGACAACGAATTGACGCATAGTAGATGAAGTTTTTCGTCAAGTGATTGCGGTCTCCCAATACACCAAGATTGGGTATACGTTCGATGTCATCTTTAGTGCAAGATACAAGACACAGGTTTGGATTATTCTACTTCATCATCAAGTTGGTTATACTTGGTTTTCTTTATCATTAATCATTACATAGAGCCTACATTCTTCAAATGGTTAACATATGGGTTTCAGGGGAAGCTTAATGTTTAAATATTTAACCATTTATATGCTACATCGAGGTGAAGGTTTGTGCTACTTGGTCTGTGCAGAACCGTCAAGTCTAACAGACTTAAAACAGCTTAAACACAAATACAATTAAGATCAGAGAATATAGTGAATTCCCGGGTCGTTATGTCCCACGGAGACTCAATGGTGTGTAAACACTTGCTCAGACGGTAGAATGATCACTAATGATAATGATCAGAAAGGATTTGAATAGGATAATTATACTACTAAAAAAGGTTATAAAATAAAGCGACTTAAATACAAATTAAGAAAATTAAAAAGATAAAAGATATTAAATAAACGCTATCACTATATTTAAAGTGATGAACGTTTAAAATTAAAAACGTACGTTTAAATTAAAAACTACGTAACGTACAAAATAAAACGTGAAAATAAAGAAGGAAAATACCTACGGATATGAAAAATACATTTTTACAATCCTAATTATAAAAGAAAATTATTAGAAAGATAAAATTATTTTTAAAACTATTTATGTAATTATTATTTAAATAAAAACTTATTTTAAACTATTTAATAATACTCTAAAATAAAAGAAAATATGAAATAAGACTAGAAATATAAAATTAAGATTTAGAAAAATCTAAAATATCATAAAACTAATTTTAAAACTAAAAATATATTTTTTAGACTTATTATATATTTATTATTAATTTAAAACTATTTAAAACTAATTAAAATGCTAGAAAATACTATTTAAGCTAAGAAAATTTTGGAAAAATACTTTTTAGGCTATTTATATTTATCTTAAACTGTTAAAATTGAAAAATTATTTTTTGGAACTTTTTCTCAATTAATTGCAATAAAAGCTAATTAAAAATGATTAAAAACTGAATTTAAATAAGAAAAAATACTAAACAGTGTCTAAAAATTATGAAAATTTCAGGGAAAATCTAAAATGATATCCTAAAGTTATAAAAAATATAAAAACAAGAGCTTATATGGAAGAAACAAGGGCTGTAGTGTAATCTAAAAGGAAATAAGCACTTTAATATAAGCTAATAAGCAAGACAAGGCACCAACTGATTATATAAGCTAAAGTATAGTGAAACTACTCTAAGGCAACTGTCTACATCTAATCCTAACACCTAATGAGCTAGTTACCAAGAATAAGCTAAACTGATATCATGAGCAAAACAGAAATATGACCCTACCGTTTAGCTATTCTAACCGCTATTCAATAAGCAACAGGGAAAACTAAAAATGTGGTCCTCTAGTCCACCTGGCAAAGAGTACTTATCCAAATTTTCAGCTTATATGGACTAGATTTGAAGAAGTTATAGACTAAACAAAAAGTGGCTAAGACATGAGGACTGCTGATGCAGCAGACAGTTATGACAGAAAAGGTTGTTGCAGGTCTGATGAACAGATTTGCAGATCTGAAAAAGCTCAACATTAAGCTCCTAAGGCTGATAACTAGACTAACTACACTAGGCAATGCATTAAATTATAACTAATAAGCAGTTAACCAGGATTGATAAGCTAAAATGAAAACAGAACAATTGGAGACCTGTGCAACTGTTTGCAGACTGCAAACAGCTCAGAGGCTACCTTTGGGGCTTGTTTTGAATAAGCTGCATAAGCAGTTACCCCTTGATCTTCTGCCCACCTAAAGTCCACCAATCCACCAAACTTTTGCCCCCATTGTCTGACCCAAATAAGCTGTTTACAGCTTATGAATAAGCTATGAAAAGTGAGTCTGCTTCAACTGTGCAGGCTAAAAAGCACAACAAGAAAGAAGCTAAAATAAAAAGTTAGCACAACAAGAAATAGAGTTAAACTGGTTTGGCCAAGAACAAACTGTTCTCAGCTTAAAAATAAGTTGAGATCGCTTTATTTGCGTGTTTTATGGGTGCTGATGCAGAACAAAAAGAACTAGGAGAATGCATTTTGGATGTCGAAACAAACCAAGTTGAGGACTTATTTGGTGCACAAACTGAACTCAACTGACTTGGAACTACAATTAGGCAAGTTAAAACTATTTTTCTTGCAAATTCTTCAAGTAACATAAGCTAAAAATAAGCTCAAAAATAATTAGCAGTGCTACTGGTGCGACAAAAGAAAGAGCAACAATTTGTTTTTTTTTTACTTGATTCTCACAAGACTATTGACCCTAACTTTAACTTGTAAACAATGTCCGTTATACTAAAAATCAAATTGACTTCAGTAGTCAAAGTGGGTAGAAAGCACTTTAACCCATTCAAAAATTTAAGTACCAAACACTCCTTAAGGTGGCTGATGAAGCCTTGAATGATTTTCTAAACACTAACTTGACCCCTTTCTTTGAGATATTCTTTTACACTTACACTAAAAGCAGTTAAAAACTTTCAACTAAACTCTAATACTGCTTCAACCGTAGATCATAAAACTAAAAATATTCTTTATTGATAACAAAAGGGAAATTACATGAAAACAAGAGAAATAAGTTTCTTAAAGATAAGACTAGGGGTATTACAAATCCAGAAACTAAAACTAACTTGAAACCACGATTTTACTGACTAAAAGAGAAACTGACTAACTAAAAAACTCAAAACTGACTAACTAAAAAACTTAACTACTCTTTGCTTGCTTCAATCTCTCTCTTTTATACCCAAACTTCATTTCTCTCTCTTCCTCAGCAAATCCCACTTCTTTTTGTGGCCATTGGATCACTTAAAGCCATCTTGGCCATTCAATTTATTTTTGGCGGGAAATTGAGTTTAACAGTTGTAGCTTGAGTGAGACAATGGAGAAGGCATTAATTGCTTCTTTGGAGTTATATGTTTGGAGGAGGGTAGAGGGTAGGAATGATGAAGGGGGTGGAGTGTTAGCAGAAGTGTAGCAGGTGTGATGATGGGGAAGGTGTTAACCCGTGAGGAGAGAGGGAGGGGTGGTCAAAGTGGTTTGACCGGCTTATTAAAAGGAAGGGTTCATTTGCATTTGACAGGGGGTCCAAAAGGGGGTTGTGACAAGGGGGTCATAATGCATAGGCAGGCCAAAAGGGTATAAAGGCTTATAAAACACAAGGACTAATTGTGTAATTCTGAAACTTCAAGGACCTAATCTGCCAATCTTGCAAAAGTTGATCCAAGGGCTGAATTTGACAAGCTTCAAAAGTACAGGGACCAATGTTGCCATTTTCACATTTTCCAGGACCATTCTGCCAATTTTTAAACTTGGAGGACCATTTTTGTAATTTTCTCAAACTTTTGATATTTTTCACCAAAGGACTAATTTTGACAAGTTATGATTTAAAAAAGGACCTTTGGTGATTTTACTTTTGAAATTATGAGCTCAGGGACTGTTTTTGACAACTTTTGAAATTTGGGGACTAAAACCTGCAATTTTGCAAATTTGATATGTTTTTCATCCGATTTTGATATTTTTGCATTTAAAACACATAAAACACTGATTTGTGATATTTTAATCATTTTGATGTGTTTCGAGTGTTTTTGATGATTTTGCAGCTTATTTTGTACAAAATGATGAGTAATTACACACTCATCAATCCCCCACAATGAGATATTGCTAGTCCCTAGCAATGATTTGAGAAAACATAATGGATTTTAATCTCTTTACCAAAAGCCATTACTTCCGGAGTAGCCAAATGTTTCAGTTCAAGTAAGAACCATGGTACACCGATAACCATGTGATTTTGAGCAAACCACCTGCTTTCAACGGATTTGATTTTGTCTTTACCGTAAGCCGTACCCTTCCTGACTAGCCAACTCTTAGATAAATTATCAATATTATCTTTGGTGAGCTGATTACCAATTATGGTTTTTCCACCGCCTTTACCACAAGCCATAATCTTGCGGGCTAGCCAACTCTTCACTTTTTAGGATATGGTGAGTTGAGAACCATACAATTTTGGGCAAATTGCAAGCCATATAAACGGATTTGAGAAATCTTTACCAAGAGCCGTTTGCTCTAGGATTAGCCAATCCTTTTGTCTTACGCATGGCGGATCGATAACCAAATGAGTAAGTGCAAAAACACTTACTCCAAAAAAAAATTTTGGCCAAAACGGGGGAATTGGTATAATTATATGATAAAATTCGTGAGAATTCCCCCACACTTAGAAATGAATATTGCCCTCAATATTCAAAGTACCGGCGGTTATGCCGAAACAAAGAACGTAAAAGGGAAATACTACGGCCATTAATTAGAAAGAAGATTTTTGAAAACATGTGGGGCAACCCCCCCACACTAGGGTGGTAGAAAATAGAAAGAAGTCAGAAATATGGGTGAAAACCCATATAGTGTGCTATTGTTTTTGATTACCGAGTCGCTAGCTTGACTCGACCCCGAATTCATTTGTTCTTGGGGAAGCAAAGTGGAAAACAATCTCCATCGGACTTTCATTGAAAATGTTTGGACAAAAATTTGAAGCACGTGAAAGTTCCACACCGATGAGATATACATAGAACCGGCTCAAAAATAATAAATAAAAATGCCGGGGTCAAAGATAGTATCCTCACTCCCGCAAGAGTGAAGAAGAGGAAAAATCACATCATATGTGAGGAATGGAAGAAAGATGTTTATGAAAATTAGGATCCATTCTTCATCCTCAAAATCAAATTTTATATCTTCCTTAATTTGTATTTCATCATTAAAGCTCTTTTGGTTATTTTCAACAATTACCTCGGGAGGGAGAGGCTGGGTAGTGTCCTCAATAAGAAAACTCTTATGATAGAGCATGTCACCCCCCAGGTCAAGATCAAGATCAAAATAGAAATGATCATACTCCGGAGGAGATATGATATGAGAGAGTTCACCGGAGAACTCCTCAGGATCTAGATCAAAGAGAAACGAATCATACTCGGGAAGAGAAAGATGAAAAGTGGGATTGCCACTACTCTCCTTTTTAGTATAATCGTCATCAAAGCGGAATATTTCAAATTCCGGAAGAGAATCATTGGAAAAAGCCTCAAGCTCAAGAGATGTTTCGGGCTTGTCCAATATAGAGTCACTATCCTCTACGGGGATAGGAGCTGAAGCTGGCTTAGCACATAATGATTCGATCTTAGAAACGAGGAGATTTATATTGAACAATTTTTCACGAAGCATCTCGTCCTCAATTTCCGATCATCGAGAATCTCTCACATCCTCTAAGCTAACTAGCTCAGAAGGTAAGTCCTCGACATAATCGATGTCTCCATAAGATAAAGAATCGTCAAACGAAATACAATCGTTGTCGACCGAGAACATCTCGACATGATCATATGGAATGTCAAGAGGAGGAGAAGGATCACCATTAAGAGGCTCATCACACATATTACCGGAGATAACCTCGGACTCACTTGGGATTGGAACAGGGCTCTCAACACTAGACGATTCCATTTCTGGAATAGTGCTAAGAGGCTCGTCCCCCATTATAAGAGAGTCTTTGGATGCAATAATAGGTAAGATAGGTGTGATAGCAATAGACTGAGGGAGTTGAGAAATGATATCGTTCAATTGAGTAACACTCTCCTCGTCGTTCTCATAATATTCCTTCATTTGAATACTATCCTCATCATCATCGTCATCATATCTGATTCTTATATTCATCTACTGAAGCTTACACACCATTCTTTTCATTTGCGTTTCTTTCAATGCGAATTTCTTCGTAACTTTGAGGAAGATTACACTCCTCGTAATCATTGAAATGATGTGAAGGCTCGGAAGTCCGATGACCGATGGAATACTCGGGGGTTGGAAATTGTCAAAACCAGGAGAATTGGAATTTTGAAAATTTTGATTCATCGGTTGACAGTCAAAAGTCTCATGAGGACCCCGCAATTCTCACAACAGAGATAATTGGGAAAATAACTTTCACCAAAGTTCTGATTGTAACATGGTTCCGGCTCATAGACAAGCGGGGCCTGTGGTGGACAATCAAAACCGGAATGAGAATCATTCCCACAATACTCGCATGAGTAGGATTCGTATTGGGGTTGTGGAGGTAGGTAGGAAAAATCGGGTGTTTCATTTGAAATGGGATCGGGATTACCGACAAATTTGTCTCCGAAACCCACATTGGTACATCGCCGACAATTTCCACCGTTAAATGGACCTCCACACCAGGAACATGTCGAGAACCATGACATGAAGAATTAAACAGATAAGAGGGATAAGAGATGAAGAATTAAACGGTTACAGAGGATAAGGAAATGAGAATTAAACAGATTAGAGGATAAAGGAATGAAGAATTAAACAGATTAGAGGATAAAAGAATGAATATTTTTGGATTTTTTTATATAACTTTACAAAAAACTTTTTACAAAGGATGGGATATGTGCAAGAATGGGTCTGAAAAAGGCTAAACACACGCTAAAGCCTCCCCGGCAGCGGCGCCAAAAATTTGGTCTGTGCAGAACCGTCAAGTCTAACAGACTTAAAACAGCTTAAACACAAATACAATTAAGATCAGAGAATATAGTGAATTCCCGGGTCGTTATGTCCCACGGAGACTCAATGGTGTGTAAACACTTGCTCAGACGGTAGAATGATCACTAATGATAATGATCAGAAAGGATTTGAATAGGATAATTAGACTACTGAAAAAGGTTATAAAATAAAGTGACTTAAATACAAATTAAGAAAATTAAAAAGATAAAAGATATTAAATAAACGCTATCACTATATTTAAAGTGATGAACGTTTAAAATTAAAAACGTACGTTTAAATTAAAAACTACGTAACGTACAAAATAAAACGTGAAAATAAAGAAGGAAAATACCTACCGATATGAAAAATACATTTTTACAATCCTAATTATAAAAGAAAATTATTAGAAAGATAAAATTATTTTTAAAACTATTTATGTAATTATTATTTAAATAAAAACTTATTTTAAACTATTTAATAATACTCTAAAATAAAAGAAAATATGAAATAAGACTAGAAATATAAAATTAAGATTTAGAAAAATCTAAAATATCATAAAACTAATTTTAAAACTAAAAATATATTTTTTAGACTTATTATATATTTATTATTAATTTAAAACTATTTAAAACTAATTAAAATGCTAGAAAATACTATTTAAGCTAAGAAAATTTTGGAAAAACACTTTTTAGGCTATTTATATTTATCTTAAACTGTTAAAATTGAAAAATTATTTTTTGGAACTTTTTCTCAATTAATTGCAATAAAAGCTAATTAAAAATGATTAAAAACTGAATTTAAATAAGAAAAAAATACTAAACAGTGTCTAAAAATTATGAAAATTTCAGGGAAAATCTAAAATGATATCCTAAAGTTATAAAAAATATAAAAACAAGAGCTTATATGGAAGAAACAAGGGCTGTAGTGTAATCTAAAAGGAAATAAGCACTTTAATATAAGCTAATAAGCAAGACAAGGCACCAACTGATTATATAAGCTAAAGTATAGTGAAACTACTCTAAGGCAACTGTCTACATCTAATCCTAACACCTAATGAGCTAGTTACCAAGAATAAGCTAAACTGATATCATGAGCAAAACAGAAATATGACCCTACTGTTTAAGCTATTCTAACTGCTTATTCAATAAGCAACAGGGAAAACTAAAAATGTGGTCCTCTAGTCCACCTGGCAAAGAGTACTTATCCAAATTTTCAGCTTATATGGACTAGATTTGAAGAAGTTATAGACTAAACAAAAAGTGGCTAAGACATGAGGACTGCTGATGCAGCAGACAGTTATGACAGAAAAGGTTGTTGCAGGTCTGATGAACAGATTTGCAGATCTGAAAAAGCTCAACATTAAGCTCCTAAGGCTGATAACTAGACTAACTACACTAGGCAATGCATTAAATTATAACTAATAAGCAGTTAACCAGGATTGATAAGCTAAAATGAAAACAGAACAATTGGAGACCTGTGCAACTGTTTGCAGACTGCAAACAGCTCAGAGGCTACCTTTGGGGCTTGTTTTGAATAAGCTGCATAAGCAGTTACCCCTTGATCTTCTGCCCACCTAAAGTCCACCAATCCACCAAACTTTTGCCCCCATTGTCTGACCCAAATAAGCTGTTTACAGCTTATGAATAAGCTATGAAAAGTGAGTCTGCTTCAACTGTGCAGGCTAAAAAGCACAACAAGAAAGAAGCTAAAATAAAAAGTTAGCACAACAAGAAATAGAGTTAAACTGGTTTGGCCAAGAACAAACTGTTCTCAGCTTAAAAATAAGTTGAGATCAGCTTATTTGCAGGTTTTTATGGGTGCTGATGCAGAACAAAAAGAACTAGGAGAATGCATTTTGGATGTCGAAACAAACCAAGTTGAGGACTTATTTGGTGCACAAACTGAACTCAACTGACTTGGAACTACAATTAGGCAAGTTAAAACTATTTTTCTTGCAAATTCTTCAAGTAACATAAGCTAAAAATAAGCTCAAAAATAACAGTGTGCAGGCTACTGGTGCAGCCAAAAGAAACAGCAACAATTTGTTTTTTTTTTACTTGATTCTCACAGTACTATTGACCCTAACTTTAACTTGTAAACAATGTCCGTTATACTAAAAATCAAATTGACTTCAGTAGTCAAAGTGGGTAGAAAGCACTTTAACCCATTCAAAAATTTAAGTACCAAACACTCCTTAAGGTGGCTGATGAAGCCTTGAATGATTTTCTAAACACTAACTTGACCCCTTTCTTTGAGATATTCTTTTACACTTACACTAAAAGCAGTTAAAAACTTTCAACTAAACTCTAATACTGCTTCAACCGTAGATCATAAAACTAAAAATATTCTTTATTGATAACAAAAGGGAAATTACATGAAAACAAGAGAAATAAGTTTCTTAAAGATAAGACTAGGGGTATTACAAATCCAGAAACTAAAACTAACTTGAAACCACGATTTTACTGACTAAAAGAGAAACTGACTAACTAAAAAACTCAAAACTGACTAACTAAAAAACTTAACTACTCTTTGCTTGCTTCAATCTCTCTCTTTTATACCCAAACTTCATTTCTCTCTCTTCCTCAGCAAATCCCACTTCTTTTTGTGGCCATTGGATCACTTAAAGCCATCTTGGCCATTCAATTTATTTTTGGCGGGAAATTGAGTTTAACAGTTGTAGCTTGAGTGAGACAATGGAGAAGGCATTAATTGCTTCTTTGGAGTTATATGTTTGGAGGAGGGTAGAGGGTAGGAATGATGAAGGGGGTGGAGTGTTAGCAGAAGTGTAGCAGGTGTGATGATGGGGAAGGTGTTAACCCGTGAGGGAGAGAGGGAAAGGGGTGGTCAAAGTGGTTTGACTGGCTTATTAAAAGGGAAGGGTTCATTTGCATTTGACAGGGGGTCCAAAAAAGGGGGTTGTGACAAGGGGGTCATAATGCATAGGCAGGCCAAAAGGGTATAAAGGCTTATAAAACACAAGGACTAATTGTGTAATTCTGAAACTTCAAGGACCTAATCTGCCAATCTTGCAAAAGTTGATCCAAGGGCTGAATTTGACAAGCTTCAAAAGTACAGGGACCAATGTTGCCATTTTCACATTTTCCAGGGACCAATTCTGCCAATTTTTAAACTTGGAGGACCATTTTTGTAATTTTCTCAAACTTTTGATATTTTTCACCAAAGGACTAATTTTGACAAGTTATGATTTAAAAAAGGACCTTTGGTGATTTTACTTTTGAAATTATGAGCTCAGGGACTGTTTTTGACAACTTTTGAAATTTGGGGGACTAAAACTGCAATTTTTGCAAATTTGATATGTTTTTCATCTGATTTTGATATTTTTGCATTTAAAACACATAAAACACTGATTTGTGATATTTTGATCATTTTGATGTGTTTCTGAGTGTTTTTAGATGATTTTGCAGTTTATTTTGTACAAAAATGATGAGTAATTACACACTCATCACTACTACTTGTTGATATTGTACTATTTTTTTGGATTTCTTTAGCCTTAATTTCATTTTTGGTGCAGAAACTTCATGGAGGATATCTTGAGGCATTGGAAAGATGGATTAGTCGTATGATATTGGTTCGTGGTTTTGAAGATCAAAGTTGCTTCTACTTAGCTTCTCCTAGTGGATAATGCAAAAAGGGGAAGCAGAGTCTACTTGAAGATTTGCAACTTGAAGATCCTTGATGGTACAGCATGACTTAAGGGGAAGTTTCATTCATCGTATAGTGTTGCAATTATCAACTAGGGGAAGATTGTTGGGTTTGTTATTTTGAGTTGATAATACAAAACTAATGTGCAACAATGAAAAAGAATGAAACTTGAGGGACTTAAGAAGACAAAGGGATATTCTACAAAAAGATGGAGATTACAGGAAATATTTTATATGTAAGAAAGATTTATTTGTAACCCTATTATCTTTAATAATAAAGAGATATAGGGAATTGGTTTTATTGTACGTACAAGATGTAAAACCAGGAAAGGTGTGTGTGTAAACCTAGGCGTAGGTCATTTGTAAACGCCTAGTGTTTGTGTTGGTTAGCCCCAAGGTAATTGAGGTCTCCTTGATCCCTGTTATAGGATAGATATCGGTACTACCATCAGGTAGTATTGGGGATGTGGTAATTGTTAGTAGTTGTTAAAGATGATGATGAAGAAACCTCAATAATAACAATGATAGTTTGATTATTCCGCTGCGTTCTATATATGTTTATCATTGTTATTGTGCTCTATTGATAATCCTAGATAAGGTCTAAACAACCTCGAGCATCGATTCTATCAGGTGGTATCTGATACATATTGGTTTTCATAAACACACAAACACACAATTCTTTGGGGTGTATAAAATGAGTTTTAGAGAGAGAAAGTGGAAGAGAGTTGGGAACTTTAGTGAGACAAAGAAAAATGAAGTATCAAACCTCCAACCCTTTGCCTTGCTAGGCAAAGGGTATTTATAGGTTCATACAAGACATGCCTCTTACGGGCTGTGGATCAGGCATACAGTGGGTAAAGACCCACCCGTCCTCCACGGTGTTACTTAAAAAATTACTTACTAACACTAAATGACTACGACTATGAGCTTTTTAACGAATACATATACTTGAGGTGACCGACTCTTTAACTACATGATTTTATAAATCCTAACAATCTCCCCCTAAGGGAGGTCACCTCAATTACATCAGTTACAAACAAATATTACATTTTGGTGTTCTTGGATTCTTGATTAAGTTCTTTTCTCTGTAGCCCATAGTCTTTGATTTTTCATGTTCTGCATGTTTTGATCATAATGTGGAGGTCTTTAACTGATCCACGTGATGGTGAGTTTTGAGCCAGCTTTGAGATTATCAGCCATAGTAAATCTCTGACTCATCCTTTGTTGTGTAGCCATTATGTGAAGTTGTGACTTTTGGACCAATACGCTCACAGTTTTGGATCATGATATCTTCTTATCAGATTAGCGGAAGCCTTGGTTGATTCATGATATTTGCAGCAGCGTAGCAGAAGCATGGATTGAAAATATCAGAGTCAGTTGATGAAGATAAGCACTTATCATGATTTCTTAAGAAGTGATTCTGATGTGTGAGCATGTGGCTATGGATTGGCTCCTCAATTCTGATCAGCTGCAACCGTCGGGTGTCCCTGCAAACAAAACTTAGCAATAAAGCGCAAGAAAGTGTCTTTGATCACCTTCGTTGAATAGGTTGCAAGAACCACGGTTCCCTGTTGATCAGTACAAGTACTTCCTGTGATCAGGTAGAATTCCGAATAACCTCCTTGACAGGGTTTCGTAGCAAATCAAGCCATTCTCAAACCGGAATGTCTCAAAGAAGACATCACGGAGTGAGTGAACCAGCGAATTGAGATTCACTGATTGATGAAAAATGATTTGGAAAACAATCGTGTATTGTTTAGTAGAACGTGTTTTGCATTACAACGAAGGTTTTATGGAAAATTAATTATCAATCATAAATACCCTTTTATTTTGAAAACTTAATACACAGTCGATGTGCTAGAGAAAGGGTTTTAAGTACAACGATCGGTTTTTCAAAGGTATCCGTCAATCCATTTCCTGGACCAAGATTGACTCAAGAGTGAATCGCCCCATTGTTTCTATCCAGTTGTCACAAACTTGATCTTTTGGAAAGATCTCACATGTCACCCAACAAGAGCTTGTTTGATGTTGGCTCTAGAAGGATTTCCATCTTCATCGTGAATATTTTTACATATTACTCGAATGTTCTGGCAATACCACAAGGATAATGCGTAGGACTCTCAAAATATATTCTCACATTCCACATTGTGTGAAACTATGAGTCTTCATTAATTGTGTCCTTATAAGATTTATTGATGATCTCTTGGCTCTAGACTCAATAGTGCATATTTGGTTTCCTATGCCGGAGACTAGGGAGAGGGTCTCCTTCTTCAATATCAACAATCTCTAAGAGAAAGTCGATAGATTATGTAGGTTCCCCGTGAGAATGAAACATGTCCTTTTAAGAGGAACTTGAGTAGCTTGGGAAGTTTAGTGCAGTGCGTCACTGGGTCCATGACGTCTTGTCTTCAATACCGGTGTAACCTTGGTACCAACCAGTAGCATATGAATTGAACCCGGTTTCTGCTCTGAGGTTGAATTACTGGAGGGCTATTTCTTTTCACCCTTTTCTCATTCAATTTTTTTTTCATTCTTCAACCCCTTCAGTGCTTACCGGGACTTCATTACTAGAACCTTGTTGGGTTTATTCCAGTTCTAGCTCTATCTCAGTCGACACCTCTTCCCATATTCTCACTTTTCTCCTTTTTTCATCATACCTAAGGACTTCTACACTATCTAGTGGATTTTCCCTGGGTAGATCCCTCCGGATCTGGCGAGATCATGGGAACGAGTACCTAACCTAACCATCCTTATATCTTCATGCATAAAATAAATTGGTCGGTCTTTTGGTATAGTTCATTCACCGAAACCAATTGAAAACAATTTAAAAAATCAATCAAGGTACTTGTGATATAAAATCAAAGTATTTGTACCTTAATTTTTTTTGATATTTTAGAAATGCTCCCCCTGAACATATGCTTCAAGTGTTAGAAATTATTTTAGAACATGGAGGCAAGAGGACATTTGAAATCTTAGATTGAGAATGAAAGATCCCATCTTTGATTAACATTTTCTAAAATGATCATCATCACTTCCCGATCAAATCTAGCATTTTAAGTAATTTGGATAAGATATTTTGGGAAGGATGTGGTTTTCTTTTGATTGCTCCCCCTCAATATGTGCATCGAGATTCGAGAGAGTTTTGCACATATTAGAGGGAACCTGAACTTTGATAAAAATCAATCATGTTTCAATCCCTTTTTGATTTAAGATAAATGCTCCCCCTTAATATGTGCATAAAAAATTTGAAATCGTTTGGCACATGTACGGATGAGAGCTTGATATTATATTTCTAAAACCACTTATTGAATTATCAGTTTAAATCCAATTTAAATCACAAATTCTCCCCCGTTCACAATTTTCAAACCCTTTGAGATTTGTGATCTCAATTGATTTAAATTAGTTTTGAAAGCTTTTTGAGGAGAAGTGTGACCTGCTTTTGAAAACATTTAATTGGGAGTGATCAGATTTGGAGATTTAAACTCCAATGATCAAACATGCTTAGATATCTTATGAAAACACAACATTAGCCTTGGTCATCCAGTTGTACAAAAATATTCCTTTTGATTATCCAAATGTAGACCTTGCTCTATTACATGCCAATTGTTTGAAAAATAACCTTTTTGTTTTGATTGAAATCATTCTCCCCCTCAATCAATGACCAAAGTTGTTGATTGAGAGATAGAGATTTTGACAAATGATAAGTCCAGATGATTTTCAAAATTAAGTCTGAGTTATTTTCAAAGCGATCTAATTTTCATTAGATGACAAATATTTTTCAAAAGAATATTTAGAAGGAAAAATATTTGTGAGGAAACATTTGTATTTTTGGCGACAAATTTTCCTTATGAACTTTTGTTTTTAGAATCAGAGCATGATGTTTCAAAATCAAATTAAGCATGACTCTGTTCTTTCTTTTAAAAGCGGGTTACTGCCTGAAATGACAATAAACCTTCATTTTTCTCCATCTCATTTTTTTTGAAGTAAATAAAATATATTACAACTGATCGAACTTCATCTAAAGACCCGCGCTATTCTTTGAATGAAAAATCTAAGTCTGTAGATGTTATCGAAACCAGATATCGTGATATAAAAAAAACAATATTTTTGGACCTTTTCAAAATTTTATGATTTTTATGGGTTTTGAAATTTTATATTTTTCAATTTTCTTTTTGTTGGTTTTATATTTTTGTATTTTGATTTTTGATAAAAATATTTACCAAGAATAGATGAAGAGATACCTTTACTCCTCTTCTTCCTCTTGAAGACGTTTGAGTGTCTCAGGTTGTAGACACTTTAGCCCGAGTCGTGGAAGAATAAACTCAAAACGTTCTCTAGGAAGAGCTTTAGTGAAGATGTCACCGGTGATATTCATCCTTACAAAGTATAATTCAACCACACCTTTCTTCCCTTGTTCTGATGAAGTGATGTGAATGTCAATGTTCTTTACTCTTGAATGTTGAACATTGTTGCAGCGAAACAATGGCATTTCATTATCACGATGAAGGAACTTTGTTGAATATAAAGCCATTGTCGAATAATTGAGATCTCATCCATAGGATTTGAGCACAACAAGATGACATGGCTATATGTTACCTCTCCAGAGAGAATATAGGCGATACTCATTTGATTCTTTGAAGACCATATTAATAACTTATCAAGAATTGAGCACCACCGGCGTGCCGGTGTATCTTGACACCATATGGTCATACGCATATCTTATTCTTACGACATATCGGTGTCCTTCGGATATCAAAGTCCCATGTTAATGGTTCCTTGGAGATACCGAGAAAGACGTTAACCGCTTGTGGTTCTTTTTGGTAGGCTTGGCCTAGTATCTAGCACACATGCATACAACAAACAGAATATCAGGTCTACTAGCTGTGAGGTACATCAGGGATCCAATCATACTTCGATATTTCGTTTGATCAACCATGATCCCTGAGTGGTCCTCATCCAGTTTTGTGCGCTCCACCATGGGAGTGTCAACAGGGTCACAAGAATGAAATCCAAATTTCTTTAATATTTCATTTGCATATTTAGATTGATTAATAAAAATGCCTCCGGTACTTTGTGAAATTTGTAACCCTAAGAAAAATGAAATTTGTCCCGTCATAGAAATTTGAAATTTGGAGCCCATCTCCTTTGTAAATCGGTCACATTCATTAGGGTCGCTTGAGGCAAAAATAATATCATCAACATAGATTTGAACATGAATTAAGTGTTTTCCTGACTTTCTGGTAAATAATGTGGGATCAACTGCTCCTTTGCTGAATCCGTTAGTGAATAGAAACTTTGACAGTGTATCATACCATGCCCTTGGAGCTTGCTTCAAACCGTAAAGAGCCTTCTGCAAGCGATAGACATGGGTAGGATGCTCTAGATTCACAAAAACTTCGGGTTGACTGACGTAAACTACTTCTTTGAGGTCTCCATTAAGAAAATCAGTCTTTACATCCATCTGATAAACCACCATGTTCTTGCTAGCAGCACTAGCAGGAAGATTCTGATAGCCTCAATTCGTGCAACCGGAGCAAATGATTCCTCAAAGTCAATACCCTCCTCTTGTTGGTATCCTTTAACCACTAGCCTTACCTTATTCTTCAGTACATCACCGTGCTCATCAAGCTTTACTTTAAAGATCCACTTGAGAGCAATAATCATAGCATAATCTGGAGCAGGTACTAATTCCCATACATCAAGACGATCAAAATCATGGATTTCTTCTTGCATGGCACTAAACCAGCTGTCCCAATGATGTGGAAGAAACACCATAAGGAATCAGTGGTAAGTTATTTACGGGTGGATACAGGGCGAGAGGGGTTCCCAATGATGTTGTCTAATGGATGATCATGTGTCCATTTTCTGATGATGAGGAATTGATGTAGCAGAATTTAGATCCCCTGATGAAGATGGTTCAGGGGCAAATATATTTTCAAATGGAGCATCTTCTGGAGTAGCAAAAGGGTTATCTCCATCATAATTACCAGCTGCATTTCCATGATGTACATCAGAAGATTGTGGATTTGAAGATGATGATGAATGATCGGCAACTGGTGCTTCTTGAGATAGTGATATTGAGACAGATGGATTATTTGTGTTGATTGGATTAGAAGCCGCCACAGTTGGTGATACAGAATTGTCATTAGTATGAGGTTCATAGCTTTCGTCAAACATCAGATCAAACTGTTTCTTCAATTCTTTTTCTGATGGATCAAACAGATTCTATACAAGAGAAGAGTTGATGGGACTACTTGACAAAAGTTGAGGTGAGGGTCCATAACTGGATTGTCCTAGAGCCGTATGATCAGACAACTCATCGAACGTGATGTGAATAGATTCCATGATGTCTCAGGGTTCTTTGTTGTAGATTCGGTAACCCTTCCGATTTGGTACATAACCAACGAAAATTCCAATGTCCGCCTTAGCTTTCAATTTACCCAAATCTTGACCTTCGTTAGTAGGATAGCATAAGGAACCAAACAGACGTAGAAAAGACATATCCGGTTTTTGGTTGTGGACTAGTTCATAAGGAGTTTTTCCATGATTGGTATGAATAAGGGAGCGGTTTTGGGTGTAGCATGCAGTGGCAATGGCATCTGCCCAGAGAAACATTGGAACCTTTGAATAAATTAGCATAGTCCTTGCAGCTTCTACCAGAGTTCGATTTCGTCTTTCAACTACACCGTTCTGTTGAGGAGTGCATGGAACACTTCTTAGATGGCTGATTCCAATGCTTTTGTAAAACTGACTTAGTTCTTTGTTTACAAACAGTTCATTGTGCTTGGGATGACTATTTTTGTTAAGTCGAACTGCAGTACATTTTAATAAGTTTGATGATAAGGTCAGGAGTTTCATCCTTTGACCTTAAAAACTTAACCCAAGTGAACCTGGAGTAGTCATCAACCACGACTAGCACATATTTCTTCCCGTTTATAGTTTGCACTCTCATGGGTCCGCTCAAATCCATATGAAGAGTATGAAGAACTTCCATAATTGAGTTTGCAGGTTTGGGTTTATGGGCATATTTCTTTCTTTTACCCAATTGGCATGCTGAACAAAGATGATCTTTTTCATAATTTAATCTGGGTAATCCTCTCACGAGGTCCTTTCTAGAAAGATCATTTATGGTTCTAAAGTTCAAGTGACTGAGACGACGATGCCATAACCATGACTTTATTTTAGAAGCCTTTGACAACAAGCAGATTGGAGAAGACTTCATCATATCTTTGATAGAGATGGTGTATAGATTAGTCCCACGTGTTCCCTTTAAAAGTTCAACACCATCTAGTTCTCTGATGAAGCAAGTATGTTTTCTAAAGGCCACTTCAAGATCGAGTCACGAATTGGCCAACAGAGAACAAATTATGACCGAGTCCTTCAACATAATATACCCGGGAGATTACACTGTCTCCAACTACATAATCTCCGGTACCTCATAATTTCGAAAGTGATCGTTCCCAAATCTACGTTCAATGAATTTATTCACAAAGTTCTTGAGCCGTGGTGATCTCGGTCATGCTTTGAAACGCTGAGTCCAAATACCTGTAGAATGATTTATGCGACCTGCAGGTTGAACAGAACAAGTATGGATGATCGGATAATTTGGATCCCCATGCAAGAATGGGTTCCATTTGGTTAGTATATGAGATTGGAACACCCACATCAGAAATAGAAGCTATGAAATCATTAGAAGTGGATGCAAGACTAGTAGTATCACTTGGCCTATGTGTAGTATGACAACTTCTTAAGGGGATGATCCTATCAGTTGGTTTCCATTCCTTAGTGGGCATAGATCTATTCCTATTAGGACATAATTCATTAACTTTGAATGTGCGACCAGTGGGTTTCCATTGATAACCTACATTATTGAATTTTCTTCAACGGTTTCCAATAATTTCTAACCTTCTTTCAGATTGGCGTTCTGGTATCCTTAACCTGTTTAGCATTTCTTACATCTTTGACTGGGGATTTAACAGCATTAATCAACTCATTCAAAGAACATTCATGATAAATACCAGAAACTAAACATTCATTACATCTTTTGCAAATAGTAGCAGAATTCAAATTAATTACAATACGCTTATAGCTAATACTAGAATCAACACGATTCTTCATATTCAACTCAAACTTATTGTTCCTAGGGTGGTCTTCTACTTTCTTCCCTTGATCACTCTTGGCTCGCGAGGTCCTATCTTGCTTTATATTGTCTGGAGACTTTGACCCGCTTGCCATAGTGTCACTAATTACTCCTGTAGAAGGAAAGATGGGAACATTAGTTGGTTTCACTACTTTCTGCATTCCTGGTCTAGAAGTGCTGGGATCTGAGATCCTAGGAGGTAAATCAAAGGTCATATGCTTGAATTTAGGCATAGAACAAGGCACAACAACACTATCTTTCCTAGTACCAGATTTACTACATATTGCTATTAAGCATTCTAAAAGTTCCTGAGATCGTTTGGCATATAAGCATGCATGCCTAATCGCATTATCAAGTGGTTTCTCTATCTTGTCCTCTTCAACAATCTCATGGAGACATTCTAAACTATCCTTAAGGTACGAAAACTAGGTTTGACATGCTAGTTCATTTTTTCTAAGATGAGGGGGAATATACTTCACAGACATAGCATATTTAGTATAAGTAGGTACCTTTGGTGCAATATCCTCACCACTGGTGATTGACATTTTCCCTTTTACCTGACTCTTCAGATTCTCAATTTCATTTTGCAAAGAAGTTATCTTTTCGTTGTTCTTGTCACGAGTGACCTTAATTGATTCATATAACTCTTTGAAATGCAGTTTAACCTTTTCATTTTATGCTAGAAAGCACCCGTTTTCATGTTGTAATACATTAATGATGTTTTGAAGATGAAAATTCTGAGAATTATGAGAATCTAAAGGAGGAGGCATGTGGAGCCGATCACTTCATTCTTATCTCCCTTCAATTGGGAAATTTGGGCTTGCAACCTTTTGATCGTCTTTGCCGAACTTCGAATCTGTTCATCTCATTTGTTTAATTCAAAAACTGCATCAAACTCAGGAGCATCCGAAGCTGTCTTGACATTTGAGGTTTTAAAATTTTCTTTGAGATGTTGATATTTTAATTACAAAGCAAGATATTCAACTTCCAATTTAGAAAATTGTCTGACCATGTTATCATGATCATCCCTTTCAATTTTATCATGCAATTTTGAATTCGTTTTTTTAGGCTCAATGACACGATCATGGGAGACTTTCAAAGCAACAGATAATTCATGAAATTGAGATCAAGTAATAGAATAATTATAAGCATTGTGTGTAAAATACATCTTGAGCAATACATCTAGAAATCAAATTATCATTTAGGATGTGAAGATTTTTCTCTCAATCTCATTACTTTTGAGCTCACATTCATAATCTCTAACTTCGTTTTCCATTTCATTAAACATTTTTTTCATATCTTTAACTTCAGTATCTCTGGCTTTTTGGAGAGATTCAAATTATTCTTTTAGTTGTTTAAAGAAAGGCATGACCTCAGTGAGGTAACATTCTTTTGTTTGCTCAAAACCCTTTCCCTCAAGTGAATTCTCGTTGAGTGATTCTTTTCTTACACGTTTTCTCAAAGTCAATAAATAGTTGGTAAACTACATATAGGCTAACTAAGGTTTTGCTTTGTGTTGGAAGAGTTCTAGGAACTAAATGCATATGTGTATTTGGAGGATACTCAGTGGCTGGAGGTAATTTCCTACAAGGGGGATTCTTTTCAACAAGATCATCAGCTTTTTTCTTATCCATATCATTCTTCCAGAACACTTGCTCAGGGGTCAGCTGGGTCTGAGATCTAAAGTTATTAAAGGCAATCCAGTTTTCCTTAGCATAATTTGGTGTTTTAAATGTGATATTATACTTTATGCACCACAGATCTTTTAGTTTCTTATCCAATTTATCTCTAGTGGCTTCTTCTAATTCTCTATCCTCCCCAGTGCACTCAACACATGTAGGATTTTGTCTAGGCTTAAGAATCTCATTGCCATCATAGATTACTTTTTGAGCAGCTTTTGCTTTCTTACCAACCTCACCAACCTCAGGATTGGGTTCCTCTACAAGATTAGTACTGTGCTCATCGCTTAACACTCTATGCTTATTTATCAAGTGAGCAGTCTGAATGGTGTTCCCTTGTACATACAACTTGTTTTCAAGTTTGTTTTTCAAAGTTTTTAGGTTGGAAAAATCATTCAAAAGTTTTGATTCCTTAGCATTAAATTCCTGTTTAAGCAATTTTATATTTTCTTGAAGTTCTTGCTTTTGCTTAGCAGGTTTATTAAGCTTTTTCGTAAGGAGTTTAACTCTTGTTTTAACATTTCTTCCCTAAAATTACTTTTTCTAATAAGTGTACGTATTTGGTTATCCATCTCCTGCTCACGGGTAGTCAGTTCAAACTTTGCACGCTGTTCATATATGGCAACTTGTTCCTTATAGGCATTTAATTCAGAGGTTATGGAATCATCAGAAGCACATTCAGTGTATTCATCAAAAATATAGTCATCATTGACTGCAGAAGATGCATCACTTGGTACAATTTCACTTTCATCTTGCATCACATATTGATCATATGGGACAACATTGCTATTACCCATATTTTCAATATTTGATTCAATAATTTCAGTTGATTGTACTTTGTCGTGTATCTTTTGCACATCAACCTCATCGTATAGTTTTAATACCTTTGATATGATGGATTTCTTGGAGGGTCTGGCTTGTTGATGTGAATGAACCTTTGGAGAGACCATTGGAGAGATGCTAGCCATAAAGATGGTCTGTGCAGTTGGTTCATCATCAAAATCCGAGTCAAATGCATCACACCGCTACTTGAAAGGCAGCCATACCCGCACAGCCGTTCATCCACATCAAAGATCATAAGTTTTAGCATTCCCTCAAGGAAGAAATACCAATTCTTCCTCATCCAACACTGCTCCATTATCTTGAGCTTGCACCAGTAGCATTTTTTCCCTGAAGTACTCTGCATTTTGTGGATGTTTTGGAAGAGTGCAGTTCCTTGCAATATGTCCTTCTCTACCACAGTTGTAGCACTTGATTTGCTTCCCTTGACCGTGAACCACAAACCTTCCTTGATTCTGATTTCCCACATAACCTGCACCGGCTTCAACATTCCCATAACCAGTACCAACCCCAACATTTCCTTGTTCATTATGTGGTAGATAAGGATTATGCCTTCCTTGCATGATTTGCACACTACCCTTCCATCTTTAACGGTAGCATGATTGTGTTAGAAGCAGTTCTGAGATGATTGTTGGTATGTGGGGTAAAGTTTAGGTTTTTCTTAACCATTAGAGCCAGTTGATTGACAAGTTGTTCCATGAATGAGTTCAAGGCTTATATCCTGATCCGAATGATTTTGTGATTACCATCCCGAGAGGTATGACTTGTGATGCTTTGGTGGTTATTCCCACATTTTTGTAGAATGCAGTTGAATCATTTGAAGAACTTGTATCACCAAAGATTGGTATTGAACTTTTCCATGATCATTCGTTCCAATGCAACATGCTCCTCATTTTGGAGCAAATAAGCATACAATTGCTCATAATTGGTGTTCCTCAATCCTTTGTTTAGTTTGACTACAATGACAAATTTGTGCCATTCGGGATTCATGTTGTTCACAAACTTTGAATTGAGCTGGATATTTGGCATTGTCATTTTGATATTCCTCATATCATTCACAAGCTTGTGGAATCTCACATAATATTCAGCTGAGACTCCTTATCTTCCTTAGTCAGTTCTGAACTAGAGAGAAGCATCTTAACATTATCCCAAACCGCAGCTTCAGTGTTGTGATTGATCGCATGTAAATGTCCTTAGGTAAACCTTGACGATAATGTTTGAAGCTCGATGTTCGATCGTATCTCTTTCTCCTTATCATCAAGCTCATCATACATCTTTGGTCTATCCAATCCCAATACAACTGAACCATCAGTAGCGGTTTCAAGGATATCTTTGGTAGTTTCAATTTGATGTGGTCCTTCATCAATTGACTTAAGGATGTTAACCCCATTTTCCTTTCCTAAGCAATACAGTCTGATTCTTTGAGCCCAAAAGTCATAGTCGGTTCTATCAAGCATAGGAGGACGAGTATCGGATCCTGCAGCTTGAACGTCATCAGCAATAGAAGAAGTGATTGTAGACATGATTACAGATTCTACGGGATTTTACTACTCTTCGATTATACCGGGAAATAGATTCTTTCACGGGATTTTACTAAATCAAGAGAAAACCGTAAAACGTATCACAAAGAAATGAAAAGCCTCAAAAGACAAATTGCACCCAGACAAACCGCTTCAGTCAAATTGTACAATTGACAAATCGCTTCTTGCTCAAATTGCTTACCTGTCAAATCGCTTAAGTGTCAAAACACTTAAGTGTCAAACCGCTTACTTGACAAATCCCTTAAGTGACAAATCGCTTAAGTGTCAAATCGCATAATTGACAAACCGCTTAAAGTGACAAACCGCTGAACAGACAAACCGCTTAATCACACAAACCGTTCAAAGTGACAAATCGCTTAATACACAAACCGCAAGGGAACACAAGTACATCCATTACTTTGTCCTTTCTTGTCTTTTTGTCTTAATAGAGAAACCGCTTCTTTGACAAACCGCTTCAGCAAACTGAGACAAACCGCTTAGAAATTGACACAAACCACTTCCAGAAAGTAACTCCGAGAGACAAACCGCTTGATTTTCCTGTCAAACCGCTTCAAAGAAAAACTATCCGTGTGACAAACCGCTTCAATGAAACTTTCAAAAACTAAACTTTTCAATCAAAAAACAGTCCAACCACGATGATTCAAGCCTTCCAAACCAAAACCTAAATACTTATAATGATTTTAAACACAAAAGTACTATAAAAATTCAAACTTTAACACAAGAAATGATCTAAATGATGAAAACTACTCAAAACTCATTCAAACCTAAAAACTTATGAGAACCACTAGAAATCCAAGAATATGAAAGATAGATGATCAAACCATGGCTCTTGATACCAATTGATACATATTGGTTTTCATAAACACACAAACACATAATTCTTTGGGGCGTATGTAATGAGTTTTAGAGAGAGAAAGTGGAAGAGAGTTGGGAACTTTAGTGAGACAAAGAAAAATGAATTATCAAAGCTCCAACCTTTTGCCTTGCTAGGCAAAGGGTATTTATAAGTTCATACAAGACACGCCTCCTGCGGGCTATGGATCAGGCATACAGTGGGTAAAGACCCTTCCGACCTCCATGGTGTTACTTAACAAACTACTTACTAACACTAAATGACTACGACTACGAGCTTTTTAAAGAATACATATACTTGAGGTGACCGACTCTTTAACTACAGGATTTTATAAATCCTAACAGTAACAGAGCAGGGGGACTCTGGATCTAGGGATTCAAAAGGTATTTAGTCGAAGAAAAAGAAAATTCGAATCTGGAAAAAATTTCGCAACTTTCTGCAGGGATGTTTTCAAGAGACGTTTTCTCATCCGTTAACCATTGGATCGGGACGAAATTTTAGCTGAAGGTTCTTGGTATATCTAGCTACAATATCACTGAAGAGATCGTCAATTGGATCTTTTATTTGAAAGATATATGTGTTCTCAAAGTCTGCTACAGAAACATGTTGGGAAGCTGATTTTTAGGGTTTTTGGGATACTCAACTTTCTAAATTCGTTTTTACTTGCTTTAATTCATTATGAAAGTTGGTTCTACATTGTTGGTGTCTCTAATTCATGGAAGAAACATAACTTTGGATTAAATATAATTGATTCGCGATTAGGGTTTCACTTGTTCTTATGTAAAGTTGAAGCAACCCCTAATTCTGGTTGTTTGTGCGGCAAATCATTAATACTGCTGCGATCCGAGATTTATTGAAAAAAGAAAACAAATGATTATTTAGTTTAGGTCAACTTTTCAAGTAAAGCTACTGATGCTTTGATGAAAACTCATGTATGGTTTTACGATAGGGTTTGATGCAATGTCTGCTGTTGAGGGTATATTAAATCACGCGTGCAATGGTTGAAGATACTTGTTTATCTGAATGGTACGATGATGGGTTAAGTTAGGGTTTTTCTCACAAGTCGAGTAGTACTGCTGTTCGTCCTTTTCACCTAGTACTGCTCATGGTTTGGCAGCTCAGTTTGTAATGCTTGTGGTCCTCCTGATTTAGTATCGTTTCCAGTTAGTACTGCTATACCGAATTCGTACTGCTTCACAATTTTTTTTGTACTGCTAAGTTCTTCATTAGTATTGCTGTGTTTGAAAGGTTAGTACTCCTATAACGACTTAGTACTGCTACATATTTTGTTACTGCTGCTGCTATTAGGTCGATCCACATGAGTTAGTACTGCCCGTTTCTACTTAGTTTCTGCTGCTGAACTTAATTAAGGCTGCTTGGTTTGGCTAGTCAGTTTGTTCGTGATTTATTGGAGTTTATTACTTTTTGTTGATTGGTCACGATCTGGTATTGGGCAGTTTGGTACACATGGTTACAAGAGTAAGGGGAAGGCTATATGATTATATATGTGGTCCGATCGAGTTTATATGGTTTCTAGTTTTATTTGTTATTAGATAGTACATAAATTTTATTTATGGAGAGGTTGGATGACACACAAAGATTGTTTTTGGTTTTCGGATGTGTTTGTGAGATGTCTGATTACACACATAGTGGTTTGTTTGTTTTCTACGTTCAAGATCTCTGGTATTAGTAAGGTTAATGTTTGGACTTTGATGATGATTATCCTTTGAACTATTTTTCTTTGTTACTGCCACTTAGTACAAATACTATTGTAGTCATTTTTAATTCTTCTTGTTGCTCGTTCATGGAAGGTACTACAAGGTGTTTGTTACTATGATGGTTAGTTATTTGAAAAAGTTATGGTATTCATTAATATTGGTTAACCATTGAGATATTCTTCATTGATTACTACTGCTTGATATCGGGTATTATTGTTGTCATCTTTCAAATCTAATGCGGAATTAGGATGCTCATTCATGGATGGTACAACATGGTGTTCGTTATAATTTTTGGTTAGATATTCGACAAGTTCTTATGGTTACTTCATGCATCATTCGAGGGGAAGGTTTTTACAATTGCTAGTCAATATTACTACTTATGATTTAAGTTTCTTTTGTCTTGAGTTCATTTTTAGCAAAATTTTTGGTGTTCTTCATAGAGGGTAATTCGAGACATTGGAACGCTGGATTGGTAGTGTGATATTGGTTAGTGGTTGTCAAAATCAAGGTTGCTTATATTCGCGGTTCTCCTAGTGGATTATGATGAAAAGGGGAAGAAATGCGACAAAGACAGTTTTCAACTTGAAGATCCTTGCATGGTGTAAGGGGAAGTCGCATGTTTCATGACATATTAACTTCAGGGGAAGTTCATGCTTATTAGTTTTGTCCTTATCAACTAGGGGAAGATTGTTAGGTCTAATATTTGAGTTGATAAGACAAAACTTGTGAAACATGAGTGAGTGTTTGTGACAAAGAGGAGAACTTCAAAGAAAAAGAAGATTACAGGAAATCGTTATTTATGTTAGGAAGATTTTACTGTTTTCTAATGTTTATCACTTTGTAACCATAATATCTCTAGTATATAAAGAGATACAGAGATTGATTATTAGAAGTGTCAAACAATGTAAACATCAGACAAAGGTGTGTGTGTGTGTAACCAGGCGTGGGTTTCTTATGTAAACTCCTGGTTTGTAGTTTATGTTTGTTTTAAGCCAAAAGGACCTTTATGATTCCTGTTAGATTAGTAACCGTACTACACTTGATCACGTGGTATTGGGGCTGTGTTGGTGATTATAGTAGTTGTTAGAGATGATGACGAAGAAACCTTTAATAATAACAATGATGTTTATTTAATCCGTTGCGTAATGTGTTTATCATTGTTATTGTTCTTTATTGATAATCCTAGATCATGGTCTAAACAACCAAGAGTCCCAAACGGTCCTAAGAACTTATTTTGATGGCGTTCATAAGTTCTATTAATAGTGAAACATATCTTTCTTTGCCCGTGGTTTTTACCCTATTGGGTTTTTCCACATTATATCCTTGTGTCATATTTTATTATATTTCATATTTTAGTTGTGGGTTTGCTTCAATCCGGTGTCACTTTTCTCAACAAGCGATATCAAGAGCTAAGCTTAGGTGTGTGTATTATTATTTATCGTATGCTCTGTGGTTTTCCCTAATAATTGGACCCTCCACATCAAAATATAAGTAAGATTATACTGACTCAAAATGTGTTCATTACTATTATCAAAAATAATAGTTTTGTCAAAAAGGAGATTGTGATTGTAGAAATGGGGCGAAATTTGAAATCAAAAAATTCACTGGGAATAATTTCTCGTTGTGAAAATTAAAGATGAAGGCTGATTCTTAGGAAAGAAACCAATTATAGTATTTGGGTAACTCAAATGTATTAGATTTGAATCCCCGGATCGTTCCTAGCGAAGGATGAATGGAGTTAAAAACTCACGTCGCGTTATTCGGGATTTGAATGGTTAAACCTATGGTGCACACAAGAAATTACAATTAAATATGCAAATTTAAACTAAAAACGCAAATTACGATAATTTTAAAACGTATATTAAAATGCAAACTATTCTATTTTAACTCCTAAAAGTGAGCTAATATTTTTCAACTGCTAAAAATATGTTTTAAAAATTATCTAAAATTTAAAACTATTTTTTTTTGTTTTTCTTGATTTTATTTGAATTAAAAACTATTTTTGTATTTTAAAAATTGATATAAAAAGCTAGAAAATATAAAAATTTAAAAGAAAATTACCAAACTATTTAAAAAAAATCTAAATATACTAAAAATGATTATTAAAACTGAAATTGTATTTTTCTGACTTTTTCTCTATTTATTATGAATTTAAAACTAATTAAATCTAATTAAATGTCTAGAAAATACTAATTTAACTAAGAAAAATATGGAAAAATACTTTTATAAACCTAATAAAATTAACTTTATATTTTTTTGACCTTTTTCTGATTTATTTGAATTAAAAGCTATTTAAAAATGCTAAAAACTAAGTTTAATTCTAGAAAAATAGCAAATGAGCTTTGAAAATTATGAAGATCTACAAAAAAGAGTTTGAAATTATAGGGAGAATCTATGAAAATTATCAAAAACAACTAGTGATCACAGATTAAGCACTTTGATGAACTACTGAATTAAATAAGCTATATTGAAATAAGCTAAATCCTACAAACAAGCTACCAGAAGCTACCAGCAGCTAAACTAAGCTTGAGCCAACTAAAAGCAACCTAAAGCAACTAGATCAAATAAGCATAGGCTATAAGCAAATAAGCTCAAATCCCAATCCTAACAGCTAATAGCAAACAGCCTTGTGGTACTAACTTTGAGTAGATCTATAAGCTTGTAAATAAGCACTAATAAAAAAAACACAAATTGGAACCTCTAACCAACCTGGCTAAGACCTTATTTACCAAATATGAGCTTATATGGAACTGTTTTGAGCTTTCTAGAAGCTTATGAAGAAGTTGAAAAAGAATCAATGTATGCTGATATGCATGGCACATGACACATTTTATGAAACAAACCACTTTTAAGCACTAATTCAGTTGTTTTAGAAAATTCACAAAAATATTCTAAAAATAGCCTGTTGAACACCACCAACCAGAGATCTAAAATCCAAAGTTTCAGTTAAAATGGACTTCAAATGAAGATTTTAAAAATGCAAAAGTGCAATCTATTGAAACTGATTTGTAAATTTTTGACTTTTTGAGAAACTTTGTAAATTGACTTTAATGAAATTTGATTACCTCTATCTACTCTTAAATGATATTTTAAGCTGAAATGACACCTAAATAAGCTATTCTAAATGATTCCACAGCTAAATGCAAGATTATGCTTACTAAATCCTAACTGATGTGAGCATGCAATATATCTAAATTTAATTTTGACTTTTATGAAAATTCAAGTACTGTTTTATTCTGTAATGAACCTAAATTAACGTATATGAGACTGCATCAACTATAATTAACCACTATACTTACCTCTAATATAGTTTTAACCACAGATCCAAACACCACTTCCTAACTGTTTTGCAAATTTATATCACCAAATCACAATCTAAGCTATACCAATCCACAATTCAGATTCAATTGACGACATTAGACCTATAAAAGTGACAATTCAGATTCAAGTGACGACATTAGACCTATAAAAGTGATTAAGACAACAAATACTCACAGAAACCACAAGCTACTTATATCACAGATCTTCACAGAAACATATGCAGAATTGAGAAACAAGCTAAATATTGATCTAAACTAACACAATAAGCCACAAATAGATTCAAATAAGCTAATATAACAATAATAAGCTAATCTAAACAATACTACAATAATGGAATAGTAATCATGCAATTTTAAGTTAAAAATGAAGAAATCTCACTTTATGATCCTAGCTGAACAAGGATCACATATTTAAAGGCAACTACAAGCTCCCTAGCTTATAAATAAGCTAGAGTAAAAGTCCATCTTGCCCCTCCATTGCAGGAAACTTCCTTAGCTTTCCACTTTTGCATAGGATTTTTTATTTTGACTGATTTTGAATGAATTGTGTATAAAACTGGTTATGAAACTGAATCAAGCCTACAATAAGCTATAATGAGCTTATATAAGCGTATTCTAACAGAAATGAAGGCTTATTGAAGCTTGAGAAAGGATTTGGACATATTTTTGATTTTTCAAAGTATTTTTTATTTTTTTTTGTAATTTTTTATTTGGAAATGAAACAAGCTAAATAGATGATTAATAGGCTTAAGTATCTGAAACAACAACTTTTTGATGAATCTAAATGATTAAAAACAAAAATTAAGAACTTATGAAAATTGCACTATAAAGTAATTTTTATTAATTGAAAACTGATAACAGAATTAGAAAGCTGAAATACAATATTGATTAAGAACTTAAAAACATAATGAAAACAGAATTACAAACTACAATTCACTAACTAAAATCTACATATCTGTGAGTGAAATCTAAGGGGTTTAAATAGATGAGCCCGAGCCTTTGGAAGCTTCAGGAATGAGAAAATTTGTGCTTCTTTGATTGAATATCAGCCCTTGATCACATCCTATCAATCAATCAATCAATCAATCTCAACCCTTGATTCCTCTTGATGACTTACCTCTGGCCAATCAGAGCTCACATTGGCATACAGATTGCCAAGGTGGCTTTCCCATGTCAGCATATTGTCAGATGGAAGGACTATTGTACCTTTAATTGCTGTAATTATTGTACGGTTAAATCTAGGGTTCTAAGTGATTTGGGGATTTTTACGCGGGTAGGGAAAATGAGTGATTTTTTATATTTATTTGACTTTTAGTTTGACCGGTGGGTAAATGGGAGGGTCATGGTTTAACTGACAAGGGTCATGTGGTGTAAGGGTCAATTGAGTTTGTGTTGACTGGTTAGAATTGGTAAAAGGATTTTGAACATTGGGATTTTATTTTAAGGATTTAAAAGGTAAATGGTTTTTATTCTAAAGGGTTAATTTTGCAAAATGGAAATGAAAGGTTATTTTGGAAATTTAGGCAAAAGGGACATAAGGGTATATTTTGAAATTGTGAGAAAGATGAGGGACGAAAGTTGCCATTTCTGATATCTCCAGGGTAGATTTTGCCAATTTTGCAAACTAGAAGGACAGATTTTGTCATTTCTTCAAAGTTGATCCAAACTTTCAAAAATCATTCTTTGAGAATCCAAAACTTCAAATTCACTCAATCTGATTTCCCGGCTTTAGCTTTTGCACTCTCTTTCTTTTCGTGCTCGGTTTTGTCTGATTTGTCTCTCTTTTGTGTGTTTTGCCATATCCGTACCTGCACATGCATAAACTCAAGAAACCAACAAATATTAGGCATAAACGGCTCTTTTCTGGTTATTTTGGGTCTATTTTGGTAAAGAAAAGGTATTTGTTTTTGCACATACCAAAATACCCCAGACTAGAAGATTTTTGTGTCCTCACGCAATGTAATCAACTCACGCTTCTAAAACCAAGAATTTCAATCTCTTTCTACTAAACCTATGAAAAGTAGCAAATATTCCTCAAAAGAGATTAAGAAACACTCAATTCTAAAAACGCCCCGTTTACCTTTTATTTCACATATAGATATTACGTTTAAGCACTTATCATTATGAGTGACGGTTACTTTCATGTCAATCAATAACTCCAACATTTTTCAAAAGATATTTTTAGGATCACGGAGTAGGAAACACAACTCATCGAGGAGTGACCATACGGATAGAATACATCATCCCTGATTTTTCACAAGTCCCCAAACTAAGCATAAAATCGAAATCATTGTTAAATGTGATTTTAGATGCTAACACTACCCATGGAAGTTACTTGTATAAATACCTTTTACTCACATTTTCCTATTTTCCTCTATTTATTTTATTTTTTGTGAGAAATGAACTTCTTCATGATTTCTCGTTTCGATAATTTTTATTCCGATAAAGATATGAAGCTAAGATGCTAATTAGTTTTCCATCTTCCCTCGAAAACCGTTGCAAACAAGAATGAGGTCCACATCAAGGTCCTAATTTAACACGATTTAGGGAGATATCCTTTTTATTACGACCGAAACAACTCATCTATGAGTCCAGAGACATAAGCTTTTATTTAAATATCTCTCTGAATCAAAGTTTGGCTTAACAATATTTCAGCACATTTGCATTTTTGCAATTTAGGCCCTCGGTCTTTTGAACCACTAATTCAACGGGATTACCGTTTTATCAGAAGTCTTATTATGACTTTGGAATTTTCCTCCACCTTTTTGAAGTCCATGACAACGGGGGTACCGTCAGACATAGAAAACTTTTATGGCTTTGGATTTTCACTTTAATACATTTGGGCTTTATTTCATGTTAATTTTTGCCAAACTCCGAGTCCCACGGCTTTTATAACAATAGAAACAACAAAATCAAATTATCAAGAATCAGTTGTCTATTATACCGCAACACTGACAATACCTTGATGTGTACCCAACTCTCATAAGCAAGGATTCTCTAAAGAAGACAAAGAACTAACTATCGCCAAAACCTTGACATCTTTAATTATTATTAGACAGATATGGGGTGAGACAATTTTGTGGGAGCAAAAAGCCACAAGTACCTTCGATGGGCTCTAAAGAGAACCAACTACTCCACGCTTAGCATCTAAACTCATAAGTAACTCTATCATTCCTCGATATCCGCAAATTTAAAATCTCAAATAATGAGATCCGTGGATGCTTAGCCGATAATTTTATTATCTTTGGTTAAGGGAACAAGCTAGGGCTCAACACGTCAAGTCGTAATTCTATTCCTACTCTCACCAAATGAAAGTCAACAAGGTGTCAAAACATATATTAACTTAGCTAATGCTTTGTCAAATAATCTCAAGTCTCGCATTTTTAAAGTCACTTATTACAAACTAGCAAATCTTTTCAAAACTTCGCATATTTAAAATCACTTAGGGAAGCCTGCAAATTCTTGGCCTTATGAGCTAGAATCGCAGTTTATAGCCTCTTGTCTAAGCAATTAGCAAAGACTCTTTCAAAAAAAGGCATATTTAAAGTAACTTCTAAGAAACGCGCAAAGACTTTTCAATCATAAAACTAGCAAAAGCTTACAAACATTTTAAAATTTTTCACTTTTTTGCACAATTTATTTTTCATTTTCTCAGGAAAAACGGGGTTGCGAGAGTACACGGCTAAGCAAGTGCGGTCAAAACAAATCGAAGATTACCCATCCCTGACTAAAACGAAACACTGTCCTTAATGTTTAAAGACAAGGGTATCAACAAAAATCTAAAAGCCGTTTATTAATTATGCTTAAAGATAAACGTTAGTCAATAAGATTTCGGATATCGGATTTTCATCAGCATCGATCATGAAACTCGAGTGGAGAAAAGATAAACTTCGAGCACGAGGGTCTTCATATCGGGAAATCCTAGACAAAAACATCACAAACAACCAAACACGAGAAATCAAAAAGGCTAAACCCTTCACGTCACTTAGTAGAAGAAAATAGAAAGACGATAGAGATAAGCATGGGGTGCCTCCCACAAAGCGCTACTATTTTTGATCACCGAGTCGCTAGCCTGACTCGTCCCTGAATTCATTTGTCCTTTGGGAAGAAAAGGGTAGAGATACTATGGTCAAAGATTGTGTCCTCATTCCCGAAGGAATGAGAATGGGTGGGTTGGGTGGGGAAAATGTCGGTCAGTAAGCACACAAAGTTTAGAAATATCTCCCCCCAAACTCATCTTGGTCATATCATGAAAGAATAATCCATCATCCGGTGGTTTAGCGGGAGGACGAGGGGATGATGGATCAAAACGAGAAAACTCCAAAGAAGACGGGAGTCCATGGTACAAAGAAATGCTACTTGAAGGCTCAACAATGAAGGCATCCAACATAGGATCCTTTTTCCGGATAACTTTGGTAATATGAAGTTCATCTATGACGAGTATCCCAAGGTTAAAATTCTTGTCCTCGGAGAGGAATGAAATGAAAGTATCATCTATGGGAAAATCCTCACGAGAAGAGGAATCACTCTCGGATAAAAAATATTGTCGGACCTCTGGATCAACAAGCTCATCAATTGACCACTTGAGTGATCTCATTTCATAAAGATTTATGTTTACATCCTTCAAAATATAATGTGGAATATAAGCCCATAAAAAGTAGAGTGGTCCCAAATGTATATTAGAGTCATCTATGACTATGCCATACCAATGCCCAAGCGCCTCCAGAGTTAGCTATCACCTTTTTCTCCTGAAAATACATGCTAAAAGGGTCAACACAATGGTTGGGTGAATTCATAGGTTTAGTAACAAAACAGTTGATCACAAGATTTCCAGTTCCATAAATCAGTGGGCCTCGATGTTGGACCCATAATCGTAGTGGTTGTTATATCATTATAAGAATGATTTTGGACATGGGTATCATCATAAAGATGATTTTGAATATAGGTATCATCATACAGATGATTTTGAACAAGGGTATCATCATAAAGATGATTTTGAACATAAGTATCATTATCAAAATGATTTTGAACATAAGTATCATCATGCAGATGATTTTGAACACAAGTATCATCATACAGATGATTTTGAACATAAGTGATAATAACAATAAGGTATAGCATAAGGTTTTCAAGCAATTGTGATCATAAAAGTAGTGGTAGCATGTATTCTCCCTCAAGGAGTTTGTAAAACAGTTACAAAGAGTGAAAGTGGGGCTATGAACGCACATATATGATTAAACATTTGTTTCCATAATAAGGTAATCCAAAGATGCAATCAGTAAGTAAATCGTGTTTTCCGGTAAGAGCAAGTAATGAGTTTAAGCATAAACAAGCATGTATTCTCCCCCAATATAGTTTAAAAAAAAGAAAGTAGGGGCCATGAACTCACCTTAGTTCGAAGCAATGAATGAATCGATACTAATACGTCTAGCATCGGGAAATGAAACAAAGTAGTATCAAGTGTGGCATCGCACAACGATACAAGAGTACAGGCGCAACAACACGTCATCGGCTCAACCAACTATTGTACAGTTTATCTCAGAAAATGTATCGTAAAGTAAATGAGTTTTCAAAAGAAAAGTGTTTTAGTTTTCGTGGAATACTCGTATCAATGTTTGTTTAAGAGTATAATATATCGTATCTCAAAAAAGTTTATCATTAATGTTTCGTGTGGTGGTAAGAAAACAAAGACTCGACAAGTAAGTGATGCCAAACATAACTCACACCAAAGCATAATGTATATCCCAATACATTATAAGGAATAGCCAAGAAATATTGACCAAAACTCAAGAACAAACGCCAAAGTAATAAAACATATAAAAGAAATTGTTGGGATTTAGAAAATCTGATAGTTAAAGACTCGGTCACCTTAAGTAAATGTATTTGTTAGAAAGCTTGTAGTCGTAGTCATTTAGTAATAGTTAGTAGTTAGATAAGTAACACCGTAGAGGATGGACGGGTCTTTACCCACTGTATGACTGATCCATAGCCCGTAGGTGGCGTATCATGTAAGACACTATAAATACCCTTTGCCTAGCAAGGAAAAGGGTTGAAGCTTCATAATATAGTTTTTCTTTATCTTTCTAAATGCTCTCAATTCTCTCCACTTTCTCTCTCTAAACTCAAACCTCATTCGAACCTATATGTTATGATTGTGTGTTTGTGAAAACCAATATGTTACAAAATGGTATCAAGAGCCATGGTTTGATCATCTACTCTACATGCTCTTGAATTCTTAGTGGTTTTCACATGTTTTTGGGTTTGAATGATTTTAGAGACATTTTCATCATTTGGATCTTATTTAGTGTTAAAGGTTGAATTTTGGTTGTACTTTTGTGTTTAGAATCATCATATGTGTTTAGTTTTTGGTTTGGAAGGATAGATTCATCTTGGTTGTAGTGTTTTTGATTGAAAAGTTTGGTGTTTTTGAAGTTCTCTTTAAAGCGGTTTAAACTGCAGGGTCTGATACTCGTCCACCCATGCTTGATAGAACTGATTATGATCTTGGGCACAAAGAATCAGATTGTAGTGCTTAGGCAAAGAGAATGGTGTTAACATCCTTCAGTCAATTGATGAAGGACCATTTCAAGTTTGAACTACCATGGATATCCTTGAAACTGCAGCTGATGGAATCGTCGTTTTCGGGTTGGATAGACCAAGGATGTATGATGAGCTTGATGATAAGGAGAAGAAGAGATATGATGCTGAAATTAGAGCTGCAAACATTATACTTCAAGGTTTACCAAAAGCCATTTACAAGCTGATCAATCATAATACTGAAGCCAAGGCAGTTTAGGATAATGTCAAGATGCTTCTCTCTGGTTCAGAATTGACTAAGGAAGATAGGGAGTCATAGTCATGATGACTTTGAGAACTTTAAGATGAACCCATGGGAAAGTGTCACTGAATATCATGTGAGGTTTCACAAACTTTTGAATGATATGAGGAACATCAAAATGACAATGCCAAATATCCAACTCAATTCCAAGTTCATAAACAACATGAACCTTGAATGGCACAAGTTTGTTACTGCTGTCAAATTGAACAAAGGATTGAGGAACACCAACTACGAACAACTGTATGCTTACTTACTCCAACATGATGCTGATATGGATGAACAACCAGTGCATGGTTTGGCTCAGAACAATCTCAATGTCTTCCATGTTGCAGATTGTGATGCATTTGACTCTGATGTTGATGATGAACTAACGACACAGACCATCTTTATAGCAAACATCTCTCCAATGGTCTCTTCACCTCAACATGGCGGTCCCTCAAAGGAATCTATCATATCAGAGGTACTAAAACTATATGATGTGGTTGATGTGCAAAAGATTCACAACGAAGTACAATCAACGGAAGTCATTGAGTCAGATATTGAAAATATGGGTAATAGCAATATTGTCCTATATGATCAATATGTGAAGCAAGATAAAAGTATAATTGTACCAAGTGATGCATCTTCTGCCATGAATGATGAATGTGTGTATGATGAATACACTAATTATGTGCCTGATGATTCCATGACCACTAAGCTAAACATCTATAAGGATCAAGTTGCCATCTATGAACATCGTGCTAAATTTGAGCTGACCACACGTAAGCAGGAAATGGATTGCCAAATGCGTACATTAATCAGAAAAAGTAATTTAAGGGAAGAAATATTAAAATAAGAGTTAAATTCCTTACAAAAGAAACTTAATAAAACTGTTAAGCAAAAGCAAGAACTTCAAGAAAATGTAAAAGTGCTTAAGCAAGAGTTCAATGCAACGGAATCTAAACTTTTAAATGATTGTTCCAATCTTAAAACTTTGAAGAGCAAACTTGAAAACAAGTTGTACGTACAAGGCAACACCATTCAGACTGCTTACATGATCACTAAGCGTAGAGTATTAAGTGATAAGCATAGTATTAGCCTTGTAGAAGACCCCAATCCTGCGTATCTTAAGAAAGCAAAAGTAGTTCATGGTGTGATTTATGATGGTAGTGAGATTCTTAAGCCTAGACAAAAGCCAACTTATGTTGAGAACACTGAAGAGGACTAAGAATTAGAAAATGCCTCTAGAGAGAAAATGGAAAAGAAATTGAAAGAAGATCCTTGGTGTGTGAATCATAATATAACGTTTAAAACTCCCAATTACACTAAGGATAACTGGATAGCCATTAATAAGTTTAAACATCTGACTCAGTTAACCCCTGAACAAGTGTTTTGGAAGTTAGATATGGAAAAGAGAAAAACTGATGAACTTGTTGAAAAGAATCATCCATTTAGGAAATTGCCTCCAGCTACACTGTATCCTCCAAATACACCAATGCATTTAGCGACTAGAAATCTTTCCACTCAAAGTAAAATGTTAATCAGCTTATATGTAGTTTACCAACTATTTGTTGACTTCGAGAAAACTTGCAAGAAGAGGATCACACCAACGGGAATTACTGAAGGGGAAAGGGGTTTTGAGCAAATTAAAGAATGTTATCTATCTGAGGTCATTCCATTCTTTAAACAACTAAAAGAACAATTTAAGGGTATTAAAAAGGCCATTGATATGGAAGTTAACGAAATGAAAAAGATGTTTAATGAAATGGAAAATGAGATTAAAGAATATGAATGTGAGCTTAAAAGTAGTGAGATTGAGAGGAAGAATATTCACATCCTTAATGAGAATTTGATTTCTAGTTGTATTGCTCAAGATGTGTTTTATACTGTCACGAATTATTCTATTACTGCTTCTTAATTTCATGATTTATCGATTGCTTTGAAAGTCTCACAAGATCGTGTTAATGAGCTTGAAACCAAAAATTCGAAATTGCATGACAAAATCGAAAGGGACGATCATGATAACATGGTCAGGCATGTTTCTAAACTAGAAGTTGAATATCTTGATTTACAATTAAAATATCAACATCTTAAAGAAAGAATTAAAACTTCAAATGCCAAGACATCTTCGGATGCTCCTGAGTTTGATGCATATTTTGAAATAAGTTCTCGTGATGAACAGATTCAAGCTCATTGCAACACGATCCGAAAGTTGAAAGCTCAAATTTCCCAATTGAAGGGTAAAATGAGTGAAGTGACTGGCTCCCACATGCCTCCTCCTTTAGATTCTCAGAATTCTTAAAATTTCCATCTTCAAAACCTCATTGATGTATTACAACATGAAAATGAGTGTTTTCTAGCAAAAAATGGAAAGGTTAAACTGCATTTCAAAGAGTTATATGAATCAATTAAGGTCATTCGTGACAAGAACAATGAAAAGATAATGTCTTTGCAAAATGAAAAGATAATGTCTTTGCAAAAAGAAATTGAGAATCTCAAAAGTCAGGTAAAAGGGAAAATGTCAATCACCAGTGGTGAGAATGTTGCACCAATTGTGCCTGCTTGTATTAAATATGCTGTGAATGTGAAGTATATTCCTCCTCATCTTAGGAATAATGAATTTGCATTTCAAACATATATTTCGTACCTTAAGGATAGTTTAGAGAATCTCCGTGAGATTGTTGAAGAGGATAAGATTGAGAATCCACTTGATAACGCGGTTGGTCATGCATGCTTATATGCCAAACGATCTCAGGAACTCTTAGAATGTATAATTGCAACATGTCCTAAATCTGGTACTAGGCAAGATAGAGTATTTATGCCCAGTTCTATGCCTAAAGTCAAGCATATGACCTTTGATGTGCCTCCTAGATTCTCAGATCCCATCACTTCTAGGCCTGATAAACAAAAAGTGGTAAAAGCAACTAATATTCCCGTCGTTCCTTCTACAGGAGTAAGCAGTGATACTAAGGTTAACGGGTCAAAGCCTTCGGGCAATATAAAGCAAGGTAGGACCATGCGAGCCAAGAGTGTTCCAAAGAAGAAAGTAGAAGACCATCATAGGAATAATAAGTTTGTGCTGAATAAAATGAATCGTGTTGATTCTAGTATTAGCTATAAGCATACTGTAATTAATTCTAATTCTACTACTATTTTCAAAACATGTAATGAATGTTTGGTTTACGTAATCATGAATGTGCTGTGAATGATTTGAGAAATTTTGTTAAATCTCCAGTTAAAAATGTCAGAATGCTAAACAGAGATTAAGGGAGTCTGGAAGCCTACAGGGAAAAGGTTTAGTAATTATTGGAAACTTACAAGGAGAATGTTTAGTAATGTAGGTTTACCTATTGGCCGTAAATTCAAAACCAATGAACATTCCCCTAAGATGTCTAGATCTATGCCCACTAAGAAATGGAATCCTACGGGTAGAATCATACCTTTAAGAAGTTGTCATACTTTAAATAGGTCCACTGCCACTACTAGTATTGCTTCCACCAATAATGATGTCATAGACTCTAGAAATGCTGTAAGTGTAGCAATTGCATGTACTAACCAATTGGAACCCATTTTATCATGGGGATTCAAAGCTTCCAGTTATCCAAAATTGTCTGTGTTCAAATACAGGTCGTACAAATCGTCCTTTGGTATTTGGACTAAGGATGCTCGAAACATATGACTGGAGATCGCTCACGGCTCAAGAACTTCTCGAATAAGTTTATCGGGACTATTAGATTTGGGAACAACCATTTTGGGGAAATTATAGGTTATGGAGATTATGTGTTTGGAGATAGTGTGATCTCCCGGGTATATTATGTGGAAGGTCTTTGTCATAATTTTTTCTCTGTTGGTCAATTCTGCGACTCTGATCTTGAAGTGGCCTTCAGAAACCACTCTTGCTTCGTTAGAGAATTAGATGGTGTTGAACTTTTAAAGGGAACTCGTGGCACTAATTTATACATCATCTCTATCGAAGACATGATGAAGTCTTTTCCAATTTGCTTGTTGTCAAAGGCGTCTAAAACCAAGTCATGGTTATGGCACCGTCGTCTCAATCACCTGAACTTCGGCACCATCAATGATCTTTCTAGAAAGGACCTCTTAAGAGGTTTGCCCCAGTTAAAGTATGAAAAGGATCATCTTTGTTCTGCATGCCAAGTGGGCAAAGGCACAAAGTATGCCTACAAATCCAAACCTGCCAATTCCAATATGGAAGTTCTTCATACCCTTCACATGTATTTGTGCGGACCCATGAGAGTGCAAAGTATAAATGGGAAGAAATATGTGCTAGTCGTTATTGATGACTACTCTCGGTTTACTTGGGTTAATTTTTTGAGATCAAAGGATGAAACTCCCGATGTCATCATCAAACTTATTAAACAGTTACAAGTTCGGCTTAATAAAACAGTTAGAATCATCCGAACAGAAAATGGAACTGAATTTGTGAACAAAGAACTAAGCCAGTTTTATGAAAGCATTGGAATCAGCCATCAAAGAAGTGTTCGATGTACTCCTCAGCAGAACGGTGTAGTTGAAAGACGAAATCGAACTCTCATTGAAGCTGCAAGGACTATGGTAATCTATTCAAAGGCTCCAATCTTTCTCTGGGCGAAAGCCATTGCAACTGCATGTTACACCCAAAACCATTCCCTAATAAATACAACTCATGGAAAAACCCCATACGAATTAGTTCACAACAGAAAACAGGATCTTTCATTTCTTCGTATGTTTGGAGCTTTGTGTTATCCAACTAATGATGGTCAATATTTAGGAAAGTTGAAAGCTAAGGCTGATATTGGATTTTTTGTTGGTTATGCACCTAATCGGAAGGGTTACCAAATCTACAACAAAAGAACCCGAGACATTATGGAAACTATTCACGTTACGTTCAATTAACTGACTGAGCAAATGGAATTTGGACAATCCAGTTCTGGACCCGCATCTCAACTTTTTTCAACTGGACCCATTAGTTCAGGTCTTGTACATAATACTTCTCCTGCAGTTCCGTATGTACCACCATCAGAAGAAGATTTGAAGAAATTGTTCGATCCAATGTTTGACTGCTTCGATTAGCTGACTGAGCTAATGCTGCTAGTAAGTATATGGTGGTTTATCAAATGCATGTAAAGACTGTTTTTCTTAATGGAGATCTTAAAAAAGTGGTTTATATTAGTCAACCCGAAGGTTTTGTGGATCCTGAGCATCCTACCCATGTCTACCGCTTGCAAAAGGCCCTCTATGGTTTGAAGCATGCTCCTAGGGCATGGTACAATACGCTGTCAAAGTTTCTTTTGGCAAATGGATTCTACAAACGAGAAGTTGATCCTACATTGTTCACATGAAAGTTAGGCAAACACTTAATTCATGTTCAAATCTATGTTGATGATATTATATTTGCCTCGACCGACCCTAATGAATGTGACCAATTTTAAAAATAAGTGGGCTCTAAATTTCAAATGATGGGACAAATGTCATTTTTCTTGGGATTACGAATTTCACAAAGTCCCGGAGGCATTTTCATTAATGAATCTAAATATGCAAATGAAATTTTAAGGAAATATAGATTTGATTCTTGTGACCCTGTTGACATTCCCATTGTGGAATGAACAAAGCTGGATGAGGACCTCTCGGGGATCCCGGTTGATCAAACGAAATATCGTAGTATGATTGGATCCTTGATGTACCTCACAGCCAATAGACCAGATATTCTGTTCGATGTATGCATGTGCGCTAGATACCAGGCTAAGCCCTCTGTCACACCCCAAATTACAGTTTTGTGGAATGGAATTCCGGGGATGACGTCATAGCATCACAATCACAATTATATTGAACGACCTAAAGTGTCGTTTGAAAAGAACATCATTTGATATATTAAAACATTCGAGTTACAAAGATAGGTCCCAAATGAAAATCAACATGTGCGGAAAATAAGTTTGGTACAAGTCAAACGATGTTTTTAAAGTTCATAAATCCCGTGTGAGACGCGTCGTCACCGCGACTCTATGATATGTCCACATGCATGCCATGAAGTGAATGCCTTAGTTACTTGAAAATACATTGCTAAAAGTGTCAACACAAAGGTTAAGTGAGTTCATAGAGTTCATGTAAAATGTTTTATACGACTACAACAAGTATAGGCCATGTATGACAAATATGTCACATAAAAATGTTACAATTGCTTAAGCACATGACAAAGCTAAGACTGATCATGATGTTAGCTTAAGAGTGTTTTGCCAAACAACTCAAATAATGTTATTAAATGAAATGCATCCGTTTCACCAGTTGGAATCCACCAACCTGGATGGAGGAGTCACCCTCGATAGATCTATCCACTCACCCTCGCTTCTTTCGGAATTAACGGTTCATGACTTCTGATATGGGGACATTTAATTGGCAATGAAGTAACTTAAGCAATGTAATGAATTTGATATACTTGGTATCGTAATAAAATGATGTGCAATGTATTCTCCCCCGTAGGTTTGAAATAAGTATAAACTTGAATAAATCGGGGCTATGAAAACTCACATGTTGCAATGATAATGATGATATAATGGCAATACTGAAATGATGCGCAACCTCTGACCGTGACCTATTATGAATGATATGTTCTAATGTAAATCATGAAACAATGTCGTGCATGCAAACTCATATGATATCCATACCACTTGTACATTTGAAAATAATGTTTAACGTCGAAATGTATGTTTATGACATCTCGTCATATTATAAAATACTTTACAAGTATTTACGTTGAAATGATATCCTACGATAGTCATTTAATGATTTATTATGAAATTATAACTTTTCGTCGTAAAATAACGTCATTTGACAATTTCATGAAAGTGACTAAACGGCCTTGAAAAGCTAGTCGTAAAATGGTGCACATCGAGTGTTAGGAAACAAACTCAACGGTTTTGGGAAGCTTGTATCATCATCTCAAGGTTTTAGCATTTAAGTGTTCATCCTAGAGGTCTCGATCATGGAGAAAAATATAGGTAAAGTATGGTACTTTTGTCCAAAATATCGTTTAAGGGTGGTTTTTGGCAAAGTTTAAGTGGCCGTATTTTATTTGTTACAACTCCGCTCGATGAACGGTTGGACATTTTGGAAAAATATGCTAGGCGAACTTACTCCTACTAGAAGACATCATTTTATAAGAGAAAGTACTCCAAATTAGTTCTCCAACTTTGTTCTGCAAATTTGTTCTCGAAAATATTTGTTCTCCAAAATATGTTCTCCAAAATATTTGTTCTCCAAAATATGTTCTCCAAAATATGTTCTCCAAAATATTTGTTCTCCAAAATATGTTCTCCAAATTTGTTCTTAGCTTCGTATCAAAGTAAAATTATATATTTTTGATAAAATCGACACATTTCATAACGCTTAAGACCCATTTTTGACTCGTAAAAAGTGGACGTAACATGCTGAAATTTCTGTTTTTTATAGTTTTCGTCGCCTAACTTGTAAATATCATAACTTCTTCGTTATAACTCCGTTTTAACCCGTTCAAGCGGCCACGTTTTCGTTTTAAAGTATATTTTCAAAATATCTAGCCCAAAAATTTTTATCAACTGTCGAAAATTCCAGATTTCCCAGAAATGATCAGACCCTTATAATTAGTTGTCGAAATGAGTTTTTCTCGCGCAAAACCTATTTTAACCAATTCAAACCAACGCCGAAGCTATTCTAATCCTACCATACACCTTCTTAGGGTGTCATGGATTCCTAGACATCACCAAAAGTGATATTTTTCAAGGAGTAATTATAGGATGAAAAATATATATATATAACACTTAAAAACATTTAAAAAGTGGTATAAACATCATTATGACTTGCATGTTTTTCTTAAATATGATGAAATGAACATAAAATGAATATGAAATATGAATATGAACATGAAATGCTTACTAGTAACTTGATGATGTTAAATGAACAAAGGTTAATCCTAACACCCTAGGTTTTTATTTCAAAACCTTACTTAAGAGTGTAACTAGATTGAGATAAACTTGTCTTGAAAAAAATTTATGACCTCCTTGTTCTTCTCCTTCCTTGGCCGGTTGATAGAGTAAAAATAATGAGAGAGTAGTTTGTTTTACACTTGATATTTGGCTAGTGTATGTGTAATGGTAAATGATATAATATGTAAACTTAGGATATTTGTACAAAAGGTGTTGTGAGTCATCCTTTAAATGTCGACCAACTTAAAAGATATAAAAGAGTTGTGTCTTTTGTAATAAATTAAATGTACAACTGTAGGATGAATGTGTAGATATTTAAAGGTAATTAGTAACTTGTGTATTTATTTAAGCATTTAGGGTAGCGTTAGCTAAAAATAAATTTTAACGGATCAAAATAAAATATATTGAAGTCATAAAAATTATAAAAATACATTTCTTACAAAAATTGAGTGAAATAATAATTTATCGACTTGATTTTATGAAAACCGTCGTAATTATATAAATATAACAATTTATATACGAAATAAATTTAAAACATCGGGTAAACTAATAATATAATTTTTATGGTCTTAAAATGAGTATAAAAATATATTAGGATTATTTTTGGAAGTGTCCGATCAATGTTTCAAAATAATGTTTACGCGATAGCGTTTATTTAATAGGAAAATAAACGTTTAATGAAAAATGCAAATCCATACATGAACCGATATGAAATGATGTTATTGATGATATGTAGACTAAATCTAGTCTATATGAAATGTCCTCAATGATTTTCCATGAATATGCAGCTTAACCCTCTAGGTTACGCGTATTTGATACTCGTAAACCTAGTTTACGAAAAATGATGAATAGTGACTCTTCCAAAGTTTGTAAAAATGACTAGAAATTACGAGTTGTCACATTCGCCCAACCAAAAAGGAATTCAGTCCATGTTAGGTTCTACGATGTTACTTGTGAAAAGATGAGGGTATTTGAGTCGCATTGGGTCGTCCAATGTTTTTCTAAATCGTACCACGCCTTTCCAAGACGGGACTTTGAACATAATCTGTTGCCAACTTGAAATTCTAATGGTTTGTGACTTATGGAACATACCTCCAATATTTTGCGTCGTATATCGACATAGCTTATCTAGCTATATGTTGTTACTTGTAACTGATTTTTGATTTGTACGATTTCTGTGTTGTTTCATGAATAAGTCATTGACTAGTGAGTTGGACTTTCCTGAATTTTGACTTGTGAATAAGTGATTGACACCTCAACCTTAGAGTGCCTCAAATGGTGTAGTCAATATGTTGATGTAATAACTATTGTTGTAAAGCAACTTGTTCGATGAAGAATGATTTACCTAATCATTTCTAGAAATTTACACATGCCTTGAGTATATCTTGTAATGTTTGAATTGTTCTCTCACTCTGACCAGTGAGCTGAGGATAATAGGCGGTACTCATGTCCTAATAGGTTCCATGAGAAGATTGAAATGGTTATCAGGAGCCCAAGGTGAATCGAATAGCTTATAATAGGTACAACTGGAATTGATACCACGTGTCTCTTGCCAAATTTCAAAATGTTAAATCTGTCGAAAAGGGCATTATTGAAAAGAATAGATTATGGATAACAGTTGTGATTCCTCGCGTTTCTAGTTCTAGCGAATGTCATTACTTGAGTCTTACTTGCCTATGGTGCTTAGTCTCCATTACTACAATGTTTGTTGTTTGATGATGACTCTCTTAATTTCTCTTATTGAAATATTTCCATGCTATACGTTGTCAAGTCACAAAACCTTAAATATTTAAGTGATGTGGTGTAGTGGTTGATTTTCAAGATTTGTCTCGATATTGAGTGCTTCTAAAATATTTCATCACTTAGATTTTTATCATGCTAGCATAAACATAGATATCAGCTTATACTATGTCGAAGAATGTTTGTTCTAATTTCACTTGTAGGTGAAGAGCCATTTATTGTCCGATATGTTCAAACCTGTTGCATCTCTTGATATAGAAGTGAGGTTATCTGTAATTTCTAGAGAACACAAGGCCTTAGGGAAAGTTTATATTAATAACCTAAATTTAACCAAATTTTCCTTTAAAGGAAACTCATTGTAGGGAAGTTCACATATTGTTGAGGCCATGTTTAATGGAATGTTCTGCAGCCTCAGCTAGAAGGCTTTGTTGATCCCTATAATGTTGTTTAGTGTGTATTCGCTTCGTACTAAATCTTGTAACTCGGTCCAGCTGATGCTTTTGAAATGATATAATTTGGCTTCTAGTCCAAAATAGTGGTTCGGAATGTCTCGTGATGTCTTAAGATTTTTGTTAGGTTTTGAAAGATCTCGCTACCTACTTCTAGTCCTTGTTGGTAATTCCGAAATCCTTTCATTGTTTTCTTGTATCGAGGAATCCTCCTCATAGATTGTATAGGAAGCCTTTCCTAAAAAGGTCACTCGTCAAATTCTAACTTATCGGTTGAGTGAGGGATGAATGGCGTAGGCTTCTATAGAGTGTTAACAAAAGAAATGTTTATGAACAATTTATCTGATTACAAAGCTTTGCTTTTGAGTGAAGATTGTTTTCAAAGATTTGAAATGATGCTTGTTACTTTCATGACATAATTCTTCCTGAATTATACATAGGTGATCAGGCCATGTATAATCGAGGACAAATGATGTGATGCTTGGTTTTGTTGAAATGATATTATGTTCCTCCAAAGTTTTAGATGGTATTCAACGTTTTGTTTTGTAAGATAATGGCTCAATGATTTTTCAGAGTAACATGAAAATCGTTTCGCATGATGGTATTAAATAGTTGATAAAATGACTGAAAGCCAATTGATAGGGTGGTAACGAAACAACTTTGTTTTAAAACTTTATGAAACAATGTTTCTAAGATAGTGTAGAATAGCTTGAAATAAAATTAAGTGAAATAATTTCATGAAATGGTAGCAAAATAACTTGAAATATAATTTGTTGAATGGTTTGTAGGATACATGGGAGAACCTCATAAAGTGGTAATAGTCTCTTAATTGGTCAAGAATAAAGTTGGCCTAACCCCTAGTAAGATAGTGATGTATTGTCGCGAAATAATTGAAAATTGGGCAATTGGAATAGGGAATGAAATAAACAAAGGTTGTGATTATTGTGGAGATAATAAATGATAAAGATTACATTAGCTAGAAAGGTACTTATTATCTATTCCTGTTGATGGTCTAATCGTGTTTCAAGTGTAGGAGTAGTAGGTTGTCTAATAACAACAGCTTTGAAACTCTCAAAGTCCTTAAATCTATAAGATAGTGTAGTTTCTGTAGTCTTAGTGGTAGATGGTAGTGGTGTGTCAAATCATGCACGCTTCCCAAGCGGCAAATCAAATGTATGACTAATAGGTCCACTAGGACTAAGCTTGTAAGTCCTACCAAATGGTATGATCTGTCCCAACAGAATGATAAAAAACTGTCCTGATCCTACAGTGAATCAATGGTGATCATGATGGTGTAGGTGCAACTTCGTCCTCCTAAAAGGGTTCAGTCTCATCATCCGATGTTATCGGTGTTGAGTCAACTGATGTTAAAAATGTGATAGAGAATGACAGGGCATTCTCCATGTCAAAGTGATGGGATGGGTATCTGAAGGCATTAATGTGACAATCGATTTAATGAAAGTAAATAACTCAAAAAATTGTGCATATGAAACCGCATGTATAATGATTATGCACTTATAATGAAATGATGAGATGCTATGATGATGTAGTTATAGTCTAGGGTCAATGATACATGATGAGTGTCTAAATACTCATCATTTCGTTCACATTTAAGCTACAAAAATATCTGAAAACATACAAATATGCTTCAAAATATTGGAATTATCTCCAAATTATGTTTTTAGGTATTAAAGTGCAAAAGGGATGAAAACTGATGAAAAACATGCAAAACATACATAATTTACGTTTCAAGTCCCTGAACTTTGATAAATTGGCAAATCTAGTTCCTGGTTAATCAAAACTTGTAAAAATATCATTTTAGGTCCTTGGGATTCACAAGTTGTTCAAAATAATCCTTTGAAGTTTAAAATCACAAAATTGCAACTTTGGTCCCTCAAGTTTGAAAAGTGTCAAAATTAGTCCCTAAGGTTTTAAAAATAAGAAAATAATCAAAATAAACCTTATACTATTTATAAATGGCAATATTGGTCCTTATGATAAACTTTTGGAAAATTACAAGTTTAACCCTTCAAGTTTCAGAAAATTACATAATGGGTCCTTAAGGTGTAAAATTGGATAATTATGCAATTATGGTCCTTGTACTAATGTTTAAATGCAGGTTTGGTCCTTATGTGAAGTTTGGAAAAGTTACAAATATGGTCCCTAAAAAATCAGAAATTACAAATTGGTCCTTGTACTTATAATAAACCAAACGGACCTTTTGTATTACCAAATCCAAATCCAGACCACTAAACCCAGGCCCAATAATCCAGCCCATCCCCACCCCTTTGTAAATAAATAAAACACACACCAGCCCAAGCCTTCCCCCGTTTTCCTCTTCTTCTTCCACCTCCCCCCCACTCCACCTGTAACTGCCACTTGCACCCTCCACCTTGCACTTCCAGCTCACCCCTATCTTCCTACCCACTCCTTCCACCACCTCTGCCACTACTAACACTCCACAATAAATGCCCTTCACACCCATTTTCACCCCAATACCACTAGTACCCACGGTTTTGAGCAATACTGCCCCAACTTGGTCCAAAATTACATCAAACATGTCCCCTACACCTCCACAATGCAACAAGAATCCTTAATTGTATCAGAACCGCCTCATATCCACGTGTAAAGTTTTGGCGCCAAAATGAGTTTGAACGGTTTGGATCAATTACTCAATCAATGGCTGTGATTCGAAGTGGGAAAAGATCTTTAAGCTAGTGGGATGCAAAAGAGTGATAAATACAGAAGAAAGGAGAAGAAGAGAACTATCATAATTTTAACTTTAGTTTATGATCAAAGTAGCCTAAATTAATCTAGTTGTATCATTAGTGTAATCTTCAATTCTGTTTTAGAAGTGTTTATTAGCTTTGCTAAGTGTAATAAACAACTTTGTATTTTCATATCAATCTATCTTTCAAGTTTTCAGAATTTCACTTCGTACCATTTTCATTACTTGTCATTTAAATTCTGTTGATACTTGTTGATTAGAGGATCTTAACAAACACTACTTAGCTCTTTGTAAGCTATTGCAAGCTTGTAGAAACTCTCAACCAGCAATAATCAATAAAAAAGGAAAATACCAAAAAGAAACAAGTAATTAGGAATTAAATTAGAAAGAATCTGTGAAGAAAGCTTGGAGCAAAGTTAATTCTGGATTGCTTTGGTAATTAGAGCTCTGTGGAGAGCATTTAGGAGTGTTACTCAGTCCTTGGTTCTGTGTGTTCATCTCATTTCCAAATTGTAAGCATTTTCATTATTTTTAGCATCTTACTGTATTAGTTCTTATTTTAGCTTAATCTTTCTTGTTTCATGCTTAGTTGGTATTGGTTAGTGATAATCTAGTGTTAAATTAGTAGGTTGTTAATTGAAAATCATAGTTAATAGTTGTTTAAAGTTAGACAGTTAAAATAGTGTATTAGTGATTCATAGTTATAAGTTGTTAATTGCTGTGTTTTTGTGTTCATTTGATCTAATTACATCATAATCAAGTGATTGGAATCAGTTTCATGTTGTAATTTGTGGATTTGTAACACTAATCATAAAACCTGCCTTGCTAAGGTGTGTTTGGATCAAGCTGCTTATCTGAGTTTATGCATGTTATTGTGTTTTATTCTTGTTTCTGCATGTTTATTTAGATCACACTAGCTCAGTTCTGTCATAATATTTAGGTCTTATTAGTATAAAAGTCAAAATAGGTCTTAATCTAATCCATATGTTTAACTGTTAGGATTATTAGTTCCATAATCACCATACTAGCTTAAAATCTGATAACCTAGCTTATTTTCACCTTATTATAGCTTATCTTAACTTAATCCACCAGTAAATTAGGATCAAAGCTCACTTAAGTCAACATATTGGTTTACATAAAAAAGTCAATTTGCAGCTTACACGATTTTTGAATGAACTTTGGATTTAAATTGTGAACTTGTTAATTGATATTAGGACTTGAGCTTGTAGGTTTATGTAGTCTTATTGCTAATCTCCTTGTTACCTTTATTAATTTTTATGCTAGCTGATTAAGAGCTTAAATTGTGCTTATCTTTTGGTGATTCTTCATAGACCTCCCCTGTACACAGGTTTGACACCCACTTTCACAAGCTTGCATAAGCTTGTTTATTGAGTGTTGGTCTGAGTATTTTGGTTGTTTGTGATGCCCATGTGGCTAGTTATCTGAAATAAGTGCTTATTTGCTTTTGATTGCTTATTTGGTCTGCTTATTCTTGCTTAAACTTGTGCTATCAAATAAAACTAAACACTGATCATCAGTGTAATCAAGCAATTTCACAAGCCCATCATAAGCTCATTTCTGAGCTTTGGCTTGTGATCTTTGGCTTTTTAAGAAGTTAAGCAGCTCATCTTCACAGTTCAAGCTTTATTTTTCACTCACAAAGCCTTTAACTAGGCTTTAACACCACTTGAAGCTTGTCCATTCACTCAGTTCACTGAGTGAACTCATTCAACCCACCCAACTTCATAAGCCCCTCACAAGCTACTGGTGGTCCCCATGATCAAGCTTTGGCATTTTGAAAACCTCACCAGACCCTCTTGATAGTCCAACATCAAATTTGCTCTTTTAAGCTTATTCTGTGAGCTTAATTTGGTATCACTTTTGACTACAAGCTGTGTTTGGATCTCAGTTTTATTGGAAGTGCTTATAAGCTTATTTCAAGCTTATTAACCAAATCCAGTGAACACACTTGTTCATATTTGTTAATATACCATATATATATAGTGATTATCTTTTTATTTTCTTTATTAAGCTTGTTTTAAAGCTTGTACCTAGCTTTCAAGCTTATTTCACTCACTCATATAACTGATTGAATCAGTTAGGACCCCTCACTTCACAAGCTCTTTCGAGCTCATCATGGTCCCATTCCCTCAATCTTGGTTCTTTCAACCCTCCTCCTACCAGGGTTGAAGTTTTGACTATTTGTTTGACCTTGGAACCTGTGGACCCCACCTGGAATTACCTCACAAGGTTGTCCCATTTTCTGTCTCAGGAACCAAATAAGCAAGTGCTTATTGTGGTCTTTTGGCTTATTCAGTGAGCTTATATTATCAAGTCTAGCTTATTAAAGTCCAATCAACTTATTGGAACCAGAATCTACCCTAGTGAACTCCACATAAGCTCATTTGAGCTTATTTTCTTCTAAATCAACAGAAAGTCAACTGTTTGGAGTAATAAGCACTTACAGTGCTTATTCTGGGTTTCCAAGTTTGTTGTTTTTTTTCTAATAATTTCTTATTTTAAGTATTTTAATAGTTTTATAAAAGAAAAACCACAAAAAGCCAAACTTACTTATAGTGATAGCTTCTATTTAATAGAAACTATCTATTTTATTTTCTTTTTAGCTTATTTATAAGCACTTCTGTATTTTTATATTTTTTATTAAATCTCTTTTATATTAAAGTACTTTTATAAATTTTTCTAGATTTTTCTTTTGTCATCTAGTAATTTTTAGAATTAATACTAGTTTAATTAATTAATAATTAATATTAAATAATTAAATAGAATAATAGTATAATAAATATATTTTTAGTTTTAAAATAAGTTTTATATTATTTTAGATTTTTCTAAGTTTTTAATTTTATTTTTCTAGCCTTATTTTAGTTTTCTAATTAAATAGTGTATTAATAAATAGTATTAAATAGGTTTTAATTAAATAATAATAATATAATAGTTAAATAAATAATTTTCTTTTTCTAATAATTTTATTTTATTCTTAGGATCTCAAAAATATAAATTTCTCATTTGTGGGGTTTATATTGATCACTTTTTACTTTTATTTTTGTACGTTTACGTAATTTTATTTAAACGTACGTTTTAGGTTTTAAACGTTCATCATTGTAAAAATAGTGATAGCGTTTATTTAATACATTTTATCTTTTATTTCCTTTAATTATACATTTTACGTTTCTAGGGTTTTTGATCGTACTTATTAGTTGATATAACTCATTTGAGTTATTCATACTTTTAGTATTGTGACAAATCATTCATAACCCTATTCCTAATCAACCAAACTATATAACACATTCGTTCAATCACAGGATATCACAACCTCGTTGGGGAATTAACGACCCGGGAATATAACTGTGCTACCTCGGATTATTGCATTTGCCTCTTTCTAGTTTGACTTGCCTAGTTGACCTCTCACAAGTGGTTGACTAAATAAGTGGGCTAGTTTATAGTGAATCAATTTTTGGCGGCTGACGGAGGTGTGTCTTTGGTTGAACAATTTTGTTGGCTGATTATCTATCCTTTGTATATATATTATATATAATATCGTATTTTAATCTTCCTTAAACAATATAAAATACAAAAATATTTTCTTTTTCTTTCTATATATATAAAAGATAAATAATCACAAAAATACTCTTCGCACCCCTTCTGAGTTTCCTTTTCTTCAAGGATCCTTAGACACGTCTTAGTGCATGCGCACTCGTTCTTCAAGGTCATCAATTCCTCTTCGTGAGCTTGTAGCCATACCTCGAAGAAGTCGTAGACGTTCTGCTCCATCAGTCGTATTCGAGATACGTACTGAGCCAAAAATTCTGTCAAAATGGCGGAAGAACAAACGATGAATGAACTTCTCCAGGCACCCACCGATGGGTACGAAGATGCCATTGTTGTTCCACCATCGTAAATGGTGAGAACTTTGAGCTTAAAACGGGGTTAATAAACCTAGTGACGACGCGTCAATTCTATGGTTTTGATAGGGACGATCCTCACTATCACATTCGGTGGTTCAATAAGATCACATCCACCTTGAAATGTAAAAACGTCCCTGAGGATGCAATCAAACTTCTTCTTTTCCCGTTTTCTCTCGATGGGCCCGCCAGGATCTGGCTTGATAAACAACCTCCTAAGTCGATTGAAACGTGGGAAGATTTAGTACAGAAGTTTGTGCATAAATTCTATCCTCCTTCAAAAACCACGAATCTCCGGAATGAAATCATGAAATTCACACAACATTATGAAGAAACATTCATTGAATCATGGGATCGTTTTAAGGAAATGCTACGCAACTGTCCTCATCATGGATTTACTGAGTTGATATATCTGGATACTTTCTATAATGGCATAAGACAAGTTGATCAAGACTCTCTTAATTCCTCCGCGGGAGGTAATTTTTTGAATCGAACAACAAAGGATGCTTTAGCCATTATAGAGAACAAAGCTGAGGTCCGTACCTCAAGAAACAAACCAGTTGCTCCCAAAGCAAGTGATTCACATTCTACTTCATCTCCCATGACTCAAACTGTTGACAATACTCAGTTTGCTCAACTCATGGATGCTCTTAAAAATTTGACTCTTAACCAAAAGCAAGAGTCATCTAAACCAGCTGAAGTCAAAAAGGTTGAACCATGTGTCACTTGTGGTGGTCCTCATGCATACTACAACTGTACTGCCACCGATGGCAATGCATTTGAAGTCGATGCTCTAGCCGGTAATTTCAATCAAGGAGGTAACCAATACCATCCACCAGCTGAAACAAATTACCGTGCTAATAACCAAGAGGGACCATCAGGATCATATCAACCCAACAATTCAAATAGGTCTAATCCTAACCAGCCAAGAGGGCAATATAACCAAAATCAATATCGTACTCAGAACAATCAAATTGTTCCTGTTCAATACCCACCCCATAGGGGAAATTCAAATTCTAACCAAGGGTATTCAGCTCCTAATAATCAAATGGTTTCGTTCCAAGAATCTCAATCTGCTGAACTAGCTAACCACATCAAGGCTACTGATGCTAAAATGAGAGTGGTTCAAAACCAAATCTCCAATTTGAAGAATGAATTTGATTCTTCAATTGCAAAGAACAATAATGAGCTAAAGAACGATCTTAAAAGTATGATATCTGATTTGGTGAAACAACTCGTTCCACCTTCCACCTCGGGAAGTCTCCCGAGTAATACTGTTGCGAATCCTAGGGGTGAACTCAAAGCTGTTACTACTCATAGTGATACAGCTCAAGTTGGACCAACCACGGTTGTCCCAAATTCTACACCCCCAATTACTCCTACATCATCAATAGATCCCACTCTTTCACGATTCACGGTTAAAAGTTTGTCAAACAATCTTTATGACCAAAGGGCAGCTATGACTTATTCTCATATGCTTAATGCTTCCCGAAAGAGTGTACTTGATGATAGTGATGATGAGGAGGATTCCAACATCATCAAAGCTATCACCACTCGAAGTGGTGCTGCTTATGAGGACCCTCTACTCTATTCCACCACCGATATACGATGTGGAAAAAGAGCCCGAGGTTGCCAAGGACCAGGTGCAAATTCCAAACCCACGAAGTACCGCGCGTCCAACCACAAGTTGTCCCTCGAAAGAAAACCAAACAAGGAGTTGTCTTTGAGACTGATGAAACTCCTGAGCCTACTATCCCTAAATCCAAACCTTTTAAGCCTACCATTCCTTACCCTTCACGCTTAAATGAGCAAGAACACCGCGAGAGGTCTAATTATCAAACGGACAAACTCTTGCAAATCTTTAAAGATTTGCAATTTGACATAAGTCTTGCGGATGCTGTCATCTTGATGCCCAAGTTTGCATCAACAATCAAACAGTTGTTAAACAACAAGGAAAAACTGGTTGAATTGGCAAAAACTTCTCTAAATGAGAACTGCTCTGCAGTTATCTTAAAGAAGCTTCCCGAGAAGCTTGGAGATCCTGGGAAATTTATCTTACCTTGTGAACTTCCAGGAATGGTTGCATGCAACGCCTTGGCCGATCTGGCGCCAAGCATCAACTGATGCCTAATTCAGTATGGAAGAAACTTTCTCTTCCTAAACTTACCCCACATGACTCTTGAGCTTGCGAGATCGTTCATATCTATGCCCCTCGGTATTGCCGAGGACGTATTTGTGAAAGTAGGGAAGTTCCATTTTCCAACTGACTTTGTGGTTGTCGAATTCGATGCGATCCTAGGGTTCCTCTCATTCTTGGACGAGGATTCCTAAGAACGGGCCACGCTCTTATAGATGTATTTGAGCGTCAGATTACATTGCGTGTAGGTAATGAGGCTATTACCTTCAACCATGATCAAACTTCAAGTACTCCTCAATTATAACTCTGCGTCGGTTAACCGAATCGATGTCATTGATGTTGCCTACAGAGTACTCTCAAGAAAATCTTGGTTATGTTCTTGATTTGGTGAGTGGTGATCCCACTACATTGTCTCATTCCATCATTTCCGACTCTTCATCTTCCCTCACTCTGGATGAGGAAAGTGATTCTATTATGGATGAGATTGATGATTATCTCAATCTGGATACATTTCTTCCTGGTATTGATGATACCGAGATTGATCAAGAGGAAGATGTTATTCTTCTTCTTGAACAAGCTGTACCGAAAATTATACCATCCCCTCCCAAACAACTTCATAAAGAGGAATCCAAATCAGTTGAAAAACTGATAAAATTCCTGAGATCAAGCATAAGACCTCTCCTCCTTCACTTAAATTTCAAATTCTTGAGGAGGAAGTTCTTGTGATTACTGCTACGATCTCCCTACTACCCTTCACCTATCCGGTGATTTCTCCTTCTCTTCACTCATTCGGGAGTGAAGATGTTACCTTTGACCCTGGGATCTTCCATATAACATTGGTTTAGATCCAGATACTTCCCCATGGATTTTTCGAATGCTTTTTCTCCCAACCTGTTCAGGAACCCTTTGTTACAGTTAACCGCCACAAGCGGTTAGCTTGCGTGACAAACCGGACAGTTGGGAGGAAATAAATCAAATCGGGGTCGAGTCCAGCTAGTGACTCGGGAATCAAAAACATTAGCAGAAACATGGGTTTTCACCCGTGTGTAACACCCTAGTGTGGGGGAGATGCCCACATGTTGTAAATAAGTTTTCAAAAAAAAAAAATGTGTAAATATAGTGATAGCTTCTATTTAAGAAGTTTTATCTAAAAAATATATGTATGTATATACATCTTAAATAAAGGCTAAGTAATATTTCCCTTTTATGTTCTATGTTTCGGCATAACTGCCGGTACTTTGAATATTGAGGGCAATATTCATTTCTAAGTGTGGGGGGGAATTCTCACGAATTTTATCATGTAATTATTCCACCCAATTCCCCCGTTTTTGGCCAAATTTTTTTTTGGAGTAAGTGTTTTGCACTTACACAGCAAATGGTAATCAGTCATACATGTCTAACCCACATAAGGATTGGCTAATCCAGGAGCAAACGGCTCTTGGTAAAGATATCTCAAATCCGTTTATGGCTTACAATTTTCCTAAAATTGTATGGTGTTCAACTCACCATATCTTTAAACTAGTGAAAAGTTGGCTAGCCCGCAAGATTATGGCTTGTGGTAAAGGCGGTGGAAAAACCATAATTGGTAATCACCACCAAGATGTTGACTATTCCATCAAGAGTTGGCTAGTCCAGAAGCAAACGGCTTTTGGTAAAGACAAATCAAATCCGTTGACAGCTGGTGATTTGCTCAAAATCACATGGTTATCAGGTGGACCATAGTTCTTACTTGAACTGAAACATCTTGGCTACTCCAGAAGTGATGGCTTTTGGTAAAGAGTTCTTTCAAATCCATTAAAATCTTCATAAAAAATTGCTAGGGACTAGCAATAGTTTAGTGTGGGGGATTGATGAGTGTCTAAATACTCATCATTTCGTTCACATTTAAGCTACAAAAATATCTGAAAACATACAAATATGCTTCAAAATATTGGAATTATCTCCAAATTATGTTTTTAGGTATTAAAGTGCAAAAGGGATGAAAACTGATGAAAAACATGTAAAACATACATAATTTACAGTTTCAGTCCCTGAACTTTAATAAATTGGCAAATCTAGTTCCTGGTTAATCAAAACTTGTAAAAATATCATTTTAGGTCCTTGGGATTCACAAGTTGTTCAAAATAATCCTTTGAAGTTTAAAATCACAAAATTGCAACTTTGGTCCCTCAAGTTTGAAAAGTGTCAAAATTAGTCCCTAAGGTTTTAAAAATAAGAAAATAATCAAAATAAACCTTATACTATTTATAAATGGCAATATTGGTCCTTATGATAAACTTTTGGAAAATTACAAGTTTAACCCTTCAAGTTTCAGAAAATTACATAATGGGTCCTTAAGGTGTAAAATTGGATAATTATGCAATTATGGTCCTTGTACTAATGTTTAAATGCAGGTTTGGTCCTTATGTGAAGTTTGGAAAAGTTACAAATATGGTCCCTAAAAAACCAGAAATTACAAATTGGTCCTTGTACTTATAATAAACCAAACGGACCTTTTGTATTACCAAATCCAAATCCAGACCACTAAACCCAGGCCCAATAATCCAGCCCATCCCCACCCCTTTGTAAATAAATAAAACACACACCACCCAGGCCTTCCCCCGTTTTCTTCTTCTTCCACCTTTCCCCCCACTCCACCTGTAACTGCCACTTGCACCCTCCACCTTGCACTTCCAGCTCACCCCTATCTTCCTACCCACTCCTTCCACCACCTCTGCCACTACTAACACTCCACAATAAATGCCCTTCACACCCATTTTCACCCCAATACCACTAGTACCCACGGTTTGAGCATACTTGCTGCCCCAACTTGGTCCAAAATTACATCAAACGTGTCCCCTACACCTCCACAATGCAACAAGAATCCTTAATTGTATCAGAACCGCCTCATATCCACGTGTAAAGTTTTGGCGCCAAAATGAGTTTGAACGGTTTGGATCAATTACTCAATCAATGGCTGTGATTCGAAGTGGGAAAAGATCTTTAAGCTAGTGGGATGCAAAAGAGTGATAAATACAGAAGAAAGGAGAAGAAGAGAACTATCATAATTTTAACTTTAGTTTATGATCAAAGTAGCCTAAATTAATCTAGTTGTATCATTAGTGTAATCTTCAATTCTGTTTTAGAAGTGTTTATTAGCTTTGCTAAGTGTAATAAACAACTTTGTATTTTCATATCAATCTATCTTTCAAGTTTTCAGAATTTCACTTCGTACCATTTTCATTACTTGTCATTTAAATTCTGTTGATACTTGTTGATTAGAGGATCTTAACAAACACTACTTAGCTCTTTGTAAGCTATTGCAAGCTTGTAGAAACTCTCAACCAGCAATAATCAATAAAAAAGAAAAATACCAAAAAGAAACAAGTAATTAGGAATTAAATTAGAAAGAATCTGTGAAGAAAGCTTGGAGCAAAGTTAATTCTGGATTGCTTTGGTAATTAGAGCTCTGTGGAGAGCATTTAGGAGTGTTACTCAGTCCTTGGTTCTGTGTGTTCATCTCATTTCCAAATTGTAAGCATTTTCATTATTTTTAGCATCTTACTGTATTAGTTCTTATTTTAGCTTAATCTTTCTTGTTTTATGCTTAGTTGGTATTGGTTAGTGATAATCTAGTGTTAAATTAGTAGGTTGTTAATTGAAAATCATAGTTAATAGTTGTTTAAAGTTAGACAGTTAAAATAGTGTATTAGTGATTCATAGTTATAAGTTGTTAATTGCTGTGTTTTTGTGTTCATTTGATCTAATTGCATCATAATCAAGTGATTGGAATCAGTTTCATGTTGTAATTTGTGGATTTGTAACACTAATCATAAAAACTGCCTTGCTAAGGTGTGTTTGGATCAAGCTGCTTATCTGAGTTTATGCATGTTATTGTGTTTTATTCTTGTTTCTGCATGTTTATTTAGATCACACTAGCTCAGTTCTGTCATAATATTTAGGTCTTATTAGTATAAAAGTCAAAATAGGTCTTAATCTAATCCATATGTTTAACTGTTAGGATTATTAGTTCCATAATCACCATACTAGCTTAAAATCTGATAACCTAGCTTATTTTCACCTTATTATAGCTTATCTTAACTTAATCAATCAGTAAATTAGGATCAAAGCTCACTTAAGTCAACATATTGGTTTACATAAAAAAGTCAATTTGCAGCTTACACGATTTTTGAATGAACTTTGGATTTAAATTGTGAACTTGTTAATTGATATTAGGACTTGAGCTTGTAGGTTTATGTAGTCTTATTGCTAATCTCCTTGTTACCTTTATTAATTTTTATGCTAGCTGATTAAGAGCTTAAATTGTGCTTATCTTTTGGTGATTCTTCATAGACCTCCCCTGTACACAGGTTTGACACCCACTTTCACATGCTTGCATAAGCTTGTTTATTGAGTGTTGGTCTGAGTATTTTGGTTGTTTGTGATGCCCATGTGGCTAGTTATCTGAAATAAGTGCTTATTTGCTTTTGATTGCTTATTTGGTCTGCTTATTCTTGCTTAAACTTGTGCTATCAAATAAAACTAAACACTGATCATCAGTGTAATCAAGCAATTTCACAAGCCCATCATAAGCTCATTTCTGAGCTTTGGCTTGTGATCTTTGGCTTTTTAAGAAGTTAAGCAGCTCATCTTCACAGTTCAAGCTTTATTTTTCACTCACAAAGCCTTTAACTAGGGCTGCACACAGCTTGAAGCTTGTCCATTCACTCAGTTCACTGAGTGAACTCAGTCAACCCACCCAACTTCATAAGCCCCTCACAAGCTACTCAGTGGTCCCCACTGATCAAGCTTTGGCATTTTGAAAACCTCACCAGACCCTCTTGATAGTCCAACATCAAATTTGCTCTTTTAAGCTTATTCTGTGAGCTTAATTTGGTATCACTTTTGACTACAAGCTGTGTTTGGATCTCAGTTTTATTGGAAGTGCTTATAAGCTTATTTCAAGCTTATTAGCCAAATCCAGTGAACACACTTGTTCATATTTGTTAATATACCATATATATATAGTGATTATCTTTTTATTTTCTTTATTAAGCTTGTTTTAAAGCTTGTACCTAGCTTTCAAGCTTATTTCACTCACTCATATAACTGATTGAATCAGTTAGGACCCCTCACTTCACAAGCTCTTTCTGAGCTCATCAGTGGGTCCCATTCCCTCAATCTTGGTTCTTTCAACCCTCCTCCTACCAGGGTTGAAGTTTTGACTATTTGTTTGACCTTGGAACCTGTGGACCCCACCTGGAATTACCTCACAAGGTTGTCCCATTTTCTGTCTCAGGAACCAAATAAGCAAGTGCTTATTGTGGTCTTTTGGCTTATTCAGTGAGCTTATATTATCAAGTCTAGCTTATTAAAGTCCAATCAACTTATTGGAACCAGAATCTACCCTAGTGAACTCCACATAAGCTCATTTGAGCTTATTTTCTTCTAAATCAACAGAAAGTCAACTGTTTGGAGTAATAAGCACTTACAGTGCTTATTCTGGGTTTCCAAGTTTGTTGTTTTTTTTCTAATAATTTCTTATTTTAAGTATTTTAATAGTTTTATAAAAGAAAAACCACAAAAAGCCAAACTTACTTATAGTGATAGCTTCTATTTAATAGAAACTATCTATTTTATTTTCTTTTTAGCTTATTTATAAGCACTTCTGTATTTTTATATTTTTATTAAATCTCTTTTATATTAAAGTACTTTTATAAATTTTTCTAGATTTTTCTTTTGTCATCTAGTAATTTTTAGAATTAATACTAGTTTAATTAATTAATAATTAATATTAAATAATTAAATAGAATAATAGTATAATAAATATATTTTTAGTTTTAAAATAAGTTTTATATTATTTTAGATTTTTCTAAGTTTTTAATTTTATTTTTCTAGCCTTATTTTAGTTTTCTAATTAAATAGTGTATTAATAAATAGTATTAAATAGGTTTTAATTAAATAATAATAATATAATAGTTAAATAAATAATTTTCTTTTTTTAATAATTTTATTTTATTCTTAGGATCTCAAAAATATAAATTTCTCATTTGTGGGGTTTATATTGATCACTTTTTACTTTTATTTTTGTACGTTTACTTAATTTTATTTAAACGTACGTTTTAGGTTTTAAACGTTCATCATTGTAAAAATAGTGATAGCGTTTATTTAATACATTTTATCTTTTATTTCCTTTAATTATACCTTTTACGTTTCTAGGGTTTTTGATCGTACTTATTAGTTGATATAACTCATTTGAGTTATTCATACTTTTAGTATTGTGACAAATCATTCATAACCCTATTCCTAATCAACCAAACTATATAACACATTCGTTCAATCACAGGATATCACAACCTCGTTGGGGAATTAACGACCCGGGAATATAACTGTACTACCTCGGATTATTGCATTTGCCTCTTTCTAGTTTGACTTGCCTAGTTGACCTCTCACAAGTGGTTGACTAAATAAGTGGGCTAGTTTAAAGCGAATCAATGCAACCTAGTTCTCTATAAAAGTTTCGATGCCAATCTTCACACCCCAAATTACATGTTTTGCAGCGGAATGGAATTCCTGAGGGTTGACTGTCATAGCATCACAATCACATTATATTGGAACGACCAAGTGTCTTTTGAAAGAACATCGTTTGATATATTAACAACATTCAGAGTTACAAAGATAGGTCCCAAATGAAAATCAACATGCGCGGAAAATAAGTTTGGTACAAGTCAAACGATGTTTTTAAAGTTCATAAATCCTGTGTGAGACGCGTCATCACCGCGACTCTAAGATATGTCCACATGCATGCCATGAAGTGAATGCCTTAGTTACCTGAAAATACATTGCTAAAAGTGTCAACACAAAGGTTAAGTGAGTTCATAGAGTTCATGTAAAATGTTTTATACGACTACCACAAGTATAGGCCATGTATGACAAATATGTCACATAAAAATGATACCATTGCTTAAGCACATGACACTGAAGCTAGACTGATCATGATGTTCGCCCCAACAGAGTGTTTTGCCAAACAACTCAAATAATGTTATTAAATGAAATGCATCCGTTTCACCAGTTGGAATCCACCAACCCGGATGGAGGAGTCACCCTCGATAGATCTATCCACTCACCCTCGCTTCTTTCGGAATTAACGGTTCATGATTTCTGATATGGGGACATTTAATTGGCAATGAAGTAACTTAAGCAATGTAATGAATTTGATATACTTGGTATCGTAATAAAATGATGTGCAATGTATTCTTCCCCGTAGGTTTGAAATAAGTATAAACTTGAATAAATCGGGGCTATGAAAACTCACCTATTGCAATGATAATAATGATATAATGGCAATAAATGAAAACCTCCTCGACGTGACCTATTATGAATGATATGTTCTAATGTAAATCATGAAACAATGTCGTGCATGCAAACTAATATGATATCCATACCACTTGTAGATATGAAAATAATGTTTAACGTCGAAATGTATGTTTATGACATCTTGTCATATTATAAAATACTTTACAAGTATTTACGTTGAAATGATATCCTACGATAGTCATTTAATGATTTATTATGAAATTATAACTTTTCGTCGTAAAATAACGTCATTTGACAATTTCATGAAAGTGATTAAACGGCCTTGAAAAGCTAGTCGTAAAATGGTGCACATCGAGTGTTAGGAAAAAAACTCAACGGTTTTGGGAAGCTTGTATCATCATCTCAAGGTTTTAGCATTTAAGTGTTCATCCTAGAGGTCTCGATCATGGAGAAAAATATAGGTAAAGTATGGTACTTTTGTCAAAAATATCGTTTAAGGGTGGTTTTCGGCAAAGTTTAAGTGACCGTATTTTATTTGTTACAACTCCGCTCGACGAACGGTTGGACATTTTGGAAAAATATGCTAGGCGAACTTACTCCTACTAGAAGACATCATTTTATAAGAGAAAGTACTCCCAATTTAGTTCTCCAACTTTGTTCTCCAAATTTGTTCTCCAAAATATGTTCTCCAAAATATGTTCTCCAAAATATTTGTTCTCCAAAATATGTTCTCCAAAATATTTGTTCTCCAAAATATGTTCTCCAAATTTGTTCTTAGCTTCGTATCAAAGTAAACTTATATATTTTTGATAAAATCGACACATTTCATAACGCTTAAGACCCATTTTTGACTCGTAAAAAGTGGACGTAACATGCTGAAATTTCTGATTTTTATAGTTTTCGTCGCCTAACTTGTAAATATCATAACTTCTTCATTATAACTCCGTTTTAACCCGTTCATGTGGCCACGTTTTCGTTTTAAAGTATATTTTCCAAATATCTAGCCCAAAATTTTTTATCAACTGTCGAAAATTCCATATTTCCCAGAAATGATCAGACCCTTATAATTAGTTGTCGAAATGAGTTTTTCTCGCGCAAAACCTATTCTAACCAATTCAAACCAACGACTATTCTAATCCTACCATACACCTTCTTAGGGTGTCATGGATTCTTAGACATCACCAAAAGTGATATGTTTCAAGGAGTAATTATAGGATGAAAAATATATATATATATAACACTTAAAAACATTTAAAAAGTGGTATAAACATCATTATGACTTGCATGTTTTTTTTGGGTAAAGGGTTTTACCCCGGTAAATATATAACCAAAAAATAATGTTAAGTACAAATGGAATGTGGTTGAAGCACCACATTAACCTCAAGCGAAAGCTTGAAAGACTAGTGTTTATGACATACCATAAACACAAAGGACCTAGCTATATTACATCAACTAACTAGGCATAAACAAGTAAAAGAACTTGTAGCAAGCGAGCATCCCGCATCCAGCCAATCCACAAAGGGAGCAAGTTAACCCAGGAAGTCTGCCTCCTTAAAACCCTTTCCAAGAAAAACCCAAAGGGAAAAACCTTGGAGTAGGGAAAAAGAGTACAACCCTTACCCGGCACTCCCTTCGTGAGAAATACACATACTTGGAATCTTCCATTTATCAAGGATCAAACGAGATCGCGAGGTTAGCTTCTTGAACTTGAAGGTAACCAGCTTCAACCGAATAGTATAGACAATGATGCTAACCACTTCCGCAACAAAAGAGACTTCTTACGCTTGAAAATCCTAGCATTGCGCTCCATCCGATAAAGTATGTAGTAGCAAAGAAGCAGAAACCGAGAAATGATGCTACCAACCGACCGCCCTTAGATATAGGAATAAGAACAAGAATAACATTACTCTCCAAAGAAGCGGGACCGCATCCATGCCAGATAAAACCGGACTGAAACCCACCTGCATAGAAAAACTGGCACTCAAAAATAAGTGAGAATGAGAATCCGGAACCAATTCACAAAGCGGGCATCTAAGCGAGTCCAAGTCAACATTAGGACGAACATCCCATTGTCGAATCCTATCTTGAGTCTTCACTACGCTTGATAGCGAGCCACAAGTGTATTGCATGCCTCGGGATACAATGAGAGAACCAAGGAACATTACACCAGTCAACCACATTAGCCCTAAGACGCATAGAATCCCATGCACCCGATACTGAAAAACCACTAAAATTACCATCCAACTTGCGCCATAATAATCCATCGACAGTATCATTAAGATTAGGGACCGAAATTGCAGCTAATAATGGAAAACGAGATAACCAGTCCACCGGCCATCGCCAAACACCATTAGCAATCATATCACAAACCGAATCAGATAAATTAAAACCTGCCCGGGCAATATCTCTAGCAGTAAGCAAATCACGAATTGGGCTTAACGCACACCACCTATCAAACCAAACCGATGTGTCCTTTCCATTATTGATCTTATGCCATATAAATGAACGAATGTTTGGTCGAATCGCAAGCTTAGCGCCATCCCCAGCTAACATGCCCCAAACATGGGACATCCCAAAAGCTTCTCCCACGAAGTTTATAAGAATGAATCCATTGAACCCATAACGACTCTTTATGTGTCAAAATACTCCAAATGTGTGTAGTCATGAAGGCAATGTTAAAATCCTCCAAACGTCGAATACCAAGACCACCTTCTTTCTTTGGCTTACAAACAGATTCCCATGCAACCTTAGCCTTTCCCCTTTTCATTTCTCCTTGACACCAAAGGAAACCCCTCATAAGCTGCTCTAACTCATGGATAATACGAGTAGGAAGGATAAAGACCGATGCCCAATATAAATGCATCGAAGACAAAACAAGCAGACCTCACCAAGAAGCCTACACCGCAAGAGATAAGAATTTATTACGCCAATCATTCACACGACCTTCCAATTTTTCAACAAGCACCTTACAATCCCTATAAAGAAGTCTTGATGAAATAAGGGGGACCCCAAGGTACTCCGGACAGGGAGAGAACCTCTGCAAAGCGGCATAGACGGAGAATAGCAGCTTTAATAGCATTAGGAACATTACAAAAGAAAGCTGTACTTTTAGGGATACTTGGGACAAGAACCGAAAAGTTCTTGAAATCCTCCAAAGCCTGCATAATGACATTAACAGACTCTGATGGCCTCTAGCGAACAAGAAGAGGTCATCTGCAAAACAAAGGTTAATAATTCTCTGTTGCTCACATAAATGATGAAACTGAAAATCTACAAAGATTCGAAACCTTTTTCTGCAATATAAGAGTTAGCACTTCCATAACCAGCGTAAACAAGTATGGAGATAACGGGTCACCTTGTCTAAGGCCCCGCTTACCTTTAAACTAGCCATGAAGATCACCATTAACACATATGGAGTAAGACGTAGATGAGATACATACCATGATCCAATCAACCATTTTGGAGTGAAACCCAAACCCAATCAGAATAGCCCTAAGAAAAGTCCAATCAACCGTATCATATGCCTTCTGAATATCAACCTTAAACGCACATCTAGGAGGACCTCTCCCTCTATGATAATTCCGCATAGGCTCTTGGGTAAGTAATAATATTATCGGATATACGACTAACAAAGAAGGCGAATGCACATTGATTAATACTAACCAACTGACCAAGGCCCCTTCTTACGATTAGCAAGGATTTTTGCTAATGCATTTATATATGACATTACAGCAAGAGATAGGCCTATAATCATTAATCTTAGACGGGGTAGACACTTTAGGAATCAAAGAAATAATGGTATGATTAATCTCCCGAGAAGCTTACCATTACTAAAAAGTCACTGAACAAAGCAGCCCCTTACCTCAGCACCCACAATATCCCATGCTTTCTTAAAGAAAGCAGCCGTGTAACCATCGGGACCAGGAGCTTTATCATCCCCCATAGAAAATATGGCATCCTTAATCTCTGCATCCGTAACATGACGGACCATCGAGCCAGCCAATTGATGAGAAAGAACATTAGAGAATATACCATAATCATCAAAAAGATCACAATTTCCTTCCATACCAAGAAACTGTTCGTAGTGAGCAACAAAAGCACCTGCAACCTGATTACCCTCGTACAATACATTGTTTGCATCTCTAACCACTTCAATTCTATTACGGGCACATTTAGTTTTAACAATATTGTGAAAATAGGCCGTATTAGAATCACCTGCATGAAGCCATTGAACTTTAGATTTCTGCTTTAAAAACCGTTCTTCATCTAACGTAGCCTCCTTATATGCAAGAAGATAATGAGCATGTTCATCACGTAAGTCTGAATTGGACGGATCTGTATCAATAGCCTTTTGGACCTCATCTAACTCCTTCCGAATACTAACCACCCGCTCATGCAGATTACCTTGACTATGCAAAAGCTTACGAAAAGGAGATTTCAGCCCCTTTAAGCGTTGAACCACACGATACATAGCACAACCATGAACATTAAGAGTCCATCCCGCTAAGTAATCCGTATCACTAAACCCATCTTTATGAACCAAGAAGTTAGAGAATTTGAACGGTTTAGGTTTAGGCTTAGTATTCGGGAATACGCAGAACACACGGAGAATGATCCGAAATACGATACGGTTGAAATATAGCAAACGAACCTGGAAACGAGTCAGCAAATTTCAGATTGCCCATTATCCGATCAATTTTCTTCAAAGTACCAAAAGAGCCTCTTGGTTTCTGATTCCAAGTAAAATGCAGACCAGTACTATTAATATCCTCAACCTCCATTTTCTGAACACACTCTTTGAATTCACGCATAGCAATGTCAGGAGCATAACTACCACATGAATGATCCTCCAATTTAAGTGCCGCATTAAAATCTCCCAACAAAACCCAAGGCCTAGTACGCATAAATCCAGCATGGCAAACAAGATTGGACCAAAGGGCACGCCGATGAACATAGTAATTATCTGCATAAACAAAAGAACAAAAAAATGTTTTGCTGTCCGCCCGAGTATTAACCTGAACATGCATAACCTGGTTAGTTTGAGACATAATCATAACATCAACAATATCATCATTCCAACCAAGAATAATACGGGACCCCTTATCACACAGACTACCATTTGACGTCCACTTCCACCGACGACAAACATTACGACATGTATCATAAACCACCGAAGCATCAACATGCGATTCCAAGATAGCACATACACTAAGATTATTATCATTAACCACCTGTTTAACCTCTTTTTGTTTAGGGGAATGGTTCAAACCCCTTATATTCCAAGAGGCGATACTAAACATCAGGGACATTCAGAACAGGAGTGCTTGCTCCCGATTTGTCAAACAAATTACCAGATTCATCATAAACATTTTCAACCTCATCATCATCCGCCAAACCATTAGTCCCATCAATATCATCATAAGTAGCCAAAGAACCAAAAGGGTTAGAAGTAGATATATTAGGAGCCAGAATTGGATTACTCACCGTATGTGTAGCAGTAGGGTCATTAGATGTAGAGTTATTAGGTGAAACAAAATTACCTATCGGATTTGGTGAAGGACCCGTGCTAGAACTAGCAACTCCTTGAGGGGGTTTGCTAGTGGAGGGAACAGCTTTGGGTCTATACTACATATTTTTACCGACTGAAACCCCGTTAAAAACCGTACCACCTTTATTATCCTTAGCATTCCTCTTAGCTTTACCCTTTTTCCCAAATAGTTGAAACCCATCATTTTTATCCTCCACAACCGGTGTAGTCACAATTGTCTTGGGACAAGAATCAACAGAGTGGCCAAAAATTAAACAAACATCACATCTAGGAGGTTTCCACTCATATTCCACCCTAATAGTTTCAGATGAGAACCCAGGTCGATCCATGTATGGTACCCCAATAGTAATATATTCCTTAAGGGGGGCCTTAGAGTCAATTTCAATTAAACAACGGGCAAAACTACTCCTACCCCACGAGTCAGAACACATAGAGCTAGTATAAGAGTCAAGCATGATAGGCGTACCAATATGTGTTTGAATAATACTAATACCATCATCAGAAAATACCTGTAATGGGACATCATGAAGTTTAACCCAAACAGGAATACGGGTTAGATCCTCTTTCGTCAAACTAGTACTCATGTCCCATTTTTTAAGAATAACAGGACTATTCTTAATCATCCACGAACCACCTTCTAAAACAGCCTCCACGCCAACCTGGGAATCAAACTTAAAGAAAAATAAGCCTTTTGCATTCATCATGATCCGTTTTAATCCATACTTACCCCAGTTATTACGTGCAAAATATTCAAACAATAAGAAATGCAATACGCTTACCAATGAAGTATCCATACAAGGTGTTATCGAATTTAGTGCTAATATTTTGTACTACCTTAAGAGGAATGGACACGTCAACACCATTAAAAACATTATCAACTTGTATTGAAATAAAAGTTAGATTTACCTTTAATGTTAGACGAGGACGCACCACTAGTAGCACCAACATAGGACTTAGTTGGAATATTAACCTCCGCTGATTGGACAGGCCTAGCTTCATCCACATTAGGCAAAGGACCACCTGTTTGAACCCCATGCATACGTCCTCCATGACTACCAACACCCACGTTATCTCCAGAGGGTAAACTTGCATTGTAACCAATGTCCATACCCACGTTAGTTTGTTTAGATGCAAGATGAACCTCCAGCGAAGGATAATCATGTGAATTCAATGGCGTCATGCCACCAGCAGTACCCATATCCTAAAACGAAGTGCCATCCAGATTTTTAGCTTCATTACTTGTTGTACCAGATTCGAACATAGATGAAACAATATTATCATTAGGTTTAACATGTAATCGATCTCCACCAGAAACCGCCCCTGTACCAATAACTGGATCGCTAATACCACTCGAAACTGGACTAGGGTTACGCAAAACCCTAGTCGCTACCCTTGGTTGAATCGGATGTTCCACTTTTCCAGCTTCAATATCCTTAAACCTTTGCATACGAGCCTTTAACGCATCCACATCCACAGTACCATCACCAGAATTCGCCATAATAAGCAGCCAACAAAGTAAGAATGAGAATAAACCCTAAACGAAGAACAAGAAAACCCTAAAACGAGAACCAGAAAAAAACCACTAAGTAAACATGAAGAAACCACGTCAATCTTCAATTCGATAGTCCTAACAAGGTTAAGACATGCGTTATAGCACAATGAAACTAACCAAATCCACCATGCTAAATTTTCGAAAGATAATCAACTAGAAACAGAGTTCGAAACCCTAAAAGTCGAAAACAATAAACCCAAACTTCAACACGATTGCAATAAGATGAATTAATCAGGTAACCCACGAAAGAATCACTGAATTAAAACAGATTAAAACAATACAGAATCGATTTGAGGCAAAGATGTGATCGAATTTTCAGGGAAAAAGTGAATCGTATGTTGCCAGAGGATAAAAATCGTTTATGTTTTTCTTAAATATGATGAAATGAACATAAAATGAATATGAAATATGAATATGAACATGAAATGCTTACTAGTAACTTGATGAGGTTAAATGAACAAAGGTTAATCCTAACACCATAGGTTTTTATTTCAAAACCTTACTTAAGAGTGTAACTAGATTGAGATAAACTTGTCTTGAAAAAAATTTATGACCTCCTTGTTCTTCTCTTTCCTTGGCCGGTTGATAGAGTAAAAATAATGAGCGAGTAGTTTGTTTTACACTTGATATTTGGCTAGTGTATGTGTAATGGTAAATGATATAATATGTAAACTTAGGATATTTGTACATAAGGTGTTGTGAGTCATCCTTTAAATGTCGACCAACTTAAAAGAAATAAAAGAGTTGTGTCTTTTGTAATAAATTAAACGTACAAGTGTAGGATGAATGTGTAGATATTTAAAGGTAATTAGTAACTTGTGTATTTATTTAAGCATTTAGGGTAGCTTAGCTAAAAATAAATTTTAACGGATCAAAATAAAATATATTGAAGTCATAAAAATTATAAAAATACATTTCTTACAAAAATTGAGTGAAATAATAATTTATAGACTTGATTTTATGAAAACCGTCATAATTATATAAATATAACAATTTATATACGAAATAAATTTAAAACATCGGGTAAACTAATAATATAATTTTTATGGTATTAAAATGAGTATAAAAATATATTAGGATTATTTTTGGAAGTGTCCGATCAATGTTTCAAAATAATGTTTACGCGATAGCGTTTATTTAATAGGAAAATAAACGTTTAATGAAAAATGCAAATCCATGCATGAACCGATATGAAATGATGTTATTGATGATATGTAGACTAAATCTAGTCTATATGAAATGTCCTCAATGATTTTCCATGAATACGCAGCTTAACCCTCTAGGTTACGCGTATTTGATACTCGTAAACCTAGTTTACGAAAAATGATGAATAGTGACTCTTCCAAAGTTTGTAAAAATGACCTGAAATTATGAGTTGTCACACCTACCAAAAAGCACCTTGAAGCAGTTAAACGGTTCTTTCGGTACCTCCAAGGAACCATTAACATAGGACTTTGGTATCCGAAGGATACCGGTATGTCACTAACAGCCTATGCAGATGCTGACCATGCATGGTGTCAAGATACTCGTCGTAGTACGTCAGGAGGTGCTTAGTTTTTGGGTGACAAGTTAGTGAGCTGGTCTTCAAAGAAACAAATGAGTACTTCCATATCCTCTACAAAGGATGAATACATAGCCATGTCATCATGTTGTGCTCAAATCTTATGGATGAGATTCCAATTATCTGACTATGGCTTTGTATTCAACAAAGTTCCTTTGTATTGTGATAACAAAGTTGTCATCACTCTCTGCTGCAACAATGTCCAACACTCAAGAGCAAAGCACATTGAAATTCGACATCATTTCAGGCAGTAACCCGGGCTTCAAAAATGGCTTGCAGTTATTTAAGATTGTAACCCGCTTTTAAAGAAAGGACAGAGCCATGCTAAATCAATTTTAAAATCTCATGCTCTGATCGTAAAAACAAAAGTTCATAAGGAACATCTATCACCAAAAAGACAAATTTTTTCTCACAAATTTTTTTCCTTCTAAAAGATTCTTCTGAAAAATATATCTTCTAATGAAAACAAAATTTCTTTGAAAATAACTCGGTCTTAATTGTGAAAATCATCTGGACTTATCATTTGTCAAAATCTCTATCACTCAATCAACAAATTTGGAAATTGATTGAGGGGGGAGAATGATTTTAAACATTTGAAAAAGGTTATTTTTCAAACAATTGGGATTAAAAGGAGAAAGTCTATATTTTGTTAATCAAAAAGAACATTTTATCCACAATTGGATCAAGACCAGGCTAACTTGAGTTTTCATACAAATGGTACAAAAACTGAACGTTTTACACATGGTACTTGAGCATGTTAGAACAATGGAGATTACAATTTCAAAATCTGATCCTTATCAGTTAAGTGCTTTTAAACCTAAATCAAATTTCTCCTCAAAAAGCTTTTGAAAATAATTTAAATCAATTGGAACCACAAATCTCAAAGGGTTTGAAAATTATGATCGGGGGAGAATTTGTGATTTAAATCGGAAATAAACTGATAATTTGATAAGTGTTTTTAGTGATAAAATAACAGGCACTCCTTCCTACATGTGCCAAATGATTTCAAATTTTCCATGCACATGTTAAGGGGGAGCATTTATCTTAAACCTAAAAGTATTGAAATGTGATTGATTTGTCTCAAAGTGCAGGTTCTCTCTAATATGTGCAAAACTATTTCAAATCTCAATGCACATATTGAGGGGGAGCAAGTAAACGAAAACCACATCCTTCCCCAAAATGTTTTATCTAAAAGTATCTAAATACTAGATTTGATCGGGGGAGAGATGGTGATCATTTTAGAAAACGTTGTCAAGAATTGGAGCTTTCATTCAATTCTAACCTTTCATTGGGTTCTTCATCCATTTGCCAAAATGATTTCTAATACTTGAAGCATGTGTTGAGGGGATCATTTCTAAAAGATCAGAAACAATTAAGGTACAAAATGCTTTGATTTTAAATCACAAGTACCTTGATTGATTTTTCAAATGGTTTTCACTTGGTTTCGAGGCGGAAATAACAATACCAAAAGACCGACCAACTTAGTTTATGCATTGGAGTTATAAGGATGGTTAGGTTAGGTATTAGTTCCCATGATCCTGCCATAACCGAAGGGATCTACCCAGGGACAATCCACTAGATAGTGTAGAAGTCCTTGGGTATGATGAAAAAAAGGAGAAAAGTGAGAATAAAGGAAGAGTGCCGACGAAGACAGAGCTAGAACTGAAACAAACCCAACAAGGTTCTAGTTATGAAGTCTTGGTAAGCACTTAAGGGGTTGAAGAATGAAAAAGAAATGAAAAGAGTAAAGGGTGAAAAGAAATAGCCTTCCATTAATTCAACGTTAGGGCAGAAACCAGGTTCAATACATATGCTATTGGTGGTTACTAAGGTAACACCGATATTGAAGACAAGACGTCATGGACCCAGTGACGCACTACACTAAACCTCCCAAGCTACTAAAGTTCTCTTAAAAGGACGTGTTTCATTCTGACGGGGAACCTACATAATCTATCGACTTAAAGAAATCATGACAAGTGAACGTCTACACTCTTTTGCTCAAAAAGGACTTGAGAAGTCAATCCATAACCGCATGCTCACACATTACACTCACGTTTAAAGAAATCATGACAAGTGAACGTCTACACTCTTTTGCTCAAAAATCATCATGAGATGTTTGCATTCACTCTAATACCATTATGCTATGCTTCTGCTACACTAATGCAAATATCATGATTCAAAGAAGCTTCCGCAACTCTGATGGAAATATGTCATGATCCAATAATGTGAGCATGTCGGTCCAACGTCACAAACATCACATGAAAGCAACACAAAAGATGAGTCAAGAGATTTACTGTGGCTGATGATCTCTAAGAAGGCTCAAAGAACAAACAATCCATGGATTAGTTAAAGACCTCCACTTGAAGTACAAAATATGCGGAATAATGATGCATAATAATTTTTTAGTTATTACTCAGGAACATATATAGCCTTTAAAGTAAAACCCTAATTCGTTTTTCTCTCTAGGGGTGATTTTCCAGCCTCCACAACCCAAAAAAATCCGGTCTAATTCTTCCTATCAAATTCGTTTTTTATTTAATCTTCATTGGGATTATTGAATTAATGATCTAGAATCAGATTTTTTTGGGTTGTGGGTCGTTGTTCTATTGTTTATGTTTCAAGATTCGTTGGTTTTTTCCCTATATGTGCAACCGCCACCTCTTTATCCTTTTGTTTATTCATTATCAACCCTAAAACACCTCTCTACACCTATACGATCTCTGATTGTTTTGTTTGTATGCAATCATTTTTGGGTTATGTCTTATCATAAGAAGTGTTGTGTGGTTCTGCTGCTTTGGCCAAAATCCTACTCATTCATTTGTCTTATTCCTATAAATTGTCTATATTGGACGTTTTTAGGGATTTCACTTTTATCAGGGTTTCGAATATGATGGTTTTTGCGCATTCTGGTGTGCGCACTGATGGATCCTTAATTCTACGAAACCCTTTTAGGGTTTTGTCTATGATCGATGTCTGGTACCATTTTTAGGGTTTCTTGTTAATGGCTCGTTCCTGATTGGATTCATGTCTTTGGTATGTGGGTTATGAGAGATGCATGTTCATGGTTATGAGGGTTTTGCTAAACCCTAGGTTTGTGATTATCTGTATCGGTTTGTCCACCTGTTATGGGGGCAAGTCAATTTCTTGTTAGGGTTTTGGTATACCCTTGGTATGTTGAATTGTGCTTTGATCTGTGTTCGCGCTGGTCATTATGGCACGATATATTCATGGTGATTGTTGGCTTCTTTGGTTGATATAGAAGTGGTGTTCGTGGCTTGTAAGTTGCAGGTTTTCTGCATTGTTGCTTACCATTAAAATTGGATACTTGTATTTGGAATTTACATGTGTGCGTTGGTCTCTTATGGTTCAACGTTTATAGTGACTTGATTATCGGTTTTCTATGGTAGTGCTTGAAGTGTACAGGTTGTTTGATTGGTGATTACATGCGTGTGGGAGTTGTATTGCTTACAACTTGTACTTGTGTTTTTTTGTCGGTTTTTGTGATTTATTCATGGAATGTTTATTGTGTGCCATGGTAAGGAGACGAAGCTTGGTGTTTGGATTTTCCATTTGATCTAAGGCTTCTTCGTGTTGGTTATTTGGGACTCCATATGTCAAGTTTGGGGGTACGTGTTCAAACCTTCAACGTGGGCATAGACCTGTATTTCTAGTTCTACGTTTGGGTCTTTTGTCCGTCTTGCTGGACGTTAGGGTTGGTAACCCTATTTGTTGATTAATTCCTTTCGTATTATTTCAGACTTGGTGGTGTTTGGAAGGTCAATATTTATACTCTATAATACGATGGAATTGTGGAGGTTGTGTTTGTGGTGTTTTGGTGACACTACAAATCATGTGGAGGGTCGTTATCATTGGAAGTTAGGGGGTTCACCATATTTGTTACTAATCAATTTCTTGGACATAATTCTGATCATGAGGTCCTCGAGGGTTGGTTAATTGGAAGTTAGAGTTCTATGACGCCTTTTGAAGAATCAAGTGTGTCTACTTGAATAGCAATTTATTTGTTATTTTTATTACGCGTTGTAGTTTATGCTCTATTATTTGTTATAAGTGTGGTTTGTCACTCTTATATAGTGGTTAGTGGCAAGTTATAAGAATGTTTTGGCATTCTTATATTTGAGTCTGTAAGTGTCCTGAGGGACTGTAGCGAGGGAACTCACCCTCGTCGTTTGTACCTAAATGTTTTTTGGATAATATATTTTACAAGGGTGCAGGATTACTCCCCTTTACCCAAATAAAAAATATGTGGAATATGAAGAATCAAAGATTACGAGACAAGTCAAAGAACTTAATCAAGAACTCAAGAACACACAAAATGTAATATATGTTTGTAATTTAGTTGACCTCCCTTAGGGGGAGATTCTTGGGATTTAGAAAATCCGGTAGTTAAAGATTCGGTCACCTCAAGTATATGTTTTCGTTAGAAAGCTCGTAGTCGTAGTCATTTAGTAATAGTTAGTAGTTAGTTAAGTAACACGCGGGAGGACGGATGGGTCTTTACCCATCAGATGCCCGATCCATGCCTAGGGTATCATGTAAGACACCATAAATACCCTTTGCCTAACAAGGCAAAGGGTTGGAACTTCATAATATAGTTTTTCTTTCTCTTTCTAAAAGCTCCCATTTCTCTCCACTTTCTCTATCTAAACTCAAACCTCATTCGAACCTATATGTTATGATTGTGTGTTTGTGAAAACCAATTTCTTATAAAATTAAACAAGTAAGGATCAATTAGCAAACAAGTAATAAGTAAGTAACTTGTAGAGTTGCAAACATTTACCCGGTAATCCCAAATAGTTTAGAAATGTCAGTTAGGTTTTTATAAGAAAACCCTTCTTTATAATAAAAGTGTTATAACTTAATTAAACATGTGTCTAGATTCTTGTTGGGTTTAGAGAAATAAAATGGTTTTAAAATACAAGTATATGTTTAAATAATTTTATAAATTTTGACATGATGTGTCCATTTATACAATATTTTCAAGTCGATAAACTTTAATAATAAAATCGATGTCCAAAACAATAAGTCATGACATGTTTATTTATAATTAAACACGTGTTTTTATTTATTAATACAATTCAATAATGGATTATCTAAATAGTAATAATATATAGCCAAATTTTAGATTATTTAATAGTTATTGGTTTTACAACTTACTATTGGTTTAATATGGTATTTTTGGTCCATACGAGTAGAGTCTAGTATATCACCTCTGTCTCGAGTACAAATAGTCCAATATAAGTCCAATTAATATTTTCGATATAAGTCCAATATTCAATATTCAATAAATACTGCTCATATAGCCGACATAACCAAACCCTTAAATATTTTCACCCATTTAATCAAATACACCTTAACTTATGCAATTTCTATTTTAAATTAGGCCAAACAACATGAGGCAACAATTCACAACTCCTTACAGGTTATTCTACCGAAACAAGGACGAGTAAGTAAAGTTTAATGAAATAAAAACCATACGCAACTACACGAGTGTTTCTTGTGGGCCGAGATAACTCACGAAACAAAATAGATAAACTCAGACCAAGATCAAGATTGATTCAACACGCAAACCCGAATAAAGCATTAAGACGAAATATAAACCGAAACAATTTTGAACAACAAACGTCCTCTCGGTTTATATATAAAACCGAGATCAAGAAAACACTCTTTATGAGTTTCCAAACTGGTCTGAAACCACAACAATGACCGAACACACCAATCCCCTTGTGGGGTTGGTGGTTGACTCGAAGCCGAAGCAAACACCCTTACGGGTTTAACTAAAATCCACACTCTCGACACATTTACACGCAAACCAAGACACAAAGTAAGCTTAAACAAGCATATCCTCATGACCAATAAATATAACCGAGATAGACAAACACGACAAGTCGCTGATTAGATCTGATCTAGACCTGTAAGATATTGGTTATTATAACACTACATGTAATCAAGGTATGGAACGTGTGATATTCTAGAGAGAGAAAGAAAGATGGGATGTTTTAGAGAGATAAAATCAAAAGAAAGGTTAAATTACCAAATGAACATCCAACCCTCTACCTTGTGGGGAGAGGGCTATTTATACATATGTCTACGCCCTCCTTCGGGCTGTGGATCAGGCATACAGTGGGTAAAAACCCGTCCTTCTTCCATTGTGTTACTTATACTACTTGTAAACTAACTAATATAACGTTATGCATACGAGCTATAATATGCTAGAATATTGTAGGGGTGACCGACACTTCAACATGGATTTTCCAAATTCTAACCATCTCCCCCTAAGGGAGGTCACGCCATTAATTACATTGTAAATCCTAGCATTCTATCTATAATCTTTAATGCTCGAGCTCGTAGACTTTGAAGCTTCTTAAACTTTAACTTTTCACATTAGTAGTGATTCTTCGGCTTGAGTGTTTCTTTGATATGTGATCTCAAGCTTTCTTTAAGATCATCAGCCATGTTAAATCTCTGACTCGTCCTTTATGTTTACGCTTAACGTTAAAGTCTTACGCCTAAGATTTCCTACGTATTAGGTTTTTTTTTGTTTTTGCATAAAGACCAGAGGAGGAGATTAAGAGACCAAGACAGTTTTGACCAACAAACACTCATTAACTTCAGTTTACAAATAACATCATCAGTCCACAAATTGAGATAGTACGAAGACAAAAGTAGATCAAGTCATCCGATCCAAAAACAATATACCCTCATCAATCACTCAATCAACTTTCATTCATAATAATAACATACAAGATCCCAGATTCTTTTTTGGTACTCATTAATTCGACCATGTCAAAAACCAAAGAGAGTTGTCATCATAGATCTAGGTCATCTTATGGAAATGATAAGATCTCAGTTCTCATATTTTTCGTGTGGTACTACATAATATCAAAGAACTAAATGATCTTACTAACTCACACGAAGAAAAACCATCATCGATCTTTTCGAAGCACACACTTCATGGATATATTCGAATCAAAAGGCAAGAATGATAACAAATATGTTATCCTCTTTTTTTTAATTCGTTCAAAAAAAAGGGCAACATGAACGAAAACAACATGTGTCAAACCTACCTTAGATCTATCAATATCTTGAAGCCTTCAAACTTATCAATAGGTTCTTGTTCGTGGGAGATTGTAATACCCCCAAATCTCGGTACAGCGGAAGACTTAATCAAGTTTTCGGGGCGTTACTATTGGATTGGTATCTCACACAAGTATAGCAAAAAGATAGTCATTTAACATTCAAAACCAATCCCAAATTTATGTATTCAAAACATTTAATCCAAAAGTATAAATATTAGGCCCAAAACATGATTTAATAAAATAGGTCCCCAAAGTTTATCAGAGTAAAAAATGATCCTTGAACCCCTTCTTCTTGCAAGCTTCCACCGATCACGTATTCCAAACATCATTTAAATACCTGAGAAAATATGCTAAAAGGTCACTTAAAGTGAGTTCATAGGTTTAAATTCAAAAAATCATAGTGGACTCAGGAGTTTTTCTATGCAAGACAAAAGATAGATAAATACCGTTTGCACACCGATCCTACCCGGATCACCAACCATATCCTGCATCCAGGGATTACACGGGCCCAACGACTTTACTCCAAAGACTCGTCGGGCAAAATCTAGAACAATTGCGAACCCCAGACTAGGTCGAGGTAGAAGTATATTCTTAGCTAGGCAACGGTTTAACCTAGTCTAAGGCAACAACTACCGCACATCTATCTCTGCTACCAAGCATATAAGCAAATCCAAATAGTTTTAAAGGTCCAAAAATAGTAGCATGATTCTCACCCCAATTTAGTTAAATACATAGATAAAAGTGGGGCTATGAAACTCACCTCAAGCAAGCAACGCATCTAATAAACACTAGCGTAAGATAATGTAATCGGGCACATAACCATCGATTCTCGGACAACCTATTAATGTAAACGAGTTTTAATATATATTTCCCAAAATAAACGTTATCTACCCCAATGTATTCCATTTCGTTATTTCCAAAAATGTCTCGTTTCACCACTTAATCCTAATGTTTGGTATCCTCATGTGGGTGTATCGACTCAATATGATGCCATGAATGCACTCAAACAACCAATATGTGACTCAATGCAACGCAATGAGACATCTAAGCGATAAGCTCCATAGTCCAATAAGTTTCAATAAATAGAGACCTTATCGAATCGTCAACTCGATAAACCTATTATCTATTCGCGTCGCTATTATCCCATAAATCACCGATCCTAAAGAGTCATAAGGATAATTCACCCATTAATAAAGTTACCCAACGTACTAGCGGGCTCTTATTAGATTCGTCAATCTAATAAGTCTGCTACCCACGTGGATCAACACTATTAACGTTAGGTTATCCGTATCCCATGCACACAATGTAAGTAAATAGATACTTGAAACTAGTATTAAATGCTCATAATTGGCATAATTTGATAAACGTGTACTCGAAACATTAATTACTTATTTATTATAAAACATTTCCATTTTTAGTCGTTAGTTTCCATTTAAAAATAGTAAATAACAAGATAAGTCTTGTTATCGATATTTTTAGTATAAAAGCCCTTTTATTATTTATATTTCATAGTCTATTAGCATTTTCATATATATATTTCGTCAATTTTCAATATTAGTTTCATATCGTTATTCAAGTCCACAAGCACGAGTCATGACTTCTCGGCCTTTAATCAATCAATAGTCCAAAGTATACTAAAGTCCATGTTACGGCATTGTCGGGGTCAACTATTGACTAAAAAGTCAAAGTAACACTGACGTTGCTTAAAGTTGACAATTTATATATCAAGTCCAAATTAAAAGTCATAATAGCGCAATTCAATCCCAAAACAACTCAAACAATCTCACAACCAATCAACCAACCAAATATACCGAAACCAATGTTATGACCCTAATGGTCATGTTGGTCATGGTTAGGACCACGTGAACCAAACAAGCTCTAGAAGCTTTTTGGCTCCACGTGTCTCATCCAAACACCAACAACATTAACCCACAACCTACCAAAATGACCCGACCTGGAACCAAGGTCAATGTGGGTCACGTACGCAACCCAAGGGGCTCGTACGTGCCCTAGGTGGCTCGTACACCACTTCCATCCCAACCAAACACTACCAAATCAAAACTACAACATCCAAATACAATCGATCAACCTCCAATCATCAACCAAACATCAAACCCAACATCTATTCTAACCAAAAACATGAAACTAGACCTAAAATGTAAAGACCCAACAATATGATACACCACATGCTTTCCAAACACTAGCTACATGTTTATTTAGGTGCTAATTAGATTTAATCCCATGTTTGGACCAAAAGCCCTAAAAATTCGTCACCTATACGACCCCTAGAAAGGGTTGTCGTGACCTTTCTATGCTCAAACAAGATGTATTCAAGTCCCTTTTACCTTTTCCAAATACGAATTACAAAACCCACTTGAAACCCTAGAAATCCGAATCTTAATCTTAAGATTTGAAGGTGTTAATGAAGGTTTTAGTGAGAGTATTATATATGGATAGAAAGAGAATGAAAAAATCTACAAGATGGTGGTGGAGGTGTAGTACCACTCATCGGATTTTTGCCGGAATGTGGCTGGAAGGTGGCGGCGGTGGTGGGTAATTAGGGTTAGGGTTTATGTAATTTAGGGGAGAGAGAGTGTAGAGAGAGAAAGTGTGTTTGTGTGTGTTTTTTGTGAGAGAAACAAAGGTAGCAAATGAGGGAGGGTGAGGGGTATATATACTTGGGACTAGGGACTAGAAAATAAAGAGAGGGGAGGGGGCAGCCGACCAAGGTAAAAAGGAGGGGCCGTGGTTGCCATTTTTCGTAAAACGTCACGTTTACCCATTCCCGTGCTCATATATTGTCCCCCAAGAGTCCCACGACGTTCATTCGACTTCCTATTATCATTATTTATGTTTTTCCACGAGTTTTGACTATTTATTTGTCAATTTTTGAGTTACGGTCTAAAAGTTACAATATTTCTCGTTTTAGGCTTTTATAGTGCCGAATCGAATAGTGCCTACTAAAAAGAGTTAAAACTCACACGATAACTCGTTCAATAGTGAAATAAACCATAAAAACCAATAGACGATATAAAATCAAGTCACGGTTGATAAAAATAGAGTTAAAGGCAAAAGCTCAGTTTAGTTTAACGTAATGCGGTTACCTAAAATAGACTCCTTAATTGCCAGTTGTCACAGCCTCCCAGCCTCGAAGAAACCCGGCCCGGTTTCACTCCGAGTTGCTTGATGTCATGAAAAGTTTAGGATACTTCCTACGGAAAAGGACCTCACGTTCCCAAGTGAACTCCGGTCCATGTCGGGAGTTCCAACGAACTTTGATAATTGGAATACGGCTATTCTTCAGTCGTTTAATCTCACGATCCATGATCTCAATCGGTTCCTCGACAAAATTCAATTTCTGATCAATACGAATATCTCTTAAGGGTACAACTATGTTTTCCTCCGAAAGACATTTCTTAAGATTACTAATGTGAAACACATTGTGTACATTGCTCAATTCCGATGGTAGCTCCAGGCGGTATGCTACCAGTCCGATTCTTTCCATGATTGGAAAGGGACCAATATATCGGGGATTGAGTTTTCCACGCTTTCTGAAACTAATCACTCCTTTCCAAGGAGAAACCCTTAGCATAACACGATCTCCAATCTGAAATTCTAAAGGTTTACATCTCCTATCGGCATAACTCTTTTGTCTATCACGAGGGGTTTGCAAACGGTTACGAATCTGAACTATCTTCTCAGTGGTTTCTGACAAGCGGGACCGTAAGTTGACTCTCGCCAACTTCAGCCCAACAAACCGGAGAACGACATTTTCGGCCATACAGTGCCTCAAATGGAGCGGCCTTAATGCTAGAATGATAACTATTGTTGTAAGAGAATTCAGCCAAAGGGAGATGTCTTTCCCAGCCTTTGCCGAAATCAATAACACAGGCTGTAAGCATATCCTTTAAGGTCTGAATGGTTCTCTTGCTTTGACCATAGGTTTGAGGGTGGTAAGCAGTGTTCATATCAAAGTTTGTTCCTAACGCTGATTGTAAGGATCTCCAAAAGTGGGATGTAAAACGGATATCTCTATCGAAAATGATAGATATCGGTACTCCATGACGCCGATACTATCTCCCATACAGCCGTTTAGCTTATTGAGACTATCGGTTTCACTAATGGCTACGAAGTGAGCAGACTTAGTTAAATGATCAACAATTACCCAGATAGCATCATTGCCGCTAGTTGTTCTCGATAACTTAGTAATAAAGTCCATGGTTATTCGCTCCCATTTCCATTCTGGGAGTTCGGGTTGAACTAAAAGTCCTGAGGGTTTCTGATGTTCGGCCTTTACCGTAGAACAAGTCAGGCACCAACTAACATACTGAGCTATATCGCTTATGTTAGGCAACCAGTAGAGTTTCTTAAGGTCCTGATACATCTTATCGGCTCCGAGATGAATAGAGTATTTTATGTGACTCGTGCATAATCAACTCACGGATTCCACCATGAAATGGTATCTAGCTTCTGTCTTTGAAGCATAAGGTTCCATCGGAATGCTTCAAGAAGCCGTTTTCACTTTCAACCATTCCATGAAGATTCTCGTAAGGGTTCGCTCGCTGCCTCAGCTTAGGCGGCTAAGATTTGAGATGGTAGGGGCAAAACAATGGTCATTGGATCGAACGAGTAGTGGTGGAATGTTTTCCTTACGACTAAGTGCATCAGCCACAACATTAGCCTTACCAGGATGATAACGAATCTCACAGTCATAATCACTAAGCAGTTCTAACCAACGACGTTTTCTCATATTCAGTTCCTTCTTATCTAAGATATGCTTCAAGCTCTTATGGTCGGTAAATACTACACAGTTAGTTCCATACAGATAATGTCGCCAAATCCTAAGGGCAAACACTACAGCACCTAACTCAATGTCGTATGTGGTGTAATTTTTTCATGCTTCTTAAGTTTTCGGGATGCATAAGCAATCACCTTCTCCCGTTACATCAAAACAGTACCTAAGCCTTTATGCGAAGCGTCACAGTACCGACAAAGTCTTCTTCTTTTCGTGCAAAGCTAGGATGGCGCACTACACAACTTTCCTTCGAAGTTGGAATGCGCTTCTTCCTTTTCTCCCCATTCATACTTAACGTCCTTCAGTGTCAGTTTGGTCAGCGACTTAGCTCTCTTGGAAAATCCCTCAATGAATCTCCTATAATAGCCTGCTAGACCTAGAAACTGGCGGATTTCTGATGGGTTCTTAGGAGCTGCCCATTCCTTAATGGCCTCAATCTTAGCTGGGTCTACATGAACACCTCGACTATCTATCACGTGACCTAAGAATTGCACGGAAGAAATCCGAAATTCACACTTAGAGAATTTGGCATACAGCTTCTCCTCTCTCAACAATCCTAAAATGATCCTCAAATGCTCTTCGTGCTCCTCGCTACTCTTAGAGTATATCAAGATGTCGTCAATAAATACTATCACAAACTTATCCAGATATGGCTTACATACTCGGTTCATGAGATCCATGAAAACCGTTGGCGCATTGGTCAAACCAAACGACATCATTTGGAATTCACAGTGTCCACAACGAGTCCCAAACGCCATCTTAGGGATATCCTCCTCTCGAACTTTAAGCTGGTGATAACCAGATCATAAGTCGATCTTAGAAAAGACACTAGCTCCTTGGAGTTGACGGTTCTCCACCGTCAACTTATTCAACTCCCTTTAATCGATACACATCTGAAATGATCCATCCTTCTTCTTCACAAACAACACCGGTGCTCCCTATGGGGACGAACTTGGTCAAATGAATCCCTTCTCTGACAACTCTGCCAACTGTTTAGACAGTTCCTCCAATTCTCTTGGAGCAAGTCGATAGGGTGCCCGGGCTGCGGGTGCACCACCGGGTATCAACTTTATTTGGAATTCCACTTGTCGGACAGGTGGAATCCCTGGCAGGTCGCCGGGAAACAAATCCGGAAATTCTCTAACGACGGGTACATCATTAAGGTGTCTTTCACTCTTCTCCTCGCTTTTCTTTTCAGAAATTCGAGCTAAGAAAAGATAACCTCCTCTACCGATGTACTTCGGCCTTGATACAAGATATGATGCTCAACCGGAAGACTTCCACCTGTCGCCCGATCTCCTGTGTATGCTCAGAACTTTCCCGCCATACGGTAAATGCACTCCATCTTCTCATCGCAGATGATGTATGCACCGTTCTTCACAACCAATCCATTCCGATAATGACGCCAAACTTCCCAAGGTAACTGGAAATAGGTCTATGTTAAATGGGCGGTCTAGGAAACTTAAGGTACAACCTCGGACTACGGTGTCTATCTTCTCCCTATTCCCATTAGCTAATTCCACATCGTAACTAAACCCTAGAGGTGTTTGGGAGATTCCTAGTAATGGCATAAAATTGGTGGATACAAAACTCATATCCGCACCAGTATCAAACAAGATCGAAGCATAGCGATTATTGAGAAGGAACATACCTGTAACTATGTTAGGGTCCTCACCAGCTTCCTTCCCATAGCATACACACGCTGTTCCCATGTCTCTCTGCTGATTCCTAGCACCATGGTTTCCCTGGTTCTCCACAACCTCATGCTTCACCGGGTTTAAGCCATTATTTCCCACACCCTCATTAGCAAATCCTCCTACATACGGGATTTCCTCTCATCCATGGTTCTCGGCACTCATTCCTATAGTGCCCCTTCTTTCCACATCCAAAACAGTGACAAAGCCTTCTTCCTTCCTCTGTGCAGTTTGAGCGCAGCAAGTGGTCGGGACCTCACGCCTTTTGGCCAAGTGTCCTACCTTAGAGCACTTCTACACACTTTTAAGCACTCCATGGTGGTGTCGGTTGTAACGACCACACATGGGTCTACTACCTTTATAACCTCTCCTTTCTTCATTTCCTATGGCGAACACCGGGTCGTCTCATGCCGTTTGTTGCCATTCCCTTTAACAACTTCATTCCTCTTCCTCTTATCACTCCTATCACTCTTACCCTTGTCTCCTACTTCTAATACATAAGAGTCCATCAAACGCTGAGCCACAGTAATTGCCTCATGCAAATTAGCTGGCTTTGCAGCGATGACATCATTTCGAGTAGCTAAAGGCAATCCATCTGTATACCTCTCAATCTTAAGGTCGTCAGGCTAACCATATCGTGGCAAAGCAACGATAACTCTTGGAAACGACATTATTGTAAGTCGTCATATCAAGCACCTTAACCTTATGGTTCCAGAATTCAATCTCTAACTTCTTAACTTCATTCCTAGGACAGTAAGTCTTGTTTAGGAGGGTCTTAAACTGAGTCCAAGTCATGCTATAAGCTACATCACTTCCTACTGATCTGTGATAGTTGTTCCACCAGGTCAACGCTTCGTCCTTCAAGGTGAATGTTGCATGCTTAACCTTACAATCCTCATTACAATTACTAACCCAAGAAACATGATCTTCTCCAACCACCTAGTTAGGTAATTACTCCCCGGCCCGAACTCATGGGACCACAGAATCGAACTTTGTAGGTACAACCTCGAAGTTCGATTCCAAAGATTGGGTTCCACAGAGGTGTTAGAGAGATTAGTCTCGTTAGCAGCTTCAACACAGTCAAGGCACTAGCTGGTCAATGTGGTATGGGTTCACAGGTGGAGGGTTTTGTGGAACATGACCATTCTCAAGACGGCGTTCACATTCGGGTTTCCTACACTGGGTTATCGTGTTCGTGTTATCAACAGTGGAGTGGTCGGGCCGGACGACGACCTCGACGGATAGGGGCAACCTCACCAACAGGGCTGTTCTCGTTGTTCCTAGATCTTTCACATTCTCAACGCAAGAACAGTTTCATAAGTTACAATTCACGCTCTAAAAGATAGAGTTGGGTTCTAAGGATCACCAAATAATGCTCGAATACATAATCAAGGTCAATAAGGATAACGCTATACCCGGACAAAACAATCATAGACCGAATCATAACTAAAGGATGCACGTTCCAATAACCATAACTCATAGGTTTCAAGATGTAATATATGAAAGGATACAGGGAAATCAAAAACGATCCTAACAATGATACTAATATGATAACTAGGGTAAACCTACATCTCGAACCAAGTACTACTTAGTTTCAAGATGGTACAAAGCCATAACACTATCTAGTCACGATCGATACCACTAACATCTCCTAACATCGCCAACCTCTCCACAAAGATGCCAACTCAACACGTTGAGCGCTGCGATCACTCTTAAGATCTATGACCTCTCTCTCCAACTCACCAATCCTATGCCAAATCGCTCTATCTGATCTCGGAAGTCGTCGAACCCTCTCAGCAGGTCCCCAACCTGCCTGGAGCTCGACATACCGACGCAGAATCGTAGTCCTCCCGACTACGCACCCATATCAGCTCTCAGATCCTCTATACTAGCCCTTGATACTCCAACCTACCGATCTCTCAACCTACTAATCCTAGTACCCTGTGATGTAATCCTCCCCACATCGCCTGCCTCACCATACCCTCGGCTCAAGCAATCTCCAGATGGTATGTCGATCCTAACGCTTACCTATCTCGTGAAGGTGGAGGTGAATCAAAACCCAAAGGTTGTCCAGGGAATCGCTCAGCAAAGGAGAGCCTCGTCCGGAGAATGCGTGACTCTGCAATGGAGGAGTACCCCTTCTCGGGATATCATCATCATCCTCCTCCCGAGGATCCTCATCCTCATCTACATACTGCTCCTCAATCTCATGCTCCTCCTCGACCTCATGCTCCTCCTCGCCTTCATCCTCAGAGGGAGAGTCCATGAGTCGAGTCTCTCGCGGTAAATCCCGAGGTAGTACAGAGGGGATCTAGGTCTTCTAAGACATGGTGATGCTGGTGGTGATGACAGAAGAGAGTGGGCTGCTAAGCGGATAGGTGATGATGGTGGTATCACGGACATGCGGGCGGTGCTATAAGCAAGCCTAGGAGTCCTGGGCTCGTATAAGACCTGATGTAAAGTGAGCTGCCTAGATGAGCTAGGGCTTATTTGATGATGATGAACTAGAGTAACGGGTGATCTCATAGGATCACCCTGCAAACCGTCATGAGAGTCAATGTTAGGGAACTAGCAACAGCAAGGACCTCCTCAGACACATTAAAAGCTAGTGAAGGCATAGTCTGTGACAATGGCATAGGGTAGGTATAAGTGTTCGAAAACAACTAGTTTTAATAAGTGTATCAACTCAGCCAAAACATGTATCACATAATTAAAAGATTTAAAAGTAGAGGTACCGCATTGCTCAAAATATGCCTTTAAATAAAACACGTAAGTTCAGTTTGATCACATAATCCCATATCAAATCAATCGAGTTCAAAATCCCAATATCATAACATTCATTCGAGTTTTAATAAGCGCATCAACTCAGCCAAAACGTTCATTTGACTTCCTATTATCGTTATTTATGTTTTTCCACGATTTTTGACTATTTATTTGTCAATTTTCGAGTTACGGTCTAAAAGCTACAATATTTCTCGTTTTACGCTTTTCTAGTGCCGAATCGAATAGTGCCTACCAAAAAGAGTTAAAACTCACACGATAACTCGTTCAATAGTGAAATAAACCATAAAAACCAATAGACGATATGAAATCAAGTCACGGTTGATAAAAATAGAGTTAAAGGCAAAAGCTCGGTTTAGTTTAACGTAATGCGGTTACCTAAAATAGACTCCCTAAATTGCCAGTTGTCACAGAGATCATGGGTGCTCGATGGTTTACTGAAATGATTTGTGATAAGTGTTTAAATGTGTGATATACGAGACAGTGATATGAGAAGATGGGGGTGGATTTTATTTCTGCGTTTTCAATAATGGGGATTAGGGTTAATACTATCTTATCGCATCTCTTAAATACCCGAATATTAGGGTTAGTAATGGATTAGAATTGGGCTTGGTGGGCCGAAGGTGTGTTATGACTGAATGGATCTGAAATTTCTTTTGTGCCTTATATGATATATCACAAAAATTTTGGATTGTAGGCTTTGGGCTGTATCAAGATATTGGGCTGAAAATATATATTAAGTATCAAATGTATTTTTTATACATGTGGTGCATTTTTTGGTATAATACTTGGTAAACGAGTGGTATTTTGGTATTATCAATTTTAACGAGGATACAATTTTTGACAAGGTCGGGAAATCATTTTCAAATTCACTTAAACCATTAATGAAGGCTAGTTTTGAGTGTTTAACCGCAAGATGTGATTACGGCATAATTCTTTATTATCTATTTGAGATTGAAGTGGGATTTCACGGGTGCGTATACTTAGTATCTGAAGATATCGGGGTTGGTTGGATGCATGATTCTTCGAGATCCTTGTTCGAGCTTTAACCATTACGAATGACAAAGACTTGAGTTGTTGGAATCACTCCTACACCTTATTCAAGTGTTAGTTACTCATATGTAATAGTTAGCTTATTATGGCCTTTATGTTTGTTATTAGCATTAAGCTTAAGTAGAAGGCCCATGAGCTTAGGCCCAAGCCCATAGGTGAAAGCGAAGGAGTAGGAGTGTTGCCCTAGCTCCTTGCCTATAAAAACCTTATGTAAACCTTCATTTGAAGGTTGGTTGTTCAAGTTTTCTTTTCACATACACTCTACGCATAACCGGTATTATATTATCGTGTGTTTGGTTCTAGTTCAATCGCTTCTATCTCTATCTATATATAAGCTTGGTAAACCTTGTGACCTATCGCTGGTATCAATCACCAAATAGTTGGGTGAAACGCTTTGTTTTGAAGATTTTTGTTCTTGGTCTTACCAAGTAAAGTGACACTTTGGTTCGTTTAAAAACGTAATTTTTACACTTTTGAATCCAAGATTCTTGTACTTTCAACGTATTAAGGTGTTAAAATACTTGTTTTGGGCAAAAAGTTTCAAACTTTATGCGTGGCTCATTGTTTTTGATCTAGTTTTTATTCGTGAGTATTGTTCTACGCAGAATCGTTTTAAGAGTTTTGGTTCATCAAGTTTCACACTTTTGTGTCTTTTGGTGTTATTGAAGCTATTTTATCACACAAAAACTAGTTTAGAAACATCTTTGAGCGATATCCAATTTACGAGTAGGTCTACGCGTATAAAACCCTAAAACTACGCGTAAGCATCTCCTTGGTTTGATCTTCATTTTCGTGGTTTATTCTGTGTTTTCTTACTTGGATAATCTAAAATACGTCGACTTTGGATATCTTTTGCACTGTGAAGTGTAAAAGATCATTTTGGATAAAACCCTAAATTACGAGATAAGCATAAGCTTACGCGTAGAAATCCTACGCATAAGATTTTTCTTACACCTAAGATAATCCTACTTAACTTCTATGCCTAACTTTTGTCTACGCATAACTTTAGGGTTTTTTTTCCTCACTTACGCGTAAGCTAAATTCTACGCGTAACCTCTAATTGTTACGCGTAACTTTGGTGTTTTACGCATAAGTGCTACTTGTCTATTGTGCTTTCTACGCCTAAGGATACTTCATCAACAAAGGTTCATTTGACTACAAAGATCCATTTTTACCAACACAAGTTTATCAACATGTCACAACCACCATACTCTAACTATTTCCCTTACACTTATCCTCATCCTCAACGTCAACAACAACTAACTCCACAACATCAACAATGGAATCAACAACAAGCATTTTATCAACAACAATTTAACCAACAACATACTCCACAACTTGCTGCAAATCCACAACCTCAAATGGTTCAACCACCACCAAGTCTTCAAGTTCAACCGTACACAAATGACTTCAATCAACATCCATCAAGGACCATTATAAAGGAACCTACTTGGTTTGCAAAGATGTTTGAAGCTTTAAGCAGCCAACAATCAATTCATGAGGTCGAACCACTTGATAGACCTCCAATGCTCACTCCAGGAAACTATGATCAATGGGTGATAAGGTTCTTTAGGTTTTGTGATCTAAAGAAGCCACATGCAAAGTTCTTAAAGCAGGTTATCTTGTAAGGTCCATTTGAGATGCCTACTGCATTGTACCGGAGATCCAAATGCTATTCCACCAAGAGATGAACAAACGAACATCTTGTATCAAGCAGACTTGAATCCTCAAGAACTTCTACACTATGAAGCTGATGAGCTTGCAATGGAATATATCCTCCTAGGATTACCAAACCCAATTTTCTAGTGTTGATTGCTCAAAAGACTGCAAAGAAAATATGGGATCATATTCGTCTTCTTATGGAAGGATCTGTACTCAATCAGGAAGATTTGGAATTCAAAATTTACTTGGCTTATGAACACTTCATGATTGAACCCGGAGAGACACTAGAGTCCTATCAACACCGTTTTTCGTGACATCATCAATGATTGGATAAACACAACATCATCATGCCAAGAATTGCAGTGAATACTAAGTCCTGAGTAGTCTTGGTCCTGAATGGGAGAAGTATGTCATTTTTCTCCGTCAAGCTAAAAACATGCATCAATCTACATATGGATTACTGTACGATTACTTGAAGCCTCATGTAAAGGAAGTTGATAGGAAGGATTCTCTCGGCTCAAATTGCTCCACCGACACATCCGAAAAATCAACAACTTGCCTTATATGCTCAAAATATTTATTCTCCTCAACCAAAGAACTCAACCAACCTAAACAATCACACCACATGATCCTTCACAACCTCCATCTCAAACTCAACTGGTTCCATACAACAACCACAATGATCAAACTGAAGCTAATGAGGAATCTGATCCGCTCGAAGCACTCATAGCCAAGGATTTGCTATGATTGCTAATGCCTTTAGTCGTTATACCAACAAATCCAACAACCATATTCGTCTTCTATCAATACAACGACCGTTGCTAGAACAATGGAAGAGTTGAAGTTCGTAATCGCGTTATGGTCGCCGATGGGCGGTGGTCAAGGGTTTAATGTCGCGTAGGAATAATTCGAACTCTAGTGGTGGAACAGGAAAATGCCTGTAATGGGCTTGAATGGTCTTCGATGCTACAACCGCAATGAGAAGGGACACTACTAATGCATGCCCAAAGCCGGACTGTGGGCAAAGTGCTTCATTTCAAAGAGGCTCTTCTTTTGGCTCTTATGATG